>CM031242.1:530326766-531526766 GCA_018340775.1 Taxus wallichiana var. yunnanensis | reverse complement strand
AAATTGGAGGGAAGGATCGTTCAAAAATATAGTTTCACGTAAAATAGTTTTCATACCATGAAGTACCTATGTTTTAGGGATGTGGAGAGAATTTTTTCATCATTATTCTTCCCCTACCAATGAAAATATCATTTTCCAACTTGGTCGATGAAATAATTGCTCAAAATTAGGAGCGTGGAACCCCAAAATAAAAAATAGATTTTCAAGATCTATTTTGTTGCAATCTAACATCCATGGTGCACTTACTAAAAATAGCATGCCTTCCTGTATAGGGTTATGTTACTTTGGGTAAGCCACCATTTGAAGAGGCTATGAAAAAGGTGGTAAACACAGAGGGAGTATCGCAGACAAAGTCATCAAAAAGTTCATCTTGGCTCACAATTGACACTTACTAAAAATAGTAAGTGGTTCCACAAGCCCTTGCTATAAATAGCTAGTTGGCCCAAAAGGTGAGAGGAACACAATAAGAAGAAATAATTCAAGCTACCATAGCCTGTTGAGGTTGGGAAAATTTAACTATAACACTTACTAAAAATAGTAAGTTGCCCCATGTGTACTTACTAAAAATAACAAGTTGTTCTCAAAGGGAAAGTTTGGCACAACAAGACATTGAGGGATAATCATTCAGGTCAATATCACCATTTGGGGTCTAGAAAGGAAAACTATGAAACTTACTAAAGATAGTAAGTTGTCCCTTCCAAATATAGTAAGTGTTAAGGAAACATGAATTTCAAGTGCATAGGTTGGTCTAGTTTCTCAGGTGTAATCAATCATGAAGAGATGGTGGTTTTAACGATCATCTCATATTAAAAAGTAGGGTATTGCAAGGCATATCCTATAAATTCATCTTCTTCATTTAAGGAGTCATGGGTGATTAAAAGATATTTGATCGAACGATTTCAATGAGTCAAAGAGTTCATTAACCAAGTTTCAAGGAGGGTCATCATGGGAATTATATGTGTTCATCTCGAGCTTGTAGTGGTAAACATTAGAAAAATTTTTCTAAACACTCATTCTATGGTCTAGGATATCCATGCATCATAGAGTTTGTAGTCATCGCTAGATTGGAAAAATGATTCAAATTTATTCAAGGGAGCAATCTTCATCGGTGTCGAAGATCACTAGTGGAAAAATCTTTGCTCAAAGTTCATGGTTGCATCAAGGCATTCACAACATTTTATGACAAGGAGTGGTTTCCCCTCCATCCCTTCCCTATTCCTCTCTTTCCCTGTCTTCTTTCTATCTCCATTCTAATTCTTTGTTATGCGTCATCATTGTATTTCATCCTATTCACTTAAGTGACCTATTTAAAATTTGTAAAAAAGTATTTCTCAAAGCTATAAAAGAAATACTTAATTCATGGAAAATGAAAGGTCACGAGTGGAATGTGGAAATGAAAATTCATCCGAGGGAGGTGAAAGGACAATTAAGGTTGCTATAAATTGGGATGGTCTCACCATTCCAAAGGATTCGATTCCAAATTTTGGAAGAACTCTTACTATGCAATATTGTGATAGCTCGGTTGAAGCTTTGTATTCATCATTACAAATGGAATAAAATCTACACTTATTCTATTTTCCTTTCTTTTTTTCCTCTATTTCTCTCTTTCATGTACTTTGTAAGCATAGTTGATCTTGTATGGAATTGGAGAGGAACTTGGTGTCCTCAATAGATGAATTTAAAAACTTGGTGTTTTAATTCATTGGTCTTGCTAGCTTCATTGTGCTTTCCTCTATATTGAAGGTTGAACTACTCTGGTTACTAGGTGTGAGCTCTGCAATCTACTCACAACAGTAATCTTCCTTGCATAATTTCCCCCTTTTTCCATTCAATGTCAGTAATTTCCTCCCTTGTACCCCGTACAAGAACTTTGCCATAAGTTCAAGTGGAGTGTCCTTGTGTGATCCCCAACCAATTTAGCCACCCACAACATTTATATAGGATTAGGATTAGTTTACTTTCAATAATGGGAGTTATACCATTCAATGCGAGGGGCGTAGCCCCATAAACGTTGGTGGAGATACCGATTTGTCTACTGAAAATGTTTCTCACCAACAACAGTAAGACCAAGACTTACTATTTTGGGGCATATCACTTTTTTTTCTCAAATTTTATATCTTAACCCTTATGGCACATTCTAATTTCTCTCTGTTTATTATTTATTACCATTTTAAGCCACTTTCTATTTTTAACAAATGTTTTTTCCAAACTGCTATTTTGGTAAAAATTCCCTAATTTTCCCGCCTTTCATTTTGCACCATTTTTTAATGTTCGGTGATCCAAAATTGCAATTTGGGGGAATTACTATGTTCAACATGTGGAGGGACATAAACTATGATATTATTATTAAGTTAAAAAAATTTCCTTGGTTTGTGATGGAAACATTATTTTTAGATTTAGCTCTTCGTCGTGATTTTGTGCTCCAACTTTCACCATGTTTCGCCAAAGAAGAATGCTTGGAAATAAAATAAATAATTATTTCCTCGGTGAGGGTTTCAGGTAAGAATTTACCATGGAATCCATTAATGGAGTCATTGAGCTTCAGATATCATAGAGATGCTTTGAAGAAGAAAAATCATCTCAAATCTTTGTACGATCAATTCCTTCACTCACCCGTGTAGAGCAAAAATTCTTCATTTTGGGAACCACAGATGATCTAAGGGAAAATTAACATGGTGTCTGAAGAATTTGTAGGTTTAATGGAGTTTTTACAAAAAAATTCATGGATATCTAGAGGAAATATAAAGGGGAAATGAGTTAGAGTGACTTTTATATATTTTTCTCGCTAATACCTTTTTGCACACGCACATGAAGGGAAAAAGCACGACAGCTTATAATTTTATAAAAAATTGATTTTTAAATTTATTTGGGAACGTGAGAAATTTTGTGTCCCAAGTATCCCAAGGGGATGAGAAAGTTGGTGCAAAAATCTGCCCTCTCCTCATCTTGACAAGTGGCGGTAAGTGATTGCTCGACGAAAGAGAGAGAAGAAATACTTAAAAGCTCACAGGGGCTCAAACTAGGTCACATGGAGGACCTGAGCAAGGGATGGACTTGGGAATTTTTCTGTGCCCCAACTATCCCAAGGGGATGGGATAGTTTGTGTAATAAAATTCACCCTCACCTAGTGAGGACAAGTGGCGGAAGCTGATTCGGTGAGGTGGAGAGGAGAGGGGGCTGAAAAATTGGCCTGCGTAACCTTCCCGGAGTCACATGAGGAATCAAGAACCAAGATGTGCATGGGGTGAATTTTTTTGTCCCTAATTTCCAAGGGAATGGGATAGGAAATTTTTCCTTTACCTGGAGGAGATAAGTGACACTTTGTGATTGCATGACTGGAAGGGTCGGGATTAGATGAGAAGGGGCTAGACTTGCATTACAAAGCATATTAGGGTCATATGATGATACAAAGATATTAAATGGAGCTGGGAACATTTTTTTCCCTAAATGTCCCAAGGGAATGGAACAAACTGGAAACAAAAGTGTGCTTTGAGCTGCGAGTGACATGTGTCCACCTTTGAATTTGGCTAAGTCTTAGAAGCTTATCTTGTAGAGAGACTTGAAGAAAAAGTTTGTAGAGAATCTCAAGGTCTCTTTTGTCACTTATTTATACAAATTTTACTGAAAAAACATTTTAAAAAGAATGGGATGGGTCTTTTTCTCAAATTCTCGCCTAAAACCCCACGAAAATAGTCTTTTCTTAGGACCGCATGTTGTCCCCTGTCAAAAACAAATTGTGGAAGAAGCACTTTAGTACTATGAAATATATGAAGGAATAGATATTTATATCATTGAATCATATTTCCAATGATATCTTGTTTGACCTCCAACTCATTACAGAGCTCCCAAAATCACTTCTCGAAGCTCGATGTTGTTTTGAACAAGTTCCTTCACCTTCAAAAACCCACTTTCATTGAACTTGTTCTCAAAGCTTCAAATCTTACCCAAATTCTCATAAATCACATGATTTTTTTAGCTCCTCAATACCACTTCTCAATGAATTTGGGCCTTCAAATATTCTACGGGGTGCACACTTATCTTGGAAATGCTAGAAATAGCCTTTCTAGATTCATTGAAGAAACGCCTCAAGAAACATTGCATCGAAGAACATCATGAACTTGTTTTCACATTTAAAACACATGGATAGGGTTATTATAACACACATGTGCACTTGAAAGGATAGGATATGCCTGATATAGGGGGAAAATTATCCAGGAATTGCCTATGAGGGTTTACAAACAAATTTTTGACACTAGGGTATAGTTGTCATGTTTTCAACATTGAATTTTTCCCTTGCAAAAACACATGATAACACTATTCCACCCAGCTTTCTAGCTCAAAATCATCTCATATCTTAAAATACAAGGTAAGTCACTCTTATCTCACTATTTCTCACACTTGTTTATCTTTTTGCATGATAGATATTTCTTTTTATTGTTATATCTATTTGATCTCAGTCCTCTAATTAAGATTTAATTCATTAAAATCATTTAGTGAACCTATTTATTGATCAAATCCTGGATTTTCCTAGAATCCCTCATTTTTGTGAGTTCCTCGTGGCTTACCTAAAAGTGTTGTGCACCTTTCATCCCAAGCCTCATTTCCTAAGTATGATCTTATCGCTATGTCTAGTCTTTAGCTTATATTTGTAAATTACCAAGAGAAAGATGCCTTCTACGGTAAAAATCACATACTAATGCTATATTTCATCCTAAAATCACTGTTGTCTTTACAAATATTATAAACCATCATTTGCTAAACCCTATCTTGAGGTTGTTTTCATTGATGACATGGTGCATATATGGAAAAGAGTGAGTGATGATGTGTAAACACTTGAGGGGAATGAAGTTTGATTGGTAGTGTCTTCAAAAAGTGAGTTAATGTTTTAACAAGGTGGTTTCAGTGTGTCTTCATGAGCATTCATGGTAATTTTAGGGTGTTCAGTGTTTGGTTATGGTGGTTGGTTCCCACTGGAGGTATGGATATGCTTGGTGTACACTTATCAGGTGTCCTACAGGTCTAAAATGATGTTTTAAGAGTGTGTAAAGGTTTCTAGGATGATCATCGGGTCATGTCCTGAAAGTCATGGTTGGAACTAGCCCATTTAGGCCTAGTTCAAGGACCTAATGAGATGTATGAGGAAAAAGTAGGCCATTCTAAGACAATGTAAGAATGAGAGGTGTCTAGAAACTTTGTCTAGACTCCTCGTGTGAATCTACAGTCATAATTCATCACATGAAGGAAAATTTGAGATCTTTGTTCTAAATATTGGTCATGACTTGTATAGGTTCATTTATGAGCAACCAAGGTTTAGGGAATGTGGAGGAAGTGTTATAGAGATGTGTTCCAAGTTTCATACAAATATGAAGAAATGTTTTTGAAGTTATGAAGGTTTTAACTCTATCAAGATTCTACAAAGCACTCTCCTAAATCAACGGTCATCTCTTAAGAGATAAAATGAATGTAAAAGTTTTTCATGGTGTCTTAAGGCCTTAACCAGTGTTAAATTACTGATTTAAGAACATGCCATAGAAGGAGTGAAGTAAAATGGTGCCCTATACTCTATGAACAATCCTTAAGAGTGAAACCACTTCAAACCCTCCTTAAACACTAAGACAAAGGGATGGAAAAAATTGAATTTTTGACCACAAAATTACTTGTTCAATCCAAGAAAAAATCTCACAATTCTAGATAAGTCTTTTTAGTCAAAATTGGTGGCATTTTTGTTCTTCATACATGACAATACCGTATAGATTTCAATCTATTTTGTGAGGTTTTGTGTATATAGCCTTGTCTAGATGGTTTCAAGTTGAAAGCAGTGGTGTGGAAGGTTGTGTGGGACATGTTATTAATTTCCATGACAAGATTCATGTGAGATATGGGAAAAACTTGAGTGATCCTTGAAAAACTTGGTCACCTACCACTAATGGCTAACATACCAAAAACCAGTCTTTTGGGAATAAGAGTATTCTTGATGAAAGAGATTGTATCCAAGTATTAAAGTAATTTGTACATGTTGTATGGGCCCAATAAAATGGAAGTGTTTTGATAAAATGTGATTTGTGTACTCTTAAGGGACTAAAACTGTCATATCGGGACAATTAAGAAGGATAGTTTTTTGAGCATGTAAACTAAATATTTCTCTTTAAATTACTTTAGAAGAAGGTTTATGGTGGTGGAAACCTTATTTTTAAGTGTGAGTGAAATATTTTGTTGTGAAAGAGAAGATGTCTATCCGAAATGTAAGAAAAAATAGGACTTGTTCTTGGTTCTTATAACCTTGCTTGAGTGTGCTTTAGAGATCATGAAAATTTGATCTATTTTATATGGAATGAAACAAGATATGGACCTATAGAGTTGCAACAACACTCATATCCTCCTTGAAATCTTTCTTTGAAGCTATGGCTAGCTGGCTAAGTGAGTGAGTTTTCTAAATATTTGAAGATGTATCTTTATTCAAAATAAATTAGTTTGAACGTTGTCCTAATGCATGCTTCATGAAGATAATAATGATGCTTTGCCGATTCTTTTCAGTTGAATATTTTAAATAGCTCAAAAATAATCTTCCACAAGATTTGAAAACATATGAAAACTTGTTCCTTGTAAGTTTTCAAGCTCTTCCATGACTGTGATATGAGTACTTCATGACTGTGTTTACAAGAGTGTGACAAATAATTTAAAAATATTTTTTAAGCCTTGATATGATAAGATCCAAGCTCTTTTTAGTTGTGTATACCCCCTATAAAATTAATGCTCATGATCTCATGTATATATTTGAGCTCATAAGTCTTCTCCTTATTCAAGTTTAATATTGTGCTTACTAATACTAGAACCTAGTGCTCTTATAAGTGATTTAATAAAAGTTTGAAGGCACAATGGAGATGAATGAAAGATACAAAGGAGTGAAGATCTAAAACAAGGGGTTTGTAATGTCATCACATGATTTGTCACTTGTAGCATGGTTAGAAAGTGATAAAATATAAAGAGGTTCTCGCATTATGCTAAAGAAAAATAAAAATGACTATTACAAATGGGTGTTGCAGAGGTATGTTTTGGAATCTCTATAAGTGTAACTAGATGTCGAGTATTGAGACATGTTTTCTTGTTCTCCATAAGTTCATGAAGAGTTATGACATTTCATGAAATGAATTTTGCATCTGACCTCCTAAAATGTGAATCATTTTTAGTTGATAGTTTTTTTATGTCATTTAGTCTTCTTGTATACAATCTGAAAAGTATAAAAGTTTTATATGTGAGAAGTGAAAGTGTTAGAGACATGTGAGAATTTTGTTCTCTTATATATGTATATTCTTTATGAAGGAATACGTTATTAAAAAATTGATAGAGATGATAATGTATTGAGGCTAGTGCAACTAGGAGAAGATATATGAGAGTTATTATGAGAAAATTTAGAGATCACAATTTTTTGTCTTAGTAACCATGTCAATTGCAGTGATAAAATTTATGTCAACTCTAAGTAGAATCTTAACAAAATTTGAAAGTAGGTGCTTTCATGCAAGTTACAACTTGCAAAGGAGTCAAGTAGGTGCTTGATCAGATTTTGAAGTTGGTGCTTCATGTTGAGTGGGTGCTCAACAAGTTTGAGACCTTTGTAATATTTCATTGGAAAAATTTTCTAGCATAGTACATTAGTTCAGTGGGTTTTTCTCCCTTTCAGGGTTTCCCACCTTAAATATTGTCTTCCTATGGTTTCTATTGTTTATTTCTCATATATAGTGTTGTTGATTCTTCATAACAAAAAGTAAAGAAATTGAATTGTCTTCAAATTTTGAATTTACACTGATTCATCCCCTCTCAGTGCCTAGATTTCCAACAATTGGTATCAGATCTTGTCCTTTTTAGTGAGTTTAACATCTCAAAGGAGATCCAAATATCACAAGCATGGCCAACAATCAATCACAAAGTGGTTTCTCTACCTCAAGGCACCCTCTCTTTAATGGATCAAATTATGCATTTTGGAGTGTTAGGATGAATACTTACCTCATGTCTCTAGGATTTTACATATGGAATTAGTATTTGATGGATATACCATCCCAACTACACCTCTAACTGATGTAGCAAGAAAAAGAGCTAGTGAAAATAATTCAAAAGCTATGAATGTAATCCTATGTGGAATGTCAGAGGTTGAATTCATAAAATTCATGCATTGTACCACAACCCAAGAGATTTGGGAAAAATTGAATACCATTTATGAAGGAGATAATAAGGTTAAGTTAGCCAAGTTGCAGACCTACCATGTAGTCAATTTGAAATCTTGAAAATGAAGGAAGGTGAAATTATTGCATCCTACTTGCAAAGAGTAGATGAAGTGATAAACCTTATCAGAGGTTTAGGAGAGAAGATAGAGGAGGTTGTGGTTGTCAAAAGGTATTAATATCCTTGTCTACTAAGTATGATCTAAGGTGTCAGCTATGGAAGAATAAAAATACTTGAGCACTCTTAAAATGGATGAACTTCATGGTATTCTAATTGCCTATGAGATGAGAACAACTAAATCAAAATTAGTCAAGAAAGAAGCAACATTCAAGGATGATAAGGAATCCAAAGAAAATAAGAACAAGGTTGAATCTAACATAGAGGAGGATGATGAGAAAATTGAAGCCATGTTTGTTAGGAGGTTAAAGAGAGGGTCAAGAAAGTACAAGGGAAAGATACCATTCAAGTGCTTCAACTATGGTCAAGTTGGTCATTTTGCATCCAAGTGTCCTAACAAGAACAAGGGAGATCATGATGAACATGATGAAGAAACCTCTCATAATCAAAAGAATAAATTCAAGAAACATGAAGGTAAGAATAAGTACTTCAAGAAGAATAAGAACTTCTATACAAAGAGGCATCAAGTTCATCTAAAACAAGTGAATCCAATAAATCTAAAAGTGAATATGAAGGTATGCAAGTTAAGACTCTATTCATGGCCATGGAAGAAATCTCTACTAGCAACTCAAAAGGTAAAAATCAGTTTGTAGATGACAACTCAGATGAGGAAGATGCAAGAGTAAACCTTGAAGTATGAACTAGTTAGTTCTCTTGAAGAATTAAAACTCCAAAGGAAGAAGAATCAAAAGATGAAGTCACTATTGAGAGACTATGAAGAGTAGATCAGTATTCATGAGAAAATACTAAGAAAAAAGGATCAAGAACATGAAGAGGTAATCAAGGAACTTGAAGCACAAATAGAGATGATTGAAGCATATTTCAAAGTCAAGGAGGAAGAACACCTAAAAATCAAATCAGAGTTGGAGCTTCTACAAACTCAATTAGATCAAACTTCAAGAAAATTGAAGGCCTACCTATCAAAAATTTGATAAAATCTCAAATGATCTAGATGAACTTCTAAGAAAGAAAAGATCCTTTCAATGACAAAACTGGCATAGGATTTAAGGAAGAACATAAGGATGATAAACCAACAAGTAAGAATGAGATCAAGACCACTCAAGAACCACCTAAAGCAAGGAATGTTGATGTCAAGAATGTCAATAAAAGATACAATTCAAGAAATAAATCCATGCAATAAGGTATGCTCACTCTTTCTATGGATATTTTTTTCTTGCAATATGTTTGGACACAAAGCTTCAAGGTGTAGGAGACATGCAAAATGTCATGGAAGACATCTCAATTCATATCACATGAGAATAAGAATGAACTGATTTTCTACAACTATCAAAAGTCTAGTCACATAACAAAGTTTTGCTATTAAAAACCTCCAAAGCAAGACAAGAGGTGTACATAGTGAAATCAGATCCTACAAGTAAGAAGGAACAAGGTTTAATAGCCCAAACTACCTTTCATTCTCAAAGTGAAGATATGGAAGTGGTACATAGATAATGGATGCTCAAGTCATATGATATGAAACAAGGGAAATTTCATCTCTTTAGAATAAAATGCATCAGAACAATGAGATTTAGTGATAATACATCAGCTAGCATTGTAGGAAAGGGCACATTAAGTCTTGATAATGGAAAGACATCACTAAAAATGTGTTATATGTAGAAGGTCTGAAACACAACCTTTTGAGTGTTAGTTAGATGTGAAAACAAGGATATAATGTGGTGTTTCATGATAAGGATGTGACATAAGGAAGAAAAAGTCAGGTAAGGTGGTTGACAAGGCCAAAAGAACCAAGAATAATATGTATGTCCTAAAATAAATCAACAAAGAGAAATGCTTCACTAGTCGGTGGATGATAGTTGGCTTTGGCATGAGGTTAGGACATCTTAATTTTGACAATATTGTTAAGATCATCTCCAAGGGATGTGTAAGAAACATGCCCAAGATCACTAAACCTACTAACACTCTTTGCAAATCATGCCTACATGGAAAACAAACTAGAAGAAGCTTTAAATCCAAAAGTATTATTGAACTAAAAAGTCCTCTAGAGCTGATTCATACTGATCTTATAGGACCAACCAGACTAAAAGCATTCAAGGAGAGAGCTAATTTATGTTATTGATTGATGAATTCACAAGGATGACTTGGGTTTCCTTCCTTAAAGAGAAATTAGAAGCACTAGAAAGGTTCAAGACATTCAAAGCACTAGTTGAGAATGAGAAAAATGTAAAGATTAAGAGCTTGAGATCTGACAGAGGAGGATAATTTTGGTCAAATGAGTTTGATGAGTTTTGTGAGACTCATGGATAAGAAGAAAATTCTCAGCTACAAGAACACCTCAACAAAATGGGGTAGTGGAGAGAAAGAATAGAACATGATTGTGCAAGAAATGGAAAGAACCATGTTGAATGAATCAAAAAAATTAGATGGATATTGGAGAGAGGTAGTTAACACACTAAAATATACATCTTGAATAGATCTCAAATTATAATAAACAACAAAAAGACACCTTATGAGATTTGGAGAGGAAGAACTGCAAGTGTAAAACACCTAAGAGTGTTTGGAAGCAAGTTTTTTATTAAAAGAGATGAAGACAACCTTGGAAATTTTGATTCAAGGTGTGATGAAGGCATATTCTTGGGTTACTTAGTAGTTAGTTCAGCATATAGGTACTACAATAAAAGATAAAAAAAGATAGTATAGATAACCAATGTCATAGTTGATGAATCAAAGGAAGACTAAAATTATCCCAAGGAGAACTCCCAAAGCACTGAAAATCAGGATGATGATGAAATTGTAGAAGTTGATCAAGAAGAAGAATATGAAGATGAAGAAAGATTTGATACAAAAGCTCCTTCAATATAGGTTAAGAGGGATCATCCACCAAATCATATCATAGAAAACAAGGAAGCCAAAATAAAAACAAGAAGAAGTTTAAAAACATTCAAGATCAAGAAAATATTGCTCTCCTATCCAAAATAGAACCAAATAATGTTATAGAGGCCAACAAGGACCAAAATTGGATCAATGTAATGAATGAAGAACTGACCAAATAGAGAAAAATGAAACTTGGGAACTTTTCCCTAGGCCCAAGAACAAAAACATCATTGGAACTAAGTGGGTATTTAGAAACAAGCTAAATGAAAAAGGTGAAGTTATAAGGAATAAGGCAAGGCTGGTTTGCAAAGGGTATGCTCAGGTTGAAGGAGTGGATTTTGATGAGACATTTTCTCCTATGGCTAGAATGGAGGATCTTTATGACCTTCTTGGCATATGCAACATACAAAGGATTCAAAGTATATCAAATGGATGTAAAGTCAGCATTTCTAAATGGGCACTTGAATGAGGAAGTCTACATTGAACAACCTGATGGATTTTCTCTCACTGAGGACAAGGATTATGTTTGTAGGTTTAAGAAGGCATTATATGGTCTCAATAAATCCCCTAGGGATTGGTATAATAGATTGGATAAGTACTTGGTTGATCAAGGTTTTAGGAAAGGAGTAGCTGATAAAAATCTATATATAAAAGAGGAATAAGGTCATTTATTGCTTGTTTTTGTCTATGTTGATGATATAATATTTGGAAGTGATAGTGATACTATGTCATATGGATTTTAGAGGTCATGAAGAAGGAGTTTGAAATGTCAATGCTTAGAGAACTCTTCATTATTTCTAGGTTTGTAAATCAATCAATCCAAAGAAGGTATCTTCATATCACAGACAAAGTACATCAAGGAAATGATCAAAAGGTTTAAAATGGAGAATTGCAAGCCAATAATCACCCTAATGATTATAGAATGCAAACTCAGTAAGTATGACAACTCAATAAAGGTAAATAAGACCTCATAAAAATATATGATAAGAAGCCTCTTGTATTTAATTGCATCTAGGTATGATATCATGCAAGCAGTTGGTTTGGTTAGAAGGTTTCAAGAGGATCCTAGGGAGAACCATCTTCAAGTTGTCAAGAGAATATTTAGATATCTCATGGGAACCATGGAATATGGGTTGTGGTATCAAAAAAGAAATGAGTTTCAAATCAAATCCTTCACAGATGCATATTGGGCAGGTAACATTGATGACATGAAGAGCGTAACTAATGGATATTTCTTTATAGGTAAGTGCCTTATGTCTTGGATAAGTAAGAAGTAGTCTCTTGTAGCACTATCCACTTGTGAAGCTGAGTATGTAGCAGCAGCCTTATGTTGTACTCAATTAATGTGCTAAGAAGAGTATTAAAATCAAGCTTGAATTCATGGAGGTGTGTGCATCAAGAGATTAGTGTGTGTTTCTTTCTATAGAATCTTGTAGACTATATAAGATCATTTGATGATATTATGAGTTCTCAATGAACTCTATACTATCTCGAGTATGGAAAATAGTATGAAGTCTTAGTATAAGGTCTTGAAGAAGCTGATTTTCTATGGACATGATGAATGTTACATCTCAAGAATAGAGAAAGTTGGTATGATTCTAAGTTATGCATTGAGCCAAATTTTTCTATCTTCAAGAGTATACCAACTCGAGGAAAAGCATGGTAACCTTCAGGTATGGGTGTTAGTTTCATATCATTTTGTGATTATTATAGAAGGTAGATCTATGTTTGAGCACTGGAAAATTCATCTCTTTGGTAAGGAAGAAATATTGAGTGTGATCCCAGAGTTGTGAGCTTGAGGGAGTTCTTTGTTGATCCTTGTGCAAAATGAGCTTCTACAGATTAGAGAAGTTGTTCTTATCAATTATTCATAATTCTAAAGCTCAATTATGGTGTGCGTAGTCTTGTAATGTGATGTATAAGTATTGATTCACCCGAAGATGAACTTTGGAGGGTATAAGTGTAGTATTGATGTATATGTTCATCTTCAGTGTGCATCAATACTTATACATCACATTACAAGACTACATAGACCATAGTATTGATAAGACTACTCAATTATGGTACTTGTAATTATGTATATGTTTCTTATATTATAGGTGGTTGTCGCTCCTAGTTGAAACATATGGAAAAATTACTACCTATAAGATAATAATACTTATGGATGACAAGTGTAATGAAGTCCTTCATATGCATATAGTGTGTACAAGTTAAATTCTAAGTTGAACATGATGCATCATGAGTTTTTGTGTGATTATCTTGATTAGAGGTTTAAGAAGTTGCATGGCAAGGTTGATTACAATGGTCTCAGCCTAGAAAGAGACCATCTAAAATTGCAAGGATGGTCTCAGAGGGCATATTAAGCAAATATTCAGGTATGATAATTGCTATACATCATTTTTTGATGATCATTGGGCATGAGAACAAATATATTTATGCCTTAGAAAATGTGAAAGATAATATTTGTAGTGACAAGTCTCGTGGAAGTTGTTATATGGCTATATGTGCAAAGAATATCCACCTATAGGTTTCAATGTTGTTTATGGAAAGAGTATGAAATATTTCTCATATATGATGTGTGGTTATGGTCTTGTGTGATTCCTAAATGGTTATTGTGATGCTTGTATGAAGAATCTACAATTACTTATCTCATGGAAAGTTGTTTGATATGATGACTCAACTAAGGATTGGAAAGTGCTATAGTGAAAAGAAACATGCTTCTAAGTATAAAAATATTGTGCAAGTGTGTTTGGGCTGTTCATGATAGGGGGAGATAAAATGGGAATCCTATAAAGTGAAGATGGTGATCTCAAGGCAATAGAGGTATGTTTCATACAATTTTTTCTTGTCAAGACTAAAAGTTTCCATATTTTAGTCAAATAGGACTGTAAGCAATGAATAAATTGTTTAGGACTAAGAAAAAGTGGTCAAGATGAATTTTAGTTAAGATAAAAAGGTAAGGAGTTTAATTTTGTGCTTGTGAGCTAGAAATGGAGGTCTTGAGACTAGATAGAGTGTGATCTTGAAGAGTAAATGAATGTTTTCAATGTTATAGCATCGCAAATGGATGAAATTTCTCTAAAAAAATTGGTTAGGGTCTTTAGTATCAAGAATATTATGAAGAGAAATATTGTGCTTAGTTAGGCTTGTATTATGCCTATTAATGATGGATTTTGGTCAAGAAATGTGAGTAATGATTTGATAAGCTTGGAACTGACATTTTTGGCATGTTCTTGAGAAGTATGCTTCAGATGTTAGACTATTCCAATGTTTCCATTTAGACAAAAATAGGGGCTAAGGTGAAAATATGTGTTTTTGCATGCCTAGAAGGTGAAGGATGATGTTTTAGCTCCAAACAAGGTAATAATATGTTTTCTCTCATATTGAATGATGATTTTCATATTATATATGTGGTCATCCCATGGGGAACATGGTGCTTGAATGTCAAAAATGAAGGCAAAAATTATATTTTCTACAAAATCAAGAAAATAGAGCTAGTTTGAGACATTTGGTTGATGTTTTACTAACCAAAGAAAAATGATTTAAAGATGAAGAAGGTAAAGAATGTGAGCTACATGTATTCCTTTGTCATTAATGTAAAAAAGCAGGAGAATTTTAGGGTGTTTTCCATCATTGAAAAAGGGGGAAATTGCTAGCATGTGGTCCTAATAGGTGTTTTATTTGATACAAAACCACATTAATGATAAATTGGATGTTGGATTATGATCTTATGATGAGGAATATGATGTTAAAATGATGGTTCACATGTATTTGTGATGGTACAGTGAGATTCAGTGAAGTGTGCTTGCTTTTGCAATCCTATTCAAGTGTCTAGGTGGTGTTTCATGGAGGTAGGAGCTTCTTGGATGCTTGAGAAGAATGTTGACATCTCGGGCACTCACAACAGTGGCATGGTGCAGATACATGTGTTCCACTATGTTACAGGTGATCATTTGGAGCAGGTATGGTAGCTAGGAGGTGTGAGACTATGGTTTGGGTCCACATTATCTCATGAAAGCTTTAATTTAGGTATATCATGGCATATCAGGTATGTTTGGGTCATTTATAGGGGTTTTATGACTAGTTATTGCATTGTTTTAGTTAACCCTAGCTTTTACAGTGAGAACCCTTAAGGTAAAACTATGTAACTAAGATAAGATGGAGAGATTGAGGTATGGATTTTAAATTATGATTATTGAATATGTTATAGGGATTTTTCATAGTGTTTTAATAAAAATTTAAAGTTTCCATGATGTGAATTTTGCAAGATATGATAGTTTATGTGAGACAGGGTCAAGAACAAGTCAAAATCTAGCTTGAATTTGAAATTTTGATGCTCGTTGTGAATTGTGTGATTTACATGGGACATTTTAGATTTCAAGGATGTTTCTATGGTGAGTTTATAATGTTTCACAAAAATAATCAGGTCAGTTGATTGTCATGTTTTTATGAACGAATGTTAAGAAGATAAAGTGGTCTAAAACCCTAGTTAAACCTAGCGAGGAAAAGTCTGCAAAAGAAGAGGTATAGTGACAAAGTTTTGATTGATTCATAAAAATTTATGATTTCATGTTTTATAGGACTCTCTTATCTTTCCATAATTGTATTGTTGAGGTCATGGTGACGAGTGGGCCCCACTCAAACAAGTCAATTTCTGAAGAAGAAGGTTTTAGGACAAGCTTGTCCAAAAGAGGTATGTGATAAATTGATGTTATGGAATTTATGTGAGATTATATTTATCTCAAATTATGTTTCATGAAAATTTCATCAAGGTACATTGTCATTTGAGGTTCATTCAAGTTAACAAGTCAAACGACGCTTTGAGGTCTCAAAACGCAGTTTCAAAAGTGGCTATAACTTGAGCTAAAGGTGGATTTTGAATATGATTCAAGTTGTGTTGGAAATAGGATTCAGATATATTTACAATTATATGAGGTTTTAAGAATGATGAGTTCATTTTATAGGGTTTACAGCTCTTATTTGGAAAGGAATATTTTTTCCACTACAGAACATGATGTGTTTTGGTGCAAGTTTGGAGTTGTTTGAAGCATGAGATGGATTGGTTCATGATTTATATCACCTATAATGTGAAGAGGGATGAATAGAGAATAAAATTAATACATTTTTATGTCTTGAATGTTCGTATACATGTTGTTTATGATCTAACCTTGGGAAACAATGTTTTTGGTAGGTTGATTTGGTGAAGAAAAAAGTATTTGTGGTTTGATCGGAGGTTGATTCAAGGATTATAACTTGATTATAAGTGTTATAAAACTTCTTAAAATTTAATTTTATTGGTCACTTGGCATGGATTTTTAGTATAATTTATTTGGTGGCATAATGAAGTTTCTAGGGTGTTGAAGGGTGTAGAAACATCGGTTTTGAGAAATATAAAGAGCACCTTTGTACAATTAAATGAAATAATTTGATTGGTTGATATTAATTGTGACCATGTATGAATGTAAAATGTTATTTTAATATTATGTAAAGGGTTATGGGTCATGACTATTTAATTATTTGATGTAAGGGCATTTTTATCTTTGTGCCCATGGGGTTTTGAGCCATTTTTGGCACATGAAATGATGGTTTTTATAGGATGACCTACTTGGGTCACTTGTGGATGTTATGATTTGATTTTTTTATGTTTCTATGATGTATGGGTCGAGATAAATGATGGAAAAATTTTGAGTGTGAATTTGAATCTTAGAGAGACTAAAAGTGAAGTTATGGGCATATTGTTGAAAATATTTTGAAACCCCTTTTTATCTTATTTTGAAGAGCCCTTTTGATACAAAGAAAACCCCTTTAGGCATAGCCCAAAAATCCTAGAATTAATTTTTAGGATATCAAATAGTTGAGGTGTCATGAGGAGAGCTTGAGAAAGGGCAAAGTTGGTGTTGTTTCTTTGAGAGTGAGTTGGAGAAGGAGGGAAGATTTGGATGCTTGTGTTTGGATGCTATCTTCATAGCATGTTGATGTAATTTGTAAGTTTCTAAGGTGTTTTCAGATTTGATATTTAGTTGAAGACATTCTCATAGTTGTACATCTTCATATGTATTCATGAGACATTGATTGTCTTGAGATCACTTCATTGTATCTTGTGGATTATTGTTGAAGAATTTACTCATTGTAATCTGATTTGAATATCAAATTGAAGTGTGTTGATATGATTTTTAGCATCAATATAATTTTCTTGAGTCTATCTTGTGATATTTGCATTGTGTTAATCTCATTGTAAAAAAATCTACCTTGATGTGTTCTACATGATTTTGTGTGGTTAGGGTTTGAAGCACAAGTGTGAAAGTTTTATTGGGGAATGATTCACCCCCTCTCATTCCTTGTGACTTCCAACACAATTTCAATACTATGCTTACTAATACTAGTACCTAGTACTCTCGTAATTTCTTTAATGAAGTTTGAAGGGAAAATGGTGAGGAATGAAGGATATAAAGGAGTTAAGAAGATAAAATAATGAGTATGCAATGTGCTCACATGCTTGTGCCACTTGGTGCATGGTCAAAAAGTCTTAAAGACAAAGAGGTGTTTGTTATGCTAGAAGAAAAATAAAAATGACCATTATAAATAGGTATTACAGATGTTTGTCTTAGAATCTCTATAAGTGTAATTGGATGTCATAGTATTGAGAAACATTTTCTTGTACTCCATAAGTGCATGAAAACTTATGATAGTTCATGAAACGAAGGAGTTTTCAACCCGACCTCCTAAAAATGTAATTATTGCTATTTGAAAAGTTTTTGATGTCAGTTAGTATTCCTTGTACGAGCTGAAAAGTGATATAAGTTGTATAGGTGATAAGTGGAAGTGTTAGAGACCTATGAGAATTTCATTCTTTTATATAGTTATATTATTTATGCATGAAGATGTTATTAAAAATGTGAGAGAGATGATAATGTATTGAGGCTAGTTCAACTAGGAGAAGTTGTATGCGAGTGATTAAGAAAATTTAAAGATCACAATCTGTTGTCTTATCATCCATGTCAAGTGTGTGATCAAATTTATATCAAGTCTAAGTAGAAGCTAAGTGAAATTTGAAAGCAAGTTCTTTCATGCAAGTTGCAACTTGTAAAGGAGTCAAGTAGGTGTTTGATCAAATTTTTAAGTTGGTGCTCCATCTTGATGGGTGCTCAAAAATTTAATACCTTTGTAATATTTCATTAGAAAAATTATCCAATATAGTACATTGCTTCATGGGGTTTTCTCCCTTGCAATGGTTTCCCACCTTAAATCTTGTCTTCCTATGGTTTCCACTTTGTTGATTTTTAATATATAGTTTCATTGATTATTCATAACAAATTAAATAAATTGAATTGTCATTCAAAGTTTTAATTTTCATTGATTCACCCCCTCTTAGTACCTAGATTTTCAACATCATCCCGATGTCTCACTCCTACCCCCTTCTAAGGCTATTAGTTCTTGTGAATCTAATAGTGATTTTGTTTTTTGTTCTCATAAAGGAATGCACTATTTAGGGAGTGGTGTGATGAATCCCCTTCTAACTTACCAAATTGAAACACTCCTAGGCTATGGGTAACCTAAAGTTAGAGTGAGTCTCCAGAGAGGGATGGTTCCTCTAGTGTAACACCTAAAACTGGCTTTGACTCTACGGCATGAATTAGTAAAAGGGGGAAGTGAAGACTAAAATAAATAAATAAGGGGTGGTACACAAGAAATTTTGAGGATCCCACACTTCTTTGAACCACACAGATGGATCAAAGGAGAAAACACACCGTGTATAACTCAAAAATTGACAAACTAATGCATAAGTATTTTAGAGAAAGGTTTGGAAGTTATAACAACATAGAGAAGGGGAAACAAATATCTCAGAAATTTTCATAAAATCCACAATTAAATCCTATTTTTTTATTCAAACACAAGCTATGACCTCCAAATTAGTATTTGATTGTAATATGACATGTAATTTAGAGTATTAAATCAATTATAAACAATATCACAAGATCAAAATCAGCTTAAAAACATAAAATTACAAAAATTACAAGAAATGAGAAGGAAAAAATAACTCATTCATTAATATAAGAGGTGAGATAAGTACAAAACTTAGCAGGGTCACCCACAACCAGCCGAGTTCCCCCTTTTACAATGAATAATATCCTATATATATAGGAGAAATGAACTGTAGAGAGGAAAGAGCATGCAAGAGTTCACAAATTCCAACACTATGCCATTATGTAGTTCACAAACTAAAACTAATTGTGGAGTCAATGTTCTCCAATAGGACCTATTACATGTTCTCTTAACATAAGATTCAACTCTCCTTCATATTTCCCTTGCATGCTTGACTTCCTCTTCACTCTAACTTGATATGGTATCTAGATCTGACCACATTGATAAAATAGGGGTTTTACTCCAATTATAGTACCTACAAGGATACGTTATGTAGCTTCTCATCACAATATTGTAGGCCGTTTTCCATTTGTAACCTAATAATCACTTTAAAATGGATATTTGAGGAACTAGAGGAACTCGGAATAGTTCCTCATGTTTCTCTAAAGGCTGACTTAACCAATTTTTTCACTCTATTACCTATGGAGATGACTTAACTGATTTATTACCTTTGTTACCTCTAGATACAACTTATTTGATTTGTTCCATTTGTTCCCTTTGGAATTGAATTTATTGATTTGTTCCCTTTGGAACCAAATTCACCCATTTGTTCCCCCTTCATTCAGGTTGGCTTAATCTTTTATGTGGAGAATTAGTGGAACAAAGGAATAATTCCTCATATTCCACAAAATACCAACTTGAACAAATTAGGCTTCCCAAATTGGCTATGATGGATATGAGGAAAACAAACAGAACATAGGAACAATTCCTCTTGAATATTCAATCATCGAATTAACCATTTTATTTGTCTTTTGTGCCTTGGGTGATGTTTTAGAACACATACATAATTAAGGAATTATTCCATTAGTGTTTTTTGGGCATGATTTTTATAAAAATCGGTGGCGGTGGGGATGTGAGGAACATGTGGAATAGAGTAATAATTCCTCCTATTCCTCAAAAGGATGAATTTCTTGTTTTAATTCAATTTTTCAAAAAATTACCAAATCCCCTAAAGAAAGGCTTATAAAGAGAGGAAGGAATGACCGAAACATATAAATTTTTCCCATGACATTTGAAATTTCAAGATTCTATAAGTTAGGTGACAAAAATGTGTAAAATATTTCAGAGATCATCCCCTTCTTATGAGTACCATGATTATGCTTGGTGAAAGAGACTAGGGTGAGTGAAAAGGCAACATCCTTGATAGCCTTTTCTATTTGCTTTCTTGCATGGAGTCATAACAACCTACTTTGGAAGTACACTCTATCAGCAACCTATTGAAATAACTTCACACACCAAAATTCCTTCTCAAGATGATAAAAAAATATGCCAAATAACTTATGGGAAAGATAAAAACACCGACAACGTGCTTCGGAAGAGAAACAATGTACGTGAAGCACTTGGAAGAAAATAAGACAACTACTTACTTAAGGTATATCACATTAGTTGGGATAGGTAGATCTTCACCACTCGACTTACATAGATGAAAGGAATTGTGTTGTTTGCAAATAGAAATCATATATGGTACACTCCATATATAGAAATTTTTATGCCTTCCGACTTATTCATTCACCCATCCCATTTAATAACACTGTCTCATTCCTTGAATGTTCTTGAAATTGAATTCATGTCAAATGATTTCCTTACATGGGCTTGATGAATTTCCATCATATGGGTAGCTTGCTTGAAGCAAAAATCAAAAGCCCTGGATAGATTTAAATCTTTCAAGGAACTAGTGGAAAATGAAAAGAACACCAAAATCAAATGCTTGAGATCAGATAGAGGTGGAGAATTTTGGTCCAATGATTTCGATGAGTTTTGTGAAGAACATGGGATTAGAAGACAATTCTTAGATGCCAAAACACCTCAACAGAATGGGGTTATTGAAAGGAAGAATAGGATTGTACAAGAAATGGAAAGAACTATGTTGAATGAATCTAAACTTCTTGATAAATATTGGAGTGAAGTATTCTACACAGAGAGGTGTACATTCTAAACAAATCCTAATTGAGAATAAATAGTGAAAAAACACCCTATGAACTTTGGAAAAATAGGCCAACCAATGTAAAACACATATGATTATTTGGAAGTAAATGTTACATCAAAAGAGATGAGATAACTTAGGTAAATTTGACTCTAGGTGTGATGAAGGTATATTTATTGGTTACTCATCACCAATGCGTCCTACATATACTACAATAAGAGGTTACGGAAAATTATTTAGACTAAAAATGTGAAGGTGGACGAGTCTCATCCTACCAAATCCAACACTCAAAGACAATAACAATAATGAAGAACAAGAAGATGTTTAAGAAATGCATATTTCACGTGAAGAAATAGATAAAGTGGAAGAAAGACAAGACACCAAGACACCCTCAAGACAAGTTAAGAGGGATCATCTAGAAAATCAAATCATTGGAAACAAAGAAGGTGACATTCTCACAAGAAGAAGACTAAGAGATCAAAAAAATCATGAAGATATAACACTCCTATCCATGATAGAACCCAAGAATGTTGTAGAAGCTAGCAAGGATTAGCATTGGGTGGATGCCATGAATGAAGAACTTGATCAGATTGAAAATAATGAAACCTTGGAACTTGTGCCAATACCCAAGAATAAGAACGTAATAGGAAAATATGGGTTTTTAGAAACAAAATAAATGAGAAAGGAGAAGTGACAAGAAATAAGGCTAGACTTATGTGCAAAGGCTATGCACAAATGGAAGGAATCAACTTTGATGAAATGTTTGCACCATTAACAAGGATCAAAGAAATCAAACTATTCTGGATAATCTTATAGCTATTTGGGAAGGAATGGAATGGACCCAAACCTCTCTACAACATGTGATTTTTTTAAAGATTGATTTTGAGAAGGCCTATCACCATATTGAATGGTGGTAAATCCTTGTTATGCTTTAGGCTTTGGGATTTGGAATTTTTTTCTTAATGCTATGTAGACTCTTTTTCTTGAGGCCCCTTCCCGTCTCACTATTAATGGTCACTAATCATCTGCTATAGGGTTATATCATTCTATTTGACAAGGGTTCCTACTTTCTCCAAATTCCTCGCTTTTCTCGCAGAGATATGTTTGGCTACCTCATTTCCAAAAGAATTGATCAAGGGCATATTTAAGGGATTTATCTACTGCGATCATAAAACCCAACCGGTTAATGGGAATTTTACCGATGAATATTTTCTCACCCTTGAAAAATTGGAATAAAACATCAAGGGACCTTCTCTTGCCCTTACATTTTTGCAATGCCTCGGGATCCAATGTTTAGCTTGTTAAATCTTTAGGTTTTCGCCAAAGTTCCTAGCCCATGCCAGATTGGTTGGTGACTTACCTATGGAAATGGATTTAGTGGGGAGAAATATTTCAGTTTCTAGGGATCCCCTTTTCCTTTGAAAGGGAATCTTCTACTCTATGGCAGTTTGTGATTAAGTGGGTTGAGAGAAGTGCAAAATGGGTTTCCCAAACTTTGTCGTTGGTTGGGAAATTTTAGATTTACACCAAGATTCTGGCTACTACTCAAGTTCATTATTATGCTTGTTGGTGTCCTCCTTGGGCTTCCTTTGAAAAATTGGCCAAGATTTTAAGATATTTTCTATGGTCAAGTTACAAATAAGGAGGCTTTCATCGTGTCACTTTGGATATTTGCACTCTCCCTAGGAATCAGGGTGGTATGGGTGTCATTGATGTTTATAGGAAAAGTATCTCCCTTTGTGCTAAATGGGTGATATGGTGTATTCAAAGAAACAAGGCCTAAAAAATTCTTCTAAGACATTGCATTTCTTTAGGTTCTCCTTATGGTAAAAAATGTTAGAAAAATATTGGTTTTCATACTTTATTAATAACAAGAGTACCAATCAAAATACCTGGTACTTTTGTTCTGAAAAGCATATGGAAATCCTTCAAATCCTTGAAAAATATGATGAGATGTGTGGGTGATGGTTTTAGATTTTTTCTCTCTTTCAATGATCATAATATATGGCAGTTACCTATTTTCTCTAGCAACTTATCTTTAGCTAAATTGTCAAGCATCAAGGTGGTCAAACTATTTTGAAAAGGGATTTATACCATAAGATATTTGGTCTCCAACAGAGATTAGGTTCCTTGGCCGAGATCTAAAGTAGAAATTTGATTTATCCAATTTAGACCTCCCTTATGTTTTGAGAATTCAGTCACTTATGTTTGATGTAATGTTGCAAAAGCTTGGGCTTAAACCTCCTCTTTCCTAGTGGAAATATTGGAGATGGAATGTGGATATTCCACTTTTGAAATATGACTCTGAAGTCATTTACTCTTTGCTTTCTCCCATTTCTCCTGGTCTTGACAAGTTTAATTCCCAATGGAACCTACACTCATCTCCTTCCACTTGGCTTCATCATCTCCATTGGGCTTAGAATCCTTTGTTTGATCCTAAGTTGATTTTTTTCCTCTGGTGTCTTATTTATCAAGGTCTTTTGCTGGGGGAATGGTTAAGTCACATAGGCATTCCCAACCCCAAATGCCTTTGTTAAGGTTACCCAGAGTCTTTCAAACATGTTTTTTGGTTTTGCACTCGTGCTCAAAGTGCTTGGCATTGGATCCATTCCCTTTTCCAGCCTTATCACCCGAAGTTTTTGATTGGAAATCTTCTATTTTTTTGAGATTATGTCAATTTCCCCATACATTTCTTCCATTTGGAGTTTTTTCATAATGTTATTCTCTTTCAACTTTGGAAGGCTAGGAATAATGCTTTGTTTCAGCACTGCAAGCTCTCTATGGAGTTTTCTATTAATGAGAAGGTGGCAATTTTTTTCTTCGTATGTTTGTAGATCCATTCCCAAGCTCAGAAAGTGGCACTGGAGTTTTATCATCTCCAAAGTTGTTGGATCATTGGGGTAGCACACCTTGTAGAATGATTCATGTTCACCCGAATGATGATTATTGGCGCCCTCCACCTCTTTCATCACCACTTAGATTCCACAACCACTCACGAAGCCACTCTCGTAGCCATACTCGAGTGATCGACCTTCTCCACCACCAGCTCACCCTAGCCCCTCTTCTTCTAGGTTGGGTTGGATCCCTCCTACATGTGGTAAAGTGGTTTTCAATTCTTCAAACTAAGGATCTCCTCCCGGGGAGCGTCTCGGTTGGCGGGTCTTCTCCACCGGCTAGGGAATCATGGTGTCGCTTAGTGTTTAAATGCTAGACCAGGATGGTTGGATGATCAACCCCCCTTCTCGATGAGCCTCACACACTTGGATTCTTTCCACCAAGGGACGATCTGCCTCCATCTCTAAGTGTTGTTGCTCCATGTGCTTAAGTTTTCTTTGATATAGTGTTCGCCCTTGTGGCCACATTTTGTTCTTGACTGGTTTTTTGGCTTTCTTCATGGAATTTTTGTATTGATCTCTGGGCTTCATCTATTTTGAGGTCGTGACCACTTTATCGGTCACCACTTACTATGTAACTCTTTGTATTATCTTTTTTATAATATAAAGGTGGTTCCAATAGTAAAATTCATCAATTCATTTCACATTATATCGCATGATATTTTTGATATTAATAATGTTGTGAGACTTTTGTTATAATTAATATCGCTATATTTAAGCTTAAAGCATTAAAAATGAAAATAATGATGCACAATCACATATCAAAGTGGAAGGTGTGATTGAAATTTGTAGAAAGAGTTATACAAAACATTTATACATATGTTACATTTTGGGGAAATAGTGTGTACATTCCTTAACATGAATACTCTTCCATGCTATGTCTCCAACCACCGAAACACAACTATAAATCTATTTTAATGAATAAAGTAGGATCTTCATACCAAATTAACACCTCTTAGTTTTTACTATCACAAAAAACCAACACAGTAATTGATGTGGCCATTTTCCTATCTAGATTGGCTAACTCACGAGCGACATACACCCAACACAATAATTGATGTGGCCATTTTCTCATCTAGTCCGGCCGACTCACACTACTACATATAATGTAAATAATTTCATAATTCAAGTTGAATTTTCATAGTTTCCTATTTCAAGTTTTTTCATTTTCGATGAAAATTTTAACATAATTATTATAACACAAAAGTGATGCAAAATAGTGTCATTTTTGTGCCACATATATGCCACTACCAACCCTAGATTTAAAAATAAAAGGTAACGTGCTCATCTGTGTACTCTTTTATTTTTATTTAGGGAACTCTTTCGTAACACCAAGAAAAATAAAAGTGTGGTATAAACATGTCGGGGGCCAAATGCACAGGGAGGAAAATATTAGACAAAACATTGTGTGGAAGAATAAGGGTATGGAGTAAATAGTTATACATAGCCTTTAAGGAGGATGATGAGAAGGAAAATGACAAAGGGAAAATATGAAAATGTACAACTGATGAGGATTTTGAAGAGGAGGAATAATCTAGAGATTGAAGAATAGAGGTTTTTATTGTAATTTTTTTCATAGAGCATAGATATTTATTTCAAAGTAAAAATCCAAACCCTAGGAATAAAATATTAAAACCTTAAAACAAGAAACACTAGCCATATAATCCAAACCTAGCAAAAAGCATGAAACCCTTTCCAAAAACTAGGAAAACAAACAATAAAACCCATAAAATCCACAAAACCGTAGAAACAAAGCAAAAAAACCCTAGAAATTATAAACTAGGAAGAAAACAACAAACCCTAGAAAATAGATAACAAACCATAACAAAAAAACTAGGAAATAGAGAAAATTAGCATAATTTTTAAAAAAATTTACTAAAAGAAAAATCAGGTTTGCAAAAAGACAATAAACCCTAGCCCGAAAAATGTAGAAAATTAAACAATAAAACATAGAAAAAGGAAACCCTTACGAGAAAAAAAACAAATCCTAGCGAAAAGACAAGAAATTTTAGCTCAAATACAACATACCCTCTAGTATAATAATATATAAAAGAAACCCCACGATTTTTTTTATTTTAATAATTTATTATTTTTTTAATATCATGCACATAAAAATAAGAAACCCCATGATCATCTTTTATTTTTTTTGAAAAGGGCATCACATAGTGTGGGGTATGGCAGAACTAGTATATTTTAATCTACCATGTATGAGATATAGAGAAGGAATACTCCACCCTTTGATATAACAATAGTTGTGTGCCTCGACAATCATGCCATGTGCATCAAGATTCATATGTGTAATGTATTCCAGATGTGTGTTTACAATATACAAGCGATATAATTCTCAAGATTGACTATTGTGTTTCACATGCTACGAGGAAGCCAAGAGGTATCATTTTATTTTACTCTTTAATATTTGTAATCATGTTAAAAAATTTATTATATTTTTAATTTATTGGAAATTTTAATTTATTGTATAAATGCGAGATCCTCTTATATAGTTTTAGCGTATTCACAACCTTGTACATATATTGATTGGTGATCTAGAAGTGGTTACATTTCTCGAGACAACTTATCATGTTTCACCTTCTTCAAAGGAATCAAGGATGTAAAATTTTATTTTATTCTATGATATGTGTAGCAATGTTCAAAAATTATATTGATAGTTTATTGTATAATCACATCTATACTTGTGTTTTGTGCCAACATCTTCGATGCAACCTTGTAAATCTTGTGCTTGCCAATTTGATGATAGAGACCACCCCCATGTACACATTGAGGTGTTTCCTAAAAAAATTAGGGAGATGTGAATTCTCCACCTGACTCTCATGAGGACTAGCCATTTCATCTAACAATAAATGAGTAAAAGTATTAAGGATGAGGGAGTTTGCGTGTGAAGCATAACATGAAAATATTACAATATGTTTGTGGCACATAAGTATTATTTTACATTTTTTTAATTTAATCATTTTTTCATGTTATCTAAAATTTCAAAATAATTAAATTAATTAGATTTTGTGAATTTTCTTTAAGTACTTCAAAAAGAATTATCATGTGAGAAAAAAAAGTATTTTGTTAAAAATCTTCACTTAGAATACAAATTCCAATCAGCTAAGAGTAAAAAATGGTTCGTTGTTTCTGCTTACAAAGATTTTGGTAGTGCCCACTCGATACAAACGTTATTAAAAGTTTTGACATAGGCGCTTAGGAGGATTGACACCACTTAGGTTTTTATCTAGAATTTAAATAAGAACCCTCCACCACACCACCCCACCGCCTCCCATATCATTACTCTTATTTCATTTTTAGGTCAAATCAAAGGTGATCTTTAGAGTTCAAATGTAACATTCTTGAATAAGGAAAAGAAATGGATTCACCTAACCCATACTTGTAATTGTTGATTTGAGTCAATGCATCAAGTTGTGTTATCATTTGGGCCCTATCTTACGTATCGAATGGTGACACATTAAATACCATAGAGTTCACTTATGCCTTCCAAGAATATTAGAATTATATCGTTCTTTCATATATAAGAACACCACTATAATTTTTTTAGGGATGATTCATACATGTTGGTTTCCTTAGTTAAAATATATACTAGTCAATTTAGAGAGTTATGTTAAATATCTATACTTGCAAGGGAAATTATTTAACAACAAGAGATATTCAGATCTAGGTGTTGTAACATATCTTAGTTTGTGTGTGTTTGCTAATACATTTATTTGTGTTGAATCAATTATATTAGAGTTTGTTAAATTACATGGTAATATATAGTTCATTTTGTATTCTAAGGGTTGCGTTGTCTAAGACATCTTGTAATTGAGACTCCTAATCACAAGTACATTACTTATGGGATATTTACGTATATTTTAGGCATCTTCGAGAGAAGTGAGATGTAGGGTATACTCACCCATTGAATCTTGGTTAGGGATACTCCAACTTAAGACACTAACCCTTTTTCAAGGTTTCTCATATTCAAGGCAATCTAAGGTAGGATTTGACAATGGAGGGGATAATTTAGCTATATCGCAACATTCCATATGATAAATTAGAAGTATAGATCAATGCAAACTTGGAAAAAATATTTCAACTCCACAAAGTCACTCCTAGATGGGTTCGTAGCCTCTAAATAGTTTCAATAACGATATAGTCTTCTTAAAATAGGTCCATACCCAAACCTATTTTCCCTTTTGAGTATGTTTACATCACATTGTTAGCTCCACAATTTTCCTTAGTGCCTCAAATTGAAAATATTTCCTACTATTATTTAACATTTGAGAATCTTATTTCATCATTTACAATCCTATAATGATGATTTCATTCCATTTCCATGCCCTAATTGATGTTTTTTTCTTTAGAGCGATCGATAACATTCAAGTCTCGAAATTCACTTTTTTAATCTTTAGAGCGATCGATAACATTAAAGTCTCAGAATTCACTTAATTTAGATTGTATTAAGACTCAACCCTATTATTTTAAATCAATTTTCTTATCAATTATGTCATTGGTGTAATTATATGCATTGGAGGCGGTTATGAAACTATTAATAACATCAACATCGAGATGTACATTCAAAATTTGTCTTCACCACAACAAGGATCTTTAAGAAATGTGCATGGGAAAAAACCATTTCATTGAGAAAGGATTCCACTTGACTAATAAATTTCCATGCATATTTCAACTTCCATAGATGATGCACATTATTAAGAGTGATATTTATGGGAAAAATATGTTTTTATCTAAGGTTGAAAAATAGAACAACATAAAATTTTTTTATAGTATAAGTGGCATGCTCATTGAGATTTTGAAGTGTTTAGGTTCTAAAAGTTTTATAGGGGTTAGGGGACTAGAGAGAGAGTGCATGAAGCCATTATAGGTCACACGGGCACCAAAGTGTGTAAGTATGCACACTTGCATGAAAGTAGGCACCAAAGTGCACAAGTTGTGTTCAAAACGTGTGCATAGTCATTAGAGAGCGCAAATATAATGGAGACCATAATAACATATTTTTGTTGGTACCTACACATTTTATTATTAATTTTTTAACAATAGAAGTTTAATAAAATAATAAAATACATGTATTAACACATACACAAATAGAACATAAGTTTTTCATGTGATTTAATCTAATGAAACTCATGGGTAAATCATATTATTCAACAAAAAAAAGTTACAATAACAAAAAGACAATACATTAATATACATGAGTGTAGACACAAAATCACGCACATACTAATATTGTACTATGACATCAAGTATGTTGTTATATGCATGCATCTTAAATTGAGAAAAGTATTCATTAGTGACACACTCCCTTGGCCATCCACTTTCTTTGATTATGTTTATCGTCTTTCTCTCTCACATTTGTCATTTTTATACCTAGTTAAGTCAGTCACAAGGATCCATGTTTGTGTGTATTTTCACATTGTTCATCATTTATCTCGGACACAAGTTCCCACTTTAGACATTAGTGCTTAGGTGCTCCTATCCATTCTGGTGCTCCTGTCCTCTTTTTCTTGTTTACATTTTTGACATTGTTGGTCGGCATTTTTAGTTTTCTTATCCTAATCCCGAGCTCATAGTCATCATGTCCTGTCACTAGTATCAAAATTCAAATAAGAGATCTATATATATACACAACATACACATATTATTATGGTTGACAATTCTAAGGAAAATATCACCTACATAATATCACTTCCATAAAAATGCATTTTTTTGTTGTATACACTTTGCATAAGAAGGGGAAGTTATGAATTCCATATCACACATTTACATCTTATATAGCTACATCCTGCTATCTTGGTGTCATTAGGCGTAAGGGAAACCTAATGACACTATTTTAGAAATAAGCACAAAGAACTAAATGGAATCTGAAATATAGTGCAACGCTTGGTCATAAGTTCACTAATAGATCGACCATTACGGCGATCGACTTCACATTTTGCATATATCATTCCAATTTGATGTGTTTGTGAGTTTTTGTAGGTAGTTAGGGTTTTCTTATAGGTTACAAGTACCCTTAGTGATGAAAGAGCGAGTAGTAGGATACTTGACGAAAAGTATCGGTGAAATAGGAAAAAGTAGGTTCTGAGCTTCTAAACACTCACCGGGCCTAGAGGCAGTATTGATTCACCTAGGCACCCTTGTCCAGCCCCAAGAGCATGTTTCTGCATCATTCTCGGTCCTTGAATTTATAAGGAGAATTTACAACACTTGTTTCAATACGGTTCAACATCATACACTACCCAAATGTAGTCATTTTTACACCCACCAGAAGAACAAGGGAATCCCATGCGCACCGACCTATCACCCAGTGGGAACTAGGCACTCACCCGAGGAACGCACGGGCACCGAGCCTCTCTTTTATGTGAGTTAAGTGGGAAAACATCATCTGATTAAAGACTTAATAAATAATGGAGGCAATGAGACATACATTCATCATAGGACTCAGAGCGGTCTCTAGAAAAATGTGTTCATTCCAGATAGAGTATTCATAGATAACAGATAACTACAACAGAAGGAAAATACATAAGAGCTACATCTATTCCATAGCTTCATGAACAGAAAGGAAACAATATAGATATAGATTGAACTAACTATACTCATGTTAATTTATGTTTGTAACCTCACTCCATTCAATCTCATTATACTCAATGGATCCATTTGGACTACCACAGCTTGATCAGACCGAAGTCATACATCACAGTAGGGGTCATGTCTTTCATTCATATAAAGAAAATTATATCCCAGCCCCCTAATGCATTAATCCATCATATAACTTCTACCCAATCCCATAGAGTTCTTTCAATATATCTATAGAGCTCTCTCTCTATTCTCAGACTATGTCATCCTTTTTATCCTCTGATCCTTCTACCTAGTTTCACCTCTCACACACCACCTTTCTCTCTCTATGGGTGCCTACATATATAGGCATCCCCAACTGCAAATGCCTCCTTCTGTAGTGTTAGATCCACTACCAAGCATCCGTATGGGCTTTCCATGGGAACATGTTCCTTCAGGTATGGGCTCTGCACATTCTGCCATGATGGTCCCCTAGATGCGCCTGCTCCTTAGCATGGGCTATGCATGTTCTGACATGATGGTATCCCATGTGCACCTCTATTGCTACGCCTATTCCTTCTGTGGGCCCCATGCTGTCAGAGTAACACCTTATTTGCTTCACATGCATGGTCGGGTCTTGCTTCTTTCACAAAAAATGGCTATGTCCTGAAACTTGGGCTCTGCCCACGCGCCTTATCCTTCGCGCCCTTCTTCCACTAGGCCTTGCATGCCTTTGCGCCTTGGTGCACTTAGTCGATATTTTAGGGGCCCAACAAAGGTGTTTGTTCTCCATCTGTGGGAACACTTCTTCACTGCACAAGGGAACCAAGATGTGGAATAATATCTTGCAAAAAGAATAAGGGAATGAAGGAATTGGGGAAGAGAAGAAAGAATGGGGGAGGGTGACATTAGCTCAATAAGCTAGGAAAATCCCTCTACATGTCGGCCTCCAACTTGTTCCATCCATCGACCTCGCTCTGAGCTTTCTGACAAAGGTCACCGAATAGGGTGATTTCCTCCTAAAAACTTAGTCCATTTCCTTAGGTGCCCAAGGTGTCAATAACCTTTTCCATCTCCTTGCCCAGGTCTTCAAGTGCATCCATCCTCCTAGTGATCTGTGGGTATAGTTCCTTCAACCGGTTTTTGATTGAGCCCCTTAAGGCTTCAATGGCTTCAGACTTTCTTTCAACCTCGACAAGGATTTTGTCTTTTTCCATCCTGTTTCCTTTATTCTTCTCCTAGAAGTCCTTTAGCTCTACTTCATGAGTGGTGACCAATGTACTTGCCACCCTATCCCAGGTCTACAAAATTATCATATGCAGCCTCGTGAGATAGGTAGCAGCCTTGACATCCGCAAGCACCTCGTTATATTCAGCAATGAGTGCTACCACTTTCAGCTTGTCCTCTTTCTCCAAGCACACTGCTACTTCTTCTGTGGACTCCAGGGCCAATGGTTGTCTCTCCATGGTAAGGATGTGTGTCAGGTCCTCTAAGCATTCAAGATTGGATCCGTACTTCTGCGTGGGTGACGCTAGGTCTAGATGCTTTAATATAATGGCACTCTTAATAGACTCCACTTTTTTGTATACTTCCCGCACCTTCACCTTTTCATCCTTTAGCTTGTGATTCAGCTGTGCATAGATCAACTCTTCTTGTTTCAAGGAATTTGTACTCTTAGCCATCTCCTCTTCCTTCTTTGCTAGTTTTTTTTGTAGAACCCCTATGTTGTCATTTCTCGCAAAGAGCCTAGCCTCATTCTCGACCGTGACCTTATTGAGTGCATTACAGAGTTGCTCATCCAAGAGTTGTTGGGCATCTACCAAGGGATTGGCTCCCTTAGACTCTAGCATTGTTATGATTGCTCCCCTACAAACTTAAAAATTTGGCTCGTCGACATGGGACTCAAACACCCAAGAGAGCATCTTCCTTGTCATGGGGTACGTGCCTTTCTTGTCAAATTACCCCATGGCTAAAATCCTTTTCGTGGGTACAAAGGTAATCGGAATCAAGCACGTAACACCTTCTTTAAATCATCGAAATAGCCCATTTGTTGTCATCATTTTACATCAAGGGTCCTTCTTCCGAAGCATGCGCCTTTGGGGAAACTCACCGTTAGACTTGGACCCCTTCCCATACTAGCTTTTTCTTTCTCGGTACTTTCCTCCTTACCTTCCTCCATCACTATGTCAGCCGCTTACACTCCAATTATTATTCTACCAAGGCCTCGATTATCTTTATCACCTCACTCGCTACCTCGGTCACTTTCTCCTCCGTTAAGCTTATGGGTTCTAGCTCCTGTAGCGTGTACCTCCTCACTTCTTCCCATGTCCTAGGCACCTTCCTCACCTTAGCTACTCTTATGCCGTGTGAACATGAACTCATGTTTTTCTTCTTCACTCTCTTTTTTGAATTGTGCACACCGAAGATAGGTGGGTCTTGCTCTCTTTTAGGCTCGTCTTCCCTGTTGTCAAATTCTTCACTATCGTCATCCTTCCCACCTACGTATTTCTCCAAGCTATCATTTTCCTCTGAGTCAGCTTCCTCTTCTATCCTCTGCTTCTTCCTGGGAGGTGACTCTTTGGTAGGGGATTCAACCTTCTCTACTTCCTCTGGTGACTTCTCTTTGGTGAGGGGTTGCTCTGGTGCCTCCTCTTCCGGTGTCTTCTCCTTTACCAGGGATTTCTTCCTGCATGCATAGGTGCTCGGTTTGGTGCTCATCATCGGAATTCTTACTATCTGAGCAACATGTACACTCATTGCTTCTTCTTCTCCTCTTTCTCTCTTCTTAGGCATGGTCTTCTTTCTACCCATGGGATCTTCAGGTATGGAGACATCATTCTCCAGGTATGCACCCTTCTCAAATTTTGGCCTTATGTGGAGGTATATGTGTGTTGTGGATCCTCCTACAATAGGCAGGGTTACGGGCTTTGTCATTTGCACCTCATGTAATACATATCTCTCTACGTATGCACGCTTACCGCTAGGGTAGATTAACCCTTTGTGCAATTCCCTGTGGTCTCGGTCTAGACTACCAAGTTCCAGCTTCAACTTCTTGGATTCTTTGAACCTATTTACTCCCACTTGGATGTATTAAGCCATGAAGGCAAAAGGGAGCTTACACCATGGGCTCCATGTATCATCAATTAGCCTGAACCTACCCAGGTAGAAGTGCTGGTACACAAAAAATTCAAATTTTTCCTTGGTGGTCACTGGAAGTTGCTCAGGAATCCTCCATTCTGCCCCGAATGCATTCCTTAGGCATGTATACCACTTCTCCAAGTGTGCCTTATGCACTGTTGTCATAGTGTCACGGCGTATTTCTCAAATATTTTTCTCGGGAAAAGTGTCCTCGTGAGGGTACTCCCATATGAACTTATCCGATGCATTAGGCACTCCAATCTCTGAAAATACAATGGTTAGGAGGACATTGTCGAAGAGGATTCTATTACCTTCCTTCGTGAAACTAATGATCTCCTCCACAATGTATGCGAGATAAGTTGTAGATGGTGCCCTCTAAAATCTTTTCTAAACATGCAACCATGGATTTTTGACCTAGGTCCATCTCTCCCCATTCAATTTTATTACCGGATGCGCAGCCATCTTCATTACCGGGTCCTCGATGTCCGAGATATCGTAGTACCTTGACCCCTTTTTGTATGTATAGCTAGAAATGGTTTCTGAATTGCGTCTTTGTTGCCTAAGTTATCCTCAAAACTATCTCCTTCACATATGAGGCTTGTGAACTGTGAAATAAGCTAAGGAATGATGTGCATCTTTCACCCCGTAAAATGGAAGTAGTCTTCGTGCATGCGTGACATCATCCATTTATACGAGCTCTTAGGATTCCCAAAATAGGGAAACTCAAAGAGTTACAATAACCCCGCCTTTTCCATCGTGACCTTCATATCATCATTGTAGATGGGAAAACCCTCTGGTGTCCTTTTATTTGTTAGGCGCACTAACTCCAGCACCATCTCCTTCTCGATTGTGCTTGTTTGATGATTGTAGTCATTTATAGACATGTTTCTTAGATGGGACTCCCACTCCTTTCCCAACAATACTCCATCTGGGTACTGCATTTCTGCATACCACTCTTCATTTGTACTTGCATCGGTTCTTGTTACTTGGCCTTGCCCTTGCCCTTTCCCTTCTTAGGTGTGCTAACTGGTTTCTTGGGTGCCATTTTCTAGGCCCTCTTATCATTTCAATCACTCCTTATTACTCTACTCTTTCACTTCTTCCAAATTAGATCTCAAACTTGTGAGAAAATATCTTAAACCTATGCCCTAGTCTGTCAAACCCTAACTAGGATACTCCTTCACAAGACGACACCTTCTCACAACTTTTCTCAAGCCTGTGAAATCCCTTCCTTTTGGTTCAAAAATCCAAACTAGCTGCTCACGCTTCAACCTCTCAGATCTTTCTTCACACAGATCAGCTCTGGAAGCCCTAGTTTGCAAGGATGTAGAAGTGCTTCTCTTTATTCGAAAGTAAAAATGAAAATGCCTCGACCCCTTACTTATAGATTTTTCTCGCTTTGTGACATTAAATGCTACCTTACCTACCACCTTACATTAACACTTAATGTGGCTTTTTCAAACAAGCTCGACTTTCATGCTTTCACTCACGCACCCAACCTTGCACGAACAACCTTACGCACCCAACCTTATGTGAACAACCTTACACACCCAACCTTGTGCGGACAATTTTCCAACCATCGGCATGCAACCAAACAATCTAGATAGGAGAATATTACACACGCATACCCCACGCCGGAAGCATGTCTTCTCGTCATGGTTTTTGTTTTCACCTACATCATGTTACTTATGCACTTCTCCTTATCTTGTACGTGATCCCCAATGTAACATTTTCCCGACACCCACCATTATTTTTCACCTTTCCTTGTGTTCTCCACAGGCCATTCAACCGGGATTTGCAATCCAATCCTTCCCGCTGTGGCGTGTGGAGCCTATTTTTGGTCTTCTTGAATCAGTGTTGAAGTGCTAGAGATCGAATGGTTAAGTTTGGAATTTTCGGGAGCTTTTTGTAGTCATTTGTTGTGATGTTGTTGCGACGTTGCTTTGTTAACATGTTGTTAACTGGCTGTCAACGTCGGGACTATTTTTCCAGCCATGGGAAGTTGAAAGATCGCGACTTTCAATCTTCTAGGGTCGGCTTTATGGCTTCTTAGAAGGATTGTAATCCTATAAATAGAGGTGTTAGGGTATCTTAAAGATATCTTGAGTGTTCAAGAGGTCTTGAGTCTTAGAGATCAAGAGGTGATCAAGAGTGATCAAGGTTAAGCAATTGGGAGTCAATTGTGGTTTAGATGTGGTTTAGCATCTTTGGAATTTTGTTGTGAGTTCATAACTGAGAGAAGACTGTGAGAGTTGTTTTACTCTTGTTGATAATAAAATTTGAGTAAGTTCTTGGTGGGCGTAGCCCACATTGGGTGAACCACGTTAAATATTTTCTTCTCTTCTTTTGTGCATTATTTATTTATGTTGTCATATTTCAGCAAGTATAATTCTACTATATAGTTTCCTACTGCTTGTGGTTTGAGGAATTGTTTCCGCATATTTGTTCTCTAATTCCTTACAATTGGTATCAGAGATTTGGTGGTTTTTTTGCTAAAGTTGTAAATCACAGGGAAAGTTTAGCTTGAGTGGGAGCTATGGCAGATGAGGGCATATCAAGGGTTGAGAAGTTCAATGGTAAAAATTTGGTTTGTGGAAGATGCAAATGGAGGATTACTTATATCAGAAGGACCTCCATGTTCCTTTGGCTAGAAAAGCAAAGAAACCTACAGCCATGTCGGATGAGGATTGGGAGTTACTTGGATAGAAAGGCACTCGGGGCAATTCGTTTATGCCTTGCATCTTCGGTTACTTTCAACATATCGCAGGAGAAGACCATGGAAGGTCTCATGAGTGTGTTGGGGAAGTTATATGAAAAACCCTTTGCCTCTAATAAAATATTTTTGATGAAAAAGTTATTTAATATGAAGATGTATGAGAATGGTTATGTTGTTGATCATTTGAATGAATTTAATACGGTTGTGAGTATGTTAAACTCGGTAAAAATTGACTTTGATGATGAGGTCAGGGCATTTGTTGATTTTGTGCTCCTTACCAGATAGCTAGGGACAACTTGGTTATGGTTGTAAGTAATTCAGTCTCTAATAACTCAAAGATGAAGTTTGAGGATGTGATAGGTGTGATCCTAAGCGAGGAAATGCGAAGGAAGAGCACCAGAGATTCTTCTACTTCTAGAAATGCTTTGACGGTGAAGAGCAGAGGGAGACAAAAGAAAAAAGGGAAAGGTAACCATGGGAAGTCGAATGATTGTAGAAGGTCAAAGTCCAAGAGTAAGTTAGAATTTTGGCATTGTGGGAAGGTTGGTCATGCTAAGAAAGATTACTGGGCTCTTTAGGATAAGAAGAACAAGAAGGAGGAAACTAAAGAGGTAAATGTGGTAGCAGGTGATGTTTGTCAAGATGCCTTAATTCTTTCTTTAGATAATATTGCTGAATCTTGGGTGTTAGATTCAGGGGCTTCTTTCCATGCCACCCCACATAGACATTACTTTACTGATTTTGTTCAAGGTGATTTTGGACATGTATATCTTGGTGATGATGAACCATGTAGCATAGTAGGGAAAGGTTGTATTCGGGTGAAAATGTAGAATGGGAACACATGGCTTGTTTAAGGACATCAGGCATGTGCCTAAGTTGAGGTGGAACTTGATATCAGTGGGACAAATGCTAGGTAGTGATGGTCATGTATGGTTAGTTTTACAAAGGATTCTTGGGAGGTTACCAAGGAGCTCTTGTGGTTGCAAGAGGTAAGAAAAATGGTACTTTGTATTTAACCAAAGTGGTGCTGATTATTGCAATTTAGTTGCTTTGCAGATGGAGATGCAACTTTGTAGCACTAGATACTCACCATATGAGTCATAAAGGCATGCCAATTATAAAGGACAGGCTGCCTAGATTAAAGGAGTTAGATTTGGACTTATGTGAGGACTATGTTTATGAGAAACAGAAGCGGGTGAGATTCTTCAAGGTTGGACCTACCAGGAAGGAGGGTAAGTTGGAGTTAGTGCATACAGATGTATGGGGGCCAGCTAAGGTAAAATCTATTGGTGGTTCATGTTATTATGTCACTTTCATTGATGATGCAACTAGAAAAGTTTGGGTATATTGCATTAGAAAGAAATCTGATGTGTTTGAAACTTTCAAAAGATGGAAAGCCTTGGTTGAGAATGAAACAAGTCTCAAGTTGAAATGTCTCAGGTCGGATAATGGAGGGGAATATTGCAGCAATGAATTTCTTGATTACTGTTTGGTAAATGGGATTTGCGCAGGAAAATAACGGTTCCAAATACTCCACAGAAAATGGAGTGTCAGAGAGAATGAATAGGACAATCATGGAGCGTGTTAGGTGCATGAGGTTATATGCGGGGTTGCCACTCATGTTTTGGGTGGAAGCGGTAAGCACATTTGTTTATCTGATTAACTAAGGACCCTCTATGGCCTTGGATGGAGGTATACCCGAGGAGGCTTGGTCTGGTAAGAAAATTGATTACTCATTTCTTAGAGTATTTGGATGTGAGGTATTTGTTCACATTGATAAAGATGATAGGACCAAGTTAGAGGCTAAGTCTAAGAAATACACCTTTGTTGGATATGGTGAAGATGACTTTGGTTTCCGTGTTTGGAGTCTTAAAGACAAGAAAATATTTTGGTCTAGAGATATTGTCTTTAATGAAAAATTCATGTATAAAGATCAGTTGTAGGAACATAAAGAGGAATCAAAGAAAGAATACACAGTGTTGGAGGACATTGCAGAGCAAGCGTGAGGTGTCCAAGGGGCAGTTCAAAGTTCGGCATGTTCCAACACAAATGCTAGTTCGTAGTACCTACTCATCAGGAACCCCAAACTCCTGAGGTGAGAAGGTCTTTTAGGGTAAGAAGGGAACCTAAATGATTTACTCCATATTTGAATTATTTATTACTCACTGACAGTGGAGAGCCATTGTGCTTTGAGGAAACAGTGCAGGTGGATGCTAGAAAGAAGTGGGAGCAGTAATGGATGAAGAGCATAGATCTCTTATGGGAAAATAGACTTGGGATCTAGTGGAGTTACCTGAGGGAAAGAGAGCATTGCGAAACAAGTGGGTGTATAGAATCAAAGAGGAAGATGGAGGTAAGAAACGATACAAGGCCCAGTTGGTGGTCAAAGGATTTGCATAGAAGAAAGGTATAGACTTTGATGAATTTTTTTCTCCGGTTGTTAAAATGACTTCTATTAGGACTGTTCTTGGTTTAGTTACAGTAGAAGACCTACACTTAGAACAGTTGGATGTGAAGACTGCATTCCTTCATGGTGAGTTGGAGGAGGAATTGTACATGCAGCAGCCACAGGGTTATGAGGTCAAAGGGAAGGAGAGGTTAGTGTGCAAATTGAAGAAGAGCTTGTATGGCCTGAAACAAGCTCCACGGCAGTGGTACATGAAGTTTGACAATTTTATGCAGGAGCAGGGTTACTCCAGGTGTCACTCAGACCATTGCGTGTACATCAAGAAGTTTCTTGATGGTAGTTATATTATTCTGTGCCTGTATGTAGATGATATGCTTGTTGCAGGGAAGAACATGTAGGAAATAAAGGTACTCAAGAAACAACTAGGTGACTCCTTTGCTATGAAGGATTTGGGGGCAGCAAAACAAATCCTTGGTATGAGAATAACTCGGAATAGGAAGGAGAGGAAGCTGGTATTATCTCAAGAAGAGTACATAAAGAAGGTCTTGGAGAGGTTTAGTATGCAAGATGCTAAACCGGTTAGTACTCCTTTGGCAGGTCACTTTAAATTATCAAAGGAGCAGAGTCCCAAGACTGAGGAGGATAGAATCCAGATGTCTAGGGTACCATACTCATCAGTAGTTGGTAGCTTGATGTATGCTATGGTATGCACTAGGCCTGACATTTCCCATGCAATGGGAGCAGTGAGCAGGTTTATGAGTGATCCAGGTAGAGAGCACTGACAGTAGTAAAGTGGATCCTTCGGTATTTGAGAGGGACCATGGGAGAAACATTGTGTTTTGGTGGATTAGACACTACATTACATGGATATGTAGATTTAGACATGGCAAGAGATTTGGACAGCAGGAGGAGCACAACAGGTTATGTATTTACAGTTGGTGATACAACAATGAGTTAGATTTCACAGTTACAAAAGGTTGTGGCTTTGTCAACCACAGAGGAAAGCAAGGAGATGATTTGGCTATAACAATTGCTTTATGAGTTGGGTCATAAGCAAGAAGTTTGGAGACTACACAGTGATATTCATAGCACTATTCATTTGGCGAAGAGCTCTTCTTTCCACTCTAGGACGAAGCACATTCAGCTGAGATATCATTTCATCAGAAAACTTTGGAAGAAGATAAGTTGAAGCTGGAAAAGGTTCATACCAATCAGAATCCTATGGATATGATGACCAAGGTGGTCACAAGGGAGAATTTGAAGTTGTGTTCAACTTTGATTGGCCTTCATGGTTGATAATGAAGGGTTAAGAAATTTTCTCAGTGGAAATAGTCTCCAAGTGGGAGATTATTGGGGTGTGGAGCCTGTTTTTGGTCTTCTTGAATCAGTGTTGAAGTGTTGGAGCTCGAACGGTTAAGTTTGGAGACTTCGGGAGCTTTTTGCAACCGTCATCATCTGTGTGATGTTGTTACGACGTTGCCATTAACATGCTTTGTTAACTAGCTATCAACGTCGGGACTATTTTTTCAGCCGTGGGAAGTTGAAAGATCGCAACTTTCAATCTTCTAGGGTCAGCTTTATGGCTTCTTAGAAGGATTGTAATCCTATAAATAGAGGTGTTAGGGTATCTTAAATATATCTTGAGTGTTTAAGAGGTCTTGAGTCTTAGAGATCAAGAGTGATCAAGAGTGATCAAGGTTAAGCAATTGGGTGTCAATTGTGGTTTAGCATCTTTGGAATTCTGTTGTGAGTTCATAACTGAGAGAAGACTGTGAGAGTTGTTTTACTCTTGTTGATAATAAAATCTGAGCAAGTTCTTGGTGGACGTAGCCCACATTGGGTGAACCACGTTAAATCTTGTCTTGTCTTCTTTTGTGCATTATTTATTTATGTTGTTATATTTCTGCAAGTATAATTCTCCTATATAGTTTCGCATCACGTGGTTTGATGAATTGTTTCCACATATTTTTTCTCTAATTCCTAACACCCCCGGTGCTTCATACATCAATATTTTCTTGGATCCGACTCCACCCCACACTAAAATGATGCATGGTCCCGTGTGCATATATATCCACTCGAGAGAGTAATGAGATTATCGGTGCCCAAGGCACAACACAAAACAACAATGAGAAAGGGAAACACAAGAAAGAAAACCACTCTAGAGAAAAACCCTAACTAACTAGCAATACTTGCTTATTTCCAAACACCAAGAAGACTAATTTATAGTAGGGCTTCAGCCTAGTCCCATTGAAGTGTCCTAGAAATCTTGTCCTATCCAACGCTTGAACTAGAACGCGCTTGATTGAAGGATGTACGAGATGGTGTAAGGACTCAACCAATGCACTTTTAACTTCCTAGGATGGTGTAGAAACTTAGAGTCATACAAGTAAGACCATCTCGTCCAACCTTAAATTTCTTGTTCTGATGTGGCGATCATGCCATGCCTTCTACTTTTCTTTCTCTGTTGTTTGGCTCCATCTAGCAAGTGATCATCTTTCATCCACTTCATCAGCTCATCAATTATTTCCTCCAAAGTGCTTTCTCATCATCCAGTCCTCCCGTGTGCTATATACGTAGAGAAGGTAACATGAATTCAACCAACATGACAACTTCCACGCCAAACACAAATTAAAACCGCGTGGCTCTATTCAGCCTTTTATAAGTTATCTTATATGCCCATAATATCGCTAACACCTTGTCATCCCAATCCTGTCGTCAAACATCACAAATCTTAGTCAATGTGTGAATAAGTATTTTTTCAAAGGCCTTAGTAGTTCCATTTTCCCGAGGGTGATAGGGAGTAATTTTGTGATGAGCCACCATGAACTTTGCCAACAGGATCTTCATGGTCTCATTCGAGAAATGTGTACCCCTATCGCTGGTTAGGCTCAAAGGGCATCCGTACCTCGTGATGATATTCTCCCATAAAAATCTTGCTATTGTAGTGGCTGTACAGCCTTTAGTTGGGGTTGCCTCTGCCCATTTTTTTCAAATAGAATGTGCAAGTGATCACATAGCGCGATCCAGTCCTATGCGCCACTGGTGCAATAGGGCCTACAAAGTCTATTGCCCTTTTCTTAAAAGGCTAAGTGCTAGGGATATGATGCAAAGGCATCTCATCCCTCCTTCCTGGCTTTCCAATGTGCTGACAATGGTCACATGCTTTACAATACTCCTTACAATCTTGATACAGGGTCTCCCACCACAATCTTGCCATTAATATTTTACGCGCGGTGGCGACTCCCGTATAATGCCCTCCCGCACTTCCTCCATGTGCTTCCTCTATGATGGTGAGGTGATCATGATCTATCACACATCTTTGCAAAACTTCATCATGCCATAGTTTGTATAATTCCCCACCGATCAATATGTAGGGCTCGGCATGTATGGCTAGTTTCTTTCTCTCTAGTGTCTTCATTCCTTCTCAGTGCCATACCCATCTTAAGGAACATACCAATATCCTCCCGGTCCCGAGGGTGCATGCCACAACCTAAACAACAACTCATCTCGCATGGTATCTTCAATGCTCTACGTGTCCTCTCCTAAGTCAATTCTCGGATAAATGGCCAAGTCTTGAATTACTCTTGCCTAGCTTGACCATTATAGTGAACTCAAATTCTTGGAATAGTAGCACCCACCAGCATATGCACCCTTGTAGGATGGGCTTATTCACCAAATATTTTAATGTCATGTGGTTAGTGTAGAAGATAAAGGGAGTTATCAACAAATACTTCCTAAACTTATGAAGCGCATAGATCATAGATAATGCTTCATGTTTGGTTGTAGTATAATTCTGTTTTGCTAGTGTCAACTTCTTGCTTCCAAATCATAGGGGGTGATCAACAATTCCTTCACTAGGTTGTGCAATGACTGCCCCAATGGCCATTCCATAGGCATCCACATGAACATGGAAGGGCTTGTCCTAAGAGGGAAAACATAATATAGGCATGGTGACAAGCCTATCCTTCAATGTGTCAAACGCCTTCTACTGCGCCTCTCCCCAGTGAAAGGCACTCTTATGCCTGAGAAACTCTTCTAAAGGTGTGGTGATCTTGGCATACCCCTTGATGAACTTTCGATAGTAGCCCGTGTGTCTAAGAAATCTATGCACTACGCTTTGACTAGTTGGCTCCCCTAATCCCACAATCACTGCAATTTTGGTAGGATCCACTAGCAAGCCTTCTTTGCATATGATGTGCCCTAATAGGGTTCCAAACGGGGTAGAAAAAACACACTTCTTTATGTTGAGGGATATCCTCAACTCATCAACATCTCTTAAACATCAACTGCAGGTTGTCACAATGGTCCTTGACCAATCCATACATGGTCCAATCATCAAGGTATACTTGGAGAAACTTGTGGATGAAGTCCTGGAAGGTCTGCACTACAATGTGTGAAAACACAGTAGGTGCATTCTTCAACCCAAATGACATGATCAGATAGGAAAAATTCCCCACTTGGTGGCAAAATTTATTTTTCTCAAGGTCTTCCTTTACAATCCTCACCTGGTGATAGCCTCGAGAAACCATCCATGAAAAGTAGACTTCGTGTCCTACCACTCCTTCTAGGGGTTGGGAAAGGATCAATGATGCACACTGCATTCAACTCCCTGTAATCAACACATATCCTTATCCTCTCATACTTCTTGATACTAATCACCATCGACTTATCCACTCCAACTCCCCACTACTTCAATGATTCCTAAGGCTATCATCTTGTATATTTCCTCCTTGACCTTTACACATAGATTAGAATTCATCCGTAGTAGGTACCTTCCTGATTAGGCACGAACTTTCCTTCAACTTAATTCACATCTCCCCAATGAGTGGTGAATGACTTTGAGCTCATGATACCCACGCGGTAATAAATCCTCGACTCGCAAAAGATCAATAATTTAAGAGATTTCCTTCTCTCACCAATAATCTCCAATGATAGCTTTTTTGGGTTCCACCTCCCACCCAATATTAACCTTATTTGTCTTTAAAGGCTCATAATAGGTGTGTGTTGTTTCATCAAGAATTTCCATTACTTCACGCGAGCCTAGAGAATGGTTAATCTCTAGATTTTACATCTCTTCACCATCTATGACATAGACCATCTTTCCTTTTTCCTTCACTACACACACGCGCTCTAGCTATACCTCATCAGATCACCTTCACTAGATTGTCCATCCAAACCTAGTTCTCTTAGCAATTCCACAAGCCTATCCTCTGTCTTGGCACTATCTCCCATCGTAAGGCACTTGACCTCCTGTAATGCATTATCCACTGATGGTTTAGTGCTTCGATACTCAAATGCTTGTTTGAGACCATCTGATAGTTCTTGCCAATACCTTGTTTGGTGGTGTGTTTCAAAATGGATGTACCATGTGCGCGCGTAACCTTGCAGCAGTAGAATATAGTTGTGAATCCAGGGTATGGCGGCAAAGCCTCCGCACCTTCTCTCCATACTCTCTCACATGCTTGGATGTGGGAAGAGGTGAGATCACTACCATGGTAGTCTTTGATGGTGGTGGGCGCATTGCTTCTAGAAAACTGGATAGAGAGCACGATTCTCACCTCGTACCACTCTAGAAGGTTATCCCAATGCGTCGCCCACCAATGCATGTTAGTTCCTAGTAGGACGTAACTCAACATTCCTATTTTTTCCTCTTCCTCCTTACACTAAGCTTCCATCTTCTATAAAAATATCTCAGGGAAGGCTCCTCTAGAGTACTTAGGTATCTCCTTTCCTCCTAGGTGTTATACTGCATGTGCCTTTGTCACCTTTTTCACCGATCCTCTCAAGTGTCTACCAACTAGCTCATAGGTCCCATGCGCCCAATTATCACATGCTATACTGGTGGTGTCACTCACCGACTGAGCATCCTCAAACTAGATAACTCCATTAGTAGGATGGATTATCTCTGGGTCCCTAATTAAGTTCACATATATCCTATCTAGGACTTCTTCTCCCAAAAGTTCAGGATATAGGTGTTGACTTCCCCGTCACCTATGGTTATGATGACACGTTCCTCTTCATTTTCAAAGCTGATGTACCCCTAGTTGAAATGAAGATATGCATTGTTATTATAACACCATTGGTGCCCAAGTAGTGCTGGGAAATTGTCAGCCTCAGTGAGCACTAAGACTTTGAAGTCCCCAGTAAACTTGGCTCCCTAAATGGTGATAGTTACATCCTTTAAGACAACTATGGGCATTGCTTTTGTTTTGTTTTCCATATACAATACATTTGAAGATGGTCAGTAATGCATGCCTTCCCATCTCAAGCCAAGTATCCAAAGTGAGAACATTTACCTTTGTGCACTCGTGTCAATGAGGATATTGCTAAGGAGCCATCCATCCACAACCACATTTAATGCAATCTCCTTATCATAGTTGAGGCTATGAGGAGGAAGTTTTACATGCAAGACTTACCTCTCATGTTCTTCTCTCACGCGTGGTACCTTCTCTCTCAACCATACTCCAATTAAGGAAATAATGATCTCTTGCCTTAGCATGTTACATACCTCTTTAACCTCATCCAGGTCATCTTTTGGTGCCTCGACCCTCCTACTTTTCCCTTCTCTCTTGGATTGCTCCTTCAGACATTAGATTTCTCCTTGTAGAATTTGAATCATGTCCATGGTGTCTTGATACACCTCCTTTTGATGCACAGGGTCTAGGTGCCTTCCATGTACCACCTCTTCCCTTGAAACTAGGTTATTTTTCTTTGGCATTTCCCTTACACGCGTGGCCTCTACTCTTGTGGTTACCAAAACAGGTTCCAAACCTGCATCGCATGCTACTCATAGAATCCATTGGGTGTCTACCTTCTTAATGCTTACCTTTGCAATGCCCTTGTATTTTCGGTCTTTCTTTGAATCATATGATCAAACAACTCAGGGCACTCCTCATACTTATGTTTCTTCCCGTACCATGAGCAATGTAATAAGTCCGGGCACTCGCGCAGAGTGGTTGATAGATCCAAAATTAAAACATGTTCCACATGGGAATTCACTCCTTCCTCCCCCATGGTTACCACAACCACAGAACCCTCCACAAAATCCTCTTCCTCACGTGCCTCCATCCACGCGCTCCTCATAACTTCGATCATCACCCTTAGAATTACTAGAAATGCTTGTCTAGAGCACTCCATGATCAATGGTTTCATGGATCTAGTCAATGATTCTATAATCCTTAGTATCATGGGTTATAGAGGTACAAATTTTACAATAGCAAGACACATTCTTATGCACCACGTGCTGCAACAAAGGAAATTTACTCGCATCATGGTCCCCATGACAAATCTCACAATCCATTTCTATGGTGCGTATTGTCCTCCTCCTGGGAAATTATCCTTGACATGCCCTCAATCTCACAATCACACCATAAACTACTTGTGTGAGTCTTATGTGCTGAGTTTTTAGAAAAATTCTCTAGTCCGCTTCGCCATCATTGTAGCAATCTAAGCCTCCAAAAATGGGCTAACACCAGTATCAACACTCCCAATAGCCTTGGCACACAGGGCAGCCTCAAGTGCTTCGTGTGGGTCTATGAAAGTTTTGTGAGATAAAGCTCTCATGAAGGGTGTTATCAACCCCCCAAAAAACCATTGAGCATGTTGTGAAGGTTGAATGTTATATGACAATTTTAACAAGAGAGTCTTAAACTGTGCATCATACTCCTGCACGCTCTCCACCATTCATTGTTGAATCTCCTTCAAGGTGCTGATGCTCTTTTGTTTAAACTCAGGAATGTGGAATTCTACTAGGAAGGCATTCCTTAACGCAGATAATTGACCACTGTTTGATGAGGGTTGTACTTCCTATACCAGCTATGCACACACCCTTGTAACATTGTTACAAATTGACTTTCCTTCCGTTTTGGGTTAGTGATCCCTTTCACACACCATAGTAGCTCACACTTGTGAACATGCTCTATAGCATCTTCATGTAATATGGTAATTATAATGAAATATAAATGAAAACTTGAGGGGGTTGCTTTGGGGTCCTTATCCTCCTGGAGCCGAGCCTTAGTTCCTCTCGGTATTTCCTCCACCATTGGATCCACCGTGCCCATCAGTCCTATTCCTCCCAATCCACCAAATCCACCAAACCTACTTGGTCCCATTCCTCTTGATCCACCAAATCCACCAGTCCACCAGTGTTCTCGTAGTAGTCATGCCAAGGGTCCCCACAATCCCACTGAACTACACACCCACGGTCTGAGATGATGCCCCACTACCAATAGTGTACCCTGTGCCGCTCCTAGACGTGAGACCAAAGGTTGGTGCACTTGATCCTTGTCCAAAAATCCCTCCAAAAATAGGAATATGCGTAGCCATAGAAGTTTCGAATGAGAAATTATACCTCTTGGGTACAGCTCACTCATTCCCACCGATACCAACTTGGCCAACAATATTCTTTCCTTGGTCTAGAAAGCCAAGTGCCAGGGTTTGGTCACTAGGTGGGTTCGATATACACACCAATGGATCTTCTCTCTCCACGTGACAAACTCTCATCAAAAGTCAAGGGGTCTCTCTCACTTTCTTGCCAAGATGGGTAACACAGACTACTAGAGTTTCATGTCCTCTACGTGAACCTCAACTCCTTCCTACAATGTCTACCTCCACATATCCATCACACCTGCAACTTCACGTCATTTAACAATCTCCCTTTCACGCACTTCACTATACCTAAGTCGTCTCTCCTCCCTTTATTTTGCCAAGGAAAAGTTTTCCATCTTCCCCCACCCTAGCTTCCTCATCCAACAGCCAGATGGTTTAGCCGCCATGGGGAATGCCTCTAAACCCAAGGTAACAAGTAGAATCTTCATTGGCAAAGGGATAGCACTTAGAAATGATCCTCTAGGCTCCCGTAGAAACTTAAACTCAGCAATTTTTTGGCAAGAGTATGTATAAATAGTGTACTCCAGAGTGTAGCTGGCCAACACACCTCTTTACCAATGATCCATAACATGGGTCCACGTCAAATATGCATCTTGCAGCCTATGGTATTCTTCTTGGGTCCACGTGTGTGATCTATAATTCCAATTCGATATAGATGCATATGTTGAGAGCCATTCGTACAGCTTCTACTCGGAAGCAACATAAAAATGTTTCATATAACTCATGGTAGAGTTTCTCTTCTACCCATTTACGTGCATCAAACTCAGACCTAGTGTTGAACCTCTAAGAAAATTCATCCTCCATGCTCTTGAATCATGATTCAACACTCTCCTAAGTTAAACGCCCTGTCATTACTCATTTTACAGCTCGAGATGCATGTCGTTTCCCACTACAAATTTGAAAAGAGGTCCCAGAAACTAAACAAAAATGTAGTCATTTTTACACCCACAAGAAGAAAAAGGGAATCACATGTGCATTGGCATATCACCCAGTGGGAATTGGGTGCTCACACGAGGTGCACATGGGTACCAAGCCTCTCTTTTATATGAGTTAAGTGGTAAAACATCATCTGATCAAAGACTTAATAAACAATGGAGGCAATGAGACATACATTCATCATAGGACTCAGAGTGGTCTCTAGACAAATGCATTCATTCTAGAAAAATTATTCATAGATAATGATAACTATAGTAGAAGGAATAAACATAAGAGCTACATCTATTCCATAGCTTCATGAATAGAAAGGAAACAATATAGATATAGATTGAACCAACTATACTCATGCTCATTTATGTTTGTAACCTCACTACATCAATCTCATTACACTCAATGGATCCATTTAGACTACCACAACTTGATCAGACCGAAGTCATACATCACAACAGGGGTCATGTCTTACATTCATACAAAAAAATTTATATCCCAGCCCCCTAATGCATTAATCCATCATATAACTTCTACCCAATCCCATAGAGTTCTTTCAATATATCTACAGAGCTCTCTCTCTATTCTCAGACTATGTCATCCTTTTTATCCTCTGGTCCTTCTGCCTAGTTTCACCTCTCACACACCACCTTTCTCTCTCTGTGGGTGCCCATATATATAGGCATCCCCAACTACCAATGCCTCCTTCTGTGGCCTCAGATCCACTGCCAAGCATCTGTATGGGATTTCCATGGGAACATGTTCCTTCAGGTATGGGCTTTGCACATTCTGCCATGATGGTCCCCTAGATGCACCTGCTCCTCAGCATGGGCTCTGCATGTTCTAACATGATGGTCTCCCACGTGTGCCTCTATCACTACACATATTCCTTCTATGGGCCCCATGTTGTCAAATTGACACCTTATTCACTTTGCATGCGTGGTCGGGTCCTGCTTCTTTCACCAAAAAGGGCTAAGTCTCGAAACTTGGGCTCGTCCGTGTGCCTTATCCTGAGCACCCTTCTTCCACTAGGCCTTGCACGCTTTCTTCTTATGCACCCATCCTTCAATGCATGTCTTGCACGCCTTCGCACCTTTTTGTACTTAGTCGATATTTTAGGGGCCCAACACTGCACTGGCTTTGATTGCACACAGACCCAACTAATTCATATGTCTCTCTCATTTACTTACTGTTTCACATTACTTGAGTGCTTAACATTTATATATTTACTATATTTTATCATATCATTTACTCTGCAATTAGATTTAATTTATTTTTTATTAAATCATTTGGTGAACCTGTTCTTCTTTGAACTCCTTTCCCTAGGATCCTAAAAACCCTCATGGCTAAGAATAGGTCCTCATCCCCAATCATCATATGCCCAATACATGCTTATAACCTATTTTTGATGACGCTTGTGTAGAATTTAATTTTTTTGACCTCTATCATAATCATCATTATGCTTTCAACATCCTCCAAAATCTTATTACTTTCAAATATACCCTTCTTGTTGGCCTTAACACCCCTAACATTCATATAGTCTCCCCTGAAAAAATCCTTGCTTCATATTCTCCCTCATCTTCTGCAGTCACTGATGTTGTTGCACCTTTTTCTCCTCCTCTTATAGCACATGATATTATTAATGTAAATTCTTTGATTGATCATGTTTTTCCTTGTAATAATATGGATACCAATAATGTTACTTATAATGTTGAAAATGAAAATGTGTATAATATTTTTTCTACTAGTAGTTAAAATGAATGTAAAGTTATCTATCCTACTCTTTCTTCTTATAAAAATATTTCCAATGATTGCAATCATAAATCTAATATTAGTAATCCTACCACTTCTTTATATTTTGATGATAGGCTTGATAAAATACTTTCTTATGAAAATATGACTGATAGTGATGACAATTATGCTTCTGATCATGAAAATGTTAGGGATGATGTTATTTCTCTTAAGACTGTTGAATGTGAATTTACTACTCCTCTTTCTTCTTCTTATGAATTTGTTTCTCATGATAATTCTAACCCTACCACTAGTACACCTCTCATTGTATCTTTTGAGTCTACATCTAGAATTCCTATAGAGCCTACATTTTCTTCTCTTCCTCCTCCACCACCTTCTCCTCCTTCCACATCCTCTCCTTCTTCTCATGTTACCATGATCACACGTAATGGAAAGATCCAACCCCTAAATATTCATCTCACCTCACCTACCATTCCTTCACAGGATATTCTATCCCTCATGCATGTTGTTGGCACTTTGCAACCTCAAATTCATACACTCACTCTCGAAAGAAAAGCCTATTATGTTTCCATTAATAATAATTCTTTGGATTCCAGTTCTATCTCTAAAAATATTCACAATTCCACTTTCCTAAAATACTCCATCATGCCTACTTTAATTTGTTTCAATGCTACTTACAATCCTTATTTACATCTTAAGCATTATGGTTTAGCCATGTTTTTTTATTCCAATGATTGCTTGTTACTTAAATAATTTCATCATAGTCTTGTTTATCATGCTCTCCAATGGTATACTCATTTGCCTTATGGATCCATTAGTACTTATTAAGATATGGAGGATTCTTTTCTTATGAAATTTATTCCTAAAAATGGTCCTAATGTTACATATGAGCATTTTCCTTCTTTGCATTAAGGAAATAATGAACCTATTTTAGATTATATATTACGCTTAAATTATTGCATGCATCGCTTATTGTTTCACCCCGTTGATTTATAAAAACAATTTATCTTTTTCTGTGGCTTAGTTCTTGCATTGAAAGAAAAAATATTATATGACACATGTGAATCTTTTACTCTCTTATGTTGTAAAGTCATTGATTTAGAACATGATTTGATTACTGCACATATTGTACCACACCCTTCTACTTATTCTACTACTTCATTGTCTTATCCTTCTTCTACCCCTCCTATTACTTCCAAGTCTTCCCCTCTTCCACCTATTGACCCTCCTACACGTTCTCCATATCCACTTCGTGTAAGTGTCTTCCTTCCCCTCCACCACATCGGTGTTCACCTACATCATCTTTATCTCCTATTCGGGCACCATTGTAGTTCTCATATAATGCCAAGCCATATGATGTTCTACACACATTACTTGATAAGCATCTCATTTTCTTACCTTCTACTCAACATCATTCACCTCACCTCTTACAGTGTTAGTGCGACTTCCTTTTTGTAATTTTCACCACATTAATGGTCATCATGATAATGAATGCTATGCTCTTCCCGATCAAGTACAATAGTTATAAGTTAAACGTGTCATTAATTTCTACTCTAGATCTCATGATTGCTCTCTCTCTCATATTCCCCATATGTGATATTCCCCACTATTCACTTGTCTCCATCACCTCAATCCAAAGTAGTCATTCACCCACCTCCTAAGGTCATTATCCATTCACGTCCTCCATCTCATCCACCCATGGTCACATCCTCTCATTCATATCATATTTCTACATTACTCATTGGATTCCTAAGCCCCTCACTTTCGCATTTCCTCCCATTAAACCTTATATTCTTAGCCCCATGCCATTTGACATCCATTTTGGTACTTACCCAAATACTGTTGCTACTTCACATGTTCTATATGTGCCTTCCAAGCCTCTTAATCTATGGTAGATGGCATCCATTTCATTACCCTATGACGCATTCTCATGCTACATTTCAAACTTGAATGTTGAGGGAATATTATTTCAATCAACCTCTCATTCCATACTTTCGCTATGTGCTTCATGACATATATTTTATAAAGCAACTACTTGCACATGACAAACCCATTTAGAGATGATGCACTCTTGTTCCATGGTTCATTATTGAAATTTGAGGGGGCATTTATAAATGAACCTCAATATCACAATGAGGCAAATCACTCTTCTTCCCTCCCTCATTCTCATCACACACGATTACAAACATTATCTTACATCTCATCATTTCTCCATTATCAACACATTATTATTATTACCTATACTTATCTACCATACTACATCACATCCATTCCTTTAGTCTTATTACATGTTATACCATAAATTCATATCCATACACATTATTCATCTACTTTATTTACTTACATATTCTTTCCACACCATTGCACATTTCACCTATCAACAACTATCTAACTAGTCATACTAAAAATGCATATGGAATCTATCAAATCAAATACCACAAACATTTCATCATCATCACAAAGTATACAATGCACATCAACATCTATATATATATATATATATATATATATATATATATATATATATATATATATATATATATATATATATTGAAAATCACAAGCTTCAAAATACAATCGCTGAGGCAAGCCCCATGCCTAACTATACCATATACAATACATCATACATCCTCATCACTATCACTATATACAATTGTGGGAGCTCTAAAACTAGATGCTTCACCACTCAATCTAAGTCATCTATCTTGGTTTCCATGCCTCTCTATTTGAATCCGTAACATGAAAAATATTTGCATTCTCGCTCCACATATCGACCATGTAGCTCCAGATATCATTCAAAAATACCATAATCTATGCCTCCACCTACGGCCTCTCTCATTCACTCTACCTTAGCATGTGCCTTATTATCATCACTTAATAACATGGTACATGTGGTTATTGCTATATCCATAAAATCGAACAAATGGGCATGCTCACCCGTTAATTAATAAAATACTGAAATAAATAGATGCCTAATACTAATTATGTAACATTGCTGAATATATACAATGAAGTATAGAAACTAACCCAAGCAAAATAAGCTAAAAAGAATGAAACCCTAGTTGTAAAGAGGATATAGGAAAACTTAGTTGATTCAAAAAGAATCCTAGGCTATACCGAAGTGACAAACTTATAAATATAAGGAGATAAGTGTTGCATTGAACCTCGAAAAATTACATGATTGTAATTTCTCCCCCGTTGGGGCTCTAGGAATGGGTCGGGGGTGCCTGGGGTGCTTTGCGAACTCCTATGGGTACTTGTGACTACTCGTAACCTTATAAAACCACATTTGAGGGTCATAAGATATTCAATGTCCTTTATTGCCTATTGTTAGTATGTTGCATCAAGTTCCTCAAAAGTGCATCAAATCCCAAAAAGAAAATTATTCAAAAGAGGGGTCACACTAGCCTTGGATGTCAAAGAAGTGAAATTACGACCAAGTGTTCTACTACATCTTAGACCCAATGTAGTTATATGTGTGTGTGAAGAGATTATGCCCTAGGTGGTTCTTGTGTGTGTCGTACTTGATAGTGAGTAAGTAGCTAGATGTAAAAGATGTAAATAGATATGTGCATGAAATAATGAAATTCCCCTCCTATGAATTATATGCATAATAATTTAGTCCCTTGCCCTTGTATGGATGTTAGGTGGATTCTTAAATGCTCTTGATAATTCCTTTGGATACAACCTTAGGTGGTGATAGTTAATGCTTAGTGCTTGGTCCTTTATTATGGTCACATATATTTATGTTTATATGATTTCATTTATTGAATTTCATAATTAACCTCAAAAATTTTGACTACCAAAAAGATAAGATGCACCCAAATGGCCGAAAGGATCCAAAATATGTAAGTAAAGTACAAAAGGTCGGGGGTGCCCATAGGGGATGGGGGCACTGACGTTAGTATCCTAAATTTGGATGATTGTATCCAGATTGAGAAATGTTAAAGTGTGAAAAGATAGAGTAGGCTAGAAGGAGTGTAAGATCAATATAAGCAACAAAAAGCAAGCAAATATGGCCAAAGACATGGGTTAATTAGTACTTTTCTTACTCGGGAATCATATGAATAGTAATATGTGATCATGACTAAATATATACCAAAAGTGCATGATTTAGTGTCTCAATTTTCCCCCACTTTATGTTGTTGAGATAATTATCGATAACATAAATTAGATAAGATCTCATGCGTACTAATAACCATGTAAATCGATGGCAAAAAGTGTGTCGAGAGAAAAGGAAAAGTGTGGAGTGTTAAAAATGTGAAGCGTGGAAATGAGAGAAGAGGAAGTGAAAAATAAGTAATGATGATGGTGATGACCCTAGGGTGAGACCGTATGTGTATATTTCACAATTGCAATTGTTGTTGACATGGTGTGATGATGTGTGATGATGTGACTACCACTTCCCATAAGGATGCAGACCTATAAAAGAGAAGAACAAACAAGTAGTCAAATACACGTATATATATGATCAAAATGTATAAAAAGTGTGTAAAAGTATGTAAGAAAATGAAAAAGGAACATTTGCACCTGATCTGTGATTAGTGAAAGAGATAGATAGGATCTTGGAAATGATTTAGAAGAATGGGTTTTGGGCGATCTCACGCTAGTTACACTCGATCGTGAGTTTATTGGGTGATCTCACGCCAAGAACAAGAAGATTAGGGAGAAAATTATGGTTTTATCGTCCTAACCTTTAACCATTTCCCATAATGTATAACACCAAATAATATGGTGTGTAAAAATATGATCCATTATGAACAATTCTGATGCAACACTAAGTAGAAAAGAAATTGCGGTGCATGCATTCTAAGTGTTGAAGGATTGTGTGTCCTATAAAATATGATGTGTGAACTGCTTGAGAACTGTGTTGAACTAAAAAAATGTTTTGTAACTACCCCCTGCTCATTGTCATCTAGTAAAGGTCACGATCACCCATGCATTATTGTCCTAGTCTCAGGCACTTTGGTTGTTGTTGAGAGTGAAGACTGTGATGATTGTGTGTTGAACTATGATTGTATACTATTGAATGGGGTGACCAATTCACCCAATAGATTCCCCCTCATTTGGGGTGCATGCAACGTCACCGAGAAGTATGTGTCCCAAGGAGGAATGACCTCTGAATCGAACTCGATGCACTTTGTAGGGGAAGAGTGTGCTTGGTAGAAACCAAGGCACATGTAGACAACTAACATGGAAGAATAAAATACAAAAGAAGACAATGTAGACCCCAAAAATTGGGTGGAAAACATAGGATATAAGTCATGATTTTGGAATACATGCAAGGCTGATATATCCAAAATAAAATAGTGTGCACATAAGACAAGAAAATCATGTAAGAACCGAAAGACAATAATAAGAAAAGACAAGAAAATAGTAACATACAACCATGGAAGCAGATAGACTGAAGACAAATGTTACACATGAAGCACCCGTTATCATGTTAGAAAGATAGAAATTATGTCAAAACATGTATAATATGATATAGAAATTTGTATGAAAGATGAAACAATATCACCTAATATAGTGTGTACGAAAGTTGGTTCCCCTAGGAACCTTGTGGGACTAGTATGAGGTATTGCACCAAGAATCCATGTTACGTGTAAAGATCTCTATAAATCCTCTAGTCACAACTAGAAGGAAAGTGAATGCACCTATGTGTATAGAGAGATAATGACAAAACATATTTAAGTAGCATGTGTAATAGAGTGTACATGTAAAGAGTAAATGTAAGAAAGACTAAATGTGACCAAGATATGTAATATATTGTGGATGAGACAGAATGGAATGCAGATTTAATGATAGGAGCATCGTGTCCCCTCAAGTGAATGTGGATGAGTATGTGTGTGATGAAGTTCATTTATAAATTCCCCCTTAACAGTCAAGAATGAACCATAGAACAAGAGTGCATCGTCGAAATTATTGGAATGTGCACTAGAAACATGTAATCATGAAATCATAGAGCGTCGAGAGTGTGTGTGTGAGTGAGTGAGTTTGGTGAGGTTAATTTTAGATGGAAAACCTCATCATTCGAGTATGAACCATAGAACTAGAGTGCATCATAGGGAAATGAGTGCAATGCATAAAATTATATGCAAGAAAGACATATCATGAATACGTTGAGTGTGAAATAGAATTTTGTATGATGTGTAACGAAAGATGTGGGTAAGAGATGTGATGAATGTGTGATATGTGAAGTGTGTAGTATGTGAGGTTCATGTGTATAGTATGCCCTCATAATTCAAGTTTGAACAATAACACGAGAGTGTGTCATTAGGTAATGACGATAAAAAAAGTGTATCAAGATGTGTAATATTTATTAAAGATGTGAAATATGAAGCACCGAGTGTAATTGTACAAAATGATAGCCACCTGGTGATGTTAGAAGGGGGAAGCGTGATACCCCCAATTTATGAAAGATATAGATCTATGCAGAAAAATGAGAGAGACCTTTCCAATGTGGGAGAGCTTCATTTGTATCATGATAAGTGAAAGGGCCAACACAATGGTAGACATAAGTAATATTAGGACCATGCAATGGTGGATAAAATTGAAATGTTTCCCGCCATCAATAGGAGTAGTTTCTTTGACAAAAATAATTGGTTGTTGAAGTGTTGAATTATTGTGTACCGCTATAAAAGACTTAGTTGGAGGATGTGTTGAACTGATTTTTAATGGATGTTTCTTAGATGGACTTGATAGTGTCATAGATGACTTGAGAGGAGGCCGAGTTAGACTAATTTTGAGAGGTGGGTGCTTAACTAGAGTAGATTTCATAGTTGGCAGGTTGAGTGATAGAAGAAGAAATGTTAGGAGTGATGATAGGATGCTAATTATACATAAATGAATAAGATTTGGGAACCCATTGAGATGTAACAATTGGAGAGGACCATGTAACGAATGTTGTGTAATGAATGAGATAAAACCTTGATGATCAAGATTCTTGATTCGTCATTGTTTTTTTATTAAAGGTAAAATAGGGTTGAGGGGACCCTACCCCTTACAAGTCAAAGCTCCATATGAGCAGATGATTCAATACAAAGTAGTCCAAAAAATATAACATATATAATGATAAAACCATTCAAGCTCCATCCCGAGCATTAAAACAAGTAAAAACATAGAAGAAATAACTAAATAAGACTACCAAAAAAACTAACAACATAATAAAGTAAAACATAGTAATAACAACCACCCCCACAGAGATTAATTTTTGGATTTTTCAAGCCCATCAAGTACTTTCACCCATTCTTTAGCTAGAGATTCAATGTTGGTTCCCAACAACACTAGATCACACCCCTCAGCTTTTGTCTTTCTCTTCTTGGAGTTTCCCTAATCATCCTTAATCCAATATGCATTTTTTAGATGACCCGAGGTCCTGGAGATGATGCAAATTAGATTTTACTATGACTACACTCCATTCCATGTAGCTATTTAAAATATCTCTAATGTGATCAACCTCGTTAGTGAGGTAACTACCGTTGGATTTCAACAACTCAATCTCCCCTCCATTTTTAGCCAAATCTTCAACCTGCGCCTGATATCTTATGCTAGTCATTAAATAAAAACTACACAAAGATTTTGGTGAGCCTCATATCACCCTTCAGCTCTTCGATATCCAAAGCCATCTTAGCTAGATGGTTTTCACCTTTCACTAGTCCCACATGTCCCATAGCCTCAAACTGTTGTTCCAGTTGAACATTAACAGGAGCATGGTTTTCCTATTTATTTGATTCCTCTTTGGGTTTGATCAAATGAATAGGATCCTACTTAGATTTAATCACATGAAGATTCTGAACCACATTAATTTCATTGGTATCCTTGTCCTCCCTCGACACTTCATCTTCCTACGTATCCGATTCATCACTGGAGTCCTCTTCATCCAAGTATGAATCATCAATCTCGACATAACCTTCTAGTGCTAGCTTAAGGGAACCTATTTTATCAACATCAAGAGTGGCTCTTTTGACAAGGGAAAGGATGAAGCCTTGATGGATAGGGACAACAACTATGTTATTTTTAAACTAGGTTATGGAGGCATTTAGGGAGAAAATCGAAAGTATGGGAAACTGAATCTATGGCCATGACAAAATTGGTTAATAATATTCATATGATAGGCGTAAATGCACTTATGATGCCCCTCAAGAGTGAGAAATTGAATTAGGGTAAAAGCCACCTCATCATAAGGCCTAGGAAGAGTAGAACGAAGATAACCAACAAAGTGAGGGGTAAGTTTTTCATTACCTCTAAGAAATAATTTCAGTTCATCTGTGGCCTCCTTCTTGGGTTTATAAACCTCCCTTCCAACAACAAGAACTCCCATCACTTTTGTAACCGATTCCACAGTGATCTCGATATGGATGCCTTTCATTTCCACAACAGCCCCTTTTTTAGTAGTTTTCCATGCTATGGAAAAATCTTTACTAAGATTTTCATAGTGGCCTTAAATTTTTTTAGGAAGGATGAGAAACCTTTACCCTTTAAACACCTCCATCGCTTTTGATTCATCCCTTCCAAGTCAAAAGGATCCATCCTCACAATATCTCTCCCCATTTGGAAGCACGAAAACCAGTTCTCAAAAAACTAGAGCTTCGAATAATTAGAAAACTATAATCCAACCTGATAAAATCACTATTCCAAGCATGAATGATGCTAATGGCCTTAAAATAACACAAGTGAATCCGAGCTTAAATCTTCTCAAATCCCCAATAAATTCGCACTATTCATACAAATTATGTACATCATGACCTTAATACCCCGCGATTTGACATTAATTGGAAACATGTCCATATCGATCATTATGGAGGTGTGCTCACACCTTGGTGTCAAGAGCTTCAATTTCATTGATTAGTGTCAACTCATGACAATTAACCCCCATGTTAGTGAAATAATCAGCCACAAAGTTAGCCTCTCTATAGATATGCTTAAAAGTGATAGTTTCAAACAAAATAGACATTTCTTTTATGCTCTTAATAGAGTTTTGAATAGAAGTAGAAATGGTACCTCTACCATTAATGTTGTTGATAATATTCAGGGAATCTCTTTCAACTTCCAATCTAACAAATCTATATTTATGTGCTATAGAAAACCCCCAAAATACTATCACAAATTTCAAAGAACATGATTCATTTATGTGCCAAGATTGCAGTAATACCCAAGAATAAATCTACCTTCAGAATCTCGAAACACCCTGCACGCAGCTAGCTCTCCAGGTTTCCTTTGGAGGCCCCATCAAAATTCAACTTAATACACTCCTTGCTAGGTTTCACCCAACCTTGGAGTCTAGGATTTAGAACTAGATTGCTAGTTTGAGTAGAACCTATACCCCAATTCGTAGAAAAAGGCTCTCATTTTGAAGAATGGTTTTCTTGAGAGGATCCAAGTTAGAGAAGTTTGCATTAATAGCGTTAAAACAATGAATTCCAACATTCTTTACCGATTCCTTCTTTCCTTTAAAAATTCTTATGTTTCTCTCTTTCCATATTTCCCAAGCTAGATGCATAATGGAGAAGGTCCACATATATTTTAACCCTTGGCTCTTGAAAGGACTAGACCATTGAGACCACAATGTTTAATGGAATCTGGAAATACCCACTTGATATCAAAAATATTGAGAAGGGTATTTCTAACAGAAACCAAAAAGGGACAGTTGAGGAAAAGATGTAAAGAATCTTTAGACTCCTTTTCACACAAAACACACCTATTCACCATATGAAAATTTATCTTATTAAGGTTGCTGACAGTAAGGATTTTATCATGGATAACCAACCACCAAAACATATTGATCTTGGGAATAACTTCCTTGACCCACACTTTTTCCCAATTGAAGTTATCATTTCCACAATCTGCAGAAAAGAAGGTATTGTAGGCACTTTGAACCGAAAAAATTCCATTGTCCTCCTTTGACTAGTAAATGTTGTCATCTTCAGAACTTTCTTTATTAACAATAACCCCTCTCAATCTGTTGTTAATAGAGATGATCTCATTGTAGCTAAAACCCTCTAGTTCAATAGTTTTCCATTGGCCCAGGGGTTCATCATAGTTAAAGTAATCTCTGACCTTTGTCCCATATTTAACCATAACATCCTTGTAGATATTGGGGTATATGACCTTAAGAGGAAGGTCCCCTAACCATTTATCATCCTAGAAATTAATCATTCTTCCATTGCCTATCATCCATTTGCTTCCCTCAGAGACTATGTGTTTAGCCCAATTTATAGATTTCCAAAAAAAAGGAACCATTAAAATCCACATTGCTAAAGCACCATTCATTAGAACTAAGATTTTGCCAGTATTTTTCCCTTATAATGGTAGTCCAGACACTATCTTCCTTCACCAACCTCCAGGTCATTTTAGACAGCATAACTTTATTCATTTTGACCCAATCCCTAATACCAAGGCCCCCTAGCTTTTAGGCATACAAACCTTTTCCCATGTAATAAGAGGAATTATATATTTTTGTTCTAAGTCACTCCACATAAATATTTTTTGAATGCTCTCTAATTTACTAGCTATAGAGGAAGGCAATCTGTAAATAGACATACAATACACCGGAAGATTTTAAATCGAGCATTTGAGAAGGACTACTTTACCTACTTGAGATAACAATGTACCTTTCCACCCTTCCAGTTTCTTAAGAAATCTATCTATCAAAAAATTCCAATTAGTAACTTTAGGTTTTTCAGTTCCAATGATCATTCCTAGATATCTAGTAGGGAAATTTTTTGTCACACAACCAAGAATTCCAACAATTTTGTTACACCTTCTTTCAGGAGTGTTTATGAAATAGACCAAAATTTTCCCATAATTTATCATTTGGTCAGAGGCCTCCTCATAATCAATCATTATCTGTTTGAACTCTCTAGCCTCCAGAATAGTAGCCTCCCCAACTAACATAGTGTCATCCACAAAATTTTGGTAAGCAACATTTGTACTATTAATAGCAGGAGAGATGCCTCTGATTCTTCCTTCAAGGTTTTCCTTATTTAGAGCTCTACTTAGGTTCTCCGCCATTACAGTGAATAGAAAGAAGGAGATAGGATCACATTTCCTTAATCCACGAGAGCTGTTAAAAAAGCCACGGGGTGCCCCATTGATCAAGAAAGAAAATTTAGCTGATGGGGATACAATTTTGAATCATCATCCTGAAATCTTCACCAAAACCAAACCTGGTTAAGAATTTCTGGACAAAAGGCCATGAGACACGGTTGTAGGATTTCTCCATATCAAGTGTAATAAACATGGCATCCTTTTTTATTTTTCTTAACCATATGGAGAGTCTCCTGAATGGTGATAATCCCATCTTCGATATGTCTACCCATGACGAAACCTCCCTGTTGTTCAGATATAATAGAAGGCAGAATGAGTTGGATTCTTAAAGCTAGAATTTTAGAGCACATTTTGTAGACACAGTTACAAAGACTAATCAGTCTAAAATTCCTAAAGTCCAAAGGATTATGATTCTTAGGGATTAAAGAAAGAAAGGTGTTATTTAATTCTTGAAGCATCTTTTTGTTCTTGAAAAACTCTTGAATAGCTTTATATATATCTTCCTTAACAATCTCCCAAAAAAATTTTGTTGTCTATTTTTACCCTTGGTAAAATAGACAACTTGGGAGGATGGGTTGAGAACTAGACAGTGATTCATGGATAAATATAGAATGATACAGTTGGGTTTTCAAGTTTGGGGAGCATTGTGAATGTTTCAGGAAGTTTTGGAGGTCTTGGGGCCATCCATCAGAAGTAGGCTTTTGGGCCTTAAGGAGTTTACAACGTGAAAGAGGACTTGAGATTCAACAAAAGATTTTGATAGCTGTGTCAGTAATTATAATTCCAAAATTTTCCTATGGAATCCATTTTCCATGCCCTACATGGTGGAAAAGATGAGACATCTTGAAGCATCATACACTTCCTAAGGCAGTTCATTCTTCTGGCACACAACTGATAATCCTGAGAAAGAAGCAATCATTTTAAGGTGTTATAGACAAAAATTTACCTTGATACCACTACCATTGAATTCAATTGGATGTTTCCATGCTAAATCATATAAAATTTTACCTGAAAAATCATCCGGAGCTTAAGTTATATCCTGTGGAAGTTGGTCACCAGAGGTCGGACGGGTAAGGGTTAGATGGCTAGGGGTTGGACGGGTCAAGGTTGGACGGCTAGGGATTGAACACCTAGGAATTATTTGGGTCACATTTTTTGAAGCATCTGAATGGTCTTTTATTCTCATCGCACCCATCACACTTGCATGAAACCTAGGTTGACTCGCAGCCATGTTGGACGGGTCAAGGTTGGATGGTGGGAGTTGGATGCCCAGGTTGGTTGGGTCACATTTTTTGATGTTTCTAAATGGTTTTTGATTCCCTTCGTACCCTTCATACTTGTACAACACCTAGGTTGGATGGTATGACCATGTTAGATGGGTCATGGGGGTTGGACGGGTCAAGGTTGGATGATGGGGGTTGATGCCCAGGGGTTGGTCGGGTCACATTTTTGATGTGTCTAAATGGTTTTTGATGCTCATCACACTGTCACACTTACAAGACACCTAGGTTAGATGGTATGGCCATGTTGAATGGGTCATGGGGTTTGGACAGGTCAAGATTGGATGGCTGGGGGTTGGACGCCTAGGGGTTGGTCGGGTCACAACTTTTGATGCATCTACATGATTTTTGATGTTCATCACACCCATCACACTTGCACAACACATAGGTTGGATGGTACAACCATGTTAGATGGGTCATGGGGTTGGACAAGTCAAGGTTGGACAATCGGGATTGACACCCGGGGGTTGGTCGGGTCACATTTTTTATGCGTCCCAAACAATTTTTGATGCTCGTCGCACCCGTCACACTTGCACGACACCTAGGTTGGATGGTACGACCATGTTGGATGGGTCATGGGGGTTGGATGGGTCAAGGTTGGATGACTGGGGGTTGGACGCCCAAGGGTTGGTTGGGTCATGGTTGGACGACATGGATGGATGAGTTACAAGCCTCATAAGGGTAGGTGAATGAATGACATCCCAACAACTAGAATTAATGAGGCATGGCACCCACGACCACCCATGTAGGAAAAGTACCAAAATAGATGGTTGCCCATACCTCTTCAATGCATCCTGCCGGTTGGTGACCCAATTTTCCCTATATATTGTAAAATTTGCCTCATTTTGAGGGGGATTTTTCCAAAAAGTAGAGGAACTCTGTAAAATTTATTCTAGAGCTATTGTGAGCTAAAGGCCTCGAATTTGGGCTTATTGTAAAGGATTTTGTCTTGTGCTTATGGTGTGATGGATTGTGCATGTCTCTGAGCAATAAAATTCATGTTTTGTGGCCATTTTTTCCCTAGCTTGTATGAGTTTCATCTCTTGCCTTCCATTATATTTATGAGTATATTGTGCATGTATATATTGTTAGGAATTAGTATTTACATTGTGTAAGATAATAATTACGTTGGTAATTATTATTATATAGATCAATATGTTATTAATATATTATTGTTATATAAATAATAATATATTGGTGTTGAGTTGTGTATTGTTACGGGAGTAACAATCACAACTAAATAGTGTTAATTGTTATAACACCTCCCTATTTTGTAGGAGGTTGTTTTGGCTATGTATATGGCTATATAATAGCCACATGGATATGAACATATATACAAAGGGGAATAATATTATTCTCGTGTTTATTCAAAGTGTAAATATGTAGCTGCTCTTTCATCTATCTCTTTGCAGGTTCTATAGTTGTTTTGCTTTACAAATATAGAGAATTAATCATTTTCTTTGACTGTGGTGTTCTATCAGCCCTCTCCTTCTCGGTTTCTCCCTATTTTTCACTCACTAGGATTGTGTCACCCTTTCTTGGTGCATCACCTTCACTTAGGTAGTTTTTATTTCATGCATATTTCTATCCCTGTCTCCTTGGAAAACATTAGAATAGGGTTAGTTTAGCTTTCCATTCTCTAGCACTTTGGAGAAGTTGGCACTAGGTTAGAGGAAGAAGCCAAATTTCTCTAGAAGGATTATCCTACTTACAAAGTCCCACACTATAAGATAATCTCATGTTGTGAAGGTTGCACTGGTTTCCCTCGTGCAAAAATCACAAACAATCGAAGTCTTTGTAATTTTACATCAATAGTTTGAAAAAAGAAATCTAGAAAATTGTATGGTCCCGAAGCTTTATCAGAGCTTAAAGACTTCAACATGAATTCAATTTCTTCTATTGAAGGAATTTTAATGAGAATACTATTGTTAGACTCATTAATCAGATGTGGGATACAATCTAGAAAGTACTCTTCCTTATTGCTGTTAGATGAGCTTGTCGAAGTGAGAAGTTTTCTAAAAAAGGAAATAACAACCTGTTGAATTTCCTTAGTGTCATTGAGCATTATACCTTCTTCCCCTTTTATACATAGAATTTTGTTAGTACTTCTCCTTTTCAAAGTTGAAATATGAAATAATTTTGTATTCTTATCACCTTCTTTGAGCCATTGAACCCTAGATTTTTGTTTCCAAAAATTTTCCTCCTTCAGAAGAAGTTGTGATATTCAGATAATAATTCCTTCTCTTTTGCTAACCAACTTGAATATTGTCATCATCAAGAGATTCTATATTATCCTGAAGGGATGAAATATCAGTAGCCAAAGCCTGTTTTTTCTCAAAAATATTATCAAAACTTCTTTTATTCCATCCTTTCAGGTTGTTCTTAACATGAGTAAGTTTTTTTAACAATTCTAAACATGGTTGTTCCTTTGATTTTCATATTCTCAAACCCGAAAGGAGTTCTTCTCCTTTCTTTATATTTGATCTAAAAAAGAATTGGATTGTGGTCTGAACCATTGTGAGGGAGAGAAAAGAGGCTTGCTTATTTATTCAACTAGCCCCATAAATCAGAGCCCTATCAAGTTTGACTTGAATCAACTGATCTCCTTTTCTCCTATTGGACCAAGTAAACCTGCTACCTCTCAACTCTATATGCATAAGATTATTGTGTGAAATAAAATCTTGGAGATCTTCCATACTCTCAGTTAAATCAATATTACCCCTTCTTTTCACCCAGACACAAGGGGTGTTGAAGTCGCCCAAAATCACCCATTCATTCCCTTTTATAATTTTTTGAAATTTTGAAAGTTCAACCCAAATTTTTTTCCTTTCTCCTTTGTTATTAGGGGCATATATATTCGATAACATCCAAAGTTCTTTAGACTTATTATCTTGAAATAACATAGCTATGTGATTATTTATTTTAAGAATATTCATACCTTTTAGTTTTTCTTCATTCCAGATGATTGCCATTCCTCTAGCAGATCCAATAGAACTAAAAAAATTCTTGTAAATTTCTTGCAATGCTTACATTTAGCTTCCAAGAAAGATTCTTCCTCCATCTTGGTTTCTGTAAAGCCATAATATCAAAATCATGTATCAATTCCAAATCTTTTATTAACCTCCACTTAATAGGGTTATTCAAACCCCTAACATTCCATGAAATAATGTTCATTTTAACACTTGGTTCTTGGTCCTTCTAAAGCTTCGTAGATCGATTTTAGATTGAGTTCCATCATCTATATCCTTTTAACTATGTTTTTCCTAGCAACCTACTTAGAAGGTCTGCATGAACCTATTTTTTTCCTCTTTTGGGGTAGCCTCTGAAGATTCCCCTTTGATGGTAGGATTTTTTTCACAGAAGTCTCAGTTTCATTCTATTTAGGATCCACTTCCTTTGATTTGTTCTGTTCTTGAACTAATTCCTTTTGAGGAGAAAAAGCTTCCTGTATCATCCTTTGAACATTTTCTACTTCCAACTACTCTTCATTTCCAGTCATTATATCATTCTCCACACAGTCTATAAGTTTTTCAAAAGGATTAGTAAAAGGACCCATAGTTTCAATAAGATTCATTTCCCCAAGTTTTTCCAGTGGGAAATTATTCTTTGTAGCTTCCTTGAGCAGATTGTCCAAGTTTTTTGAAGATAACATTTTCTCATCCTGAACATGGTACTTGGCTTTCTAGAAATGAGGTTTCATAAAGCCTCCCGTTGATTCTTCTTATTCCTAACTTCAATAAATCCATCATCTTCCTTTAAATTAGGAGTTTTAACTTGATTTGTATTTTATTTCTCTCCATTATCCTCTATAATAATTATGCCTTTGTTTAGATTAATTTTTTTGTATTATTATTTACCAAATGAGTGGATTCCTAGCCTTTTTCCTGTTCCTTAACTAGCTTTTCCCGATAAACCTTTGATATTTTCATCTTTAAATGTTGTTTAACATGCCCCCAACCTTGGCATTTCTCACATTTTTAGGGTAGTTTTCAAATTCAATTCTTTGTTCCCATCTACCCAATCTAGAATGGAGAGTTATGGATTTTGGTACCATAGATCCCATCAAAGAATAAATATAAAATATGGTGCATACAACCCAATATTTATTCAGGTTGCATTATCAACTGCGAAAAAGGTACCAAGAGTATTTTCCACACCCTTAATAACATCCACATCCCATAGTTCTAATGGAAGACCTAGGAGCCTCACCTAGACAGGAAACTGATTAATATTTTCTTTATCAGGGTTGAACAAAGGAGTCCATTTCCTTAAGAAAAGCCCAAGTTTCCCAAGAAAATAGGGACCATCATTTAAGATTCTTTGAGGATCTTCAGGGTTGTTAAAACTAAACAGAAGAAACCATTTAGTAAAGTTGTTACTTCCATATGCCCCTTAGGTTTCCATTTCAGGACAGCCCAAGATCTGATCGATTCTATGTTGGGTCTTCCACCCACCAATTTTCCTATCAAGGCATTCTCCATAATGCTTAGAGTCCGATCAATAATGATATCATGAATTTATAAATAGTTTCCTGCTTCACTCTATTTCAGTTGAGGAATGATTCCTAAACTTTTTCCCTTACGAGCTCATTTTTTAGGAAACAATTAAGGGTTCCTATTTCCCACATGGTTCCCATGCACAAGTATAGTTTGTACATACCTTTTTCCCTCGAGGACTCGGTCTTTGGATCTCTCTTCTCCCTAGGTGGGACCCGTCTCTTGTCGGCTTCCCGCCCATCATTTTTTGAACCCTTATCTCTCTCCTTGAGCTCCTCGTTGTTCATACCCATCACTATACTCTTCCTATGATCTTCATTTGATTCATCATTATAAAGCATAGTAATCATTTTCATTATGTCGATTGATTCGATGATAATTACAATATAGACGACCTTGATATTTTTCAAGTCAATAAGGAGGATAGTAATTAGTTGATGGCAATCGATCAAGTGATGAGTGAGAAGATGCGAAGCATATCTTATTTCTTAGCATTGAGATCAAACTTGATAGGCGTGGGGAGAAAAAAATATTTGAGGTTCACTGATATGAGAACAAGTAGAAGACATAGAAGTGGGATGAGATGTAGTAGAGGAACTAACATGAGCCTAAGAAATGTCCTTAAGATGTTGGATTTCAGATTTAAGAGATGTAATCATGGATTCCATAGCCTGAAATTGGTCTTGAAATAAATAATGCAAAACTTGAAGTGACGCCAACATAGGTTGATGGGAATTAGAACCAAGAGAGTCATCAGAAAAATACTCAAAGATAGCATTAATTTGAGCAGGTGGTGTATCACTAGGAAGATATATAATGTTTAGGTATTTTAGAAGAACATATTTGCAAGATGGGTGCATTCAAGAAATTGATGCAAGGAGACTTGAGAGACCTTATGAGCCATGATAGAAGAAAGATGAGGATCCAAGCGTATTCAAATGCGGGTTCACCAAATGATTAAGAAAATATTGAAATAAATAGATTCCCAATACTAATTTGTTAGGAAATAAGAGATAAAATATGTGGAATAATCCCTCACGTAATGCAACAAGAGAAACCTAATATGAAAAAATTATTACAAATATCAAATAAAATTGTAGAATAAAATAACACAACACAAAGAGATAGTATTTAGCGTGGTTCACCCAATTTGGGCTACGTCCACAAAGAATCACTTGCTCGATTTTATTACAAGCCACCACTCTCTCAATAAAATACCCAGATCCGTTTGGAGCTATGCTCAACAAACTCTACAGAATTCACAACCGAATTCAAAACACATCTGCAATACATTTACTTGTACATCTATCATATGCATAAGACCATATAAATAGACAACTGCTTAAGTAGTTTTACAAAACCATGGGAAAAACCCATCCCATAAACCTATGGGTCAAAAAAATCACCATATGAGAAGAGCATGTTTCCCGATATGTCGGGTGCATTTTTTCAAGGCCAAAAAAAAAATTTACGCCTAATTTTTTTTTTTTTCGGGATGTGCCCTAACCCCTGCTCGGGGGCTACTACCCCCAAACCTCTGCTTGGGGCCCGGCCCGGCCCCGAACCCCGGAAAGGATACATGAAAAGTGTACAGTACTCTTAGTGTACAGTCTTCAACACTTTCACACAAGCTCCACAACCTAACAATCTCCCACTTAGAGACTAGTTTTCCTCTGAGCAAGCTTCTCAACCCTTCACTAGTTTCTGTGAAGATCAACCAAAGCTGACCACAACTTTAGTTTTTCTCTTGTGACCACCTTGGCCATCATGTCTGTAGGATTCTGATTGGTATGAATCTTCTCCAACTTCAACTTCTCTTCCTCCAAAGCTGTCCTAATAAAATGGTACCTTAATTGTATATGCTTCGTCCTGGAGTGGAAAGCAAAGTTCTTAGCTAGGTGTATAGCACTCTAACTATCACTATGCAGCTTACATTCCTCCTGCTTATGCTCCAACTCCTCAAGCAATTGTTGTAACCAAATCATCTCTTTTCTTGCCTCTATTGCAGCAACATACTCAGCCTCCATGGTTGACAAAGCCACCAGCTTTTGTAGTTGTGAAATCTAGCTCACTGTTGTCCCACCTATAGTGTAAATATAACCTATCGTGCTCCTCCTGCTGTCTACATCTCCAACCATGTTTGAATCTACATAACCACGTAAAGTGGTGTTTGATCCATTGTATCACAAAATTGTCCCCATGGTCCCTCTCAAATACCGAAGGATCCACTTTACTACTTGCCAATGCTCTTTACCTGGATCACTCATAAATCTACTCACAGCTCCCACTGCATGGGAAATATCAAGCCTAGTGCACACCATAGCATACATCAAACTACCAACCGCTAAAGAGTAAGGTACTTTGGACATCTGGTTTCTTTCCTGCTCTGTCTTGGGACACTTTGCTCCTTTGATAACTTAAAATGGCCTGCCAAAGGAGTCCCAACCGGTTTAACATCCTGCATTTTAAACCTATCCAATACCTTCTTAATGTACTCTTCCTGAGATAAAGTTAACTTCTATTCCTTCCTATCCCGAGTTATCCTCATTCCAAGGATTTGTCTCATACCCCCAAATCCTTCATATCAAAGGATTCGCTTAGTCAAGCTTTCTTAAGTACTTTTATTTCCCGCATGTTTTTACTTGCAAAACAACATGTAATCAACATACAAACACAGATAATATAAACTCCATCCTAAAATTTCTTTGTATACATGCAATGGTCGAATGACATCTAATATAACCTTGCTCCATCACGAAGCTATCAAACTTCTCATACCATTGACGTGGAGCTTGTCTTAGGGCCATACAAGCTCTTCTTCGGTTTGCACACCATTTCCTCTTTACCTTTGACCTCATAGCCCTCTCTCAGTTGCTGCATATATAGTTCCTCCTCCAAATCACCATAGAGAAATGCGCCTTTACATCAAGTGTTCTAAGTGCAAGTCTTCTGCTGCAACTATTCCTAGAACATTTCTAATAGAAGTCATTTTTACTACAAGAGAAAATATCTCATCAAAATCTATACCTTGTTTCTATGCAAACCCTTGACCACCAACCGGGTCTTATATCTTTTCTTTCCTCCTTCTTCATATTTAAATCTGACACCCACTTGTTCTCGCAATGCTCTTTTTCCTTCGGGTAGCTTTACCAAATCCCATGTCTGGTTCTCCATGAGAGCCTGATGCTCCTCATCCATGGCTTGCTCCCACTTCTTCCTGGCATCTACCTGCATTGCTTCATCAAAGCTCTCTGGTTCTCCACTATCAGTGAGTAATAAATAATAAAGAGAAGGAGAAAAACGTTCAGGTTCTCTTCTTACCCTAGAAGACCTCCTCAATATAGGAGTTTGGGGTTCCTGTTGAGGGGGTTCCTGAACTGATTCATGTGTCACTTTCCCATCCGGAAGATCCTCTACCATGCTGCATATTCTTTCTTGGATTCTTCCCTGTTTTCCTACAACTATTGCTTATACATGAATTTCTCATTAAAGACCACATCCCTAGATCGAATGATTTTCTTGTCCTTAATACTCCAACATTTATATCCAAAGTCATCACCACCATAACCAATGAAAGTACATTTTTCTAATTTAGCCTCTAGCTTAGTCCTATCATCCTTGTCTATGTGAACAAACACCTCACATCCAAAGACTCTAAGAAATGAATAATCAACTTTCTTACCATACCAAGCCTCCTTAGGTATGCCTCCATCCAAGGCACTTGAGGGTCCTCTATTTATCAAGTACACAGCTGTGCTCACCGCTTCTGCCCAAAAAGAAAGAGGTAGTCCTGCATGTAACCTCATGCTCCTAGCACATTCCATTATTGTTATGTTCATCCTTTCTGATACCCCATTCTCTGCGCGGAGTTCCCGAACCATCTTTTACCCGTGGATTCCATTCATAGAAGAGTAATCATCAAATTCATTACTACGCAATACTCCCTCCATTATCTCGACTGAGACATTTTAGCTTAAGACTTGTTTCATTCTCTACCAAGGCTTTCCATTTAACAAAAGTGTCAAATACATCAGATTTGTTTATAATACAATAAACCCAAACTTTCCTTGTTGCATCATCAATAAAAGTAACATAATAACTTGAACCCCCAAGAGATGATACCTAAGCCGGCCCCCACACATCAGAATGCACCAGCTCTAACTTAATCTCTTTCTTTGTAGGTCAAACCTTGAGAAACCTTACTTGCTTCTGTTTCCCATATATGCAATTCTCACAGAAATCCAAAATTGTTCCTGTATATCCAGGAAAATTCTTCTTTATGATGTTCATGCCCTTATGGCTCATATGACTGAGCCTATAGTTCCATAATGTTGTATCTGCATCTAAAGCCACAAGATTACAATCATTAGTACTATAAGTGGTTAAATACAAGGTTCCAACCTTCTTACCTCTTGCCACCACAAGAGCACCCTTGGTAACCTTCCAAGAGTCCGCTGTAAATATCACAATATAACCATCACTTCCCAACTACCCTACCGATATCAAATTTCATCTTAATGTAGGCACATGTCTGACATCCTTCAATAGCCAAGTATTCCCATTCTACATCTTAACTTGAATAGAACCTTTTCCAACTATGCTGCAAGGCTCATCATCACCAAGAAAAACATGCCCAAAATCTGCTTGAACATAATCAACAAAATAATGCCTATGTGGAGAAGCATGGAATGAAGCCCTGAATCTAAAACCCAAGATTCAATAATATTGTGCACGAAATAATCAAAGCATCGTAACATACATTACTCGTTGCCACATTTTCCTCCTTGTTTTCTTCTGTTGTTTCTTCTTATCCTAAAGCTCCCAATAGTCCTTTTTGCATGCCCAAAGCTTTCCACAATTCCAACATACAATCTTGTTCTTGGATTTTGACCTTGCCGATCTTTTGATTTTCCACGGTTTCCTCTATTCTTCTATATTCTTCTGTCTCCCTCTAGTTTCCATTGTCAAAGCATTCCCTGAAGTAGAAGATTCTCCAGGATCTTTTCTTCACATTTCCTTGCTTAGAATCACCCCTACAACATCCTCAAACTTCAACTTTGAGTTAGCTGGAACCGAGTTACTTACCACCATTACCAAGTGCTATTCCAACTCTCAGGTAAAGAGCACAGAATTAATAAATCCCTAACTTCTTCATCAAATTCTATTGTAACCGAAGCTAGCATATTCACAACCATATTGAAATCATTTAAATGATCCGCTACTAAACTATTCTCAGACATCTTCATATTAAACAACGTTTTCATTAAAAATATATTATTAGAGGTAGAGGGTTTTTCATACAACTTCCTAATGCATCCATTAGATCTTTTGTAGTCTTTTCCTTTGTAACATTAAATAATACCGAAGATGCAAGACACAGCTGGATCATTCCAAGTGCCTTCTGATCCAACAAATCCCATTCCACATCTGTCATACTCGATGGTTGGTTCACCTTCTCAGACAACAGAGTATAAAGATCCTTCTGATAAAGGTAATCTTCCATCTCGCATCTTCCAAAGACTGAAATTCTGCCCATTGAATTTATCAACCCTAGATCTTCCATCATCAGCCATAGCTCCCACTCAAGCCAAAAAAATTTCCCTACGATTCAACACTTCAGCAAACCAAAGTAGGCTCTGATACCAATTGTTAGGAAATAAGAGATAAAATATGTGGAATAATCCCTCACAGAATCGTAACAATAGAAAACAAATATGCAGAAATTATTACAGATCTCAAATAAAATTGTAAAATAAAATAACACAACACAAAGAGATAGTATTTAACATGGTTCACCCAATTTGGGCTACGTCCACCAGAATCACTTGCTCAAATTTTATTACAAGCCACCGTTCTCTCAATACAATACCTGAGATCCGTTTGGAGCTATGCTCAAAAAACTCTGCTGAAAATTCACAAAGAAAATTCAAAACACATCTGCTATACATTTACTTGTACATCTATCATATGCATAAGACCATATAAATAGACACCTACTTAAGTAGTTTTACAAAACTGTGGGTATCGAAATCTGATAATGTACAAGACTTAGTGTACAGATCTTCAAAACTTTCACATAGGCTCCAAAACCTAACATAATTATGTAATAAAAGCTGAATATTTGTAATGAAGTATAGAAATTGACCCAAGAAAAATAATCTAAAAATTATCAAACCCTAGTTACAAAGAGGAGATAGAAGGACTTAGCTGATTAAAATAAATCTTGGGTTGTGCCTAAGTGACGATTGATAAACATAAGGAGAGAAATGTCACACCAAACCTAAGAAAATTGAGTGACTATAAGATCTACCTAGGATGGGATTCTTGGAATGGGCCGGGGTGCACTGCGATCTCTGAGACCTAATCTGGGCACCCAAGACTACTCGAACATAAAAACCTCCTTGGAGGGTCACAAGATATTCATTTTCCTTTAATAACTATCACTAGTATGTCGCATCAAGTTCATCAATGTCTCTTGTAACCTGCAATGAAGAAATGACCTGTAAAACCCTCAAAAGTGCATCAAATCCCAAAAATAAAATAATATAAATGAGGGGTCGACTATCCTCATCTATCAAACAAGTGAACTTACGACCAAGAGCTGCACTACATCTTAGACCCAATTTAGGTATACATGTTTGTGAAGAGATTATGCCGTAGATGTCTCTTGTGTGTGTCACACTTGATAGCAATCAAGTAGCTAGATGTAAATAAATGTGTGTATGAAAGAATGAACTTCCCCTCCTATGATTTGTATGTAAAATAATACAATCCCTTGCCCTTGTATGGATGCTAGATGGATGCTTGAATGCTCTTGATAATTCCTTTGGATGTAAACTTATGTGGTGATAGCCAATCCTTAGTGCTTGGTCCTTTATTATGATCACATAACTTTGTATTTATATGATTCTCTTGCTTGAATTTCATAATTAACCCTAAAAAGGTGAAATACCAAAAGATAAGATACCCAAACAAATAGAAAGGACCCAAAAAATGTGAATAAAGTACAAAGAGGTCAAGGGCACCTAGAGGGGATGGGGGCATTTGGCACTAGTGTCCTAACTGAGCGGTGGTGTCTAGAGTGAGATATGTCGAATTGTGAAAAGATAGACTGGGCTAGAAGGAGTATAAGATCAATAGAATCAATAGAAAGCAAGAAAATATGACCAAAGACATACCCAAAGTTTTTGATTTAGTGTCTACACCAGCAATAGCATCAACCCACTCTAACGTACCACCTCCCACGAGCACATCCGAGGGAATTTTGTAAGCTAAAATGTGTATGGAAGTTTCCATAATCAATGACCAATACACATCACCTATAATCCCACAACCAACATCAATTATTCCACATATTTACACACATATGTTATATCAATCAAGCAACACTAACCAAATAACATACAAATAATACTTATGCTCCGATCATATTGTTATTTTATCATCTACATTAGCGTAAGATGCATACCTCTCTACTCCTCAAATTATCGATCCACCAACCGCATCCACTACCACCGAAACAACACCACCCATTGGTGTGCCCACCACTCAATGTAATCCTAGGTTTACCCTACATCATCAACCCATATTTTCTCTATAGTCACATCCACCTCATCCGGACCAGATGCACCAACTTTTATCCTTTCAAACCGACCTCATGCCTTCTCATCTAGATTCTCTAGTAGATATCAACCATATATATGGATTTGGGGCACATCTTGGCCATACCGAACCGTCTCGATACTTGATCACCCTAGAATAACCTTGTCACCCCCGAGAAGTAATCCTCAAGCCACATGGTATGTCGATGAACCGTATCTCCACACCATCCGCCACCCAACCTCCATAATCTCTATATGGGCTCCATATAATGGCCCCAGGACCCATCCGATCTAGCATCAACCCGTAGGTAGTCATGTCCATCCTCTTGCTAAGGGTGCCCACCCATCTCACTTTAAATATATCAATTCTATCCCAATCTTTGCATGGCCCACTCAATGGCCTCAATATCATAATGTACTCATATTCCCACACATACAACAATGTAGTAGCTCTAGTCCATGTCCATAATCCTCCCGAGTGAATCTATTAAGGTCCCTATAAAAATGGGCCAATAAACATAATTCCCATGCATATATAATCCCGTGATCTTATATCTTATGGAAAATATCATACAAATTATAAAATATCCAAACTCCGCCACACTCCACTACCATCAATGAAGATAGAATCTCTGCAATAAACTTTCGTAATCATGGAACACTAGATCTCAATATTGCATCTAAGCTGACATGAATCTCTACTTGTACTTGTGTGCTTGTAAAATACCACCTCAATTTTCTCATTTGACTATGGGCATCCACTATAGTCATCACATGCACCCTCTCTAAGTAACCATAATATCCGGTACACATCCTCTACGACCGCCGTTATGTCGGCGGTAGGAAACCAAAATGTACATGTATCTACACACCATCTATTGCATAAAACAATCATCATAGGCATAATATGGGGATCCCCTATCTAGCAATGTGCCACAGTGACACAGACCCAATATATCCTACTCTACATATGATAAGCCCAAAGTAAGAAAAGTACTCAAATGGAGGCTTCCCAAAATCTCTTGAGTTTATATCTCTCTACACAACACAAACACCAAAAAAATATCCTTTCATTACATCATACATAATGCAAAATCATTCTTATAGAAAAAAATCAATCATACTATAAACATTTTATAAATCGGTGTTGAAACCCTACTCTAGGACACCAAAGCCCAAGAGCAGTCATAAGACTCGACATAGGTCACCAATTCCCGGAACTAGGCACGTGTGTCTAACAGACAAAATGCCATGTCCACCTCCATCTAGGTTAGAAATTCCAAAAATACATAAACAAAAATTTTGCAAAATCGACAAAAATAGGCATATTCGATAGTGTTTTCCAAAAATACTCATACTTACCAACTCATTGGTCGTCTATGAAGTCACGACCATTGCTACTCTCTCGAATCCAAAAAACTCACCGTTCTAACACACGACATCCTCACATCTCGAGCTCCAAATTTCACTCTATCTTGATACAAATGAAATTACTATTCATTTTTACATATTACTATATATACTAATTCTTATTTACCATACACTATAGTCAATATCCACGCCTACTTTTCTAACTAATAGACGCGTTGCACAATTTCACTCATATCTAGAGATTAGTAACTTTGACTCTCTTGTCATTTGTTCCATATAGATCATAATTTATTCTAGCATGATTGTATATAAATTTCAAAATCTCATATTCACATCTAGAGCATGTACTGCTCATTTCTAATTATACTTTGAAACACCATCTCATAGTATTTCACATTCACTATTACAATCATCTTATATGTCTTGCTTTTGGCTCAGTGCTCATTTATATGCCCCTCACCCTTTCTCTAAAAGGGGGTATATAATGGGATCATCCTATAATACCTCTTAGGATACAATACAATCAATCAACACTCCTAACATATTATTTTCATACTTACTCTTATCTCATTTGAAAAAAGTAACAATCATTCTATACAACAATCAAATACTTTCCACTATTCCAAGTCTATTCCCCCATGACATAATAGGGGTGAAAAGCAAAAACTCTTCGTGAGTAATTTACTAATTATATCTTATTGCAGCAATCTCTTGTCAATCAAATCAATATCAATCAATCGATCGAGAAACACATTCACTATCTCTCCCATATGACCTAAATTGGAAGTTGCATTGCATTATTATTGCTTCCACATGACCTAACTTAGAATCGATCTAAAACTATTCAAATTGGAACACCTATTACTATAGGAGTGGGGGAAATGAGATGTCATTTCCTTTCCTATACTGCTCCTATGTGGGTTCTTCAATCGGAAATAAATCGAACAAGTCGGAACTAAATTTGGTCTCTTTATGTCTGCATTGATTTGACATTTTGGGGATGGAATCATAGAGGAGAGTAAAACTAGACCTCTCTCCCCAACACGATTCCTTTTACAATAGGATGACCAAAGCCTCCCATTTACAAACAAATCGGGTTGGGAATTGATCACTTCCTACCTCTTCAATATTTTTTATCAACAATACAAAATCTCCAAAATATAAAAATCATTTCAACTATTTCTCCAAGTTTTCCTCACAATGGTTTTATATCTCCGGTTATGCCACATGGGTAAAATAATTGATCCATGGTTTAACATGCTACAAATTCTCACATTCTACATGTACTTTGAAACATGGCTTCTCTAGACTTTTTACGGTATGTTCCTTACTTCCTTTACACTACTTGAATTTCATTCAAATAGAATAAAGGGGGAAAAGGTAGACACAAAATCATGCACATACTACTATTTTACTATGCCGTCAAGTATGTTGTTATATGCATGGATCTTAAGTGAGAAAATTATTCACTTTTGACACACTCCTTGTCCATCCACTTTCTTTGATTGTTTTTATTGTCGTTCTCTCTCACATCTATCATTTTTGTACCATTTTTGGTCAGGTCACAAGGATCTTTGTTTGTCTGTCTTTTCATAGTTGTCACCATTTATCCTAGGACACCAAAGTGCCTACTCGGACACTAGATCCTAAGCACTCTGTCCATTTTGGGTATTCATGCTCTTTGTTATTTTCTACATTTTTCACATTTATGGTTGACTTTTTAGTTTTCTTATCCTTATCATGAACTCATAGTCGACATGTCATATCACTAGTGTCAAAATTCAAATAAGAAATCCATATATATACACAACGTACACAATACTATTCTTCTTTGGAAATTCTAAGGGGCAATCTCACCTATACATTATCACTTCCATCAAAGGGAATGCATTTTTGGGTTGCATACACTACATAGGAAGGGGAAGTTTTGAATTCCATATCACACATTTACATCTTATCTAGATATAGCCCACTATCTTGGTGTCATTGGCACGAGGGAAACCTAAGGAAACTATTTCACACACAAGCACAAAGAACTACATGGAGTCTGGAATGTAGTGCAATGCTTAATCATAAGTTCACTAATCGGTGACCGTTGGGGTCAGTCTAACTTCACATTCTACATATTTCATTCCAATTTGATGTGTTTGTGAGCTTGTATAGGTATTTAGGGTTTATTTTGTAGGTTACATGTATCCTCGGTGAACAAAGAGTGAGTAGCGGTGACTAGTGGAAAGTAGTAACGAAACCCTAGTGACACGGGAAAAGCTAATTTTGAGCTTTTGCGCGATCCGACACCTAAAAACAGTCACCAACACCCTAGATGCCTTTTTCCAGCCCTAGGTGCCCATGTCCAACATCATTCTTAGGTCCCAAAATTTATAGGGAGCATTTTTGACACTCAAGTTTCAATCTGGGTTCAACACCTTACACTACCCAGATTAGTTTTAGATTGAGCAAGACCCAACTAAGTCATCTCTCTCTCATTTACTTACATTTTTACATTGCTTGGGAGGTTAGGATTTACATATTTACCTGTATTTTATCATATCAATTACTCTGCAATTAGATTTAATTTAGTTTTTATTAAATTAATGATCCAAAAATAGAAGATGACCTTTAAAAAATGACAAAAAAAAATAGACAACATTTCACATGTAAGCTCTAAAATGAATCTAGAATGGTAAGATAATTAGACTTTAGATCCACATGTGAATCGGTGGCTTTCATGTCATCTTAAATTTTTACCATGATAGGGGTTCTTATAATGTGAATTTTATTTTTCGAGTTTGTTTTTACGCAATGTTTATTCCACACGTATGTGTGACGACCATTTCTTGGTAACTTTTTCTTTCCCGGTAACTCAAGAGTGATTTTTCTAAGGTGTTTTTCAAGAATTTAATTTTGATCATTAATTTATTAGAAAATGTATAAATTCCCGATAATCGTGTATATTAAATTGTTGTAATTTTCAACCATTAATTTATTAACAATTATATAAAATGTATATTAAATCATTGAAACTATTAATCATTATCGGGTTCATTCAATAATGTACATTAACAAATATATATTAAATAGTTGTAACAAATATTTGTAACCCTAACAGCTTTAATTTTTTTAACAAATGAAGCATTTATAAGCTTCATTTATTCAATTTAATCTAAGTCTTTCCATAGTTTGTTTTATAAATGTATATGAGAGGTAACCACCTCAATTTATTTAATATAAGATTTATTTTCAATTAATTTCCTGCTAGCTAACCCTTAATCGATAAATTTTTGTACAACTCACATTCATTTCATAAATTTATTTTACAACTAACATTTTTTTGATAATTTTTTTCAAGGTTATGTACCAAGAAGTGACAACCATTTTTTTGGCATTATATCCCTACACATGAACATGCAACTCTAAATATTTCAAACAAATTGAGGTTCTTTCTCTTTTGTGTGTGTGTGTGTGTGTGTGTGTGTGTGTGTGTGTGTGTGTGTGTGTGTGTGTGTGTGTGTGTGTGTGTGTGTGTGTGTGTGTGTGTGTGTGTGTGTGTGTGTGTGTGTGTGTGTGTGTGTGTGTGTGTGTGTGTGTGTGTGTGTGTGTGTGTGTGTGTGTGTGTGTGTGTGTGTGTGTGTGTGTGTGTGTGTGTGTGTGTGTGTGTGTGTGTGTGTGTGTGTGAGAGAGAGAGAGAGAGAGAGAGAGAGAGAGAGAGAGAGAGAGAGAGGATATTTAGATGTAATTACAATGAGACTATAAGAGTTGTATGGGGATGATGTATTAATTTTAAAACACTATAATAGTTATTTGATGGGAAGAGAAATATTGATCTATTTGTGAATTTGTATTCTCATTTTGAATTCCTTCACCATTTAATTCAAAAATTAACATGACATTTCTAATGGTGCTACTTAGAGGCCATCATGTATTAAAAATCCCTTTCTTTCTAGCCATAAATATAGTATAGGATTTCATGTTTAACTCATTTGTATGGAGAAGACGTATTTCCTTGTTTGCAAATCTTAAATACATCATCTAAATCCTTGGCCTCTAAATCAACAATAATCAACGTTGTGAAGAAGGGTGAGGGTGCAACCAAGTATCCCATCCACAAAAATCACACTTGCCACCAAATGTACACATTTCAATTAAAGATGAAGGCATGCATGATTTGATAGATGGTAAACCTTGTGCATTTACTAGCACTAAAATTGCCACACTTATCTCATCTTACTTTCTAAATACTTTGTATAAAATTATATCAAACAAAATAAATATCCCCATTATACTTGGATCATTTTTGCTTACACAAGGTAGGTAAAATGTTAGACAAAATGCATCAAATACTTTTGTGAAAAGTGTGGAATCATCCACAAGGCATGTGAACTATTTAACAAAATTTTTGAATATGGTCTCATGGACTATGATTATGACAAGCTATAAAGAAAATTGATTTTTTGAAAAGGCCTTGGAAATTTTGGAAACTTTCAAGAAAATGCAATTACTGTGTGCAAACCTAGGATCCAAAACATTTTTAAGCATCCTCCTACAATGTGGCAAAATTCCACTTGCATTACACACTGTACAAAACCTAGATAAACACAACTACCATAAGTTTTCTTTTATACATATCCTCTTATTATTACATTCCATGACACTCTAACCTATGATTGTGTGCATCTGTTGGAACCATAACTGTCACACTTATCTAATCTTGCTTTCTAAATGCTTTCTGTGGCTATTGTTAAATATTTTGATCTTTCACATTTAGTGAGACATAAATAATGTGGTTTTTCTATACCAAAAGGTGAAGAATTATGAAAATAGATATATGATCAAATTGGATACTTTGGTGGTTGTATATGGTGAAATTGTGTTGATGATTTTTGAGGACGCTATGTATTTTGTTTGTTTGCAACCATGATATTCTATGAAGAGAATTTGTGCATGTTAATGAAACTATTGCAATCCATAAGACCAAAACGTTTTAAGGCATTTTGTCTAACAATTCACCTACCTTTTTTATGGAACAATGATCAAATAAAATAATTCTCTTCATTATATGTTGAGCGGAAAAAAGTATGATGTGAAGGAGAGGGTGCACAGAATATTCACACGTAGGGATAAAGCATAGTCAAAGGTGTGGAAGGATAGGGAAGGACACGTGCACGAAAGACAAGGGCAGATTCGAGACTTATCCATTTTCACATGTACGGGATATTTTTGGAGATAGCATGCAGAGCACACAAACCAGGTAAAGACTTGTGCGACATGCATGGGCTATTATTGGAAGAGTGGCTACTAAGCACTTTGCATGGGTGTGGGCTAAGAATAGAATTGCTACTGCCAGTTAACCAAAAGAGGTCTATTGTTAGTGCACTTGCATGTGTGGTTATTATTGTAAAGGCGCATGGCTATTTTCAGCATGCGACCTATTTTGGGAGTTATGCAAGTGGTGAAGGGAAATTCCCCACCCTTATAAATATGTAGTGATCTACGTAGAATAGAGGGACCGTATATGAGATATGGATATGAATTATTGTGAGATTATGCTACCATATATAATGTGCACATGAGCTTATGGTATTACTTGTTGTAGTAAGCTTCTATGTATTTATTGTGGTTAATATAATGGAGTGCATTGGCTGAATAAAAGTATTAATCATGAATATAATTGGTTCTTGCATTATTGAATTCATTATGGATATTATTTAAAGCTATTACTATTTAGATCTAGATCTGGACATGCTCTGTAGAATGTTAAATTAATTATGGATATGAATGCACTAAGTCATCATCATGCTAACATCCTGCAAAAACAACCTTAAAGAGGGGCCTGGTACCTTTGCGCACTTCAGGTGAGCACTCAGTCTAGGATGAGTGATGTGTCGAACGCCTTTGGTTATTATTGGTAAATTCTAGGTTGCATCATTGGTTCCATTATTGGGACCTCTTTTTAGTTGTTTTCAAGATGGTTCACGATGAAGACATACCAGTTGACCCTAGCAAGTGTTGACGAGTGGATAAATGATCCGAGAAGAAGAATACGCACAGAGGTTTAGCATTGGATTTGAGTTTAACGAACACACATGGGTGGAAAAATTTATATGACAATTTGTATGAGAGCTTCTTCACTATTTTTCCAGTAGAACTATACGAGTGGCTGGTTTCTTATGCATCTAAAAGGGATTGGAGGTATCATGCACTTATTTGGACACAGGAAGAATTTCAGACCCTCTATGATGCTTATCTGATTTGGACACATGTTGTGGATACTTGGTTTCATGGTGCTCTAAACAAATATATTCTAGAGTACTCAATTTCCACTTATTATTTCCCAGAGGTAGCATAATTCAAATTTTTATGATATTCCAGGGAACTTGCCTAAAAGGAATTTCACCGGATCAAAATCTTGATGGTAACCATGAACTTGGAAAGCAAGTCGATGGATAACTAAATTGTACCACGTGCGGGGGTAGGAGTAGGTTTGATGAAAGATGGTAGACCTAGTGGCGAGAAGGTATAGAGAAGAAAGGAGGCTTAAGTATAATGAGGTGTGGTAGAGGGAGACGTAAAAATAATGAGATATTGCAGAGTGAATGGCGTTGTGGAGAGAGACGGGTGAAAAAGGATTTAAAGTTCACACGAGAAGATGTGGAGCTAGAGCATCAGAACTCCCCATTTGGGAAAGCATGACAGAGAGAACCCCCTTTACCTCACATAGAAGTGCACTAGCAGAGACGACGACCAGGCCCCTGGCACACATCCGAATCTACCCGAAACCTTACCCTTGCACTTGGTCTTCTAGTATCTAGTAGGACGAATATTCAACAAGCTAATTTAGGCGGTGGGAGAGCACGAGTAAGTAATATAGAAAGTACATCGATGGCGGGGAAAACATCTTCGTTTTGTTTTGAGGTACCTTTTCAAGTGTATCATCTGTACAAAATTCAAGAGCGCAGAATTTTGGACTCACTTCTACAGGAGTAGTAACACTTCATAGAATGTACGGGTGCGATTTCAAGACTACTTTGTTGGGACACAAGTAAGTACATCTTTTGGTCCATCTCTAGCTACGGTGGAGGATCGGGAGGTATAGGTGGTTTTAGGTCCAGTGGATCTGGTGGTTCTAGAGGCAGAGGAAATATAGGAGGTTACGGATCAAGTAGACAAGGTATATACCAACCCCAAAATATTTACATGGATATGTATCTTCTTCTTCCGTGAGTATAGGGGCATAAAAGATGCTACTGAACATGTGCACATGTGTGAAATACTATGGCACGCAAAAGGAATCACAAATTTCGAGCGCGGGTAAGTCAATTCGTCACTACATTATAAGGGTGCACACACGGATGGTATAGAAATTTTGATCCCCCTGTGAGTTGTTAGGAAATAAGAGATAAAATATGTCGAATAATCCCTTATAGAATTGCAACAAGTAGAAACTAATATGCGAAAATATTATAGATCTCAAATAAAAGTGCAAAATAAATAACACAACACGAGAGAGACAAGATTTAACATGATTCACCCAATTTCGCTACGTCCCACTAAAAATCACTTGCTCATATTTTATTACAAGCCTCCACTCTCTCAATACAATACCTGCATCCATTTGGAGTTATGCTCAACAAACTCTCTGAAATTCACACCCGAATTCAAAACACATCTGCAATACATTTGCTTGTTTTTCTATCATATGCATAAGACCATATAAATAGACAACTGCTTAAGTAGTTTTACAAAACCATGGGTATCAAACAATGGGCAAAAACAAAACCATCCCATAAACCTATGGGTAGCCGAAGAGGCGGTTTTACAAAACAATGGGTACCAAAAACCATGGGCCCAAAAACAACCCATAACGGTTACCCATTACCCATGGGTTAATAAACCACCCATGAAAATTTGCTTCAGGGGCTTCACCCGAACCCCCCGACCCGCTCACCGGTAAGCGGGACCACCGTAAAAATACCCGAGTGTAACACATAGAAGGTGTACCACACTCTAACATGAAAATAGGCTCCATAAACATAACAATCTCCCACTTGGAGACTGATTTCCACTGAGCAAGCTTCTCAACCCTTCACTGTCATCTGCGAAGGCCAACCAAAGCTAAACATAGCTTTAGTTTATCCCTTGTGACCACCTTGGTCATCATGTAGGATTCTGACTGGTATGAATCTTCTCCAACTTCAACTTATCTTCCTCCAAAGTTGTCCTGATGAAGTGATATCTCAACTGTATATGCTTCATCCTGGAGTGGAAAGCAGAGTTCTTAGCTAGGTGTATAGCACTCTGACTATCACTATGCAACTTACATTCCTCCTGCTTATGCCCCAACTCCTCAAGAAATTTTTGTAACCAAATCATCTCTTTGCTTGCCTCTGTGGCAATAACATACTCAGCCTCCGTGCTTGACAAAGCCACCGATTTTGTAGTTGTGAAATCCAGCTCACTGTTGTCCCACCTATAGTATAAATATAACCTGTCGTGCTCCTCCTACTGTCTACATCTCTAGCCATGTCTGAATCTACATAACCATGTAAAGTGGTGTCTGATCCATTGTAGCACAAAACTGTCCCCATGGTTCCTCTCAAATACTAAAGGATCCACTTTACTACTTGCCAATGCTCTTTACCTGGATCACTCATAAATCTACTCATAGCTCCCACTGCATGGGAAATATCAAGCCTAGTGCACACCATAGCATACATCAAACTACCAACTGCTGATGAGTAAGGTACCTTGGACATCTGGTTTCTTTCCTACTCTGTCTTGGGACACTACTCCTTTGATAACTTAAAATGGCTTGCCAAAGGAGTCCCAACCGGTTTAACATCCTGCATGTTAAACCTGTCCAATACCTTCTTAATGTACTCTTCCTGAGATAAAGTCAACTTCCATTCCTTCCTATCCCAAGTTATCCTCATACCGAGGATTTGTCTGGCTACCCCCAAATCCTTCATATCAAAGGATTCACTTAGTTGTTTCTTGAGTACTTCTATTTCTTGCATGTTTTTACCTGCAACCAACATGTCATCAACATACAAACACAGGATAATATAACTTCCATCCTCAAATTTCTTTGTATACATGCAATGGTCAAAATGACATATAATATAACCTTGCTCCATCATGAAGCTATCAAACTTCTTATACTATTGACGTGGAACTTGTTTCAAGCCATACAAGCTCTTCTTCAGTTTACAAACCATCTCCTCTTTACCTTTGACCTCATAGCCCTCTGGTTGCTGCATATATAGTTCCTCCTCCAAATCACCATGGAGAAATGTAGTCTTTACATCTAATTGTTCTAAGTGCAAGTCTTTTGCTGCCACTATTCCAAGAACAGTTCTAATAGAAGTCATTTTTACTATAGGAGAAAATATCTCATCAAAATCTATACCTTGTTTCTGTGCAAACCCCTTGACCACCAACCGGGCCTTATATCTTTTCTTTCCTCCTTCTTCATCTTTAACTCTGTACACCCACTTGTTCTACAATTCTCTTTTTCCTTCCGGTAGCTTCACCAAATCCCAAGTTTGGTTCTCCATGAGAGACTTATGCTCCTCATCCATGGCTTGCTCCCACTTCTTACTGGCATCTACCTGCATTTCTTCATCAAAGCTCTCTAGCTCTCCACTATCAGTGAGTAATAAATAATAAAGAGAAGGAGACAAATGTTCGGGTTTTTTTTTTAACCTAGAAGACCTCCTCACCGTAGGAGTTTTGGGTTCTTCTTTGAGTAGGTTCTTGAACCGATTCATGGGTCTTTTTCCCATCCAGAAGATCCTCTACCACTACATATTCTTTCTTGGATTCTTCCCTGTTTTCCTACAATTGTTTCTTATACATGACTTTCTCACTAAAGACCACATCCCTAGACCGAATGATTTTCTTGTCCTTAATACTCCAACATTTAAACCCAAAGTCATCACCACCATAACCAATGAAAGCACATTTTTCTGATTTAGCCTCTAGCTTGGTCCTATCATCATTGTCTTTATGAAAAAACACCTCACATCCAAAGAATCTAAGAAATTAATAATCAACTTTCTTACCATACCATGCCTCCTCAGGTATGCCTCCATCCAAGGCACTTAAGGGTCCTCTGTTTATCAAGTACATAGTTGTGCTCACCGCTTTTGCCCAAAAAGAAAGAGGTAGTCCTGCATGTAACCTCATGCTCCTAGCACGTTCCATTATTGTTCTGTTCATCCTTTCTGATACCCCATTCTGCTGCGGAGTTCCTGGAACCATCTTTTTCCTGCGGATTCCATTCTTAGAACAATAATCATCAAATTCATTGTTGCAATACTCCCCTCCATTATCTGACCTGAGACATTTTAGCTTAAGACTTGTTTCATTCTCTACCAAGGCTTTCCATTTAACAAAAGTGTCAAATACATCAGATTTTTTTCTAATACAATAAACCCAAACTTTCCTTGTTGCATCATCAATAAAAGTAACATAATAACTTGAACCCCCAAGAGATGATACCTGAGCCAACCCCCACACATCAGAATGTACCAGCTCTAACTTACTCTCTTTCTTCGTAGGTCCAACCTTGAGAAACCTTACTTGCTTCTATTTCCCATATATGTAGTTCTCACAGAAATCCAAACTTGTTTCTGTATATCCAGACAAATTCTTATTTATGATGTTCATGCCCTTATGGCTCATATGACCGAGCCTATAGTGCCATAATGTTGTATCTGCATCTGAAGCCACAAGATTACAATCATTAGTACTATCAGTGGTTAAATACAAGGTTCCAACCTTCTTACCTCTTGCCACCATAAGAGCACCCTTGGTAACGTTCCCAAGAGTTAGTCAGTAAATATCACATTACAACCATCACTTCCCAATTGCTCCGCCGATATCAAATTTCTCCTTAATGTAGGCTCATGTCGACATCCTTCAATAGCCATGTATTCCCATTCTGCATCTTAACTGAATAGAACCTTTTCCAACTATACTTGTAAGGCTCATCATCACTAAGAAAAACATGCCCAAAATCCCTTGAACATAATCAACAAAATAATGCCTATGTGGAGTAGCATGAAAAGAAGCCCTTGAATTTCAAACCTAAGATTCATAATATTATGCAAAGAAATAATCAAAGCATCCCGACATACATTACCCGATGCCACATTTGCCTCCTTATTTTCTTCCTGTTGTTTCTTCTTGTCCCGAAGCTCCCAATAATCCTTCTTTGCATGCCCAAACTTTCCATAGTTCCAACATACAATCTTGCTCTTGGATTTTGACCTTGCCCGATCTTTCGATTTTCCACGATTTCCTCTATTCTTCTGTCTCCCTCTAGTTTCCATTGTCAAAGCATTCCCTGAAGTAGAAGATTCCCAGAGCTTTTTATTCACATTTCCTCACTTAGAATCACCCCTACAACATCCTCAAACTTCAAATTCAAGTTAGCTGGAACCGAGTTGCTTACCACCATTACTAGGCTATTCCAACTTTCAGGTAAAGAGCACAGAATTAATAAAGCCCTAACTTCTTCATCAAATTCTATTGTAACCGAAGCTAGCATATTCACAACCATATTGAAATCATTTAAATGATCTCGATCTTGAACTATTCTCGATATCTTCATATTAAACAACTTTTTCATCAAAAATATCTTGTTAGAGGCAGAGGGTTTTTCATACAACTTCCCTAATGCATCCATTAGATATTTTGTAGTCTTTTCCTTTGAAACATTAAATAATATCGAAGATGCAAGACACAGCCGGATCGTTCCAAGTGCCTTTTGATCTAACAAATCCCATTCCGCATCTATCATACTTGAGGGTTTGTTCACCTTCTCGAAAAAGAGTATAAATATCCTTCTGATAAAGGTAATCTTCCATCTGCATCTTCCAAAGACTAAAATTCTACCCGTTGAATTTATCAACCCTAGATCTTCCATCATCTACCATAGCTCCCACTCAAGATAAAAATTTCCTGCAATTCAACACTTCAATAAACCAAACCAAGCTCTGATACCAATTGTTAGGAAATAAGAGATAAAATATGTAGAATAATCCCTTACAGAATCGCAACAGTAGAAACTAATATGCAGAAAATATTACAGATCTCAAATAAAAGTGCAGAATAAATAACACAACATAGAGAGACAATATTTAACATGGTTCACCCAATTTGGGCTACGTCCACCAAGAATCACTTGCTCAGATTTTATTACAAGCCTCCACTCTCTCAATACAATACCCAGATCCGTTTGGAGCTATGCTCAACAAACTCTCTGAAATTCACACACTGAATTCAAAACACATCTACATTACATTTTCTTGTTGTTCTATCATATGCATAAGACCATATAAATAGACAACTACTTAAGCGATTTAAAAATCACGGGTAAAAACAAAACCGCCCCATAAACCTATGGGTAGTCAAGAGGCGATTTACAAAACAATGGGTACCAAAAACCATGGGCCCAAAAACAGCCCATAACGGTTACCCATTACCCATGGGTTAATAAACCACCCATAAAAATACCCGAGTGTAACACATAGAAGGTGTACCACACTCTAACATGAAAATAGGCTCCACAAACATAACAAGAGTTGTGTAGAATATGTAGCTTTAAAATATGTTTTCGTTAAAGAGTTTCACATCCCTGAGTTCGAGCAGGAAGAGTATAAGCGCGCTCAAGGATATTAAGAAAGGCACTACTAAGAGTGTCAGAGAGTATGATGCCCATTTCAAAACACTTTTATCTAAGCTTTCTTATGATATTCATGCAAGCCAACATGTGCAATGGTTCATTGGAGGTATGATTACACCTTTTAGAAGGGCACTATCACATAATACATACATTGATCCACACGAAGCACTTGAAGCAAATTTACATGCTGAGGTAGTTGGAAGTATAGACAATGGGGTGAGCCCATTTTTGAAAGCACGATTGCAGCCATGGCGAAGCAGTTGGAGAAACTATCAGAAAATTCAACACATAAGATGCACATAGGGATTTGGTGTATAGATTGTGAGGTGGAAGGTCACACCAAGGATAGTTTTCCCCACAAATCAATACACTTATTCTGTTGGACTGTGAGATATGTCATTTAAACCATGATGTTAGACACTTGCTCATTATTACAACGCATAATAAGGAATAATGTATCTTGCTATTGTAAAATTTACAGGTCTACAACTCATAACACGGAAGACTTCTGGCTGATTGGTCAGATCCATGATGCTATAGATATTGGTGTACGATAGACGAGGAGTATCATTTAACTCTTAAAGAAAGAAAAAAATCGAGGATTGGGATCACAATCAAGAGTGCTATGATAAGAATGAAGGGTTTTTCAAAGGATGTCGGGGTGGAGGTTGAGGATACCATGGTGGATTCGGAGGATGAGGTCATGGTGGTGGATGATGCGATTTTCCTTGTGGAACATTTTTACATGCGGATATCTTGACCACTATAGGCAATAATATCCTCATAATATTATATGTTATTTCTATGGAAAGAATCATAGTTATGAGGAATTCCCAAACCTATATGAGCATCTTAGTAAGCAACATAAACAAGAAAACAAAGGTGCAAGGATGGTTAGGATATAACGCACTATGGAAAATTAGTGGAATTACCTGTAAATATCGCTACCCATGCTGAAGTGGCGCGCACCAAATAAGCGTTACAATACAAGCCTACCATTACTAAGGAGGAAGTTCACATGGACGGTACCCAAATCTTGTCCATCAGAAGGAGGTTTATTAGGAAACCATGGAGGTACTTTTCGAAATATTCAAGGTGAAATATAATGTTTAAAGGAGAAATCATGAAAGATGGAGCAAAATAAAGTAGTAGAAACAGTCCAATCTGATAATAATGACTTGAAAGAAGTGTGCAATATGTTGTGCCAGGAGAATATCATTCCAATGTTAGGGAATTGGTTAAAGGGAAACACTCCTCGCACATGTATTAAGACTTGGATGAAAAATCTTGCATGCAAACCTTCACCCTCATAGCTTAGATTATGAGAAGGAAATCACTCTAAATGTTGTTGTGGATGAATGGATTTTGAGTAATATATTGATTGATAGAGGAGCGGAAGTCAATGTTCTTACTTTAGTTGCATGGGTACAAATAGGAAGACCTCCATTGTAGCCATCTTAAAATGTATTGTTCATGGATAACCGAACTAAGGCCACCCCCATTAGAGTTTTAAAAGATGCATCCATTACCATATAGGGAGCCAAGTTCACTGGGGATTTTGAGGTTTTAGCACTTGTAGAGGTAGATAGCTTCCCAAATCTACTTGGGCATCCTTGGTCCTATACAAATAATGTAGATCTCCTATTCAACAAGGGTTATATCAGTTTTGAAAACAAGGAGGAAAAAAGTTATTATCCCTTAACAAATGGAAAATATACACCCTATGTTGAGCCTTTGAGTGAGGAAGACTGAATAGGATTTATATACATTCCATCTAGTACCTAAAGGTACTTGAGAAATCTAAAGAAGGGATCCTTCATTGGGAAGATGCACGATATAGTAGCGATACTACAACCGCTTTCTTGTGATAATTGAGCTCATAGTAATTATGAGTTGGTAGGGCACGAAGTAAAGAGCACATTTATGTGGGACAATGCAGACCTTGTTGTATCAAGAGAATAGGTAACAACTCGATACCTTTTACACTTTGGAGAAGGCGATCCTATGGTATTTCTGTGTGCCATGGAGGAACAATGGATATACCAATTAGAGAGATGAAATATGCTAGCATATCCTTGTGCGGGACAACAACGCACTATTGGGTGGTTCAAAAGGATAATATTGTAGGATGGAATGAAATTAGGATTGCTATTTTTGCTAGGTTCTTCAGGGCAATGCACCTACTCAAATATTCACTTATCACGGTAATCAACTTGTTTAGCACCATGTTCAGGAGTGTGAGAGACACTAGATAGAGGAGCGGGAGGCTTTACCACCTTCACTCTGGGTGCACAAATTTTATTCCAATTTAAAAGGTTGCATGCGTGCTTGGTATGTATTTGTGGAACTCTATAGAGAGACTAGAAATTGGTAGGATTTACTTGTGGGAATGATCCAGGACATTTGACTATTTCTCTACTAAACCTCCGTAGAGAGGAAGCATTAAAGGTTATAAATTTCTTAACTATGTGAGATAGTGCTAAGGTGGAAGAACTCATTCAGAAGTTATTTGATGAAGAAGACTCAAGAGTGCATTTTGTTGAAGAAACAGAGATAGATGCCACACTACTTAGGTGCACTTGCCTTGTGAAGGAAAAAGGAAAGATGGTTAACTTAGTGGATGCTTTGAAGAAGTAGAAAATTTGAATGCATACCATTCAATAGGTAGGCGTGAGGTTTTGGACAATGCGAGATAAGACCACACATGCCTATCATGAACCTATGAAGACAAAGAAAGTGAATATTGGATCATATTCGACCCTAAGGAGGCCATAATTTTAGAGTATTGGTTTGACTTTGAAGTGGCAAAAATCATTGAGTTACTACGAGATTATCAGGAATTATTTCCTCAAGGATACCATGAAATCAAAGGCACGCATGAATCATTAGGAGAGATGAAGATAAATCTTGAGGAAGGTGCACGCATGATCGAGAAAAATACTCTATAGGATGAACCCCAACTTGCGCAAAAGGTCAAAGAATAAATTGAAAAAATGTTTAAGCATGGAATCATCAAGCCCTAGACAAGTCAAAATAGGTTATCCCAATCTGATCAGTATCAAGAAGGATGGTCAGATTAGGATTTGTGTGGACTACAGGGAGCTGAATGTTGCATGTGTGACTGATCCCTTTCCTATGCCATTCACTAAGGAAATACTAGAAGGCGTTGCAGGGTGCAAAATATATTTGTTTACAAATGGATTCTCTGGGTATCATCAGGTTAGGATTGCACAAGAGGATCAGGAAAAGACTACTTTTACTACTGAATGGGGCAGCTTTGCCTATACTGTGATGCCTTTTGGTCTGAAAAATGCACTTGCTATATTTTTGTGCATAGTTGTTCAAGCGTTCAAATATTTTATTCACAACTTCTTGTAGGTTTATTTAGATGATTGGATGGTGTATGGAATTATTAAGGATCATTGTGATAATTTACACCTAATGTTTGAAATATGTCGGTAGTTAAGCATCTCTTTGAACATCAAAAATGTGTATTTGCTACACCGGTTGGAATACTTTGAGGGCACATCATCTCGCAAAGAATTTTTTTGGTTGATCCAGCTTCGGTTGTAGTCATTATCGACCTAGAAGATCCTACCAGTCAAAATGAGGTGCATGATTCTTGGGTCACACTTGGATATTATAGAAAATTTCTAAATGGGTGTACTAAAGTTGCCGCACCCTTGGAGGAGTTACTAAAAGGAAAACGGACATTCTACTGTGGGAGAACCCTAGCAAAGTGCGCATTTGAGACATTAAAGGAGAAACTTACTACATCGCCTATTCTACACTTTCCTTTGTGGGACCAACCATTTCATGTACATGTGGACGCCTCTAGCATGGCCATTGGTGTGGTGTTGGCTCATCCTGAAAATGTATTATAGATCATCCTATTTGTTTTGTTAGTATAAATTTGACTCTTGCAGAGCAGTATTATACAACTACAGAGCGTGAAGCTTTTTCAATGATCTATGCGCTACATAAATTCAGATAGTACCTATTAGCAACACCATTTGTATTCTATACCGATCACATGGCATTGAAGTATTTGGTAAACAAGCCCATTTTACAGGGGCACATATGCTGATGGGTACTATTATTAAAAGAATTTGATTTCACAATTGTGGTAAAATGAGGGAAAAGTAAATTTAGACCAGATCATCTATCCACGATACAATCGGGAGAAGAAGTGCGAGTGCAATTGAAGATACCATGCTCAATGCACAGTTATATAGGTTATAACGTGTGGCATTAGAATTAGAGGATATTGTTGTCTTTCTATGAACAAGTATGATGCTAGAAGGGATGAAATCCTTAGAGAAGAAAAAAATTTCCATTCATGTGGCACCATTTATGTTGATTAGCGGTGACCTATACAAGTTAGGTTAGGATGAAGTATTACATCATTGTGTACTAGAACATGAGCACACATATATCGTGGAGGAGGCTCATAGTGGTATTGCAGATGGCCATTATGTAGGTGGCCACTATACGGGTTATGTCACTACGTGCAAGATTCTACTCATTGGATTATGGTGGGAGACCTTGTATAAATATTGTAAGGCATATTACAAGGCTTGTGATCACTTTCAACACCTTGGAAAACCAGTCAAAGAGATGAAATGCCTCTAAGACCTATTACTAGTGCAAAACCATTTGAGAAATGGGCTATAGATTTTGTGGGTCCTATTTCACCATCGTGTGCGTAGGAATGGATCACGCTATATCATCACTTGCACATATTATTTGATAAGGTGGGTAGAAGCAACACCTATAAAGGATTTTATAGCAGCTACAGCAGCCAAGTTTCTATGGGAAAATATTATTACAAGGTATGGATGCCCGTTGAGTTTGACCAATGATAGGGGCACACATTTTCTAAATGAGATAATCATAATTCTATTGGATGAACTCATGAATGTACATCATAAGACTACACCATATCATACTCAAGAAAATGGGACTACTGAGGATTTCAACAAGATTTTTAGCTAGACATTGATAAAAATTTGTGATGTTGGAAGAAAGGATTGGGATGATAAAGTTTCTACAGTACTTTGGGTGTATAGAACAACATACAAGCGGTTAAACAAGGCCACACCCTTTCAATTGGTGTTTGGCACAAAAGCAATTCTTTTTATGGAATTCATGTTACCTTATTTGTGTATTGCATGCATTGGAGGTCTAGCTGATGAGAAAGCATTAGAAGAATGAATTGACAAGTTGATTAAGTTGGATGAGCGACGAGCAATAGCACGTTGGAGTCAGAAGCAAGAAAAGACCAGAAGAAAGCATGGCATGATAGGCACATTAGGGACATAAATATTGAGATAGGACATATGGTTCTTCTTTATGATTCTAAGTTTATGTGCCATCTAGGAAAAATCAAAGTACATTGGTTAAGACCATATTTATCACTCAAATACGTGAAATAAGAGCTTTTCATTAGAAAAAACTTGATGGAATACGGTTACCCTAGTTACTTCAACGAGGGTAGGTTGAAGCCCTACTATAAATAAGTCTTCTTGGTGTTTATAATAAGCCAATGTTACCATTTAGATTAGGTTTTCAATTATGTATTCCATTAATGTATTTCCTTCTTTGTTGTTATGATTTGTCAATTTAGTTGTGTTTTGTGAAATAAGCATGTTTGTGCGCCAGAAGCTAATTACCATTTGAAGTATTTTTATGCGTAAAGGACTGCACATACCATTTATGTGGGGTGGTTATTGAAAAATGGGTACACATAATGGATCAACATAATACAGGTGTTATTCAAGTTTGAAGAGTTGGTGAACATAAGATTGCTTCCAAATAAGGACCATAGATTGAAATAAATGAAGGAATAGTATAATGCAAGGTATGTAGCGGCCATGGAGACTACCAGGAGAAGGCAGAACGATGAGGTACTTAGGCGCATGGAAGTGCACTAAAGAGAATTCTATAGCCAAAAGGTAGGAAGACATGCTAAAGGTTATAGGCGAGGCACGAAGATGTACCACACAGAAAAATATGAAAAGGGTCAATTAATGAGGATTGTTGGTAGGTGAAGGAGTAATAAATGCACTAACTTTTTCAAAATCTATATAAGGAGGGGATATGAGTTCATTTTTATCATTGTAAATTGCAAAAATTTGAATGAGCCAAGTGCAAGAAAGTTGAGCGAATCATGTTGAAGTGTAGAGAGTGTGAAAATAGACGTGGAGAGTAGATTTATGCACACGAGAAGCTTACCTACCCATTGGTAAAGGGTTTGAGTGAAGCACAACATTGCAAAAGAGCTAGGGCACATGATTTTGACTAGGAACCCAAATTTGAGCTAGGGTATTGGACTTGCTCGTTACAAAAAGGTAGAAGGAAAGATTTTACACACTACAGAGGACAAAAAGTTGTGATTTGTAGATGGCACCAAAGAAAGCACTTGTCGTAGGAGCCAAAGGGAAGAAGAAAATGGAAGAAGAGGTTGAAATTACTCCCGAGAGAATTTTTTTAGAGATGCAATACCCATAAGGCATGATAGTGGGAAAGGAATGGGATTCACACATTCGGAAGTGCAAGATAAGTGACTATAACCACCACACATCGGATAACAAAAGGAATTAGACACGTTGTTGAGTAAGAAGATGAACAAGTGCACAATAGAGGACATGCCCAGTGTATGATGAGGGTGGAGAAAATCTGCTAAAATATATTGGAGTTTACCAGTTGTACGAGCTTCCATATTTCATAAAGTATAAACATTTGTACCAGTGGTTGATGAGCAGGGTACATGAAGAATTTTTCTATTTCATCGGACATAGGGTAAGGATAACAACTGCTTTGATTTCAACTATAACAAGGATTAAGGGGCACATGAGTGGATCTGAATAGTGACTTGACAGATAAAGCAGCAATCCTAGAGATGTAGGAGTTAGGGTACACCAAGGGTCCACACAGAATGGATATTGAAAAGCGAAGAAGTACCCAGGTGGTACAGTGTTTGCACATTTAGTGACCAAATTGAATGATCAAGAGAGATGGTCCTAGGTGAAAACAATAAGGATACACATTGAAATGAGAATGTCATGGGGAATAATTTACAACATATCAAAGAGGCTACATTGCAGAGACTATCGTCAAAGAAGCGTGCACGAGTTATAAAATCAATTTCGGTGTTGTCCTATTGTCCCTAGTATTTATGGAGGTCGGAGTGCCCAATGGGCCAAAGAACAAGATCTCGGGAGTCTGCATACAAAATAAGTCCCTTGCAAAATATTTGACAAGTACTTTTGTGAAGGGTCAATGAGTGGGCCATTCAAGCAGATGGTGAAGATGTGGTATGACAAGATTCACGTGGCATTCAAAGAGGAGTGGTGCATCCCTAAGGAGTTACCTTTGGTGGTGGGAAAGGTAGTCTAGTTTGTGGTGTATCAACACTTTTGTATCGCGGGATTCGTAATGAAATATGGGACTTGGAGCCCCAGGTGTAAACTGTCATATGCCTTCACAGTACGCTACTTCATGGCATCAATCCATCGGTTTAATAATACACGATGCCTGAACTTTGTTGCAGACAAAGGTTGACTATGACTACCACACGTTGTGTAAGACTTATGTATATCCAGGTCAAACTGCCTACATTGAGAGGCTAATTTTAGACATGATAAGCATGAATCCTGTGATTTTGGCAATTGGACACAGTGGAGCCACACTTATACACCTTCATCTTAAGCCTAAGTTGGAGGGTAAAAAATATGTGGAGAATGAGTTCACGCTCCCAGGGCCACCTAAGGGTAAGCATACATTAGAGAATGTACTAGCTCTAAAGCCCATTGAACGTATAGAGGCGGATGATGAGGAGGAAGAGTGTAAATACAATGGAAGCTTGGTATATAGAGGATGAAGGAAACCCTTAGACAGGGTAGAATATGAGCATGCAAGTACTCCACCCTAGACATAAGAAGAAGAAGATGAAGATTTGGAGGTAAGAGCAGGACCACTCGAAGAACGCCGCTTTAAGAGGGTGTTCATATGAAGAAGAACTCAAGGTTCTAATCCAAAATCAATACGAAGTCACGAAAGCAATCAAGGATGACACATTGGGATGCGCAAAAAGATTGGTGCTAATAAAGTAGAAACGCGAGGCCTTTACAGTGGCATAGGACCCTCATAAGGAAAAAATTGGATGAGATTGGGAAATATATAGTGCAGAAGATGGATCTATTAGAAGGGTGAATGTTTTCTATGTCCAACATTGTTCTGGTGCTACAAAATGAGAAGGGGAAATTTCCCAAGATGAGTTGGAAACTATTGCAGCGAGACATCCCGAGATAAGACAAAAGTTGTGCTAAGCGAGTGGCGAGAATTTGAAAGCAGAGATCACGAGAAGAGTATCTAGAATTAATTCTTCCAATTGAGATAGAGGATGTTGTATAGTGAGAGTTCATTCTTTATGTAGAAATTCTTTCATTTATTCCCATTCTTTATTCTCTATTATTCAGGAGTAGCCATTGTTAGGGCAACAATGTGGTTTAGTGTGGGGTAATGTTGAGAAGAAAAATTATTATGCAAAGGAGAGGGCACACGAAGATTCATGCACGGGGTAAAGCACGAGTCAAAGGCATGCAAGGATAGGGAAGGACACGAGTGCGATAGACAAGGGAATATTCAGGACTCAGTCACTTTCAAATGCACGGTCTATTTTTGGAGATAGTGTGCCGATCACACAAACCGGGTAAATACTTACACGACACACATGGGCTATTATTAGAAGGGAGGATACTAAGATCTTTACATGGGTATGGGCTAATAATAGAATTGATACTACCGATTAACCAAAAGAGGTCTATTATTAGCACACTTTTATGTGTGGTTATTATTGTAAAGACGCATGGATATTTTCAGCATGCACTGACCTATTTTGGGAGCTATGCAAGCGGTGAAGGAAAGTCCCCACCCTTATAAATACATAGTGATTTGTGTAGAATAGAGGGACCGTATGTGAGAACTAGATATGAATTACTGTAAATATTATGTTGCCAAATCTGATCCGTGCATGAGCTTATGGTATTATTTTTGTAGTAAGCTTTTGTGTATTCATTGTGGTTAATATAATGGAGTGTATTGGCTAAATCAAGGTATTAATCATGAGTATAATCGGTTCTTGCATGATTGACTTCATTATGGATATTATTTAAATTTGTTACTCTTTAGATTTAGATCTGGACATGCTCTGTAGAATGTTATATTAATTATGTATCTGAATGTATTAATTCTTCATCATGTTAACATCCTGTGATAACAACCTAAAGAGAGGCTGGTGCGTTTGCATGCTTGCCGGTGAGCGCTCAGTCTAGGCTGAGTGATGTGCAAGTGTGCCTGGATTATTACTTGGTGAATTCAAGGTTACATCATTATACTTTGATGAATGTCAATGCCATGTTCTAAAGCTCTCATTTTTCCATAGGGCGGAGGATGTTGAAAAATGTATTGGAGCCTAGGTTTACACTTGGAAATTGCATTTTCTCAAAAGTTTAAAAATTTCCAAATCCTTTTCAACAAATATTTTTCTACATATCTTCCCATCATCACATTATATGAGACCATGTTCATACATTATGTAGAAAAACAAACACACTACCTATCCTACAAGATCCTACCCTAAGAAATTAAGGTGAATATGCTAAGCTGTAAGCCAACAATATTCTAGTATTTCCTAGATTGATATGTTTCTCCTCATCAAAATGATGACAAGAAAATCAATCCACAACTCAATGAAGAGATCATTCAACAAGCCGATCAATTAAAACAGAGAAAACAAAAAAGTAATATCAACACAATAATATAGAAAAGAATAAAAAAGGTAACTATCAAGGTACATCTAGATCGCAATATCACTAAACTTTTTACGGTTAACAACTAACAACTAAATCCCAAATCGATGGAAACAAAAGAAACATATTCTCTTTACAAATATAAGTCTAAGCTACAACAAAAAAAAGGCATAAGGTAGAATTAAAAAACGTGATAATCAAAATTTAAACAACATATCTAGTTTTAACCTTTGTAATAATTTTAATGTTGATTAAAAATGATAACCTTAACATATTTGGTTCCAAGCCCCTACGAAATAGAATGTGACCATAACCACCAATATGTTAACAAACAAATGCTAGAAAATACCTTATCCAAGATCAACATACTTGTGAAGTGGTCAAAATATTCGAAATATAAATAATAGATATTTGAACACTAATCAATAAAAAATCATAAATAAACAAAAACCATTAGTAGATAAATCTTTGGGAAAATACCTTACCCAAGATCAACATATTGGTCAAGCGGTCAAAAACTTCACAAGAAAAATAATAGACATTTGGAAACTTCTCCATAAAAACTCTTACATAGGCACAACCCATTAATTATAAACCCATTTTACTAAAAACATCAATGCATAGAAAGTGAGTTATTTCTACAAATCCAAGTACCCACTTAACATACATGTCAATAAGAGCATTCCCCAAATCAACATCTCTCGAATAAGCATACTTAACAACATACCCATGGACTTGGAAACCATTTACAATCAATCAAGTTACCGAGTCCTAAGAACTCTTACTGAGCAAGAATGGAATTAGTACGGTTCTGAAATTGATAATTTGATTGAAAATATTAATTTTCTTCACTTGGTAGTCCATTTTTAGTAAATCATAGGGAAATTTAAATAAATCTAGAGAGTTTATGAATTTTATAAATCTCGAAAAATATTTTTCACTATCAAATTCATAGTGAAAAACTAAAATCACTTTCCAGTTTCCTTAAGGTTTTACATTTTATATACATAAAATAGTTGGAAAATTCTTAAACGAAACCTTATCCAAAAATAATGTACAAATATATAGGAAAAAATACATCGAATCCTTGGCCTATGAATTAGTAGCATTCAACTTGCTTCTATTTTGATTTGGGTTGTGAAATAAGGTGAGGTGCAACCAATATCCCATCTACTACAATCACACTTTCCACTAAAACATCGACACAATTGATTCTCCACAACGTTTTTGTATATGGTTGCATCCTATTTCAATGTTGTGATTTTGGCATACGTTGAGTATGATAAAAAAAAGTGAAGTGATCGGATTGGATACTTTAGTGGTTACATCTAGTGAAACTATGTTAATGCTTTTTGAGGATGTCATGTCTTCTATTAATTTACAACTATGATATTATGTGAAGAGAATTTGTATATAGATTACAATCATTGTAGTTCATGGGACCAAAACTCTTTGAGGTATTATGTTGAACAACTCATCTACCTTGTGTATAATGATCAAAATAAATAATTCTCTCGATTATACTTTGATGGATGTCCATTCCATGTTTTAAAGATCTCCTTTTTCCACATGGAAAGAGGATGCTAAAAAAATTTGGATCTGAGTTTGCACTGAAAATTACATTTTCTTGAATGTTTCCAAAATTTCCAAGGCCTTTTCAACAAATTTGTTTTCTGCATATCTTGCCATCATCATAGTCCTAATCAAAATAGGCCTAATCCTACCTTGCAAAATGAAATAAGAAAATAGGCATAATCAATATATACCACCAAAACATAGAATAGAACAACCAACTATCACCATCATTGAATGCCTTTTCTTATCGAAGCAAACATAAGAAACGATAATTCTAACCACAAGTCAAAGGAAATAAAGTTGACTATAATTATAAGGAGTCATATCTAATTTTGAGTTTGCAATACTAACCCTTCCAAATGTCATTAATATTACATTGATCATTACTAAATCACGAATGGTAAATTACAAGTATTTAAAACTAAGATAATCAAGACTTAAAACTAGAAATATGAAAAGATTGTAGAAAAATAGAAAAATACTAACTCTTTCCCGAGAGATCCTACCTAAGAAATTAAGGTGAATATGTTAACTTTGCAAACGATATTATGGTATTTCTTATATTATATTGTTTCTCCTCATCAAAATAATGAAAACAAACTTAAATAATAACTCAACGTAAAAATCATTCAATAAGCGATCAATTAAAATAGAGAAACAAAAATCAATATCAACACAACAATATAGACAAAAATAACGGTGGCATGTGTAATTATCAAGGTACATCTAGATCGGAATCTCACTAAATTTTTTATGGTTAACAACTAAAAAATAAACCCTAAATTGATGGAATTGAAACCAACATATTCTCTTAAAAATATAAGTCTAAGCTGCAACAAATGAAGGCATAAGGTAGAATTGGAAAACAGGATAATAAATATTTTAACGACATATCTAATTTTAACCTTTGCAATAATTTTAATGTTGAGTAAAATCTATACCATTAACATATTTGGTTCCAAGCCCCTATAATAAAGAGAAGATGACCATAACCACCAATATGTTAACAAACAATTGCTAGGCAATAACTTATCCAAGATCAACATATTGTGAAGCGGTCAAAAGATTTAGAACATAAATAATAGACATTTGAACACTACTCAATAAAAATCATAAATAAATAAAGCTTATAGTAGAAACCTACTTGGAAAATACCTTATCCAAGATCAACATACTAATCAAGTGGTCAAAATTTTCACAAGACAAATAATGGACTTTTTAACACTTCTCGATAAAAACTCTTACATAGACACAACCCATTAAATGTAAACCCATAGAGAGTGAGTTATTTCTATAAATCCAAACTCAAACAACATGTTTTGTAATTAATTAAAAAGAAATTAGAACTCAAGAATTGTTCTCTAGACCCTAAAATAGAACAAATGTCTATCATAATAATGAACTATATTTGCTTAAGAGTGATCCCTAAATTAGTATCGAAACCCTTGACATGTCGTTAACCTTACTCGATCATTATAGAATAAAAAATTGATCAACATCATAAATGTATATGTTAAAACCTACTAAATTCAAGAAAATACATATCTCCCCACATAATGTATGTTTCTATTTTTGTTACCTTTCTTTTTATTTTCTTCATGAGAATGAAATGTGTATACCCAATCAAAATATTCTCTACCACAATTTAGTTTCCATCCCTTGACACCCAAATTATTTCCATTCTAGGAAAAGATATAATATTTGACATCATTTTCGGGTAAACACTTAAGAAGACTACGTGAAACAAAGGCATGAGAACGTGAAATTGATGACATTTAATTATTGTCTTTTGTTTCTATTTCCATTATAAAACTTACGTTCGAGTCTCTAAACAAATTGAGCGTTCTAACACCAAAACTAATAGGTGTCACACACATGCTTATAGAAGGTAAATATGCCATGAAAATAGAAAAAATCGGATACAATTTTGCATTATGAATAGTCAATCCTACCAAGAAGAGAACAATACCATTGGAAACCTTTAAAACCAAAGCTAAATCTTGGAAGAGAATAATTTGTTGATCATACACAACCATATACTACCATTATAACTAAATTCAAACAAATGCATGACTCCCCACATAATGTATATTTCTACTTAAATTGTTACCTTTCTTCTTATTTTCTTCATGAAAATGAAATGTGTATACCCAATCAAAATATTCTTTGCTACATTTAGTTCACATCCCTTAACACCCAAATCATTTCCATTTCAGGAAAAGATATAATATTATACATCATGCATGGGTAAACATTTAAGAAGACCATGTGAGACATAGGTATGAGAATGTAAAAGCTGGCGAATTTGAATTAATTACCTTTATTTTTGTTTCCATCCCGAAACTTACGTTTAGTCTCTACAAAAAAATTGAGAGATATAACTCCAAAACTAATAGGTTTCATTGTCACGTTCTTATTGAAGGTAAATTTGGCATGAAAATGAAAAAATCAAATACAATGTTCCATTATGAAAAACCAATCCACATTGATCACACATTGACATTTGATTTCAATTCTTCTCTTTTTTGAAGTAACAAATCCGTAGGCATACTTTCACAATGTAAATTGTGCATAATTGATATCAAAACTGCGATGAGTGTGTTAGAGGATGCGTAATTTCCCCTCAATTTCTATACATGCTAAAATTGAAAATGAAAAGTACATCTTGTTCATTCATTCTTGTAATGCAATAGTTATTTAGAGAAAATTTACCTATTTTCCAACCATACATCCCATTTGTTTGTTTTGGTATCTTAAAGTGATTGTTATAATACCATATTTGATCAGAATTCAATTTTATATGAAGAAAGTAAAAGATAGACTATGCAAATTAGTTTTACAACTAAAAAATTGATAGTTATTTTCATTTTTATAATAAATATTTTTGGTGCCTAATGCTTAATCTTATCAAGTATTTAAACAAATTAGATAGATTTCATATAAAGATAATGAACTTGGTTTGTGGATTACAGCGCCCAGAGTCAAGATTTACTTCTAGTATTCCATACCTACAAATCTATCTCGACACCAAGTTGGATGTTACATCTGCGTAAAACCAATTTTTTAAAGTAATCCAACGATTGATATATTCACGTACATACTCATCAAATTTAGATTAGTTTAATTTGTATCCCCAAGAATTGTTAGCCTCCAAAATCTAATGTATTTTTTCTTGGCTTGCCTCTCCCCCAAAATGATAAAAAATTAGATATTTTTCTATTATTCATATTTTTTTCTTCTACATTGTGGTTACTAAATCTAAATCAAATCCAATTTCTTTGCATAACTTAACCCTACATGAATATCCAAGATACTTAACATAATGGATATATGTTTGAAAAAAAAGCACTTTCTATCATCTTGGATGGACATATCAACATCAAAATAGTGCTTACGGTTCTTAAAAAAAAATACATTCAATTCAAACAAACAAAAAGGTATCAAATCGTACTTTCAAATGGAGAGATGTTTTCTCATGATTTAATACCAATCAAAATAATGAAATTATTGTCACAAAGATACTTAAAAAAGGATCCATTATTCACATAGATAATTACATTTGTAGGTGGACACAAAAAAATGTAAGCTCTCTTCTCTTAACCATAACATATATATTTTAACACTTTTACTTATAATTTTTCCTTGATATTTAACATGCTTTACTCTACATTTACCAATACAAGCCATTCATCATCCTTAGTTTACAAGTTATTTCTAGCAATAACCCGTTATTGGTGAATCAAGCCCGCTCCATTTGTAAATGAAGAAAATTCTATTGAAGAACAGAAATCGGGACAACAAGATCATGTAGTTACAATGAAATCCAAGATCAAATCAATTAATCAATTACGACCTGAAAACCAAAAATGTGCAATTAAAGGTCATGTTATAAAAAAAAAAGTGTCATGTGAACATTTAACAACTCAAATGGATAAGGAAAAGTTTTCACATTCAATATTATTGATGAACACGCACAAGATATACATGTAACTTTAATACAATTGTAGAAGAAATTCATCATCTTGTGGAACTTGGAAAATTCTACATTATACATAATGGAAATGTTAAACCACCACATAGTACATTCACCCCCAAAAAGGTTTGGGGCAATAGGAACTTATTATTGATGAACCATCCAAAATCTACACCTCATCAGAGGAAGACCAATTCATTCCACTCTACCAATTTTTATAAAAACAATTATAGAAATTAAAAGCATGGAATATAAATCCATAGTAAATGTTATAGGTATTGTAGCATTAACAAAAAGTGTATTTATAACAAGTAAAAGAGATGGAAATGAAGTTTCAAGGAATAATATTCAACTCGGTGATATGACAAAATTTCAACATAGATACAATAATGTGGGGAGATTTCTGCAATGTTGAAGGAAACAAATCGATGAAACTTACAAGACCAAGACATTTCCCATTGTTTCCTTGAAATTTTTATCCTAACAAAGTTCAATCATAAGACATTAGAATCTACATATAACACACAAGTTTTGTGAATCCAGATATGGTATAGGCACATGATTTAAGAACATGATTTGATGTAAATGGGAAGGATCACAATTTCTGACCACTAAGCACAAATACGAATAATAAACTACAAGTAATTCAACAAAATAACGTTCCATACATTCAAAATAATGATGACACCCAAAATACGAGAGATAATTTTGCTTTACTTGTCGTATTTCAAGCATCCATGAGCAAAATTTATAATATCCAAAGATGCCCAACAAAGGTTGATGATAAACAATGTAACAAAACAATGGTAATGACACATTCTATTGTCAAGATATAACAAGAATATGTTTGAATGCGACTATCGCTATGTTTTGAACATCAAAATTGAGGATGACAATGGAAGCACATGGGCACCAACATTTGAATAAACTGCAACTACAATAATGGGATTATCGAAAAAATGACTTAGAAATTCTACTTTTAGATGGAGGGACTACAAAGGAGGTCATCTCAAAATTATTATTTAGAAAATTCTCGCTAACTTCAACCACAAGGAGAGAAATATATGACAAAAAGAAAAACTCGATTCACACTTGTGAATGCTACAAAAATATAGTGATATCACTTCTTCAAATTTGAATGTTTTTATGTCGACGTAGAAATACATCAATTGTGTATATCTCCAATTTTGTATAATTTGTACATCCTTCAATATTAATACAAAAATGCATCAATTTTGTATTTGTCAACTATACGTAGTATAAATGTTTTGTTATATATATTTAATAAATTTCAAATAGTTTTTCTAAGTTGATGTTTATTTATATAAGTTTAAAATTGTGTGTACTTGTGAAATTTATCCTATATATATTCATTTAATTTGAAAATGGATGTATGTTTATGCATGTATATGTAATATGTGTGGAGAAAGTTAAAATAATAAGTTTGTAAATTTGCAGGACAATATTGCACATTGATTTATTGTTGAAAATCTTTTTGTCATCGTTAAATAATAAAATTGATGGACAACCAACTTCACAAAAATGGATAGAAATTGAAAATACTCGAACCCAAAAATAAACACTACTCAAAGAGAAAAAATAAATGCTCTTCATTGTGAAAACTATGAAAGAAATACATATGAAATAAACAAACGCCAAAGTGAAAGTAGAATACTTCGTCAAGATACAATTAGATCAACATAAATAAATGAAAATATTCAAAAAAATACAATAAATGAAACAACATAATTGATAATGCAACAACCACCTACTATGTGTGTAGAAATCACTCCTGTAATTTCAAAAAAATTCTCGAAAAGAGCCAATGAAATCAAAGTGAAAGAAATTACAGTCTCTTTCATAATCATTCATAAATGGACTATGCAAAAGCTTCAATGAAACACAAAAATGATTTCTAAATAGATTAAATCAAATTTTTCACATATGAACATGCACAATTTTCTTAGAATCTTATATAGGAATACAAATAAAAATACACATGAACCTTCAATTTGTAATAGATTTTGTAGAGAAAAATTGGTAATAGATTTTCTAAATGAAACAACATGGACCCATGCATACAACCAGAGGTTTTGAAAAGACTAACACAAGTTGAAGAGATGTTGATTTCTTGATTAAATATAGTGTTGAAGAGACGTGGAGCTAGCCATAAAGCATATGACTGCTATGTCACAACAAGTAATGTTATAAGAGCATTGGAATATAAAACAATTTATATGAAAAATATTATAGAGATTTCGACATAGACTATAATATAATAAATTAAGTACCCATTGAACCTACAAACATATATAGTTTCTTACCACATATAACTATAGATGTTGCTAAAAATAAAGATGTTGGAATGTGCACTGATAACACACATATATCTAATGATACATTGCATATTGAGAAATCATCATCCGTGTCAATATTACAAAATGGAAAAACATAAATGGAATAAATTTGAAGGATTTTTGAAACGAAGAATGATGCACCTAAACATACCATATAATCATAATGGCCTCATAAAGGTCAATTTATTATTAATGAATAAAAATAGAAGGATTACTTGATATGGCAATCCCTACTATGTTCCCTATAATAGAATATATCTCAAAACCAATAATGAAACAAGTGTGCATACATGGATATGCAAAACACCTTCTTCATTACTATGAAATTTTTTTGGAATTCATCCAAGGTTTTGATATTTCTTATTAAACCTCATGATGTGCCATCGAAGTCAATCAACTACAAATGTGTTTGTTAAAAAAATAATAGATGATACCACACCAACAACTATAGAATACTTATGCTGCCACTTGAAAGATATGCCAAATGAAGATTTAGTTGAACACTTGATGAGATTTAGATCAAATTGGTTAGGAACTAATTCATATTGGAACAAAGGTAGAAATGAGTTAACAAATTTGATAGTCCAACTAGGATGCCTAACATTTTTCTTCATATTGAGCTCAATAGATACAAAGTGGCCCAATTTGCATAGTGTAATGCCTAGAGCTCAACCTACCAATCCAAATCAATCTCATTGTTGGAAAGCATAAAATATTATTAAACACCCACATATAGTATCACTCTACATGCATCAAAGGTTCACAATATTTCAAGAAGAGATTATACAACAATACCTCCAATATAAAGACTATTGTTACATGTAAAAATGTTTATGTTACTTTATATGAAATGTCCATATTATTCAAACCCCATTAAATAAAAATGTTAACATAATATTGATTAAAACAAGTACAAATGACAACATAGAGGATTTGTGCACATTCACATATTCATATGGCTTCACCGAGAACCTAATATGGAAACAATAGATTGGAACAATCAAGAAGAAATAACAATGGCTCGAAGATTCTTTGATAAATATGTCTCTGCTTTGAACCCACGAGGACATGATCAAAGGAATATGAGAATCCTTGGAACCATTGATGATGATCCTTGTTTTTCAACAAGTCAAATATTTACAAGAAATCCACTAATATACTATGAAGAGATAATAAATCATGTGCAAAGACACACAAGGTGTATAAAAGCATCATGCCTGCGAAAGAAAGGAAAAACCACACAATGTCATTACAAAGCACCATGTGAATTATGTAACCATTCAATATTATATTTAGATGACAAAGGAAAGTAAAAATATGTACCTGAAAGGAATGATGAAAGAATAAATATACACAACTCAGACATAATAACTATGTGGCGAGTAAACATTGACTTTTAGCCAGTCTTCTCACGCCATGTTGTCTTAAAGTACATTTCCAAATATGCTTCAAAATATAAATGCATGTCATAAACCTATCACACTATGCTTACATGAATAACAAATAATGCAAATCCACATGATCAAGAAGTGTCAGCGTATGAAAATTTCCTAACAAAAACAATCGTTTATCAAGACATCGATGCACAAGAGACATGTCATCTTATTCATAAATTACCACTAATGCATTATAGCCAAAAATTTGTGGCACTCCATGTAGGTAATGTTTTTATCACCAGATAGAAATAGATACATAGGAACATAGTTCAACAACTTCATTCTTTGAAGCATACATTAATCAACTTGAATAAATTGCATATAATGAATTTGATAGAAGTATCATGTGATTAGTCTTATGATAATTGAAGGAAAATATATAAATGGAAAAAATGAAATGTCATAGCCATTGCATATGTCACACCACTCTTTAATAGCACCCCAAAAGAAAATGATGATGTCTTTAAAATGTTTTGTTGGAGTGAACTTCTATTGTACAAAAATTTCAAGTGCATATCACATTACATTAGGAGTAGTAAAGAGGAGATAATTACAAATTATAGTGCCCCACGCAAAAATAAAATAAAATATTAAAGAATTTAATGGAGGTGTGATGGAGGGAAGTTTTGTTTGAAATTTTTTTGGTGGTGTGTGGAAGGGGTAGGCATGTGGCAGGTGGTTGATACTTTGCACATGGTCGTCCTCAATGTCCATCGGACCCATCATTTCCTTGCATAATAATACAAGCACTTTATTTTGAGATCCGCAGAAATTACCACGGTGTAACCTAGTTAACATTGTAAATTTAGCATAGATTGGATAGTTGCAGGCTAACGAGTTCAAAGACTATGCCAAACGTGAGCTCTAGAAAAGGGTATGAATGTCCATCTAAGCATAACATATAGAGGAATTTTATCAGATTTTATAGTCGCAAGTACTCTAGTAGATATGTATGCAAGTGTGGAAGCATGCACTTGGCATGTGAACTATTCGACTAGATGCCTAAAAGAAATGTGGCCTCATGGACTACAATGGCTATGGATATACACAAAATGGGTTTGTTGAAAAGGCTTAGAAAATTTCAAGAAAATGCTACTGGTAGGTGTAAATCTAGCTTCCACGGCCCTTACCAACATCTTCCTAGCTGTATCAAAATGGGATCTTTGGAGCAGGGTTTGGACATCCATCAAAGCATAAAAGATAGAGGATTTTTGTTAGATGTTATAGTTGCAAATGCTTTGGTAGACACGTCTTGCAGCGATTATAGATTGTGGTGGAAAAGAGGACCTCGATCAAGTTTACTTAGGTGTTATTGGAGGATGTGATGCAGGAAAAGTTTACTCTTGCCAATGTTCTAAGTGCACATTCAAAGCTAATGGATTTTGAGGAGAAGACTAATCCCACTTAAAATTAAAAGTGGTACTAGATTCATTTGTGTGTTGTGTTAATTCTCCTATACGATAAATGTGGATGCTCGGAGGTCTGCATTTTTATTTGTCTATGCACAAAGTTGATCCAATGCCTTATATCACTAGCATGATTAAGTGGCATATAACTGGGATCACAGATGTTCGTATGTTGCTCCAAATCTTTACACAGTTGGGGTCATGCATGGCCATATATTGCTCCTAATTTTTTATTTTTACACCAGTAACAGATGGGAGGGGCTCACCTGGAAGTGGCATCTGCGACAGGGTTTGAGAGCAAGTGATGGATTCAAAGATTAGGAGTTCTTATAAAATAGGAGAAAATAAACCAGAGTATATCTAGAAGACATTGTTAAGAATTTTAATATTGAGGATTTCATTTAAGTGAAAAGAGTGGGGAACGTGACAAATTAGGATGTCAAGATGGTTGAGTACGTTTTATAAAGGGGTGCTAGAATCTTCGAAATTAGCCAAGGTATCTTTGGAATTTATCAACTTCCGTTATGTTAACATTTTTAAAATAAGGATGAGGTTGTGTTAAAGATTCTCCCAAAATCCTTGACCTATGAAGAACGTTGCAACAAATCTAGACACTTTTTGCATTATGGAGGATTAAAGAAGATATACGAGATGGGCTTGGTGAAAAAGCTTTGAAACCCCTCTAGCAACTACAACTGGATCATGGAACCCAAAACCACTTATCTTCTATCATCGATCATTCTAGGCACGGCTCATCTCACCTTCTCCTTCATAATTCTCGTACCTTATTTTTCATTTGTAACGAAATAAATTTAAAACCTTGGAGTATCTCACATTTGATTATTTTATATAATTTTTTTACAAAACAATAAAATTTCATCTGGCACTTATGTAACCCAAATAACACTTGGTATCCAAGCATAAACTTAAACCCATCCTTTGTAAACAATCTAGAAAACTTTGTAACCAAACTATTGGGGTGAAACAATACAACTCATCATTATGATCTACATTACCAACTTGTAATTTGATTGTCATCTATGGTTGCGACCACAATCTTATGCATTATTAGACCCATGGTATCCAAAATTTGGTGCTCTTGTTCATTGGTATTGGTGAGCGCCAAACGAGTCGTCAACTAAAATAACCATTTTGTCCACCTAGGAATTTGGAAAAATGTAATTTTCAAATACTTGCAAAACAACACTCGAGCCACGTAAAAGAGACGTCAAGTTTTGTATGTGTTCCTTTTAAGTAGAGATTTTCATGTAGCATTAGCTTGACCTCATTTGACTATTTGCACTCTCTTTTTCTCTCCTTTAGGAGCCATGTTATTCTATTTTGCAATTTTAGAGAAATGCTAAAATTGAAAACTTGGGGTTTGTTTCGGTTTGCCATTTGGACCCTAAGCAACGAAATGTTTATCCACCTTCGTAACCCTCTACTATTTTTAATAGACAATTTCCGGGAACCTTCAGTTTAGGAAAAAATGCATTCTTGCCTAGTTTGGCATGGGGATTTTGTAGGCCTCTAGTCGTTGTTAACTAAGTTAAATTAGACTGATTACGACCTATGGCTCCAGAAACCTAGCCGCCAATTGAAAACCATTTTCCCATTTCAAATTCCATCAGTTCATGTGAATTCTTTGTATATAGGAGGACATGTAGGAATTTTTCCATCATGAATTTTCTTATAAGAAGGTAACTTTTGAACATGATTTTTAGCGTTTGAGCCTAAATTGAATGTTTTTGCAACTAGCAAGAAAATGTAAAAAGAAATTTGTAGGACCCCCAGCCAAGTTACCAAACCACCGTGGAAACTTTTTGAGACTTATAAATAATCTGTTTGTAACTCTAGCTTGTGGCTTGTGTGAAATTTGACTTTTAGGAAAATAGTGTTTCTCTCTCTTCCCTACCTCTCTCTCTCTCTCTCTCTCTCCTTGGTTAAGAAATGAAGTAAAATAAAATGAAATAAATAGTTGTCTTTAACCCTCACCTTTTGAATGCAAATTATTATTATTATGTAAATGGAAAAATGAAAATGTTAATTACGCTAGATTTAGGTGGATGTCATGCTAGCGATTTATCTTTGATTTCATACTCACATGGTTTTGCAGGATTGAAGTAAGATGACAAAAAGGTGTGGTGTAATTCATTGTTTATTATTGAAATTTATATATTTCATTGGAATGTGTATATATGTAAAATGTATTGCCATGTTACAGAAAATTTTATATTTGAAATTTGGTAATATGTATGAGATGCTAGTTTTAGGAATGCCTTGGGAAATGTGCATTTAACTATATGTGTTATTTTGATATATATGTTGAGAGATATTTTAAAGGATAAGTTCAAAATTTGCTAAGTATTGAAAATTTTATTGATGAATTTTGTAATGTTGTTAAGATGTTAGTGTTTAAGGGAAACATTCATCTAAACATGGGTGTTATTTGATTCCAAAATTGTATTGTAAAAGTTGGATAAATGTGTTAAATGAAATTGAATTTAATAGTTTATAGTGAAATTCCAGTGTGTAATTGATGATTAAATAATTTTTGGTGGTGTTTCTTAATTTGAAAAAATAATTTAAAAATCTAACCAAAATAGTTAGCCCTAGTATAAAATTCATGCATATTTACTTGTTGTGTAACTGGGGGTATGATATAAGATCAAGATGCATGCCCTTATGAGTGAATCTTATGTATAGTACCTAGTAGCCTTGTGTGTATGTAAATAGTCTTGTGTGTAACTAAATACCTTATTAGGAAATGAGTGAGTTAAACAAGTAATTGATATAATGTAGATGACCCTTATTCAACAAGATACACCATAAGTTAAATGTTAAGCAATATAAAGGAAATATAGCAAAAGAAACAAGATTGTTTGTTATCACATTATGTGCCTTCATAAAACTTAAGTTAAAGAGGTAAACTTGATTTTAATAAATGTGTAATACTAAAATATCGTGTCGTGGGAAGACCGTACTGTAAGTTTATATTATGGTTGAATCGTTATGTTGTGTGGTATATATGGGAACAAAAAGTGACCTTGTTGTGCATCACGTGTTTTCATGTTGTCTATGTGGGTTAATGTTTGTGAAAACATGTCGTGGTATTGTGTGTAGTCCAAAGTGATCTCCTGTATTGTCATGTGTACTACAATGTAAGTAAAAAAAAATCAATATTTTTAGTGTTGTATTTTTGTGTGTAAAATGTGGGCGTTACATTTGGTATTAGAGCGGAGGTTCATGCTCTCGAACCTCTGGGATGGATTGGAGTTGTGATGATTTTTGCATGGTGGTGGTGGAGATTGGAAGAGTAATGTGATATATGTTGTTATGTGACCAACATTGTAACTGTGATATTATGAATGCACATGTTGTGCATGTCACTTAGTGTGTATTTGTTACCATGTTGATGTGCTTGTGATGAGAGAATTTGCTCTCTTTTTCATGGATTGAATGAGGATTTCACGTGTGATGTTCCACCTTGGTGTCCTGTGAGAATAATTTTATTATGGATTTTGGACTGTTGGAGTTTCTTGTTATTCTATGGTATGTAGGTGTGTTGATGTGTTACATGACATAAAATTGGTGTATAGTAAACTAGATTGTATCATGGTGTTTCCACCATGTTGTGATGAATTGTGTGCATCACCATGTTATATATAAATTGATTTTATGTTGTAATGTTACTCACTGTGTTCATCATACATATAACTCATGTAATATGTGATAGTTCATGTCATGATTTAGGGGCATATGGTGAACAGATGATCCCTATGATACAATTATTACACTTTAGGTGCAGTATGTGGTAATGTGATGTATCGTAACTCGTGAAAGTAATGATTGTGTTATACCCTGTATACATATACCATGCATAAGATGTTATGGTTAATGTGTGTGAATCACCATTATGTTATTGATGTAGTTATATGTTATGTTGTGAATATTACACTAACCGACCCTAAGGGAAATCAGTAAAAGGTGTATGTTTAGAGTGAGGAAATGTGTATTGTTAACCAGTCACTCGAGCTGAGTACGAGATAAGAAGTCGATTCTTACATAGGATTGAAATCCACTTTTTCATTTGTTATGTATGGAATTTTCTCAATGGATGTCATGCATATTGTGTTTCACGAGACACCTTAGGCTCGGTAGATGGCACCCTGTACTTCTTTCTCTCTCCCTATATGGTTATCATATGGATTCAACCTAAGTGTAGTTACGACTATGTTGAGCCTTGTGGAAGTGGTGGATGGATGATTAAGATAAAGATGATGATAATTGTATTATTTGATATTTTATTTTATGAGTTGAGGCTCAATGTCCGAGTGCTAGCAACTCGTTGAGTACCCCTTTGGTGGCATGTATAAGGCCACATAGTTATTGTAATGTGTTATTTCTATATACGTATTTTATTTGTAAATTGATCATTATCTCTTTTCTTGTCAGACCAAAGAGTATTATTGATTGATGTGTTCTTATATTTTGGGTATTTTATTTGGTTATTACACTAGCATGCAGATTTTTGCACTAACCATGGCTATTTGGCCATTTGTTTTTCTTAGTTTTGAATTTGTGTATCAATTTTTTTATAGCCTAGCCCAAGGCTTGGGATTTTTTCCACTTGGCATTTGAAACAGATTGTTATGTTGGTTTTAATGTCGTAATGTGTTCGAATAGGTTCTTGGGATTCACCATGGAGTGGTGGAACCTATGGACCCGCTTCCTTGTATGGGGGAATGCCTCAAGGAGTTACAGATAAATAGTGGGTTGTTGAAGCACAAGTTATTATGCCACTTGGGTTAGAGGTGTTTAGACCTTATGTTCCTAGGGCCATAGGGTGACCGACCTCTTTTGGGGAGCTAAAAGGAAAATTTATCTTTATTTTATTTCTTGGGAGGTATATGGAGTTGTTTTGTGATGCTTTGGGAGGTATATGGAGTTGTTTTGTGATGCTTTGGGAGGTATATGGAGTTGTTTTGTGATGCTTCAGGAGGTATATGGAGTTGTTTGTGATGTTTTGGGAGTTGGTGTCATGATTTATGTGTACTCATGTGAGTCTAGTAATGTTTTGTGATGTTGACAATTGATGCCTATCATTGAGGGTATGATTTGACCCCCTTTTTGGTACTATGTAACTACAATTATTGTCCCAAGTTGTGTGAAACCTTTATGTGTACCTGTTGGGAATTCCATGTTGTAGTAGTCTGCTTATGTTATGGGTACTATTGTGTTGGGCACATGTGTGATAAGTACTATGTTGTGAGGGCTAGGTATGTTCTTTCCATGGTTTGGTTGAGTTCTTATGATGTGATATAGTCGTGAACTTATACATATCATGATGTCTTGTGGATTATTTGTGTTGTGCTTGGGCTTAGTATAGTATTGTGATGTCGGTTTTGTTGGTCACTATTAAAAATAAATAAACTGAAGTCTTAAAATAATGAAATATTAAGAGATTGAGATTAAGAAGCATTGTAAATGAAAATATGAACTAAGTAATAAGGTAAACTAGAAATACCAATATTCAAATAACATTAAGAGTTTATGAAATTGTTAAACTTTCTTGACTTCCTTATGGTCATGTTCTAACATCGAGATCTTATCACTGTAGATTTAACTTGTCATCATTAGCTTCCTTCATTGCTTATCACTTTTGCTACACTTTGTGTTATGTTGCATTGAGGATGATGCTTTTGTAAGGGGAGGGAGATGTAGTGGCCCACATAAAAATAAAACAAAATATTAAAGAATTTCATGGAGGCGTGATTGAGGGAAGTTGTGTCTGAATTTTTTTGTGGTGTGTGGAAGGGGTAGGCATGTGGAAGGTGGTTGACACTGCACATGGGCCTCCTCAATGTCCATTCGGACCCGTCATTTCCTTGCATAATATTACAAGAACTTTATTTTGAGATCCGCAATGCAATTACCATGGTGTAACCCAAGTTAACATTACAAATTTAGCAGAGATTGGATAGTTGTAACAAATAGGTGCATAGAATATGCCAAATGTGAGATCTAGAACAGGTATAGATGTCCATCTAAGAATAATAGATAGATGAATTTTATCAAATTTTATAGTTCCAATTTCTTCTTCTATTAGATATGTATGCAAGTGTGGAAAATGCACTGGCATGTAAAATGTTCAAATGGATTCCTATAAGAAATGTGGCCTCATGGACTGCAATGGATGTTGGATATGCACAAATGGGTTTGTTGAAAAGGATTAGAAAATTTCAAGCAAATGCTACTGGCGGTGTAAATCCAACTTCCGCGGCCCTTGTCATCATCCTCCTAGCTTGTATCAAAATGGGATCTTTGGAGTAGGTTTTGCACGTCCATCAAAGTATAGAACATCGAGGAGTTTTGTCGGATGTTGTAGTTGTAACTTCTTTGGTAGACACGAACTACAAGTGATTATAGGTTATGGTGGCAAATAGGCCCTCGGAATATTTACTCGGGGGTTATTGGAGGATGTGATGACGGAAAATTTTACTCTTGCCAATGTTATCAATGCACATTTAAAGATAATGGATTTTGAGGAGCAGACTCATGCCTCTTAAAATTAAAATTGGTACTAGATTCATTTGTGTGTTGTGTTAATTCTCCTGTATGATAAATGTGGATGCTCAGAGGGTGTACTTTGATTTTTCTATGGACAGGATGATCCAGGTGCCTTATAATGCACTATCATGATTAAGTTACATATAAGCTGGGATCATGGATGTTCATATGTTGTTCCAAATCTTTACACAATGGGATCATGCATGGTCATATTTTGATCCTAAGTTTTTATTTTTGCACCAACAGCGGATGGGAGGGGCTCACTTGGAAGTGGAATCTACGAAATGGTTTGAGAGAAAGCGATGGATTCATTTATATTAGGAGTTCTTATGAAATAGGAGGAAAGAAACTAGAATGTATCTGGAACACATTGCTAAGAATTTTAATATTGAGAATTCCTTGAAGCGAAAAGAGTGTTGAACATGACAAATCAGGATGTCAAGGTAGTTGAGTTCATTTTATAAAGGGGCGCCAAAATTTGAATTTTTAGAACTAGCCAAGGTACTAGAATTTATCCATTTTTGTTGTGTTAACATTTTTAAAAGAAGGGTGAGGTTGTGGTAAAGATTCTCCCAAACTCCTTGACCTATGAAGAACGCTGCAGAAAATCTGGACACTTTTTGCATCATGGAACCCCAAAACCACTTATCTTTTATCTTCAATCATTCCAGGAATGGTTCATCTCACCTTGTCTTTCATAATTCTCATACCTTAGTTTTTCATTCGCAACGAAATAAATTTAAAACCTTGGAGTATCTCACATTTGATTATTTTATATAAACTTATTTTGCAAAACAATAAAATGTCATATGGCACTTATGTAACCCAAATAACACTTGGTATCCAAGCATAAACTTAAACCCCTCCTCTGGACACAATCTAGAAAACTTTGTAACCAAATTAATAACACGAAACAATAAAACTCCTCCTTATGATTTACATTACTTGACTTGTAATTTGATTGTCATCTATGGTTGCGACCATAACCTTATGCATTGCTAAAATTGGGGTATCTAAACTTTGGTGCTCATGTCCATTGGTATTGGTGAGCGCCAAATGATTCGTCAACTAAAACAACCATTTTTTCCACCTAGCAAGAAGTTGGAAAATATAATTTCCAGAGACTTGCAAAACAAAACTTTGAGCCTCGTAAAAAGAAAAATCAAATGTTGTATGTATTCCTTATTATGTATAGAGTTGCATCTAGCATTAGCTAAACCTTGTTTGATTGTTTGTGCTCTCTTCACCGCTCTCTAGGAGCCCTATTACTCCGTTTTGCACTTTTAGGGAACTGCTAAAACTGAAAAGTTGGGTTTCGTTTTGGCTTACCATTTGGACCCTGAGCAATGAAATGTTTGTCCACCTTTACAACCCTCTAGTATTTTTACTATAAAATTTCTTGGAACCTTCAATTTGGGAAAAAAATGCATTCCTAGCTAGTTTGGCAAGGGGGTTTTATAGGCCTCTAGTCGTTGTTGACTAAGTTAAATTAGACCAATTATGATCGGTGGCTCCGAAAACCTAGCCGCCAATTGAAAACCATTTGCCTCGTTTTGAATTCCATCAGTTCCTGTGAATTCCTAGTATATAGGAGGAAACATAGAAGTTTTCCCATCATGAATTTTCTTAATAGAAGGCAGCTTTTGAATGTAATTTCTTAGCCTCCGAGCCTAAATTGAATGTTTTTGCAACTAGTGGAAAATGTAAAAATAAATTTGTAGAACCTCAGTCAAGTTACTAAACCACCGTGGAAACTTGTTAACACTTGTAAATAACTATTTGGAACTCTATCTTGTGGCTTGTTGTGTGAAATTTGACTTTTGGGAAAATAGTGTTTATGTCTCTTCCCCCTCTTTCTCTCTCCTTGGTTAAGAAATGAAGTGAAATGAAATGAAATAAATATGTGTCTCTAACCCTCTCCTTTTGAATGTAAATTATTATTATTATGTAAATGGAAAAATGAAAACATTAATTATGCTAGATTTAGGTGGATGTCATGCCAACGATTTATCATTAATTTCATGCTCACATGGTTTTGCAGGATGGAAGTAAGATGGTGAAAAGGCATGGTGTAATTCATTGTTTATTATTGTAATTTATATATGTTATTGGAAAATGTATATATGTATAATATATTGCCATGTTACATAAAATTTATATTTGAAATTTGGTAATATGTATGAGATGTTAGTTTTAGGAATGCTTGGGAAATGTGCATTTAACTATAGGTGTTATTTTGATTCAAATTTACATATGGTAAAAAAAAATGGGGTTGGATATATATGTTAAGAGATATTGTAAAGGATAAGTTCAACATTTTCTAAGTATTGAAAGGTTTATTAATGAAGTTTTGTAATATTTTTAAGATGCTAGTGTTTAAGGAAATGTTCATCTAAACATGGGTGTTATTTGATTCAAAAAATTGTATTGTAAAATTTGGATAAATGTGTTAAATGAAATTGAATTTAATAGTTTATAGTGCAATTCCAGTGTGTAATTGATGATTAAATAATTGGTGTGTGGTGTTTCTTACTTTGAAAATGTAATAAATAAATCTAACCAAAATAGTTAGCCCTAGTATAAAATTCATGCATAACTACCCTTCTGTGTGTTTCCTTTCAACGATAGAAAACTAAGACCTTAGAATGAACTTAATCTTTACACTCAATGGCACCTTCTATCTTAGGTAAATAAGAGCCCAAGTATGAGTTTTTCATCATAGCCTATATGCTTAGCGACGTCGTTGTGAACCCGACGATTAGGAATGACATGGTCAAACATTATCTAGAGTATGTGGTTCCCTCCTAGGATTTGTAATCATGTGTGTAGTAAGGAGAATGTGTTCTCTCAAGATAGTAATCCTTTGGAAAACAACATTGAACGTAGTGTAAAACCCTCCTAGAACAACACACATGTTGAGTGGCGAAGATTTCCAACTAACCTTGAAGTCACCTTTAAGAGTTGGGATCATAAATGAATTCGATACCCAATCTATTTTTCATTTGGATTTTATGGTACAATACTAAGAGTTAATTGTGAAACTTACAACATTTCAATCTATGATTAGTTGTGGGAATATAACCATAATATGGTGTGCTAGGAAAAAATTGAAACTTAGATCGCTCATATAGCATGTTTAAACCATCTTGTGGTTAGAAAAGGAACACACGTTGTGTAAACTCTAAAGAAATCCTTAATCCTTTAAACGATGAACTATTCCATCTTTCTCTCCCACTTGTCATGTTATGTAATGGATGTATGATGTGAAACTATGGGATCATATTTTTAGAGATAAACTCCTTAAGACAGGGACTAGTGGTCTCATTGAGGATTCAAATGCCCCAACAACAAATAGGTTACACAATTCATTACAAAAAGGTATATGAACCTAATTAGGGAAAAGCCTCTTAAGTTGGACGTAAAATGATACTCAGGAAACCTAATTTAGAAAACAAAAATAAGGAAGTATATGTTTCCATGTTATGAGTCATTGAATCCTTAACTAATTGTTAGAGCATAACTATAGTAAAAATTATAATTGATGCTTTACCTTGGGAAGTGTAATCGTGGGATTTTATTCCACAGAAAGTGAAACATGATCTTCCTTGTAATGTGATTAAACCCTCTTGCTATGGATAAAGAACCTATTTCCTATAATACTTATTGTGTACTAACTCAATTATCAATTTATAAATGAATGAAAGAAACTTGACCCTAAATCCTTGAAGAAAAGATGTGAACCTTCCCTCCTTTGGGCTCACACTTATTCTATTATGTAACGGAGGTATGATATAAGATCAAGATGCATGCCCTTAGGAGTGAATCCTAGGGATAATACCTAGTAGCCTTGTGTGTATGTAAATAGTCTTGTGTGTAACTAAATACCCTATTAACAAACAAGTGAGTTAAACAAGTAATTGATATAATGTAGATGACCCTTATTCAACGAGATACACCATAAGTTAAATGTTAAGAAATATAGCAAAAGGAAAAAGGACTATGTGATTCTCACATTATGAGCCTTCCTAAAACTTAAGTTAAATAGGGAAAGATGATTTTAATAAATGTGTAATCCTAAAATATTGTGTCATGGGAAGACCTTATCTGTAAGTTTATATTGTGGTTGAATCTTTATGTTGTGTATCATTATATGGGAACAAAAATTGACCTCATTGTGCATCATGTGTTTTCATGTTGTCTATGTGGGTTAATGTTTGTGTAAACATGTCATGTGTTGTGCGTAGTCCTAAGTGATCTCTGTAGTGTCATGTGTACTACAATGTAAAGAAAAAAATCATATTTTTGGTGTTGTATTTTTGTGTGTAAAATGTGGGCATTACACAAATTGGAAACAAATAAAATATTCATACCTTGTTTGACATATCCACCATGTACCAAACAACACAAAATATGAAATTTGTGCAGAGCTCTTAGAAGGAGATGGGAACACTCATAACATTGTGTAGATGGAAGAATGGGAACTATTTTCACAAATATAACCTCACACACAGACTTCCAACTTACATATATAGAAATGTTGGGAATGGAGACTTTGATAACAATCATGACTAGTCCCCGAACAACATACCACATATTTTACACAATTCAGCAACAAAATTCATAGAAATAACCTACTAGTTAGAGAAGCATCCAAATATTTTCCCGGACATTATATACTCTACAAATACATTGTCCCAAATCCTCCAAGACTCAAAGATTGCAGATTTGGAAAGATAAAAATGACATCATTTTTAGAAATAGTAGCCAACATTGCAAGAATAGCTTCATTAATATTGCTAATGTTATTAAAGATGATATAGAGAGATTCAAACCTCCCAAGAATAAGAAGTATCCTAAAGATGAAGAATTTATTCTTTCCAACTAGAAGATTGGTGTTGCAAATGTGCAAAAATGGAGAACTCCAAACATTGATAGGTCGGCAATCCATTGGATCCCTCCTCCAACTTTTTGGTACAAACTTAACTTTGATGGAGCCTCCAAGGGCAACCCAGGGGTAGCTGCTAGTGGAGGTGTAATTCGGGATCATAAAGGCTGCTTAGTTGTTGCTTATGCTGGTAAAATGGGTAATCAAACTAATCATTATGCAGAAGCCTTAGTAGCTCTTTAGGGGCTAAGGCTTGCTAAGGAATATAACATCCAAAACATCATTATGGAAGGGGACTCCTTAAATATTATTAATCATCTTAATAAGATTCATCCCCCTAGTTGGACTATCAAATATTTCATTGAGGAATCCATTAATATCTGCCACACTTTCAAAAATATCAAAATTGGGCATACTTATAGGGAGGGTAACAAGGTGGCGAGACACCTTGGCTAATTATGGCACCAACAACAATATCACCTATTGGGATAATGAGAAATACACCCCCAAGGAGGTACAAAATGGTATTAATAAGGATAAACATGGACACTCACACATTGTGTAGGATTTATAATGAGATTGTGTGGGCTTCAAAGTACAAGATAGATCACACATGTGAGAGAAGTAATACTAATCACGGTCATAAAAGTTTACATGATTCTCAAACTTGTGGTTGGATAAACCAGGTTAGTCATATCATAAACAGAGCTTCTAAGGGTGGTTTCAAGTAGGGAAGTTGCAGAAATTACAGAGGGAAGAAGATGGGGGTTGTTTCGTGCCAATTGTAACCTAGTTGTGATCCCACATGGAAGGATAACCTAGAGCTTTGGAATCTTCTTAAAAGGGGGTGTTTCCAACTTCATCGAAAAAATCCAGGGCCATGACCAAAACATTTCAATGCATTTTTCCATGGATTGGAAGGATAGGAAGGTAAAGTATGGGGGTCATCGTGTGTTGATGAATGAGGAGTTGATTCTTTGAGGTGACTCGGTCTCAATTTGACGATTCTACGGTACTTTAGCAAAAGGGTCGACAAAACTGCAAAAGCAAAGAAGTTTTCTGAAGAAGGGGAGGAGATTGTCTTTATTGTGGCAGGCATTAAGGTAAGCTCCATTCGAAACCCTACGATGATGTTACTAAAATGATGGTTCGATTCATTTCCCTGGAAGGGTGGTATGTCATTGTTCCTACCAAGCACTTGGTCTTCCTCAACCACTTTAGGAGAAACTTTGCAGTTTGTTTCCCGCATTACCTCTTGAATTCACTTGAACGTTCCATTCTCGAATTCTAGAAACATACCAGGGCCATCCCCCTTCACCAGGGTCTCATCTTCCTCCTACACAAACTCTGCCTCTCCAAATTCCCATCCATTCCTCTCTCCCCAATGACCCGCTCATTCCCATCCACTTTGATCCCTCTAACAACCCGGCCAAATCTTCCAAGGCCAGAGCCACCAAATCTAAGAACCTCAAATCAAGCAAAGTGGCCTCTCCTCCCTCTACCCATGTTTTAAGAAGAAACAAAGAAATGGAAGTTGTTCAAAATCTTTTAGGCATTAACAATGCTAGTCAGGACAATACCTTATAAGTATGAGAGGGATAATACTCCTCTCAGACTGGACTTATTGAAAAAGAGGTTGAGAATATCAAGAAAGAGCTACATCATTTAACCAAGCAGAAGGGGAAAAGAAAGTTAAATGATGATGCGGGTATTGAAATTGATCAGACTGAGGATATTTACAAAAAGTTGAACTCATTAGACAATAGATTGGGGAGGGCCAAGGACAGGCATGACCATAATATGGCCATTTTCAATGCCATTAGTGAGTTTCTGGAGAAGCAGGTTAGAAGCATTTCTATGTTGAGTGGGATCCCTGAAGCCATTTGGGGGACTGAGAAGGAAAGAAACTAGGCTATCTCAAACTTGAACGTGAATGATCCAACACACACTACCACTCGGCATTGTTCACTTCTTTGCGCACAATCAAATCAAGGATTGAAAGGGCCTCCAAGAAATAACACCCCTTGGTCTAGTTGGTTTCGTTTTAGTTGTTGCTCTGTTACAGATAGTACGCTATTTTTGGCTGCTTAATTACAGTTATTTCTATGTTTTTCTTTTTCCTAGTAGCTATTGTTTGGGTTACTATTGGACTTTATATATTATCTAGATTCTGATCCTTTTTTGATGTTGTTTTCATGTTTGATCTGGCTATTGAGCCTTCCTTGTAACTGGGTATAGTCCCATCAAAAAAAAATTCCATTAATAAAAAAATACATTGTCCCAAAAACAACATATAGCTCATAAAATAATCACCAACCACTCAAACCACATCACCCACACCTCAATTGAAAATGATTATTTAAGGAAAAACATGAACATGAAAATCATACTTAATAGGTTGCCTTTAGTAAAAAAATTGCCAACATCCCCGAGCATTTGATTCCATTATTATTTCTCACTCCTACAGGTGTAACAACATCTAATATCATTGGAACAACTATACACGTAAATTTATAAATCCCAATGAACAAAAGGAATGAATTAAAGGGACAAGATATATCTACTTTCCAAGAAAATATGAAACATATAAAATACATTCTAGTTAATGAGATGAGCTTCATTGGTCACAAATTATTTGTAAAAATGAATGAAAGATTACACCAAGATTTCCCATCACATAAAAATGAAGCATTTGGTGGACGGTCCATTATCCTTTTTGGAGACCTAGGAAAACTAACATCAATACAGACATACCCATGTATGTTGTAAATACATTTGGTCTCATATTATGGGATACCTTTGACATTTTATTTACATTGGATACAATTTTCAAACACCAGGGGATGAACCATCACAAATAGCATTTCAAGAACTACTATTTAACATAAGAAATGGGAACCCAATAGTAGATTATTACAATCTATTCAAGTCTAGAATTGATACATCACTAATAAAAGATGAAATAAAAGATTCAACTCCACCATACACCTTTTTGTAACAAAATATAAGGTTGTGGAACACAATAAACACATGTTAAAATCATTACAAAAACCAATTGCATGTTGCCTTGTAGAGAAAACAAGAACAATGCTAAATTCCAATCTTGACAATGAACAACTAAATGAAAATTTCTCCTATAAATAGGACAAAAATTCATATTAACATCTGACATTTGGGTCTTAGTAGGATTACTTAATGGAGCAATTGGGGAAATCAATGGAATTATATATACAAATACACCAAAACCACTAGAATTGCCATTATATGTTACAGTGAACTTCAAAAGTTATAGTGGACCAACATGGGATACTAATAATCAATATAAAAGACCTATACCACAAAACAAGAGGAAACCACCAAAAATACCACTAAAGATAACATGGGCATTGACTATACACAAATCCTAGGGATTAACATTACAAAGAGAAATAATCAACATTGGTACAACATGAAGGACAAGGCCTAACATTCATTGCTATATATAGAGTCAAAGCCGTAAAATAATTATGGATATCACCTTAATTCTCATTTTACCATTATGAAAAAATGAAATATGGTGTTTATGTCTCCATAAAAAGATGAAGAGAAATAACTACAAAGAAAAGAGAAGAAATATCTTTTATCCATACACACTACAAACTACCATTCAAAAAAATGTAAGTTATTCTCCTTATATTTCACATATTTTTCAAATTTATTTATTAGAACTTAAAACTATATACTAACATTATCCTTATGTAATTATCGCAAGATGTCGAGAGGCATTCCACCACACACTATACATTTACTTCAAATGTCTAAGATTTTCTTTTGATTATGATAATCCATATTATATCCCCTCCCATGTTACATTATTTTAATGATTAAGAACGTATATAGCTTATCTACTTCTTTTTCAATTTATACTAAAATTTCATAAAAAAATTCGCTCTTACATTCAATAATATATTTCCTCCTTTCCTTGTAATTAGTTATACATTCTAAATTGTAATGTTTATTTTTAATTTCATATCAATTTATCCTAAATTCTAATTTATTTATGTGCATTGTTTCCATCGAAAAAAGAAAGAAAACTTGTTGGGCCTCGAAATATTTCCTAAGGATGAGAAGGCACGTATGCGCATGGGTTGAGCGCGGAAGGGAAGGGTTCTAGAATTATTTTTCAAAACATACAACATGCACACACAAGGCATGATAGGTTTTGACTTAGACATATTTGGTATCCTTGGAAGCACATGAGAAAAGCATGACCCTTGTGGATAAGGTGCCACTGGCTGGTGACTAGAGGATCAAAAAGGGAATATTTTGAGCATGCGATGGAGGTTCTAAGACATATTTGAGCAGTGCGATGGAAGGTTGCTCCTTGGAGACATCGGTTATATGAGGGTCTGTTATGACCTCAAGGGATGTAATGTGGTTATTGAATATATTAATATGAATATAAGGCTTTATTATGAATCATATATGTGTTCAAGAGTATAATACTTATGCATTTCCTTTATGTATGAACCATTTCCATATGTTGTTTGTTATTTCTCTTTTCTAGATGCAATGAGATGACAACTCATTCTAGGTTCTTAGAATGTTGCATGGTTCTTTTCTATTCATTTCCATTTGAATATCTGTTATAAGATGATGCATTCTCACAAGACTCACATAAAGGAGAGACTCGACACCCACGCATGCCTCGGGTGAGCACCCAACACCCATTGGGTGATAGGTCATGCGCATGGGATTAGACTATTGGTCTAAGGGTATAAAATATGACTACATCTTGGTTCCATTTCATGGGACCTCTTTTTGAAGTTTTGAGAAATGGCATGCATCTTTTGTCCCTGTGATGTGATGACAAAGCATCTGACCTTGGAAAGTGTTGAAACATGGTTCAAGAGCATGGAGGATGAGTTTTCTCAAAGATTCAACACTGGACCTGAGTTCGATGCATGCGTAGATGGGTAGAAGAGAACCTATACCATGAGTTGTATGAGACATTCTTTTTTGTTTTCCAAAGAGAACTATATGAATGGCTTTCAACATATGCATCCAGATCAAGAGCTGGTACTATAGATCACATGGACCCAAGATGACTATCAGAGGTTGCAGGATGCAGATCTACTTGGACGTGTGTTGTTGATCACTGGTGGAAGAGAGTGTTGACCAGTTATACTCTTAAATATGCCATTTCTACGTATTCTTTCCCAAAAATTTACTGAGTTTGAGTTTCGAGGGAGCCTAGAGGATCATTTTTGTGTGTTATTCCTTTGGCTATGAAGATCTTGGTCATTACCTTGAGTTTGGAGGCATTTCCCATGGCCAAAAAACTTCTCTGAGCACTGGGAGAGGAAGCTAGGGTGGAGGAAGATGGTGGACATTGTAGCTGAAAAGGAAAGGGAGGAGAGATGACTCAAGTATAGTGAAGCTCATGAAAGGGAGATGACTAGACAACATGAGGTTGCAAGTGTGATGGATCTATGGAGGTAGATGTTGTGGGAAGGAGTTGAGGTTCACATAGAGGATGTGGAACCTGAGCAGTCTATGCTACCCCATCTTGGAAAGCATGGGAGAGAGAAGCCCCTTCAACTTCTGATGAGAGTTCATCACATGGAGAAAGAAGATCGCCATCATGCATGCATCTAAACCCACCTGACGACCAACCCCTAGCGCTTGGTTTTCCAGATCAAGGAGAAGTATTGTTAACCCAGTTGGTATCAGTGGGAGTAATCGATCTATGCCCAGGAGATATAATTTCTCATCATTTGGAACATCCATGGCTACACAATCCATTCCTATATTTGGAGGAATTTTTTTACACAAGGTGCAAGTACGCAAGGTTTGGGTATCACATCTGGGAGTGGCACAGGACATACAACTGGTAGTGGGACAATATCACAAACCATCGGCACACAGTTTAATGGGACATTGGGAACACTAGGCACGACCACTTCAGGCCCTTTTCCAACTACTGAGAGGTGGATCTGGTGGGTCAGGAGGAATAGGACTGGTGGATCCAGTGGATCTAGTGGAGGAGGAAACACCGAGAGGGAACCAAGGCTCTGATCGGGAGGACAAGGACCCCAACCACCTCCCCAAGTGTTTTTGAGATGTCTTTGCACTTACCAAACTATAGGGGTATTGAAGATGTTGTATAGAGCATGTGCACAAGTGTGAATTACTATGGCACGTGAAAGGGATCACTACCCTGAGAGCGGAAGGCAAGTCAGTTTGCAACAACATTGCAAGGACAGCACACATAGTTGGTATAGGAAGTATGACCCCATCATCGATGGTGGTAGACTACACCACATTGAAGAACACCTTCCTAGCAGAGTTCCATATCCCTGAGTTTGAGCAGAAGAGCATCAACGCTCTGAAGGAGATCCAACAGGGAATGGCAGAGAGTGTGTGGGAGTATGATGTGTTTTCAAGACTCTCTTGTCTAAACTATCCTATGACATTCATCCTTCTCAACATGCTCAATGGTTTTTCGAGGATTGATAACACCATTTAGAAGGGCTCTATCACACAAGACTTTCATAGACCCACACGAGGCATTGGAAGCTTCCCTACACACCAAAGCTGTTGGGAGCATTGATACTAGTGTTAGTCCTTTTCTGGAGGCTCAAATTGTTGCAATGGCCAAGCAGTTGGAGAAGTTTTTCACAAAACTCAACATGAGGTTCATAGTGGGCTTTGGTGTATAGACTGTGAAGTGGAAGGGCATGCAAAGGATAGTTTCCCTCGAAAATGTACATGCATGCTATGGTGGTAGACTGTGAGATTTTCCATGGGGATCATGATGCAAGTAGGTGCCCTCTACTACAACACGTAATCCACAAGAATGTTTCTTGCTATTGTAAGATTTGTACCTCTACAACCCATGATACCAAGGATTACAGACTGATTGATCAGATCCATGATGTTATTGATCTTGGTGTGCGCCAAACTAGCCTTGCAAGTAGTTCCAAGGATGATGATCCATCATTATGAAGGGCACAGATGGAGGAGCACATGTGGAAGAGGTTTTCACGAGGATTTCATGGTCATAATAACTATGGTGGAGGACGAAGTGAATTCCCATGAGGAACCTATTATAATTGTGGATCTACAGAGCATTACAAATGTGAGTGTCTTGATCTATTACAATGCTCATGGTGTGGAAAGAAACATAAGTATGAAGAGATGTCCAGAGCTTTATGAGCATATGAACCAACAACACCGAAAGAAAAAGGCACTGTTGGGATGGTGAGCATCAAGAAGGTCGATTCACAAGTGGATGCCAAGAGTGGCACATGAGTCGGGCTAGAACCTGTACTAGTGATGACGTGAGTAGAGGCCCACACACGCCAGGAGATGCCAAGACAAAGGACACTAGTTTCAAGAGAGGAAGTGGTACATGGAAAATATCTAGACCCTGCTCATCAAAAGGAGGTGTATCAAGAGACTATGGATGTGATTCAAAGTTTGCAAGGGGAGATCCAATGTCTAAAGGAGAAATCAAAGTAGTTGGAGCAAAGGAAGAATGTCGAGGCTCCAAAGGATGACCTGATGAGGTCAAGGAAGTATGTAGGATGTTAAGGCAAGAGAATATTATTCCCTTGCTAGGAGAATGGCTGAGAGAGAAGGTACCACGCACATCGAGAGAGAGCACAAAAGGTAGGTTTTGCATGCAAACCTTCCTCCTCACAACCTTGACTATGATAAGGAGATTACTTTGAATGTGGTTGTTGATGGATGGCTTTTGAGTAATATCCTCATCAACATGGGAGTAGAGGTCAATGTTCTTACCTTAGATGCCTGGCATCAAATGGGAAGGCCCATTACAACCATCTTCTAAATGTGTTGTATATGGAAAAAAGACTAAGGCAATGCCCATTGAGTCCTTGAAGGATGCAGTTATCACCATTCAAGGGGCCAAGTTCACTAGAGACTTTGAAGTCTTGGCACTCACCGAGGCCGAGGCAAAAACTTTCCATTTTTGGGTGCACCCATGGTGTTACAAGAACAATGCCAACTGTGGTTTTAACAAAGGGTATATCAGCTTTGAAAACAAGGAAGAAAGGGTGATCATCCTTTAACAGATGGGAAGTCAACACCCTATACTAAGCCCTTAGGAGAAGAATCCTTGACAGAATCTATGTGTGCTCCATCAGAGATCCTAAGATAATTCATCCCACAGAGGGAGTTATCCAGTTTGAAGATGCTCAATCCTTGAGTGATACCACTAGTGTGGCATGTGACAATTGGGCACATGGGACCTATGAGTTGATTGGGTGATAGTTGAGAGGATCTGTAACAAGGGTAACAAAGGTGAAAAAGGCACACTCAGTCAAGTGCCTAGGAGGAAAGAAGTTTCCAAGTTACTCTTGGAGGAGCATACCCTAAAATTTTCTTGCAGAAATGGAAGCTCAATGGAAGAATGAGGACGAGAGAAGGGAATGCTCAATTATAACCTACTCAAAACTACAACACACTGGTGGGCTACACATCGGGAGAACCTCCTAGAGTGGCACAGGTAAGAATCACATTTTCTATAAGGTTCTCCAGAGCAACACGCCCACACATCATACAACTACCACCATAAAGAGACCACCTCATTTCATATCCAAGCATGTGAGAAGGCCTAGATGGGAAGCACAAGCATTACCACCTTCATTATGGGTGCATAATTTTTATTCCACCTTACAAGGTTGTGCATGCACATGGTATATTCATTCGAGATGCATCATCAAAAAGTAATTGGCAGGAGTTGGTGGCTGATCTCATTCAAGCTTTCAGTATAGGAGTACCAAGCCATCAGTAGATAAGGCATTACAAGTAATCAAGTGCCTTACGATGGGAGATAGTGCTATGGAAGAGGATAGGCTATTGAATTATTAGGTGAGCCTTATTTGGAGACATGCCTCTCAATGAAGAGGAATCAAGAGGAAGTACAACTTGAGCACATGTGCATGGAAAAAGAAAAAGGAAAAATGGTCTATGTAGTAGATGGAAAGAGATGGAAACTTTGATGTTAACCATTTTGAAGGTACATGTGAAGTCATAGATAGCACTGATGAGTGAGCACACACCTACCATGAGCCCTTGAAAACAAAGAAGGTTAACATTGGGATGGAGAAAAAACCTAAGGAAGCTATCATTGGGGACTATTGGTCGAAAAAAAAGTTTCAAAGGTCATTGATCTATTGCATGAGTTCCAAGATTTGTTCCCTCATGGGTACCATGAACTCAAAGGCATTCACCATTCCTTAGGGGGAGATGAAGATCAAGTTGAAGGAAGGTGCACCCCGATTCGAAGAGGCCTTATCAGATGAATCCAAATTTACACGTATGGGTCAAGGAAGAAATAGACAAGATGATAACATCTGGTATCATTGAGGTAGTGGAAGAATCAGAATGGATAAGCCCAATGGTCATCAATATCAAGAAGGATGGGAGGATAAGAATCTGTGTTGACTACAGGATCTGAATGTAGTATGTGTCATCGATCCTTTTCCAACCCCCTTTACTGAAGAAATTTTGAGGGAGTAGCCAGGGTGCGAAGTCTACTCTTTCACGGATGGGTTCTCAGGGTATCACCAAGTCAGGATTGCAAAGGAAGACCAGAGAAAGAAAAACTTTTTCCACTGAATGGGGAAGTTTTTCCTACATGGTTATGCCTTTTGGATTGAAGAATGCACTGTTTGTGTGTTCTCATGCATCATGGTACAAGCATTTCAGACTTCATCCATAAATTTCTTCAAGTTTACTAGATGACTGACTGTATGGATTGGTGAAAGACCATTGTGACAATTTAAGGTTGATGTTTGAGAGATGTCAAAATTGAGGATATCCCTCAACATTAAGAAATGTGTCTTTTCTACTCCATTTGGAACCTTGTTAGGACACATTATATGCAAAGAAGGCTTACTAGTGATCCCACCAAAGTTGTAGTTATTGTGGGATTAGGGAGCCTACTAGTCAAAGCACAGTGTGCATGGATTCCTTGGGCATATGGGGTATTACAAAAAATTCATCAAGGGGTATGCCAAGATCACCACACCCTTGGAGGAATTGTTAAAACAAGAGTGCCTTTCATTGGGGAGAGAGCAAACAAAGGCATTTGACACTTTGAAGGATAGGCTTGTCACATGCAACCCATATTACATTTTCCTTCTTGGGATAAGCCTTTCCATGTGCATGTTGATGCCTCAGGAAAACTATGGGAGCAAGTACTAGCACAACCTGGTGAGGGAATTGTTGATCATCCCTTGTGCTTTGCAAGTAGAAAGTTGACACCAACAGAACAAAATTACACAACTACTGAGCGCGAAGCATTGTCTATGATCTACGCATTACACAAGTTTAGGTAGTATCTATTGGCAACACCATTTATATTCTACACATGGACCACATGGCATTGAAGTACTTAGTCAACAAGCCCATGCTATGCAAGGGTGCATATGTCCATTGGGTCCTATTATTTCAAGAATTTGAGTTCACAGTGGTCATGTAAACTAGGAAAAAGCAATTCAGGACCTGACCACTTATCAAGGATTAACTCAGGGGAGGATGCACAAAAGCATTGAGGATACCATGCCAGATGCACAAAACTATTTAGGTTGTGGCACACCCCTCAACTTGGAAGATATCATAGTGTTCTTAAAAATAGGTGTGGCACCGGAAGGGATGAAGGCTCTAGAGAGAAAGTAGTTAGCAATACACGCGCACACACCCTACATGTTGATTAGTGGAGACCTATATAAGTTAGGTCATGATGAGGTTCTGCACCGATGCATATTGAGCATGAGCATGCATGGAAATTATGGAGGAAGCACATGGTGGGATTGCAGGAGGACACTATGTAGGAAATGCTACCACATGGAAGATTTTATTAGCAAGGGGATTTGGTGGGAAACCATCTACAAGGATTGTATTGAGTTTTGCAAGGCTTGTGACCATTTCCAACACCTTGGAAAACCTGGAAAGAGAGATGAAATTCCTCTTGACCAATAATAGCCAATGAAACCATTTGAAAAATGGGCAATCAACTTTGTAGGGCCAATTTTTAGCACCACGCGAAGGACTGGTTCATGGTATATCATTACTTGCACTGATTACTTAACACATGGGGAGAGGCAATGCCTACAAGGATTACACCACAACGACAACTACTAGATTTTTATGGGAGAACATAATCAACAGGTATGGTTGTCCTTTAAGTTTAACAAGTGATAGAGGTACACACTTTCTCAATGAAATGGTCAAGGATTTCTATTAGCAGAATTTATGGTGGCCCATCACAAGACTACCCCTTATCACCCTCAAGAAAATGGAACTACTTGAGGCATTTAACAAGATACTAAGTCACACATTAACTAAGATCTGTGACGTTGGAAAGAAGATTGGGATGAAAAGTATCATCCATTCTATGGGCATACAGACAAACCTACAAGAGGTTGAACAAGGCCACACCATTTCAATTGGTGTTTGGCATGGAGGTTATTTTTCCAGTTGAATTCATGTTACCATCATTGTGTATAGTGCATGCATAGGGGTTAGTTGATGAGAAAGCGCTGAAGAAAGGATTGATAAGTTGATGTAGTTAGATGAAAGGTGATCACTTGCTAGATGGAGTCAAAAGATAAAAAAAAAAGACAAAAAAAGGCATGGCATGATCATCATATCAAGAACAAGAAGTTTGAGGTTGGGAAGATGGTGTTGTTGTATGATTCCAAGTATCTGCACCATCCTGGGAAGTTGAAAGTCCATTGGTTGGGACCTACATCATCTCATACATTCTTGATTCAGGCACTTTCCAGTTACAAGCACTTGGATGGGATGAGATTACTAGGTCATTTCAATGGGAGTAGGTTGAAGCCCTACTATAAATAAGTCTTCTTGGTGTTTGTAATAAGGCAATATTTCCAATTAGTCTAGAATTTCCCTTTATGCTTTTTTTTTCTTGTGTTTCCCTTTCTCGTTGTTTGTTTTTTTTTTTTGTTTTTTTTTGTGCCTTGTGCACCAGTAACCACATTATTTTTCCAAGGTTGTGTATGCAGAGGACCACACATCTATTTTAGTGTGGGGTGGAGTAATGAAAGTGTAAAGTAGTAATATAGCCTAAAATACAAGTTGAGTGGCCCAAGATAGAAGGAAGCACATAAGGTTGAAAGTGTGCACATGAGGAAATGGTGGATGATAAATTATGGTGTCAAGGAGGCTGTAAAAAGACCACGTACAAAGGATGAAGAGCACAGAACAACATGAGGTAGGTGAGGGAAAAAATTGGGTAAAGGATAGAAGAAGTGCCTTCGGCATTGTAGACGCACATGCGTAAGAGTCTTCGGTCGATTGGATTTTTTTACACTAAGGTTGTAAAGGTTTTTCACAGGATTAGGCACGCATGGGTAAAAGCACTTGAGGTCAGTTTTAAGGAAAAATCCACATTTAGTGTCAAGTACGGTGGTAGGTGGTATAACATTTAATGTTGAAAGAAGGAAAAACTATAAATATGAAGTCGGGCACATCATTATTTTACCTTGTGATTACAAGTGAAAGAAGCTCTTGTGAACTAGGGCATCCAGAGAGAAATTTGTGTGAAAAAGAAGAATCGAGAAATTTGAGTGTGTGACTAGAGTAGATCTGCAAACCAGAAGGAAGGAGTACATGGGCATGAGGAAAGGTTGTGTGAAGAGCATCATCTTGTGGAAGGTTTTCCTAGTTAGGGTTTGGCAGCTAGGGCACGGAGAAAGAAGGATTCATTCCAGGAGTTGAAGCTTTGGAGTGAGCTTTGGGATTGAGTAGAGTAGTAGAGAGAGAGCAAGAGGAAGGAGTTTTAAGTTTATCCCACTAAAAAATGGCACCCAAGAAACCAACCATTTCACCAAAGAAAACAAAGGGCAAGGGTAAAGGAAAGAAAAACTACATCATCAAAGCTCCAATGAAGAATGGTATGTAGAAATGTAGTACCCAGATGGGGTATTGCTAGGAAAAGAGTGGGAGTCACACTTGCAAAAGATGGCCATGAGTGATTATAACCATCACATGAGCACAACTGAGAAAGAAATGGCATTAGAGTTGGTCACCAACTAACAAAAGAGGACACCAGATGGAATGCCCATTTACAACATGAGGTGAAGGTCAAATTGGAGAAGGCTGGATTATTACAACTATATGAGTTTCCTTACTTTGGAAAGCTTGAGTGCCTTTATCAATGGTTGATGTCACGCATGCATGAGGATCACTTTTATTTTGTGGGGTGCAAGATGCACATAACACCACAACTGATATCCAAGTTCACAGCCTCATTTGTGAAGGAGATAACATAGATGATGATCTGAGTGACAAGGAGGCTATCAAGGAGACTATAGCCACATATGACTACAAAAGGGGTCATGATACTTTGACATCACCAAGATTCTAGACCCTATTATGAGGATGGCCATGCACACTGGTGACCAAGCTCAATGATCAGAATGATGGACACAAGTGAACAAGGCATGGCTAAATGTATGCCGAAAGATATCAGAGGGAACAATCTATAACTTGTCCACTTTCATCATGGATGAGATCATAAGCAAGCATGCAGGGGAGAGAAAATATTCTTTTGGTAACATCCTCCTCACCATTGTATTTTTCAGAGATTGGAGTGCCCGATGGGCCAAAAATTTGTTTGGAGTATCCAGAAGAGGATCCCTCACCCACAAAAAGGTTTGTGAAGTACACTTGTGAAACCATGATGACGCTCACAAGGCACTTGGAAAAATGGTACAAGTGAATGCATGATGCATTCGGAGTAGAATGGAGGATCCCAGAGTAGTTACCAAGTGCTCATGGATGGAGAGGTAGAGTTTTCAGTGTATCAACATTTCTGCATTGGCAGATTTACATTGACAATGGGACTATGAGTCCATGGTGCAAGCTACCCTTCTCCTTCACCGCACAATACTTCCAAGCCAGAGTCAATCAGTTCAAGGAGGCCAAGAGACTAAGGTTTGACCTTAGTGAGGTAGATATAGACCACCACAAGCTACGCCAAAAGCTCATCTACCCAAAGAAGTGCACATACATGGAGAAATATGTCTCCCACGAAGTACAAATGATGAAGCCTTTAACGCTGCCAATTGCAGGAGGACCACAACAAGGGTGTATCTACGCATAAGGCCAAAATTTGAAAAGGGCTTACTTGGAGAATGATGTCTCCATTCCTGAAAGACCCTACAGAAGGAAGAAGGCCACACCAAGGAAGAGAGAAAGAGAAGAGGTGCAGGAGAAGAAGGCACCAAGTGTTCAAACCACACAATCGGTGGGCACACGGAAGCAAGCGCTAAGCCTAGTACTTACACGTGGAGAAAAAGAAGTCTCCTATCAAGGAAAAACCCCAGAAGAAGAGGCACTGGAGCATGAAGAACAGCCCTCACCCATGAGGAATCACCAATGAAGACATCACCTATCAAAGAGAAAGAAAAAGAAGAATCTCTTATACTAGAATCCCCAGTAAGAAAGAAGCAAAAGGTGATGATGAGGTAGATTCAGAAGAGATAGAGAGTCTAGATGCCTACATCGGTGACAAGGATGATGATGATGAGCCTGAAAGGAGGTGAAGACCATCCATCTATGAGGTGCATGATTCTGAGGAAGAAGAGATGAGGAGTATAACAAAGAGGATGAGGAGAAGAATGATGAAGAAGAAGCTGAGGCTCAAGGCAAGGGGGTGAGTGAGAGAAGTAAATACAAAGGATCAAAGGACCCCAAGCCTCACAAAGGAATAGATAGAAGAGGCCATAGAGAGAGAAGTGGTGGGAATTATCAAGAAGCTAGTGGAACAAGAGGTAGAATGCAACATGGATGAGGTGTTGAAGGAAGTTGAGGAGGAAAGCATAGGAAAAGAATATGGCAACATGGGGGAGATCCCAGTTTGGTTGTAAGCTTTCCAAGGGCCACACACACATAGGGAGGAAGAGCACAAAAAGCAACAAAGTCAAGGAATGGGCTACATCGATGATCCAAACAAGGTGTTGTGCATGCTTTTTAGAGCACCATACCAATGGAAACAACTCTTGGCCATGGCTTCATTTGATGAGGAAGGTGCATACCCTCGATGAGGAAAATGCTATCATGGGCATTTGAGTCCCACATTGATGAGCCCAAATTTGAAATAAGCCAAGGAGCATTGATGAAGGTGCCAAAAAAAAAGGAATAAACCCCTTGGTGAATGCTCAACAATTATCAGATGAGAAAATCAAATGCGCTCAACAAAGTTTCAGTTGAGGTTGAAAGACTCTTCGGAAGAAATGACAGGGTGAAGTTCCTAGAGGCAGAGCTAGAGAAAAAGGAGGAGGAGCTCCTTAAGAAAAGAAAGGACCTAAAGCAGGAGGAGCTAATCAATGCTCAGTTAAGGCATGAGTTAAAAGATGAGAAGGCAAGGGTGCATGAGGTATACAAGAAAATAGAGATGATCACGGATGCCATTGTCTTGAAGCATCCAGACTTAACACCACCCACAAAAAATATGGATCAACCTTATAATGCCTAGAGGACTTGACCCACATACTCACTATGGAGAGGTGGCCACTTGCCTTAGAATCCATAGAAGAGGTGTTGGCACACCAAGAAAAAGAGAATAAGATGAAGGTTGTAGAAATTGTTTCTCAATGTACAACAAGATCCTCACCGATGTAAAAGCCACCACGCAAGTTGTTGAGGCTGCCTATGATAATTACGCATGGATAGGGATAGAGTGGAAAGTATCTTGGTTTCCACCCATGAAGTGAACTCAAGGAGTTCCAAGAAAATAATAAGGGGAACAGGGTGAGCAGAGAAAAATCCTAGCCAAAGTGGAAAAGAAATCAGAGGCCATTGAGACCTTGCAGGGGCTCAATCAAGAACCAGATGAAAGAATTATACCCCCAAATCACTCAGAGGATGGACGCGCTCGAGGATTTGGGAAAAAAATGGAGGGATCATGGAGACAATGAGCACTAAGGGAGAGGAGCTAAGTTTTGAAGAAGTGAGCACCCTAGTGGGTGACCTCTGTCAACAAGCTCAAAATGAGGTCGATGCTTGGGGAAAGTTAGAAGTAGAATTAGGGAAGGATTTCCTCTCCCTCCTCCAAAAATAAAAAGTTCCCCATTCTTTCATTCTTTCCCCATTTCTTCATTCCTTTATTCTTCCATTCCAACCATTTGTAAGGATCCACATTCATTCTTTATTCTTTGAAGAGTGTTTCCGAGGATGGAGAATAGGCATAGTGTGGGGTGATGTTGGGCCCATATTGGCTAAGGATGAGAAGGCACATGGGCACGTGAGACCTAGTTGAAGAAGGGTGCATGGGGTTGAAGGCACAGGAAGGGTTCTAGCAAGGTTTTTTGCAGAACACATGGCATGCACACACAAGGAAAGACAGAGGTTTTGACTTAGCCATATTCAGCATCCCAGGAAGCACACGAGAAAAGCATGACCCTTGTGGATAAGGTGCCAGCCTGACAACTGTGGGATCAAAAAGGGAATATTCCAGGCATGTGATGGAAGGTTCCAGAAGAACATCATTGCAAAGAGTGGAGAGCTCGGATCTGAGAAGGCATGCTCCCATGGAGGACCACTTTGACACTTGGCAAACCGATCTATAACTTCAAAAGGCATGGCGGTGGTTGCTAAGGTTATAAATACAAGCACCCGATAGAAGAAAAGAAGAGAAGAAGAGAGGTGAAGCTCTGAAGAAATATAAAATAATGGAGGGTTCTAGGGTTAGGGATTAGGAGAATATAGGAATCATGGCACATTTAGAGGGATGGGTCTGCATTCATTTTTGTAATGTGATGAACATAGTGTAGTTCTGATGCATGACTTAGCTCTTGCATGGTTATATGAGGGTCTGTTATGACCTCAAGGGATGTAATGTGGTTATTAAATCTATTAATATGAATATAAGGCTCTATTATGAATCATATATGTGTAATTATGATAACACATACTATATCCTGTTCCATCTTACTTATTTTTTTAATAATAAAAATGGTACATAACTTATCATGTTATATCTATTTCTTTTAGTTTATAATAAAAATTTGTAGTATTTATTATATTGTTCTAGTTTGGAGGACACCCGACACAGTATGTTTGACAAAATGTCTCGAATATGTGGCACAAAAGTTATTTGTTGTGCTCGGGCACCGTGAAAAAAACAAAAAACAAAGGCTACATTAACATTCCTAATTCGGCTTTGGGGATTTCTTTTGAATCTAGAGTAATTTCGATGGGATTACCCACACCATCTTAGGGTTAGATTGGATTTTCTAGGCTAAGCCTAGAATGGGAATAAATATTTTATCTTTTCCTTGCAACATTACAACAAGTTGAACGTGTAATCGAGGCAACTTGCAACACTTGTCAAAATTGTGGGAAATCAATATGAACCCAAACACATATGATAATAATCATTTTTACAAGTTTTTTTAATCTCAAATTGTTTGTGGATCCATTTCTTACATTATTTAATGGTTTATTGACATTACTTGAAATTGTCTTGTTGAGGTTAACTAAATATTTTTACATAGAATACACATGCACCCATCATGCAGTGGAACAAATTGATAGAGTGGAGTACTTTGTTGAATTTGAAATCTCATATATAATAGAAATTCTAAAGGAAAAGATATTCACACAGAGGGGAAATCCTATAGATTTGCAAAGCATGACGCTTCCTAATAAATTTGAGAAATGTATTGAACAGGACATTTTTAAAAACGTAATTTGGGATATGTAAAACATGAATTTAACTTAAATTTTCCATTGTATACACTTGACATGTAATAAGAGAAAATTAAAAATCAATCTTAGTGTTTTAGATAGTGTGTTGCTATGCATTATAAAAATTTGAAATAGGAATTTATTAATAATCATATGGAATTATTATTATTTTTCAGTGAAAGTATTTGTTATTATTCATATCGATTTATTCCTAAAATTAAACTCTGTGTTGATGGATTTATTCCTATGGTATGTGTTTAATAACAATCAATTGGTATTAGACTTAAAATATATGGTAATTTTCATGAATGCTCATCTATTTCTACTCTTAAGCTTCAATATATTAAAAAAATAAAAATTGAATTTGCAAATTACTGTATTTAAAACATTGTAGTAGTCCATATAATAATTTCAACTTCCCAATGGTTAACCTCATCTATATAGGAGTGGATGCTCTTTTAATAATTATTAAAACAATAATGTAACTAATTGACCATGTCATCGAAATTGCAATCTTCTTTTAACAATATTGTCACCAAAATACTTTATTGTACCTTTATTGATTCCACCTAACAATAACGTTGCAATAATTGTAGGATTTACTTGACTTATTTATTACTAACATGTTTTTGATTTTATCTTTATTCTTTATCGGGATGTCTTTGCAACAATTGGTACAACTGCTGATATATTTTATATTAATATAAAAAGTTGTAATTTTTAAACTTCAAAGAAAATTGTGGATTGTGAATAAGGGCCATGCGATCATTTATAACGTGGTCAAAGCCACTTTGATCTTCACCAAAATTAAGGGATTATATTGATTTCCACCTTGACCATGCTAAAACACACAAATTGCAATACTTGATACAAACGTTAATATATTTCATATTAATATAAAAAGTTTCAAGATATTTTATGAAAGAAAATGGTGAATTGTGGATAGTGGTCAAAGCCTCTTCAATCTTCACCAAAATTAAGGGATAAAATTGATTTCCACATTGACCGGACTCAAAAACACAAATTGCAACAATTGATACAACTACTAATATATTTCATATTAATATAAAAAAATTCAAGATATTTGAAAACTTCAAAGATAGTGGTAGATTGCGACCATTAATAATGTGGTCAAGGCCTTTTCAATCTTCACCAAAATTATGGGATAAAATTGATTTCCACATCGACCGGACTCAAAAACACAAATTGCAACAATTAATACAACTACTAATATATTTCATATTAATATAAAAAGTTTCAAGATATTTGAAAACTTCAAAGATAATGGTAGATTGCGACCATTAATAATGTGGTCAAGGCCTTTTCAATCTTCACTAAAATTATGGGATAAAATAGATTGTGACCATTAATAATGTGGTCAAGGCCTCTTCAATATTCACCAAAATTAAGGGATAAAATTGATTTCCACATTGATTGGACTCAAAAAAGAAATTGCAACAATTGATACAACTACTAATATATTTCATATAAATATAAAAAATTTCAAGATATTTGAAAACTTCAAAGATAGTGGTAGATTACGACCATTAATAATGTGGTCAAGGCCTTTTCAATCTTCACCAAAATTATGGGATAAAATTGATTTCCACATTGACCAGGACTCAAAAACACAAATTGCAACAATTGATACAACTACTAATATATTTCATATTAATATAAAAAGTTCAAGATATTTGAAAACTTCAAAGATAATGGTAGATTGCGACCATTAATAATGTGGTCAAGGCCTTTTCATTCAATCTTCACTAAAATTATGGGATAAAATAGATTGCGACCATTAATAATGTGGTCAAGGCCTCTTCAATATTCACCAAAATTATGGGATAAAATTGATTTCCACATTGATTTGGACTCAAAAACACAAATTGCAACAATTGATACAACTCGCTAATATATTTCATATTAATATAAAAAGTTTCAAGATATTTGAAAACTTCAAAGATAATGGTAGATTGCGACCATTAATAATGTGGTCAAGGCCTTTTCATTCAATCTTCACTAAAATTATGGGATAAAATAGATTGCGACCATTAATAATGTGGTCAAGGCCTTTTCAATCTTCACCAAAATTATGGGATAAAATTGATTTCCACATTGACCGGACTCAAAAACACAAATTACAACAATTGATACAACTACTAATATATTTCATATTAATATAAAAGTTTCAAGATATTTGAAAACTTCAAAGATAATGGTAGATTGCGACCATTAATAATGTGGTCAAAGCCTTTTCATTCAATCTTCACTAAAATTATGGGATAAAATTAATTTTTAACTCAAAAACACAAATTGCAACAATTAGTAAAACTGCTAATATATTTTATATTAATATAAAAAAATGAAGATATTCGAACTGTTAAAATAAAATGATATATTCTAGTAGCCATGCGCCAAAGCCTCTTCAATCTTCACAATCAAGGGATCATATTGATTTCCACATTGACCAGACTGAGAAACACAGATCCACGCCACAATAAACGCGCCACGGGAATCGGGATGGATGGATATATATTATAAATGACAATAGAAATATATTAGCTGTGACTCAGAAGGATTGACTGACCACCATTAACAGCTATTCGAAGAAATGCTCCATAAATACCAATATGGCCTCTGTCATTCCTCAAACATCTGTTATTCTTTAACTCCATTACTTATTTGTGAGGAGGGAAGAACGGAAACAGAGCAGCTATAAAATCCAGTGTTTATTCTCTGTCAATGGAAGCTGTGCAAGGGAGAAATCGGTTGCAGAAGCGAGCGCCCCCGCCATTGAAAGTGAGCAGTCCACCTGCAGATGTGTTTAACAAGCGGACTCCCATTCCACTGTTGTCACCACTAATATTCTGTGCAGTTGAAGCAGATAAGGATCATCCACAAATTGCAGTAGCACAGGAAAATGAAGAAGTGATGGGAGGATCAGGATCAGGAACAGAGCGTAGCGCATGTTTGTTTGCGAATTTGGGCGCAAAGGGTTGGCAACATCCAGCATCGCCGGGCTTGTTCACTGAAACGAATAGGCCCCTGTTTCCCGTGAAATTCATGTTATAAGGCTTCTTTTAAGAGCCTTTGCCTGAGATCGAATCTCTGTGACTGCTCAAATCTCTCTGTATTGTTTGTGGACTGGTCGCAGCCATTAAAGGAGCTTCAATGGCGGTGATATATTCACTGTATATATTACCACAGTCCACAGATTTAAATTATAACGGTCAGTATTCGTTTTGCCGAGGGCACTGTGGGTTTCTGCGCACAATTACACTAACTAGAGTGAGAAAAATAAATCTTTTTAAAGAAGTGTGTATTTGAATTTACAAAGGGAAAGATTTAAAAGTTAAAGTTGTTTAACGACGACTACATCGTTATTCAATTTTTAGATCCATATTTAATTGGGTGGGAACATGACACTTCCACTTTGCATAGCTGTAAAACCTTGGAAATTCCTGCTTGTCAACTCTTGCAATTCTAGAAATCACATTTTTTTTTATGACTCTTGTTTGTAATAAAAGATTTACATTCATTAACGAGCTAGATGCTTGACATTCATTAACTACTAATTATTATTATTTTTTATGAAATTACCGAACTTCTTGATGTAGTGCCAAAAATAAATAATATAAATTAAAAGTGTGGAGAGGAGTTGCGTGTGCAGGGATATGTCAGTTGACTGGCGTGTGGCAGTGGTCTGACAGGGTATGGCCACCCTATATGCTTGCTCAGACATGTCATTTCTCCTGAATAATAATAATACATTCACTTTATTTTGATCCGGGAGGCATTAACCACGCAAAATCCTGTGTCAAGTTGTAAATTCTTGCAGTGAATTGTTAGTTGCAGCTGTAGCTGCGTCTGAAGCAGGTTCCATGGTCTCTGAGAGGGAGATGAACTGTGTTGTCACTGTTTTTTATAGTGTTGGGAAGTGTACAGAAGATATGGTTTCTTCAGGGGACAGTCGCACTGTTTCAGCTATGTAATAAACGTGTCTCCAATCTTTGATAGCATCCTCCATTGTCGTACCAAATAGCATCCTCCAATGGCGTAAACATCCATTTCAGCATAATGAGGAGGGGATTTTGTCAGATGTTTTTGCAAATGCTCAGGTAGTCATGTACGCTGAATGTGGAACCTTATGCAGGGCAGGTGAAGTGTTTGATTGAATGTTTCTTTTCTTTTTTTTAAACGTGGCTTTTGGGGACATCATTGAATTCAAGTTTTCTTGCAAATGTGCTTGGAAAGTCTCTCAGGGCTATATATTCTGATTGATGGAAGACATGGACTCCATCCATAGATATGGAGGTTACAAAATAGACATGATCTCCACAATAAGTAGTCTCCATGTTTTGGATGTGATATAAGAGATGGTTTTCAGCGAATCTCATTCTAAGGGCAGTATGGAACGATGGGTGTGGCTTCTCAACTATTGATAAATGATGTAGTGTAATGATAAATTAAAAAAAAGGAGAGAAGGGAAATTAAGGCAAGGCATGTTGACTGTTTTTTTAAAAAATGCATAAGAGAAATGCATTGTTATGGACATCCACAACTAGAATTTAACTATTTGAACCGTTCATTTGGATTCCTCCATGAGATATGCTCTGTGGGATACAATAGTTGCAAGGCACACTCAGGTTGGAGCTTTGGATATACCCCAAATGGCTGCAAGAAAGTGCAATCGATGGGTGCAATGTCAAACTCCCCAACTCCCGCCTCGCCAGTTCAATTCCATGCATGGTTCTTCTATCCTTATCTTTCATAATTCTTATCATTTAGTTTTTCATTTACAATAAGATAAAATTTTAAACCATAGGAATTATCATAGATCTATTTGTTTAAATAATCGTGTTTTCAAAACAATAAGATGTTATAACTTAACTTACAGGATCCAATATTCCTTGGTAAATAATGGACTTAAACCCTCACTCCGTGATGATCTAGCAAACGTCCCAACCAAACCAGATTACTTTAGTACTCTTTTTATTGACAAGTTGAAGTTGAGCCCTTGTAAATATGTTGACCGATCCCTTGTTAAAACAAATAAATCACAATTTTCGAATACTTGCAAAATAACCCCCATAACTCCGGAAAGGAGATGTTAAGTTTCCTACGTGTACCTTGTCATGTGAGGAGCTACTTTAACCCTTGAATCGACCTCGAATGATCATCTATGATCTTTTTAACGCCCTTCTAGGTGCCCTGTTACACTGTTTTACAGTTGTAGAAAGATGCTAAATTTGAAATTTTGGTTTTCGCATTGGCTCACCGTTTGAATCGTAGAGAACGCAGAAATGCATATCCGCCTTCACAAACCTCTAGTATTTTTACTAGACAATTTCTTGGAACCTTCATTTGGGGCAAACCACTCTTCTTGATTGTTTAGAAAAGGCATTTTATAGGCATGAAGTCGCAGTTTGACTAGGTTAAAACTAGACCAATTATGGCCGGTGGTTCCAGAAAACCTGTTGTCGTTTGAAAACCGTTTGCTAGTTCTCAGTCCCGTCGACTTTGGTGAATTCTCCATATATAGGGAATTTTAGGAAGTTTCTCGTTGCGTGTTTGTCCATCGAACGTCAGTTTTGGACATGGTTTTTCTGAGCCCTCGAGCTGACTTTTGATCATTTTCAACTAGGTCAATTACGACCGTTGGCCTCGGAAAAATGACCGTCAATCATAAATTGTTCGCCAGTTCAATTCATCAACTCTATGAAATCTTGGTATATAAGTGGACACATAGAAATTTAACCATGGTGTGTTTTCTCATGGGAAGACAACGTTTGAAAGTGGTTTCTTAGCCTTTGAGCCTAAGTTGAACATTTTTGTAACTAGTAGGAAAATGTAAAATGAAAGTTGTAGGACCCCTATTGGGTTGCCAAACCATCGTGGAAACTTTTGACACATGTAAATAAATGTTTGAAACTCCATAGTGTAACTTGTTGTGTGAAATAGAACTTTTGAAAAATGGTGTTTCTCTCTCTTCCTTTCTCCTTCTCTCTCCTTGGTTATGAAATGAAGTGAAATGAAATGAAATGAATACATGTTTCTAAACCTTTTCTTTCGAATGCAGCTTATAATAATTATTATATGTAAATGGTAAACTAAAGACATTAATTATGTTAGATTAGGGTGGATTCCATGCCAATGATTTATCACTGATTTCATACTCACATGGTTTTATAGGATGCAAGAATGATGACGAAAAGGCGATGTGTAATTCATTATTGTAATTTTTATAGGTCATTGTAAAATGAATATATGTATAATGTAGTCTCATGCTACAGAAATGTTATATTTGAAATTTGATAATATGTATGGGATGCTAGTTTTAGGGATATCTTAGGAAATGTGCATTTAATCACAGGTTCAATTTGATTCATAGTTGTGTATGGTAAAAGGGTTTGATATATATATATATATATATATATATATATATATATATATATATATATATATATATATATATATAGTAAATGAATTTGAAGTTAATACATTGTGGGGCATTTTTCAGTGTTCAATAAACGATTAATTATTTATTGTGTTGTATTCTTACCTTGTAAATGTAATAAAGAGATTTAATTGAAACACTCAACCCTAGTATAAGATGATCTGTGCATAACTTGTCTTAATGTGTGTGATCCTTTGTAGTGTAGAAAAAAATTGAAACCATAGAATAAAATTAAACCTTGTACTTGATGGCACCTCTTAGGTTAGGTAAATAAAACCCTAGTTGGATTTTACCGTCATAGTCATTATGTTTAGTGACATTTTCATGAACCCATCTTTTAGGAATGACATGGTCCAACTTTATCTAGAGTATGTGGTTTCCTTCTAGTTGGGTAACCACAAGGAGAATGTCCTCTCTTCAGGCCCGACACCATGTTGAGTGGTCAAGACCACCTTGGAAGTCACCTTATGAGTCCTTGTTCGAAGCAACAACTATGCAGTGTAACCTTACCATCTGTGGGGTAAGTAGAGCTAATACTCCCTTAGTATCCTTTTGGATTTCTAGGTCTTACGAGATTAGATCTAGAAATTAATTTCATCAGCGAATGAAGTCCTTGTTGGATCTAGATGACATAAATGGAGATCGTGAAATACTTGTTCTAGGTCTTAAACTCTTGTTAATGAACTCCTTAGTTCCTCTCAGTTAAATGTGTTACCTTGGTTTCTATCAACATATCACCTTGGTCTTTTCTTGAAGGTGGTTTAGCATAAATATGTCCTCTTTCCTTAAACTCATATATAGTTGAGGCGTAGATCATTAGGTGTAGTTGGAATTAAACCAAACCTCAATTGATTAGGAGGTTAACTTGGGATTCATGTGTAGTTATAATGCTTCCAATCATATACTTATTCAAAATGGTAAATAAGTACTTTTGTAACTCTTTATGTTATAAAGTGACACAAAAAAAAGAGACCTAGAAAACATTGTAAATGAAATGAGAAACAATAGTATGTGTGATAATGTTTTAGGAACAAAATTCACTTGAAGTCCTTATGGATGATTTAGGCATTGAATTTTTGTTAATAATGGATACAAATTGATTCTTGGTGGGACTAGGCCTTTGAGCCAGTTTAGAGTCCACTAAAAATAAGATAAAATAAAATTATGTCTTGTAAATGCTTAACTGAATCAAACTAAAATTGATACTAAAACAACCATAGTATGAAAACAAATGTGCTTCGAATGGAAGGAAGTTTATAGGAAAGAGAAACTTGAACCTTCACCTCCTTTGATGTGTATTATTTTCCCTCAACAACTTTTGGTTGGTCCCCTTGCATAATGAGGGTAAAATTAAATGTCAACTAAACATATTTTGAGAAAACAAACCTTTAGCATAAGAACGAGAGAATTAGGAACTTTGTAGGTAATTGGAAATATGGAATTTAATTATGTAAGTTATGGATATTTTCATAAGGGATAAAGAGAAAACTTAAATGGTTGAACAATAAGTTGAATGTGAAATGAATTGCAAAATCTGTATGTGGAAAATGGATAAAATCATCCTTGTATAAAAATGTTCCTGGAATGTTAATCATAACTAAGATGTAATCATGGAAATGATGTGTTGTGGGGTTTCCAATCCTTGAGTCCCTTTTCTTGTGGTTGGGTTATTGCTAGCATTCATTCATTGGGGAAGGTGTGGCATTGACATGTATATGGTGTTGTCATGTGTCTATGTGGGTCGATGGCTTATGTAAGTGTCATATGTGTTATGGAGTTTTCCTTACTTGGAGCCTTTGTGGCGTTGTGTAGTGAGCAATGTAAGTCAAAAAAAAATTTATCCTATTATTTTACTGTTGTATTTGTATGTGTAAAATGTGGGCGTTACACTTGACACATAACATACATAGAGAGAGGACCTAATGATATATGTATTTGATATAGCAATATGGAAGAGAAACATTCGAACCTGATACACGGATATGTAGATGTGTAGGCCATATTTATGAAGCATTTGCACCTCTTTACAATATCAATGTTTTCTTAGTCCTAACATTAGTATAGATATTACAAAATAACCTACCTTTATTGTGGTGTATTTATCCATTTTGAAGTATTTATGTTTGCATTACAGTTTTTTATCTTTTTTTTTTCTTGAGGTATATGGAGGACTACGTGCAAAGATGATTGACACACATACAAAGGGGTGATTGTTTGCACAGATGACTAGTGACATGCCTATATAAACGACTATCTACATGTACAGATGATTACCTTGAATATGGCCATCTATGTTTGCATGTTTGTACAAACATCCATCTTTGAATGTAGAGGGTTAGCTAAAAACCGTATAGACATGCATCTGTACATATCCTTACAGTTGCGAGAAAATCATATTTTCCTTATGACATTCCGTATTTCATGAATTTGATTCACCTGCGTCACTATACAAATTTTGCACTTATTGGCCATGAATTTGAAACCCATTTTCACATTTTCCCCAAAAAAATCCTAGTAGGATTTTGGTAAGGAATCTTAAAATTTTTCCCTAATTTGAGTCACCTTCATGATTCTTCAAATTTTCAAATCCATATTTTTACCGGGTGAAAGTATGACACTATCACTTATAAATTTTTATTAAATATTACATAATGAAATTTTAACAAAGAGTTACATATATTTAATCTTGATAAACAAGTACCAATTAAGTCAATTTCCATATCAAACTTCAATTATCCAATTACTCGGATAATTTAAATCTTGTTTTTGTTAAATTGGCACTAATACGATTTAATAGTGATCTATGAACATAGACTAATGAAAAAGGTTCAATTGCATGTAAATAGACCCGATCTAAAAATGATTTACACATTTAAAAGAATGGCAAAGCGGGTCAATTGTACACATACATGTATGCCTTGAGTGTCTCTCATTCCTTTGATCACACATAGTATGGGCCTTGGTTGGTCAAATTCAACCCAATTTAATAATCTACGAACACCAAATAATGATATCTAGGACTCAATTATAAGTGCATATTCTCAAATTGATCTTTGTTGCTTCAATTGCTCTTAATTAGGTCATTGGTTTGTCTAATTTGGTTTACTAACAACTAGCGAACACTAAATAATGAAAAACATGGGTTAATTGTGTGGACATAACACTAAATCAAATTTCATTATTCTGTCAATTACATCCAGTTGAATTTTTATTATTTGTTATTGGCACCATAATTAGGCCTTGTTTAGTGTAAATTTGATCAGTTTAGGGCTAATCCATCTCGATTAAGACTAATTGATCAATATCAATTGCAATTATTGCTTATTAATGAAAGATTCGGTGGATTTGGGTTCTCCTAATTGATCACGTTTCACCGCAACTAGTCCTTATTATTGAAAATATTCATCACATTTAGGCTAATCATACTCTTTATTAACTTTGATTGCTCACTATTGGTTGTGGCTTGGCTATTTGGAGAACATGTGCGATTGATCAAGGGTATTCATTTTTAATTTACCATAAATGGTCATTAATAGTCACAATTAAACCTTTTAAATGTAATTTTTGTTGAATGGGAGGTAATTACGTGTCCCTAATAAACCATAGTATTTCATTGATTGCAACTAGCCTTTATTTGTAAAAGAGTTGGTTGTTTAGGGATAATTGTGGAGAACTGAATATAATTAATTGTCCTTGAATTATTTGGTTGAAGCATAAATGTTGAACAATTTGAGGCTTGTTACATCGAATCGGCCTTGAGTATTATTAGCCAAAACTAGTAAGTTAATTAGTGTAAAGATTATTTGATTTGGTGTTAATTTGACCTTTCATTAACTTTATTTGATTATTATCTGGTGCCACTAACCTTTATTAGTATAAATAAATTAGTTAATTTGGAGATAATCAAATGCTTTGTATATCTTAATTGATTCTTATTGATTGTAATAAACTATTTTTAGTACAAAATTGACTAATTTAGAACTAATTGCAACTAATTAACTATAATTGATCACAATTACTTAACACATAATTACATTTTTAAAATTCTCAATTACATATCCCATCCTTGAAATATCACAAAATGAGGAACTCAACTAAAATAATAATGTGACATGAATCATGATTAAGATTTTTTTAACATATCTAAGCTTGGTTCTTACTTTTAAGACTCAAGATATTTATGAACATTATGTATATAAGGAACGGTAACATAATATTAAATATATTATCCAAAACCTTTTTATTTATAACTTTCAAAACTATTGAACTTCTCTCAAATATCATAAATGTTATATTTACTAGCAATCGTATGTGAAATGTGTGATGGAAATGTTGATGGGGATCTTTTGAAGGATTAGTATTGGAGGGAGACAAACAATGAGAGAGGGAGAAGGGTGAAGTAGAAGGGGGTAGATGGTGGAGAAGTGCGATGTTGGTGAAAATAGAAAGGAGAAATAATGTGAAACTAAATTGTCCAACAAAGAATTGACATTTATGTTAATCCTTTGAAGGAGACAAGGGGTGTTGTTGTAAATGTTGAGGAAACAAGTAAAAAGATATTGTGAATGTACAGACTGAATTTTTAAGGGGGTGGTTTTCTCATCCTTTGCATTGGTTGGTACCATATTTTTATCAAAACAAAAATCCAAGAAATAGAACGTGCTACCAGATTCCTCTCAACAGAGTCATCGGTGCACCCCATGCAGCCATGGTTTGTGAAATTATTTTTCATAGCTTATAAAGGTGCTTAGGGAACTTTAGGGAGTATAACACAAAACAATATATGCATTTTTTTGTCAAACTAGAGGAAGTTATACTATCGTTGCCTTGCATGCACTGTCATAGGGAGCCTTCCCTTCCTATAAAGATTCAATCTAAGCATGTATTTTGCACGTAGCCATGTGGTCACCGGTTTTAACGTGAAATGATAGAAAATGGATGCAAAAATGTACTTCATATGTAAATAAGGAAAAACCTTCCCCAAGCAAAGACGAGGGCTGGCATTGAAAAACCAAAAATTCATACGGAGAGCAATTCACAAAACAACCTTGGTGAAGCCATTTTTTCGGCCTGAATTCCATGCAGCTCTTTCCCTAGATGTGTCCCATTGCATATATAATGTAGAAAAAAGATCCCTTTTATCACAAGTGTCCTGTTGGGAAAAAGAACATCCTTGTTAGCTTATTTTTGTTCTACCGAAATAGGAGGGTAGAGACTCATAGTCTCGGAAAGGCACACATGCAGGTAATGCATCCCTTTCGGTTCATATTTGGACTTGATCTCGGGCTTAGCATGTCGGCTAAATATCAACCCTTCTATCTATATATAACGCAAGATTGGAGACTAAGCGTTAGGAAAAACATGTGAGACTCGAATGATGAAAGCATTTAGTATATGAGACGGAGACCACATTATGTATTTCAAACCACCTTTATTGTCTTTCTACTATTCATTATGCCCTAGATTTTTATATATTTAATTCTTTAATAATATTAAACGGTCATTTATTATTTACTCCCATTTTGAAAAATGATCCATTTCATTATTTATCTTATATCTATACAACCAATATACTGACATAAATAAATATTATAATTTATTAAATGAATGAATAAATAAATTTTGAAGATGTTGTTCCAATAGAGTGTTTTTATTTATAAGGGTTCATATTAAGTTTCTCTGTATTCAAAAGTACTTATTTTAAATTCTTTAAAAATTTAATTTTTGCATAATTTAAATGTACAAAAAAAATCATAAAGTATAATTTTTTGTTTACAGTCTATCGAACCTATTAATAGCACCAAAAGTATTATTTCTAGTTATATATGCATGTTTATTGTTTAGACAATATTTATTGTAAATTTTACGAAAAATGAAAGAGTTTTGGAATATACACGTTTGAAAAATAATGAATTTTTTTTTAGTATTTTCTTGAAAATTTTACAATAGTTAAAAATGATTGAGAGAAGTTAGCTAAATTAATTTCACAGTTATTAGAAAATCGATATATTTACATTTTTTTATTAGTAGATTGTTAGTTTAAAATGGGAGATGTAAGAAGACAATTTAATATTTATGAATATTCATTTCTTTTTCAATGAGATCGACTTAATATACTAGCATTTAATAAAATTATCATTTTGTAAATTTTGGAGGAGAAAGAAAGAATTTTGGAATATATATATATATATATATATATATATATATATATATATATATATATATATATATATATATATACAATGAAAAATGTTGATGGAAATACTCTTCAAAGATTACCATTTTCTTGAAAATTTTACAATAGTTTAAAATAATCCAATTGTGAGAAAATCAATGTATTTACATCTTTTGTTAGTAGATTGTTAATTTAAAATGGGAAATGTAAGAAGACATCTTTAAGATATACCCATATTTATTTCTTTTTCAATAAAATCAATTTAAGATATTGATAATTTAATTTTAATTATTCAATAAATTAAATATTTATTTATTTTATTTTTCATTAATAAAAAATGATTTCATTTTACTATACACAACCACAATATTTTTTACTATTCAAAATTATAATGCAAATGTTAATAAAGTTCTTATTTATTTACTTATATTATTCACATGTTCGAAATTGTTAACCAAATATAGTTAAGGTTCTTGTTTATCTATTTTAAATAAGTTTATAATAAGATATAGTTAATATTTTAGTGTTTTTATTAATAAACAATTAATTTGCAATGGAAAGGTGAAATTTAAGCTAACCCTTGAAATTGTCATTTCTTTCAAATTTTTATGAAAAAGGATCTTATGTTATATTAAATGCAACATGATACAAAAAAACTTTTCAACAAAAAGCGGTGGCATGAGAACACGCCTAAAAATACCAACAAATTAGGCCGAGCCTAGAAGTTTAACGAAACATTAGGCAACGCTTAGGAGAACATCAGAAAAGGAAAGAGTAGAGATCAAACCGCAGCTGTAAACATTCCAGTCGAGTGAGGGTCATGATCATCGAGCCAGCCTCCACTAAGGAGATCCTTGCCCGTATGAGGCATATCCCAACCCAAACCAGATGGGGCCTCCTCTTCAACTTCAGTTGTCACCCGTGTGGGAGAGATGGCAAGTGGAACCCATGGGAATTTATCAGAAGGTGGTTGGGGTAGAGGTTTCAAATTCCACCAATTTTGCGCGTGTGTAGTCCAGAGGCCACCGTCGAGCGTTAATCGGGTTGACAAGGTGGGGGGAGCCCCATCCCTGACGGCGAGTAGGTGGAGAGACACTCCTCCATGGCAGATTACACATGGGAACGGTGCACACAGCTAAAAGAATGCGAGAGTGGCTTCGGCATCCTCCGGGGACAAACCACCATAGGGCGTAGATCCCAGGGAGGTGACGGTGGCTCACGGGAAACATTGCAAGGAACATCCCCTCCAAAGTGGCGCAAATGAGTCTATAGGTGCTCCACTTCCACGGCCACTTTATTGGCCTACATTTGATCTGACAAGCACATTTGAGAGGACCATATCGATTTGTTATAAACCGAGAATTGTTGATCAACTTTAGAATTAGCAAAGATAAAATCATTCCTTTCTTTTCATAGCCAAAATAAAAATTTTCCCTCTCAAAAACATGCCAAATCTTGGAGAACATGATCAAGAATATGGGATTATCTCGTAGGAGAACGTAGTACCATGTAAAGCACTCGGCCTAAGAGGTTTGAAAAAGAAGTGAATCCAATTCAAAACCCACTGGGCATTTTTCTTTCATATTTAAATTTTCAATCCATTGAAATTATCATTTCTTTCAAATTTAGAATAACTTGAATTCCACTCCATGAGAATAGTTTTACCCAATCATAGACTAACTTGAATTGCACTCCATTCGATTAGTTGTTACCATTTCTTTGATATCGACTAACATGAATTCAACTCCAATTAATTACAAAAGAGAGATTTTTAGGCAAGCTTGTGAATTTACTAAACTTTCTTAAGACTTTTTAGTATGGATGAAAAATATATCAAAATTCTCTGGAGTGGTTAAGTGGAACAGACTTTCGGGCATTGACGGTGACAAGGCAAATCGCCAATTCGGGTATCTATAAAATCGGATGCGCTCCAAACGCATATCATTCATCACTAACAGTTTCAAAACTCGGTTTAGTTTTTCTCCACTGTTCACGATGTTTCTCAACCTTTCCCACATATTGCTTTTATTTTTTTAATTTTTGTTTTGAAGATGGCTTCAGGGATCGATGCTCCTCCCTCGGTGGATTGTAAAAACCATAGAATTAGCAGCGGTAAAATCTTCAATTACCAAGCCTATTGGGATGACCGTAAAGAATGCGAGGCAGCCTCCCAGGCATTTCCCAGATCAGAAGGCGAGCTCATCCATGTTGTCGTTGTGGCGGTTAAAAGACATCAAAAGATAAGAGTAGTGAGCCGCATGCCGAATTCCCTGCCGAAATTAGTCTGTGCGGGATCCACTCTGTACTTCAATGAATGCACGACCATTGTATTTTTACGGCTCATCTCCCGAGTGATTTCAGAGCTAGGTGGGTTCACTCCATATATGCATTCTAATTGAGAACACGTCTTCTACGTGATAAAATAAAAGAGTGTAAATCAATCAAGATATAATATAAAAACTTATTAATATAAGTATAATAGTTCCAATCTCTATATGAATGTATCAATAGAGTAGGTAGCATATACACTTCAGAGTGCATACTGTTATGTTGTATTAAAGCTCGACAATCATTAAATTCGCACACAATGTTCTACATTTGCTATTTTCAGTTTTGTTTACAGGGTTCCTTGAAATGATCATCTTATATTGATCCATCTCTTAAATCAATCAACATATAATATAAAAATTTATTAATATAATTATAATAGTTCCCTATCTCTATATAAATGTCCACTTTTATTGATTTAGATTAGAAAGTTGTAGCATGTACACTTCACAATGCATACATGTTATATTTTATTAAAGCTCGGCAATCACCAAATTTACACACAATGTTCTACATTTTGCTATTTTCAGTTTTGCTTACACAATTCCTTGAAAATGATCATCTTAGATTGATCCATCTCCCAATTATTGATTTTTATATATATGGGGCTATATTTCAACTAAATATTTATTAAAATAAAAAATCATATAATGTATAACTAAAACTAGAGAAGTGTGATATCTAATTTTGGTTCAAATTAATTAATATTATGTTACCAGGTGTGTGTGTGTGTGGGTGGGTGGGTGTGTGTGTGTGCATGCGTGCGTGCGCGTACGTGCGTGTGGCAAGCATGCGCACGCGTGTGTTCAATTTAAGATTTTATTAGTGAATATTCCTTATCTTTTACAACTTTCAACCTCTTTGATGTTATTTTTTTCCATTTAGCTTCACATTTTTTGGTCCCTTATCCTTTTTCTCTTTTTGTTTTGTCTCTCCTCTACTTTCTTCCTTGGTCTTGGATAGTGTTCACTTTTATACATTATAGAGCAATGCGACCAATTTTGTACCAATTACAATAACAGTCATCACCTTTGTGGTCACTTTTTTCCCCTGATTTTGATTTCTTCAAGGTTTGTGGCCTTCCTAATTGTATTTTTTTCTCATTATATGTCATCTTGTGCACCAATTTGGGTCTTATTTGAATTAAAAAATTATATGCATGTACGAGTCTAATAGTGCATTCACGACAATCATAATACAAAACAAGAAATCCAATCACAAAAACTCAACTACAAGAGTGAAATTAGAGTTGTAAGTAAAAAAATATTATTTTCCGAACATCCCTATACCAAATGCTAAACTCAATAATCTAGAGTCATATTAGTATTTATTAGCTATTGTAGGGATTCAAAGATAAGGGTTGGGACACTTGCATAAAGTGGATTCATTGTTGACTTGCATTGAGTGATGATTGTGATTTTTTCAATTCATTGATAATCACCAAATTTATGCACAATGTTATACATTTTCAAATTTTAATTTGTTCCTCCATGATTCATTTAAATCCATCTTCTTGCATTGACCCATCATTTAATTGTTTTTTTCTCATGACAATACATGTGGCTATATTTATTTATAAATAAATATTTATAAAATAAGTATTATTTTCTATAAAAGTATCAAGGAAATTAGAGGATTAAATATCAAAAATTGGTATGGAATCAATTAGTTGTTATGGTGATAGTGAATTTATGTGTAACTTATTGATTATTGGTTCACCGTAGTTTCTTGTTGGTTTGTGTCTAACAAATTTCAACAACTTTATTCTTTAAAGAATATATTAATTGTCTGGATCAATGCATACAATTAATTTGATTGAAGCTAAAATGGATTGGTATTATGATTGAAAAATGAAAATAGATAAATGGAAAAAAAGAAATGCCATAGCCATTGTATGTGTCAAGCCATGCTTTAATATAATCCCGCAATAAAACGATTATTCATTAAAAATGTTTGGTTGGAGTGAACTTCTATAGTACAAAACATTTCAGAGCATATCACAAGACATTGGGATTAGTAATGAGGTGATTATTACAAATTGGAAAAAAATTACAAAAATTCAAACCATGTTTGTCATATCCACCATGAACCAAACAACACAGAATTAGAAGGTGATGTAATCTCTTAGAAGGAGATGAGAACACTCATAACATTGTTGAGATGAAATAATGGGTACTATTTTCACAAATATGACCTCACATAGACTTCAAAGTTACAGATATAGACATGTTGGGGGATAAAGACTTTGACAACAATCATGATTTGTCCAAAACAACATACCACATGATTTACACAATTCAACAACAAAATTCATATAAATAACCCACCAGTTAGAGAACCAGCCAAATTCTTGCCCAAACATTATATACTCTATAAATACATTGTCCCAAAAATAACATATATATTATAAAATCATCACCAACCACTTTGAAACCACATCACCCACACCTTCATTTAAAATGATTATTCAAGGAACAAAAGAAACATGAAAGTCATACTTGGTAGGTTTCCTTGAGCAAAAGTTTCTTCCAACATCCCATGAACATTTGATTCCATTATTACATCTCACTCCTATAGGTGTAGCAACATTTAACATCGGTGGAATAACTATACACAAAACTTTTAAAATAACAATAAACAAAATGAATAAATTCAAGGAACAAGTTTTATCTACTTTCTAAGAAAAATGAAGCCCATAAAATACATTCTAATTAATGAGATGATATTCATTGGCCCCAAATTATGTTTAAAAATAAATGGCAGATTACGCAAAGATTTCCCATCACACAAAAAATGAATCATTTGGTGAATGGTCCATTATACTTATTGAATACCCATGACAACTAACACCAATACAAGACATCCACATGTATGATGGAAATACATTTGGATAGAGTCTTCGACAACATGGGAATGTTCCATCACTAATAGCATTTCGTGAACTACTACTTAACATAAGAAATATTAACCCAAAGGTAGATTATTGGAATCTACGCATGTCTACAACAAATACATCATTAAAAATGAAATAACAAGATTCAACTCCTCCATACACCTTTATTAAATAAAAGATAAGGTTTCACAACACAATAAGCACACACTAATTTATAAAATCATTATACAAACCGATTGCATGTTTCCTTGCGGAGAAAACAAGAGCAATGCCGAATTTCAATCCCAACAATGAACAACTAGAGATAAAAGTTCTCCTATACATAGGACAACAAAGCATGTTAACACCCTATCTTGGGGTCTAGATCTCATTAGGATTAGTTAATGGAGCAATTGGGGAAATTAATGGAATTATAAATATAGATACATCAAAACCACCAGAATCACCATTATATGTTACAATGAACTTTAAAAATAATAGTGGACATGTATAGGGTGTTAATAATCGATATACAATACCTATACCACCAATAACAAGAGGAAACCACCGATAAATACCACTAAAGATAACATGGGAATTTATCGTATACAAATCCTAGGGATTAACATTACGAAGAACAAAACTCGACATTGGTACAACAGAAAAAACACCTAACATTCATTACTATATCTAGAGTCAAATCCTAAAAGACTTGCAGATATCATCTCCATTCTCATTTGACCATTATGCAAAATGAAATATGGTGCTTATGTTTCCATAAAAAATAAGAAGAAGAACTACAAAGAAAAGAAAAGAAATACATTCAATCCATACACACTACAAACAACAATTCACAAAACAATGTAAGACGTTTCTCTCCTTATATTTCACATATTTTTCAATTTTTTTATTACAATTTTAAACTAAATTTACTAACATTATCCTTATGTAATTATCACAAGATATTGAGAGGCATTCCACCCCGGACTCTATACTTGCTTCAAATATCTAAGATTGTCTTTTGATTATGATAAGACATACTATATCCCCTCCCATGTTACATTAGTTTTTAATGATTAAACAAGTATATAGATTATCTATTTATTTATTAATTTATAACAGACTTTGTTAAACATTTACGCTCTTACACTAAACAATATATTTTCCCCTTTCCTTGTAATTAGCTACATATTCTAAATTGTAATGTTTATTTTTAAATTCAAATTGAATTTTCCTAATTTCTAATTTATAATTAAAAAAATATAAAGGAAAGAACAGAAATACATCCAATCCATACACACTACAAACAACTATTCACATAATAATGTGAGTTTCTCATCCATATATTTCACATAATATATTTATTAAATTTATTACACCTTTTAACTACTAAGATTTTATGTACATAACTATTACATGATATTGAGAACTATACCACCTAACATTGTACATTTACTTGAAATATCTAAGGTTCTCTCTTAATTATAATAACACATACTATATCTTCTTCCATCTTACTTATTTTTTTAATAAAAACAATAGTACATAACTTACCATGTTATATCTATTTCTTTTAGTTTATAATAATTTTTTGTAATATTTATAATACCGCTCCAGGTTTGGAGGACACCCAACACAGTGTATTTGAAAAAATGTCTCAAATATGTGGCACAAAAGTTATTTGTTGTGAGGGGCACTGGTGAAATTTTGAAAAAAACTACATTGACATTCATAATTTAGGCTTAGGGGAATTTCTTTTGAATCTAGAGTAATTTCGATGGGATTCCCACACCATCTTAAGATAAGATGGGATTTTCCAACCAAAGTCCGGAATGGGAACAACTTTTTTATCTTTTCCTTACTGACATTACAAAAATTTAAACGTGTTTTGAGGTGGATCTTGTCAAAATTGTGGGAAATCAATAGGAACCCAAACACATCTCTTGTAGAATCAGTTTTAAAAGTTTGTTTTATCTCAAATTGTCTACAGATCTACTTCTTACATTATTTAGTGGTTTATTGACATTACTTGAAATTGTATTCTTGCAGGCTAACTAAATATTTTTACATAGAATACACACGCACTTGGCATGCAATGGAACAACTTGATAGAGTGGTGTACTTTGTTGAAGTTGAAAGCTCAAATACAATAGAAATTCTAAAGGAAAATATATGCACACAAAGGGGTTTTCCTATAAAATTTGTAGAGGTTGACGCTTGCTAATAAATTTGAGAAATGTATTGAGCAAGACATTTAAAAAACATAATTTGGGATATGGAAAATGTGAATTTAACTTAATTTTGTCATGGTATACACTTAACATGCAATAAGAGAAAATGAAAACTTAATCTTAGTGTTTTAGATATTGTGTTGCTATGCATTATAAAATTTGAAATAGGAATTTATTAATAATCATATGGAATTATTATTATTTCTCGGTGAAACTATTTGTTATTATTCATAACGATTTATTCCTAAAATTAAACTCTTTGTTTATGAATTTATTCCTTTGGTATGTATTTAATAAAAAAGCAGTTGGTATTGGGTATAAAATATATGGTAATTTTCATCAATGCTCCTCTATTTCTAGTCTTAAGCTTCAATCTATTATAAAAAAATAAAAATTGAATTTACAAATTGACGACATTCATAGTACTCCATATGATAGTTTCAACTTCCCAATGGTTATCACGTCTATATAACATTGGATGCTCATCTAATAATAATGTAACCAATTATTGTATCAATATTGAAATTGCGATCTTCTTTTAACAATAATGTCATGCAAATACTTTATTGAACCTTTATTGGCTCAACTAACATTAGCATTGCAATAATTGTAATATTCAATTGGCTTATTTATTGCTAAAATGTTTGTGATGTTATATTTATTCTCTATTGAGGTGTCTTTGCAACAATTGGTACAACTGCTAATATATTTCATATTAATATTAAAAGCTTCAAGATATTTGAAAACTTAAAAGAAAATGGTGGATTGTGAATGCGAGTCATCCGATCATTTATAACATGGTCAAAGCCTCTTTGATCTTCACCAAAATTAAGGGATTATATTAATTTCCACATTAACCACACTCAAAAACACAAATTGCAACAATTAGTACAACTACTAATGAAAATGGTGAATTGTGAATACGAGTCATGCGATCATTTATAAAGTGGTCAAAGCCTCTTCGATCTTCACCAAAATTAAGAGATTATATTAATTTCCACATTGACTAGACTCAAAAACACAAATTGCAACAATAAGTACAACTAGTAATATATTTCATATTAATATAATTTTTTTTAAGATATTTCAAAACTTTTAAAAAAAATGGTGGATTGTGAATAGGAGCCATGCGATCATTTAAAATGTGGTCAAAGATTCTTCAATCTCCACCAAAATTAAGGGATTATATTGAAATCCACATTGATTTGAGACTTAAAAACACAAATTGCAACAATTGATGCTACTAATAATATTTTTCATATTAATATAAAAGTTTTAAGATATTTGAAAATTTCAAAAAAAAATGGTGGATTGTGAATAGGAGTCATGTCACTATTTATAAATTGGTCAAAGCCTCTTCAATCTTCACCAAAATTAAGGGATAAAATTGATTTCCACAAAACACAAATTGTAACATTTCGTGGAAGTACTAATATATTTCATATAAAATATTTGAAAATTTCAAAGAAAATGGTGGATTGTGAATGGAAGCCATGGGATCATATATAACGTGGCCAAAGTCTCTTCAATCTTCACTATAATCAAGGGATGATATTAAATTTCACATTGACCACACTCAAAAACACAAAATGCAACAATTGATACAACTACTAATATAATTCATATCAATATAAAATTATTTAAGATATTTGAAAACTTCAAACAAAATGGTGTGGCCAAAGCCTCTTCAATCTTCACCGAAATCACAGTTATATTGATTTCCACATTGACGACTGACTCGAAACACAAATCCATGCCGCGGGAATCGGGATGGATGGATATATATTATAAATGACAATGGACATATATTAGTGTGTGATTCACCCAAGTATTGGTGACCACCATTAAGAACTATACAAAGAAATGCTCCATAAATACCAAGTATGGCCTCTGTCATTCCTCAAACATCTCATTATTCTCAACTCCATTACTTATTTGTGCGGAGGGAAGAACCGAAATAAAATCCAGTGTTTTTTACGTGTCAAATGGAAGCGGTGCAAGGCGTAAATCGGTTGCGAGCGCGCGCCCGCCATTGAAAGTGAGCAGTCCCCTCAGTAGATTTGTTTATCAAGCGGACTCCCATTCCACTTTATTGTCACCACTAGTATTCATGCGGTTGAAGCGATATGGATCATCCCCAAATTGCGGTAGCACGAAAATGAAGAAGTGATGGGATCGGGATTAGGAATAGAGCATAGAGCATGTTTGTTTGTGAATTTGGGCTCTCGGGGTTGGCGGGTGACATCCAAAGCATCGCGGGCTTGTTCTTGAAACGAATAGGACCACGATTCCGGTGTGTTAATCTTAGTAATTTGTAGCTTGGACAGCTGTTTGTCCTCATCCAATTGTTATTTGGACAGCCTAGAATTTAGAGAAATAGTTGTTTTTGTCAAACAAATATTGTTAGGATAAGAACAATTGTTATCTAATATTGACTCCTTTTAGGTGACACCTCATAACCAAGGTTGTTATGGTTATTGAGTTGTCTTAATCTCAGCCGATCATTTGTATTAATCTCGGTCGTTGATTTTCAACGAGAGTAGTATATAAGGGGGTCATTGGGGTCATTTGTAACAAGGAAGTTTTGAGAGAAACTTGCAGTGTTAGCAAGTAGTCTTGCAGTGTTAGCAAGGGTGCAGTGATAGCGTTGGAGATAGCAATGGAGGAATATCAGCAGGAGGATTAGGAGATTGTCGGAGCTCTGCCAGTAAGAGGCAAGCAATATTTGTATCTCTTGATTTGCTGAAGTTTAATATATTTCTCATTTGTAGTACTGGTTTTCCCTACGGGGTTTTTCCAGGGACAATTGTCCGAAAATATTGTGTTCACCTTGTTGGGTATTTCTTATGTGTTTGTATTTGTGAAGTTACAGTTGTGTTATTTTCCAATATTTGTTGATCAAATAATCTTACAAGATAGGAGGTTAATAATCAATAACTGTAATAGATTTTTCACATGGTATCAGAGCTTTGTTCGGGTAGAAGAGATTTACCCTAGGTGAAAGAAAGTGAGGGTTTATAAAACCCAGTTTAACCTCTTCAAAATTATTATTATTGTTTTCTTTTAAGATGGCCTCAGCAGGTTTAAGAGATCAGGACAGATTGGATGGAGCCTCGAATTTTGGTGTCTGGAAAGCCAAAATTTCTTTATTGCTTTGGAAGAGAATGGTATCGGAATATGTGACCACTTTGTACTGTACACTGTACTATAGATGCAACACAACTCTTAGCATATAAGAAGGAAGATGCCAAGGCAAGGAGGCTGATTCTTGACGGTGTCAAGGATCATATTGTTCCACATATTGTAGAGTTAGATACAACTGAAGATGATGTGGGATGCCATTATGAATCTGTACCAGAATGCTACCACTAATCGGAAGCTGATTCTCAGAGAAAAGTTGAGGAATACCCGGATGAATAAGGGAGAAGATGTCACAAGTTACCTCACTAGACTTAGACTTGTCAAGGATGAATTGGCAGCTGTTGGAGACAAACCAAGTGATGACGAGCTAGTGAGAATAGCCCTAAATGGGTTTACTAAGCAGTGGGATGTCTTTGTTCAAGTCATCAATGGACGAGACACCTTACCGAGTTGGGATCGACTATGGAGTGATTTCACTCAGGAGGAGCTTAGACTAAGTCTTGTCAATGGAGCCAACAATAAGAGTCAGAAAAGTGAGGTGGAACAGGAAAATGTTGCCCTAGCGGGTAAAGGGAAAGCAAAGAAGGGGTCTAGTAAAGCATCAAATTCACAAGGTGAAAAGAAGAAGAAAGATTTTTCGAAGATCAAGTGCTATGGTTGTCATGAGTTTGGCCATTATGTCAGCGATTGCCCAGAAAGGAAGAAGAATGAAAAGAAAGGCAAGAAGCAAGTTGTGGCTCCAGCAAGTGCAGATGAGCTCTCTAGTAGAATGGAAGATGAGTTTGCACTCATAACATGTATGGTTAGCTCAACCTCATAGAGTGTTTGGTACATAGATAGTGGGGCATCATATCATATGACAGGAGCTAGAGAATACTTCTCCAATTATAAGGAAGAGAGCACCGAATCCAGATCTCTATGGGAACATGTCCAAACTCAACTCGGTTGGGAAAGGAACTGTTCAGTTTCAGAGGGAGAGTGGTAAGATTATTCCCCTACATAATGTGTTGCATGTTCCAGGCTTAGGGATGAATTTGATTTACTGTATCTGTCCTTTAGGACAAAGGGTACAATGTACTCTTTAGAGGGGCACATCTGTTGATCAAGCACAAGGATTGGAAATCACCCACATCTATTGGAGTTAGGAGCAGTCGGCTTTATAGGCTGCAGTTTGATATTCCTAAGGCACTCATGAGCAACAGTAATCTTAGAGATCAGGGAGAGCTATGGCATAGAAGGATGGGCCATATCCATCATGGAGCCCTTAAATTACTTCATGAGATAGTGACAGGTGTTCCTGAGGTGAGAAAAGAGCACGATGATGTATGTAAGGGATGCGTGTTGGGGAAGTTTGCTAAAGCATCTTTTCCAAGGAGTGACACCAGATCCAAGGGTGTTCTTGATCTAGTACATTTAGATGTATGTGGACCAATGTCGACGAAGTCTCTCAGAGGGTATGAGTACTTTGTTACTTTTATTGATGATTTCTCCAGGAAGACATGGATATACTTCTTGAAGACCAAGGATGAGGTTTTCAGTCGCTTCCAAGAGTTCAAAGCTCTTGTGGAGAATTCGACAGGAAGGAAGATAAAAGTTCTTCGGTCAGACAATGGAGGTGAGTACAAAAGCAATGAGTTCTAGGAGTTCTGTACCAGAGAAGGAATCAAGAGAGAGTGGACTGTTCCTTACAATCCGCAACAGAATGGAGTTGCTGAAAGGAAGAATCGGTCTATAACGGAGGCATCAAGGGCTATGTTGCATGACCAGGATTTACCCCGTTATCTGTGGGCAGAGGCATGCAATACAGCAGTATACATACAGAATAGAGTTCCACATAAAGTACTAGGGAGGATGACACTAGAGGAAGCATTCACTGGGAAGAAGCCAGATGTCAGTCACTTTAGGATCTTTGGGAGTTTGGCATATTGTCACATTCCTAAGGATACATGTACCAAGTTAGATCAGACTGCAGAGAGAGGGTACTTTGTGGGGTACAGTGAAATCTCTAAGGCATATCGGATATTCATTCCGGGGACCAGGAGGATTATTGTTCGACGTGATGTCAAGTTCATGGAGGACAAGGCATTTAGAAGGTCTAGAGATTTGCCAGTAGATGATCAGAGTGAGCAGCCAACAGAAGCTCCAAGGATCACTCAATCGAGTCAAGGGCAACAAAGCTCGAGTACAATTACTAGTACAAGCATAGACTCAGGAGGAGAGAGTTTTCAAAGTATGGAGCAACAGGTGCAAGAAGAGATGCATCAAGAAGACATGGAGCTTGATATTTCATCCTCTACAGTTGGCAGCAAGAACCGTGAGGTTCAACAGACACAGAAGAATACTCAGGAGTTAGTGGGTACTCCTAGGAGGAGTGATAGACAACGGAAACCACCAGCCAGGTATGATGACTATGTTGCATTAGTTAGTATGTTGGTAGATAGTGAACCTTCTAGCTATCAGGAGGCTGCACAACATCAAGTGTGGCAAGAAGCAATGGTTGAGGAGTATACTTCAATTATGCAGAATGATGTGTGGGAGGTAGTGCCTAGACCAACAGATAGGGCAGTGGTTGGATCACGTTGGATCTATAAGATCAAGCACGGTGCAGATGGTAGCATCGAGAAATATAAGGCAAGGTTCGTGGCAAAGGGGTTCTCTCAGAAAGAGGGAATAGACTACGAGGAGACATTTGCTCCAGTTGCCAGGTATACTTCTATACGAGCTGTAATCTCAATTTCAGCACAGATGGGATGGCAGATCCATCAAATGGATGTCAAGACAACAGCATTTCTTAATGGTGAGTTGAAAGAGGAGGTATACATAGAACAACCAGAAGGCTTTATAGCACACAACAAAGAGACCCACGTGTGTAGATTGAAGAGAGCATTGTACGGACTCAAGCAGGCTCCCAGAGCGTGGTATGAGTGCATTGATAGTTACTTGCAGGAAATGGGCTTTGTGAAGAGTGAGGCAGATGCTAATCTCTACTACTTGGTAGTTGGAGGTGAGATTCTCATTCTTGTTCTATATGTAGATGACTTGTTTCTTACAGGTTCACTGGGGCTCATAGAAGAATGCAAGAGGGATCTTGCAGCGGAGTTCGAGATGAAGGATTTGGGACTTATGCACTACTTTCTAGGCATGGAGGTATGGCAGAAAGATGGAGAGATTTTCCTTGGGCAAGGGAAATATTGCATGGAAATCTTGAAAAGGTTCAGGATGGAAGATTGCAAAGCCATGTCTACACCCATGATCATGAATTGGAGGAAGGTAGACACATCCAGGGAGAAGGATGTAGACCCCACCTTATACAGGAAGTTGATTGGTTCTCTCATGTATTTGGTCAATACCAGGCCAGATATAGCTTTTGCAGTTAACTCTCTTAGTTAGTTCATGGTTGAGCCAAAGAGAGTGCATTGGACTATGGCAAAGCATGTTCTGCATTATTTGCGAGGTACAATCGAGTATGGAATTAGATATGCTCGAGGTGAAGGAATCAGGTTGATGGGCTATACTGACGCAGATTGGGCAGGTAGTACAATGGACAAGAGGAGCACTTCAGGGTGTTGTTTCAGTCTGGGATCAGGAGTTGTATCTTGGTTCAGCAGGAAGCAGAAGTCTGTGGCTCTGAGTTCAGCAGAGTCAGAGTACATAGCAGCTAGCATGGCAACATGTGAAGCTATATGGCTTCGGAAGTTGCTAGTAGCCTTGTTTGGTCAGAAGGTTGAGACTACGGTGATACACTGTGACAATCAGAGTTGCATCAAGTTGACTGAGAATTCGGTGTTTCATGATAGGTCAAAACATATAGACATCAAGTATCACTTCATCAGAGATTGTGTACAGCGCGGGGTTGTTAAGCTATAGTTTATACCTACAGATCAGCAGGTAGCAGACATTCTGACAAAGGCATTGGGGAAGGCAAAATTTATCTTCTTCAGAGAGATGTTGGGTGTCATGCAGAACAGCTTCCTCGCTAAGAGGGAGTGTTAATCTTAGTAATTTGTAGCTTGGACAGCTGTTTGTCCTCATCCAATTGTTATTTGGACAGCCTAGAATTTAGAGAAATAGTTGTTTTTGTCAAACAAATATTGTTAGGATAAGAACAATTGTTATCTAATATTGACTCCTTTTAGGTGACACCTCATAACCAAGGTTGTTATGGTTATTGAGTTGTCTTAATCTCAACCGATCATTTGTATTAATCTCGTCTGTTGATTTTCAACGAGAGTAGTATATAAGGGGGTCATTGGGGTCATTTGTAACAAGGAAGTTTTGAGAGAAACTTGCAGTGTTAGCAAGTAGTCTTGCAGTGTTAGCAAGGGCGCAGTGATAGCGTTGGAGATAGCAGTGGAGGAATATCAGCAGGAGGATTAGGAGATTGTCGGAGCTCTGCCAGTAAGAGGCAAGCAGTATTTGTATCTCTTGATTTGCTGAAGTTTAATATATTTCTCATCTGTAGTACTGGTTTTCCCTACGGGGTTTTTCCAGGGACAATTGTCTGAAAATATTGTGTTCACCTTGTTGGGTATTTCTTATGTGTTTGTATTTGTGAAGTTATAGTTGTGTTATTTTCCAATATTTGTTGATCAAATAATCTTACAAGATAGGAGGTTAATAATCGATGAATCGTAATAGATTTTCACACGGTGAAATTCATAAGCTTATTTTAAGAGCCTTTGCTTAAATTTATGTCTGCAGTATTGATTGTGAAATGATCGCTGCCATTGAAGGAGCTTCAATGGAGGTGATATATTCCCGTGTATATTACCACAGATTTAAATTAGAAGTGTCACTATTCATTTCTCACGCACAATAACACTAACGTAGCTATAACTAGAGTGATAATTGATAAAGAACCAACATGACACGCAAATCTTTTAAAGAAGCGTCTTTATGTAATTAATACTTCATAACAAAATATTTTTCCATTTTTTAGATCCATATTTAATTGGGTGAGAGCATGACACTTCCACTTTGCTAAGAAAGTGGAGCTCTTATTTTTAGGCCTAGATTCTATTATGTCCCGTAGTTGGCTTTAAAAATAAGCATGGGACCTTTGTTGCAATAAAATAGCAGCCCAAACCCATCCATGGGACCATGCCCTTAGTTTGGTGTGAACAAACATAAACAAAAGGACCTAACAATATATGTATTTGAGATAAAAATTAGCAATTGCACTTGAAGTGTGGAGTGGGAATGTTGATAGGCGGTTAAAGAAGGTTGCGAGGAATATTTTTCGTTTTCACTGCGTGCGTGTCGACATGTCTCGTGAATTCTATTTCAAATAATTACAAAAAGAAAGCTAACATATTACTTTTGAATTGAATATTGAAACAATTTCGACATTTGGGAATACAAAAGAAAAAAATACAACTAGTATGATCAATAGAGAAGTCTGAGTAGTAGAATTACAATTTCACACCGATGGCAAATGCTCTATGCAATTTTTAAAAAATGAATAAGGTTTTCACGAGTTGTTCTACAAATTATATTGTGTATTTAGAGTGTGATCTTTACTCTTTGAAATTTGTTTTTCAAAGATGGGGTTCATTATATTTATGTGACAACAACTGCCATCCCATAAGGACATCCAGACACTACAAAATAAAACTATAAGTGACATCATCATGCTCTAAACACAAAATACCTGCAAAACCGTGACTATCCTCCAAAACAACTTGTGCCTCATGCCACTCTGAATAGTAACATTCTCCTCTCACTCCGCACGTGAATATGTGTCCAACCTGCAATGCCAACAACCATGGCTTGCTCCCACTCAACATGAACTCCCGTGCACTTGCCTCTAATCACCAAGCTCAAAAGCTCCAATATATATCAGTGAGAAATAAAACAGATGAAAGAAAATATAAAATTGATTCCCTTCTTATCAAAGAATACTTCTACATCACAAGACTTTGGACTTCTTGTGAATTAGGCTGAACCATCTTCTTTTCATCCATGTCTACTCAACATCTCTTGTTACCTGCAACTATGTCTAAACATGACTCTTCATTGAGGATCTCATCCTTGGACTAGATACCCTTGTCCTCAAGATTCCAACACATCCCGGAAATAAAAGTCAAACTCACCAAATATCCATAATGCATATTTTACTCGTGCACATTATTCAAACATAATATCAGTTGCTTCAAACAAAATAAATAAAACATGAACCATATAGAGATACCTGAATTTGACCCAAGTCTCACTGGACTCACCGAGCCAACTCCATCCTCTTTCTAATTCAAAGATTGAAGTGATCTACTTCATTTTTGCTGTACACTCTGTGCAAAAAACCTGATCCTCCAACCTGGACACTAAATCTTTTATGCCCTCCTCTGCTACAAAAAACCAGTACATATTTATTGTCATAGAGACCGACCTCGTCTGGCCGACTCGTACCAATTCCCCTATGACTAACATTGGTGCTACTGGAACTATCACAATGCCGCAAATTGGCATAGTACACCAAACCAGGTGTATACTCCGACCAAAGCAGATAGTTGTGTTGATCCAGTCATTTCAAGAAGCACCCAAATCTTGCACAAAATACTTTACAACAATAATACATGTAATAAAACTGCATCAAGATGAAATACATCACCTTACTAGCACTAAGACACTTAACCACATCTTGATTAAAGTAATTTCCTCTATGATGGAAGCCCTTTCTTCATTCTATGATATTATATTTTCCTTTTACGAAGCATGTGCATCTAACTGCACCAAGGATGCATAGCTGCTCCTCTATCTCTTACTCAGATTTACAATCCTAAACATGCAGGTGCAACCGAAAAATACAAGCACTGCAATACCAAGATAGCAAAACCATACCTCTATAATCCAGATGCATGTGCCAACATGCCTGTGCCTCCAAGAATCAGGGACACCTCAGCAATCAAGACACATTCACTGCATCTTCTCAAAATTCTTCAAATATGTGATTTTACTGTTTAAACAAGTCACCAACACCAGTGTCTAACTAACCGACCACGGTCACCCTACCGATACTAGCTAAGGAATAGTACCAACCAACATCGGTATAGCATACCGATGCCGATCACTATCATTTTCCATCTCCCACTTGAGATTAAATCTCTTCCTGCGATTTACACATTAGGAAAAACAAAACTTTTCTCTCATACAACTGTCAATAATACCACTAACAAAACCCTGAAGCAAACCCTTGCTCTGAAAACTAAATCCATCACTCTAATACCAGTTGTTGGGAATACGTGACATGCGAAATAGTGTTATGATTCAATAACAAACCAAATCATGCAAATACGGAACTAGACAATTCCCCAAAATCTACAATAGTGGAAGTATAAACAAGAATAATCCAAATCAAAACAAAGTACACACACATAACACATGTATCGTGCTTCACCCAATGTGGGGTACGTCCACCAAAGATAGAGATCTCAATATATAATAAAGAACAAGAATACAAATCAACCTTCCCATAAAAATAAAATGCATCTCTCCAAGAGTATCTCCTCCTCCAGATCTCTAAACGGATCTACATGAGTGCACTGACCGCGCCTCACGAACCACCACCAGATCTCACATAGCCAGGAACTACTGCATCTCTAAACTACAACCAAGCTCTCTTGTGGATCTGCAAACAAGACCTCTCAAATGGGTCTACCAATAAGTAACCATAACTGTGCACCAAGAAGTAAGTCTCTCTTCCATCACTGCATAAACTATGCAAACAAGAAGACAACCTCCTCTACAATATTTGGATACTATCATGTACCCACAAGCTATATAATGAGCTACAATACTATATCTCTATGGATCATCAATACAATATGATCTCATGGATCTACAATACAAGATCTCACAACAACATGTGGATCTACAAGAAGAGAAACTATGTTCTTTGCATACTATGCAAGCCATTAAATTTAGACAATAATTATACAAAGGAAATATAGTAGAAGACATTAGCCTCTTCTCACCATTTAGATGTACCTGCAATTTCCTTTTGTCCATCTTCTCTCCATGGAAGCTATGTCTTCATGTAACCTTTTTCTTCTTCTTCTTCTTCATTCTCTAAACTAAGGATTCCACATGCAATAATAATCAATTACATGCAATTCTCTTCTTCTAACCCTAACTTTCTAGATTATATAAGGTTATACAAATTTAGGGTATATTAGCTATGCATTTACAACCTTTAGATCACCTTTAAATAAAAGGTGAGATCTAATCCCGCGTTTAAAATAAAAACATAAACGCATAGGTAATCGGTGACGGTTCCGACCGATGTCGATTCTTGTGTAAACCTGCAAGTTTGTAAAACATGCTTTTTGTGAAGAAATTTAGCTCCACAACTCAACACATGCTTCAAGATCATAGGGGATTATCGAACTATGTAATGTGTTTAGACATACCCACCACTTCCACACAAGCCAAGACGTCAATTGATTCTAGCATAATGTCCAAATCCTTAGTCATATAAGCAACGAGGATCTTCCTCCATTTTTTTCTTTCACAAATTGGTGGCTACTTTAGTTTAATTATGACCGTTGTCTAATAGCTCTAATAATATCACACATGTAACTTCAATTTAGCCATTCTTTTCAATTCAAGTTTTGTTGATGGTTAGATGTATTAGGCAACTAAAAATTACACTATTTACTGCTCACACAACATGCCTACTTTCTCTTGTGTACATATAGAAGCAAATGGGTACCTATATAACAGTGTACAAAGTAAAATCAAGTTGTTTACAATATATATATATATATATATATATATATATTGTGTAAAGAACTTGATTTTACTTTGTACACTGTTATATAGGTACCCATTTGCTTCTGTATCATACAAAGAGAAAGTAGGCATGTTAATGTGTGAGCAAAAAAAAATCAAGTTCTTTACAAAATATATATATATATATATATATTCTCATTGTTTGATGTTTGGGTTTTAACCCACATATGGAAAATAACTTTATTTTATTCTATAACAAATACCCACATGGGATTTTGATGTTTTTCATGGATAATACAACTAACATTTATAAAACAATGATAGGGAATAAGAATACAAAGTGTGTTTTTTTTTGAAAAGGCCTTCAAAACTTTTAAACAAATGTATTTGGCATGTGTAAAGTTAAACTCTACAACCTATGCCATCATACTCCCAACATGTTCCAAACATGCTTTATCAATGCATCTTGAAATTGCTTCAACAACTATATTGATCCTCGTGCATTACTATTAGGATAATCATTGCACCTCTTTTTAGTGCAAGTGTTAGATCTTATTTATATACATTGATGATCATATTTTTATTATTGGTAAATGGTTTTTGGGAGGGACCATACCCTAACAAAAGAAGGTTCAAAAACTAGATATATAAAGATACATCAGTGGTTTTTTTGACTAGTGGGGACCACACCCCGAACAAAAGGACCTAGAATCAAAATATAGAAGTCAAGAACAAACGTAGAGAGCATCCTTCTAGAAGGAAGCAAGAAAACAACAACATTGTAGCACCACTATGACCCCAAAACTACATGAAACCAACAAAAACAAAAAACAAGAGAAACCTTGATCACCTTCACTTGAGCACTTTTTTAAAACATTTTTTGACCTCCTCTAGTCCATTAAATAGATTGAGAGCTATGATTTGTGAGGGGTTGTTCATATTAATGGTGGAAGTAACAAGTTTCTTATTTTTTCCATCTTTCCATATCCTAGGATGAATATTGTTGAGGTTGCACACTTGTTTGACTTGAATTTCGATGATCATATTTTAAAAGGGGTCAATTTTTATATAAATATTAGATTCGATGTTTTTCACCAAAGTATGTGATCCTCCAAAATTTAAATTATATTTTAATTCAATAAAAGGAAGACATGTGATGAAAATTCTAAAAAGGTTTTTTTTTTTCCTTTTATCACTTTATATATTATTTGGAAAGTAATATATAGAGAAATTGCTAATTACTAGGCAAAACTAGTTGGTTTCATTGTTTTGGCCTCTAAAAATTAAAAATACCAATGGTTTCCTTATTGTTGGGATGTCTCGGGTTTGAAGCCGAGGCACATGTGATGCCCAGGTTATTTAGGCCATCGGGGACCACTCTATCTTTTGTTCAGGTGATGTCGATGACATCATCGGAGGCAACAATGATAATCATGGTTGGTGTTACATGGTCCATGCATCTTGGAATTGTTTTTACGAATCTAACACTCCTTATTTAGTCCCAAAATCAATCTCGCCTAAGTTGGTTGGCCTTGCCCACGATAATATATTATGATCCTTATGTCTATAGGGGCAACACCGCATTGGAGGTGGCCCTCCCACCGACACAATGATCGGTTGTTTGTTGCCTTGCTACACAATTTGAATATGCCTCTTCAATACATCTTGGAATTATTTTGACAACCCTATAAACCTTACATGCCTTACTACCCAAGTTGAACATACCTCTTGAGTGCATCTTGAACTCCTGAATTTGCTTCAACGACTCTATAAACCCTCGTATTTTTACTATCGATGTAACATCACACCTCCTTTTGGTATAAGTGCTAATTACACCGAAAGGCGTGTTCTATGTTAGAAAGCCCGACCCCTTCTGACAAGCAACAAGACATCAAAGATCACGATTGGTTGGTCGACGATGTACGGATAATCCTTTACCCTACACATGGCACGCAACAGGGTCGAAATTAATATTGTATTGTTGCTTTATTTTTGAAATCCTCCGGACTGACAAGGGACTGCAGCATGCGCGACAGAGGGAGAAGCATTTCGTGGCTCGATGTGGCATGTGTCGCAAGAACTGGATTGGGCTCAATACTGGATCCTTTTTGCTTCGCAACTGTCAATGGTCGCTCGACATTCTCGACGCCTCGGCTCCCATGGGACCGAAGGGAAAGATCCGCATGGATGCAGGAAAGCTGCTCACGAGTTTCCTCACCAGCCGACCTGAGTTCGAAGCCGACGATCAGTCGGCCATCGTTTATCTCCTCATCACGCAGAGACAAAAATGGGGCGACAAGGTTTATCTGGAAAGCACCTATTATCTCCATGGTTACTGGGGCATTCTTGTGGACAAGTACGAGGAAATGATCGAAAAATATCATCTGGGCCTGGGGGATCACCGCCACCGTTGGTGACTCACTTTGTGGGATGCAAACCCTGTGGGAAATTTGGGGATTATCCTGTGGAACAGTTCCTGAAACAGATGGAGAGGGCTTACAATTTTGGGGATAATCAGATCCTGCAAATATATGGCTTTACTCACAAGAATCTCAGCAGCCGGAAAGTGAAACGGACGCGCAACCAGACGGACAGGCCCCTGGAAGTTTCTCCTTTTTCATCGATTTGTTAGATTTGGGTTTTGTATTTTCCCTAGGATTCATTCGCATGGCAGATTAGAGAAAAAGGAGAAACCCTAATTGTATTCACCATCCTCTTGCGTTGCTGAATTTTTTGGATTTTGCGGCTTAAAATTTTGTGCATTGAGAGGAGATCGTGCCATGGAGCGGGTAATGGAAATTTCTTCCACTCTTAATAAAATTTTGTGTGTTTTTAGGAAATTTTAAAGGTTGATCTCACTCGGGGTTCATCTTAAGAGACCTCTTGGAAATCGGAGGTGGAGAATACCTGGCGAATATCCCCGGAACCGGTTTCGCGAGAAGGTGAATTTTTTGGGGGTTGTATGAAAAATTTCACCTGATTGTCAAGTGCTATGACAGAAGGCTGCAGACGCGTGACGGGAGATTTTGCTGTCGCGCGTCAAAAAAATGCAATGACGTGCGTCACTAGACCTCAGTGACGCGCGTCAACAACCTTGTTGATGCGCGTCAAAGAGGTCTAGTGACGCGCGTCACTAGACCTCTTTGGCGTGCATCATCAGGTTGTTGGCGCGACGCGACAATCGAGGTCTGGGACGCGCGTCGTCATGCATTTTTTGATCGCGACGACAAAAAATCTCCTGTTCGTGCGTCTACACGCTTGCCCTCTGCTTCGCTTCTCATCAAAAATCTCCATGTCACACGCCAACAAACTCTTTGTCGTGCGTAAATAACTATCGCGTATCCAATATCTGTTGTACCTCCTCGTCCGCATGTCAACTATCTATCATCGGTCGGACAACACCCTCGGTGGCGCGCGTCACTAGACCTCGATGTGCGTCAACAACCGCCGTGTTGACGCCTTGCAGCGTCGAAAGAGGTCTAGTGGACGCGCGTCACTGACCTCTTTGATGCTGCGTCATGACGCTGCGTCCACTGACCTCTTTGATGCATGTCAACACGGTTGTTGACGCGCGTCACTGAGGTCTAGTGATGCACGTCATTGTATTTTTTTCGACACGCGATAGCAAATATCCCGCATCACGCGTCGTAGCCTCCTCGCCCTCTTCTTGCGCGCATCGAAAAAATCTCCATGTCGCTCATCAACAAACTCTTTGTCATGCATCTACTATGCGTCAATATCTGCAGTATCTCCTTATCTGCAAACCCTCCTTGTCGCGCGTCCAATAACTTAAACCCTTGTCGCGTGTCTATAATACGGGATATATCATATTGTTGAAAAATGTTTAGTAGAAGTGTTCTACAGAATAATCTAGGTTTATATAGGGGATATTTTTCAAGGGTAGGCGAAGCCGATCCTAAAAAAATTAAAGTGTAATTTTTAGGCGAACAGTCACCGACAAGTGTAAAAAAATTCGTCTTTTCAAAATTTTCAAAAATGGAATATTCGCCATATTACGAATATTCGCCACTAAAATTTTCCCTAATCTCACTTCTTAATATTTTTAGAAGGGTTTTGTATCTTAAACAAATGCATCAGATATTTTTGCTTACTTCCATTTTAGTAGGATCTGTAATCGAATACATTTTTACATGCGCATACTAAATAATAGTTGAGATTTTCTGTCCTGTATTAACTTGTAGATCTCATATTTAATTTTAGGTGTTTATGTCCTTTTGCGGTATACAAAATGTTTTTGGAGATTTTATATCAGGGGATTTTTCTTTTTTCTAGTTAAAACCCTATCCAGAAGCTGTTTGAATGTCTTCGTGTGATATCCAACATGTTATGGAGTTTTTTTAGTAATAGTATTTTATTTCTTTTTTATTTTTAAAACCCTGACTGGAAGATATGGAATAGGCGATTTTTTGTTTTGTTTTTGCTATTTCTGGTAGATTTTCACCATGCCAAATAATCAGAATTATAATTGTTCTCATATAATTTTCCTTTGAAATAATCAACTGATGTTTCATTTAAGATCCTTGCAAGAACACTGTTAGCAGGGGATTCGTGTTTTTCCCCCATCTATGCAAGATAGATAATATCAGAAGTTTTCTGGTGATTTTTTGTTTTGTTTTTGCTATTTCTGGTAGATTTTCACCATGCCAAATAATAAGAAGTATAATTGCTCTCATATAATCTTCCTTTGAAATAATCAACTGATGTTTCATTTAAGATCCTTGTAGGAACAGTGTTAGCAGGGGATTCGTGTTTTTCCCCCATCTATGCAAGATAGATAATATCAGAAGTTTTCTGCCTTGCACGAAAGGTCTTCAAATTTTTTATTATTGCTTACACTACTAAATTGAGGTTTCTTTTCACATATTGAAGACTTTTTATGCACATGAACTGGTATCCAATGCCCAAATAATCAATCTTCACCTGACTTGAACCCGTATCCTCCTTTTTGGTGTTAGGTCTTTGCACTCAGCATGAATTAATACCTGGTTCTAGGTCTTTGCACTCAACATGAACTGATCCCTGGTTAACTCATTTTTACCCAAACAACATCACTAATGGACTAACAACAATTTGACTCTAATATAGGACATGCAGTGGGATTCCTTTTTTTTCTTTTTAATTTTTTTTTATCCTGTCTGGGACAGGTTTTGCAGATATCAGATTAGATCTTTTTTCTCCTTTTTCTCTCTAAATTTGAAGGAAGATCTTCAACACTCAGGGAATTTTCTTGAAGGAAGGTTTTTTTTTTGGTTTTTGAACACAATTATTGCAAAAACTTCTTTCAGTAAACTCTACTGTGGATCACATTTTCTCTCTGGATTCTTTTAGCATAACACCATTTCTAAATCAGTTTCTTACCTATTTTTATTGTTAATTTTTGTTGGTATAAGTAAAACCATAATTACATATTAAATTCTTATAAAATTTGATCTGAATGTTTCTTTTGATTTTTTATAGCATCTTTTAAATTTTTTAGTCCCAGATTTCTTGGGATAAATTCCCCTTCAACGTGATATTATTAGGGACTTTAGGCTTGGTATTAAATGCTACACATGGTTCTTTTTTATAATGTCTGGGCTTCGTTGAATATTAAGTATCAAAGATTAGTCGTTGGATATTATTTTGATCACTGGCATGTTTTAGTTATTTGCTATAAAATTGTTGGTGTATCAGTTTTTGTTGTAATACTTAAAATATTTTAATGTTACTAGGTGTTTTTCATTAAGATGCATCAATTCCGTGGTGTAATATCATGGCTCATTTACTTAAACCTGTTTTGGTATCAGTTTGGTAGTAATTTTGCATTTTAGCAAAATACTTTGGTCTTTATGCTCTAGGTTTCATATTTTTTTTAAATTAAACTTATGTTATGTGTTTCCTGTTCTCCTGATATGTATGTGCCTCTCTGCAGCCTCGGGAGTCAACATGCTTTTTGTCTTGTCAGCAACACTAAAGAAGGCAAATCCTTTTATCTTTGCTATATGTTGGTCTTCTAAATTTAGGGAAGAATTTATTTTTTTACTCGTTCCTCTGACCCTTAGAGGAGTTGCGCCTCAGAATAGAAGTCCCTGGCCTTGGATTCCAGGGTAAGAGAGTTTTTCTTCTTTGCCTTCCAACAAAAGAAATGCGAGGAGGAGAATTTTATGGCAGGACAAGGATGTGGAGCTCTTTGTGGAAATGGACCCAATTGGAAGGTATGGCTGCTATGATGCGGCTCTAGGCCATGGTGCCATCATCTGGGACCCTGAGATAGTACCAACAGAAGCACCGACATGTCTCCATGAAGGTAGTGAAGAACTGGGCGTGAAATTTTTTGAAGGGTTTGCACTATTTACACAGTCATGACCCTTGCATCATTTATAGGGATTTGAATTGCAACAATATTTTTGTGATGGCAATAGTGGCACTTTGAAGATTGGGGACCTAGGTCGTTCGTGTACCCATCAGAGAAATAAAGCCACCCATACTGTGATTGGTACACCTGAATTCATGGCTCTAATTTTTTTTTAATAGGATTACAATGAGCTTGTAGATATCTATTCTTTTGGTTTGTGCATCCTGGAGATGATTACCTTTGACATTCCCTATAGTGAATGTCATAACGTCACTCATACTTACAAAAAGGTGACTTTCAGTATAAGGCTTGCTGCATTGGAAAAGGTTACGAATCCAGAAGTTAGACAGTTCATTGACAAATGTTTGGCAAAAGTATCAGTGAGGCCTTCTGCTGCAAAGCTTCTAAAGGATGAATTTCAGAGAAGTGAAGGATAGCACTTAGCTTAAGTGCATGCATTCTACACTCTTATTATAGATTTTTAATAGTTGTAGGAGTGGATTTTGGGATTATGTGGTGGAACAGTTGTCGGACCAGTTCTTTGGATCGGTTTGTTTTCCAGTGAATTGAATTTAAGGGGGGCTATGTAGAAAACATATGTTGCAGATAATGATGACAAATATATGTAATATGTAATAAAAAGCTTTAGGAAATAGTTTGTGGAGGCCTACGCCATTATGCTACAAGTATCCAAAACTGTATTTTATTTATTCCCATAACATTCTTTAGTATCTATTTAGTATATATATAAGGTACACTTGTTTATTTAGTACAAGACCAAGTTTGTGGTAATATGTGGAGAACAAAGATTGGATTCATCCAGATGATCTTGGGCATGAAAAAGGTAATTCTTGTGGGATGCATAAAGGTATATAGTATTTTTTTCTAAAATTATTGTTTTAAGTCCAATAATGGTTACCAAGGTTTATGTATTCTAAAATAATTGTTAAAGTTCATTAACAAGCTTAAGAAGCTTGGGTTTTGAATGCCAAACAACATCATTGGTTTATCAATTATTATAGGGACTAATAGAAATTGAGGTTATTATGTATTTGTGTACATGTGAGGCTTCATTTCTGGTAATAATGTAGAGTATTATTGTCGAGGGTGAGTTGAGTTGTGCTATTAATAATGGACTGCTTTGAATTTGACCTTGGAATTTGTTGTAGATTTTCGGTTATAACAAGATTTCTAGAATATGTAAAGATTAAGAAGAAACATATAGAAATTAGGAGAAAGACAACAGGAGTTGGAAGGATGCAAGTAATTTTTTTGCTGCAGCAAGGAAAATGAGCAGGTAATAAGAAAAAAAAGCCTTTACATCTTAAAAACAAGCCTTAGAAGAGATGAAACTGTCAGAAGTGCAACAGACAAAGGAATACATGTTTTTGTCTTCCAAGGAGAAGGGATCAGGAAAGTATCCTGAAACTTAATATTATCCAGTTTGCAAATCTTGCCTTAGAAGAGATGAAGTTGTCAGAAGTGCAACAAACAGAGGAATACATGTTTTTGTCTTCCAAGGTGGAGGGATCAGAAAGTATCCTCCCGAATATTATCCAGTTTGGACATCTTGTGATGCACTCTAGCCTAATCATTGTTGACTTGCCCTTGAGCATAATGGTTATCAATGATTGAAGTTTCTAAGATATGTTGTTTAGAAATTTAGACCTACCTTGCTCAGATAATGGTTTTCATTTATCCAGATTTGTTAGTTCCATAGTATAGATTTTTTTTATTGAATCCAAAGTTTGGGTCAGGCACACATAATTCTTGAGTTTAGCTTCCAAGGACTGGAGTATCCATTTTGCCAAATTCACCCATGGAGTGATCTTGGCCTCGTTCCTTATTAATTGGCCAATAGTCATTTATTAAGTCAATTTTCTTGAGAACTATTGACTTTGATTTCGATTGGAAACTCAATAGCCTCGACTCTCAACTATCACTTTGGATTTCAATACTTTGTTGTCTCGAGAGCACTTTTCCTTTTCCATAAAGCCAAATTTACAGAGTTTGCTTGATTCATAAATCCAATTTTCTTATTTTCAATATATATATATATATATATATATATATATATATATATATATATATATATATATATATATATATATATATATATATATAGTATATAATGATCTTTCGTTTCTAATATGATATACCAATTCTTAGAGATTACAATAATTGAGTATAACATAATTTAAAAGAGGATGATTCAAGTTTCAGTTATATTGTATTACCCTTTGACTCTGTGAGTGGAAATGAAATGTATTTGATATCCGAGTATTATACATAGGGATAGGGGCAAGCAACAAGAAAGTGTTCATCGTCGTTGTCATTGCAAATGGACTGAAATGGCAAGCACAATAGATTATGGGATAGATGAGGAGATAAAGTTGGTAGCGGCGAGTGCCCTGTTGAAGAATGGCTATGAATTTATTGAGGCACGTGTATGTGCTATATTGAAGCGTCATGGCGTGACTTACACTGAGACAAATGCTTCGAACGTGATGCTTGATACTAATCAAATTAAAAAATTGCGTGAGTTCATGTGTAGTGATCTTATTGCTAGGAAGAAATCCTTGATAAACGAAGTATATTCAGACCCTGAGTTCCATGGTTACAACTATTTAATTTTATTCCTCATCTTCTGTTCAAGATCACAATAAATGACTTATGGGCACCACATTATGTATTAAATAAAGTTTTATATATGAATGATATATATTAAGATAAACCTAACACTTTGCCTATTATTTGCAAGCACATTTATGCATGTGTAAGCCCTTATTTATTATTATGCATATTGTTTATTTCTTGTGCTATTACTCCCTCTCCAATAGGTACTATTGCAATCTTTCATATTGTTTGTTATCTACGTACATGTCTGATAATGTTGACAGTCTCAAACTTTCTTTGAATTCAGACTTTCCTGTTTTATAATGTTGACAGTCTCAAACTTTCACTTTATTTAACTCATTGAATAAAAAAACAATTCAACGTACATGTCTTTCAGATCATTCACAACTATAACATTTCTTTTTAGTTTCTTAATAAGCCTAAAAAATAATAGAACTTGCACAAGATTAAAAGATTGGATTTACACAAAGAGTGAAGGTAGAAGAAAGAGAAGACAAAGACATCATTAGAAGAAACCAAGCGAAAGGAAATGATAGAAAATTTGTGAAAGTGCTCGAAACCTTAAGAATCACAATCACTAATGTATGAATACATGTAGTGAAATATTAGTCGGTCATTCCACAAATGTTCTTAGACTAACGGGATGTAGATTTTAAAAAGTGACTATTGAACCTTTCCGATAAATATCGTTCAATGGGTTTCACCATCAAACGCATATATATTTTCCATTTCTTATTGTGTCACCTTTAAGTGCAAATTACACTCACACGCATAATGTCAACTCGAGTATCAAATATTTTTCACACTTCATATATTTCCCTACACTTAATCGAGCTTAGCATTATAAAGGGTGCCTGAAGTGCTCCAAGAAACAAGCATTTCAGTTGGGTGTCGAACTTGAAACCTATTGGCTTTTACCCAATATTTATTTTGCCTCTTTCAAGTATAAATTGCACTCACAAGAAAAAGGAACATAGATAACCGATATTATTAGGTTCTTGCAATTTGACTTGTGGAAAATGTGCGATACATGCATTTCTTTGGGTCTCAAACATGAAACCTTTTTAAATTTCCTCATTTTTAGTTTGTTCTCTTCAAACACATATTGAAACGCCGTGAAAAATACCTGTAAGATATATACGATACACTGGAACACAATGTCCTCCCCCTCCATCGAATCCTTTCTTAATAAATCTTCATCATTTCCATCTTTTTTGCTTCCTCAATTTTTTATTCTTCACTCCATCCCCTTCAGCGTTTTCATTGTACACTTCGCGTACGATTGCTAGTAGTATAAACAATTTTAAGATACACTTAAAAGATATATATATTTAAATTACTCCACATGTTGTCCACACCATATGAAAATACTAGTATAGTCAAATTAAACTCAGGAATCTCCGTATCACATAAATTAGCATGGTTAAATCGTTGACCAATAACAAATAAACTATTTCACATTTTTTAGTTATATTTTTCTATAATTTGGTCAATAATTCAACTTATTGACAAATAGAACAAAATTTACCACAAATAAAACTCTCAAGCCCCTAGAAGGACCATATCTTGCAAATACACGGAAGTGGATGAATGGATACACATCAAACACGCTTCCCATACCAAGGAGTGGCCACAAAAGTAGACGCGTGTTCTCACTTTTGTGGATTCACAAATATCATCAGACTGCCTTCTCTAACATCATCTCCGTATCATCCACTCTTGTCCAGTGGAATAAATACACTAAGGTTATATTATTTCCGTATCATCCACTCTTGTCCAGTGGAGTAATAATCGAGGAGGGAGGAGCTCGAATAGTGCAAGCAAGAAAATTTCCAGTTTCTTTTGGGTGTCAATGGAAGCTGTCCAAGAAAGAAATCGGTTACAGAAGCGTGCGCCGCCGCCATTGAAAGTGAGCAGTCCACCTGCAGATTTGTTTATAAATAGCAACCCCATTCCTCTGCTGTCGCCGCTACTCTGGCCAGTTGGACCAGACACAGCAAAACCCCATATTGCAGCTGCACAGGAAGAACATGAAGTAACAGCAGGAGCAGAAACAGCGCGTAGTGTTTGTTTGTTGGAGAATTTGGGCGCAAAGGGTTGGCAGCATCCAGCAGCGCCAGGCTTCTTCACTGAAATGCTCACGCCTCTGTTTCCGGTGAAATTCATGTTATAACTGGTCTTGCCAGAGATCGAAACCCTTTGACTGGGCACTCAATCTTTATCCATTGTGGACATATCACAGCCATCAGAGGAGTTCTGCAGAGCTTCCCACCCCGCACAAAATGCGACTGCTATTTCACCCAATTGTGGGGTTTCAGTTCCGATATATGCAAAGCTTTTGGCTACTGGAATATCACTGTATTTTTCCCCAAAAGCATATTTACAAGTGTCTCGGATATCTTTTATACATCTTGAGAATGCGTTTTAAAGAGCTTAATGACTAGCAATTGCACCGTCAGTTTGCAATGGAAACACCGATAAATGAAATGGCAAGGATCAATAGATAGATTTGTTATCAATGATGGAAGTAGTATATTTCAATACTTGGAAAAAGGGGATTCAATTTTGCAAGTTTAGATCCAGAATATAATTGTAGATTGTAACTAAAATTACAATCAATTAAAATTCGCAACACACATACAATTTTAGATGGTGTAGTTCAGATGAATTATGATCTATATTCTACTTGACAAATCATACAACTCAACAAAATCAATCAGATACCGCAATACTGATTGTAGTATCCAAAACCATCTATATTAAGGCCACACAGTATTGAGAAGAGCGTGCTCCTTGTATAATTGAAATTACACTCCCAAATGAAACCTTTAAAGTTTCAAGAACCCTACTCCAAAGATAGAAAAACAAATAGCTTCTCCGAGTAATTAATAATTGAACTCAACAGTTGTACTCTCGCCCACCATCTGATACTCTTAAAGTATCATCTTGCAGGGACAAGAGGCTTCATCCAATGGATAATAAAATAATGGAATAGCTAAAAATGACTGTGATAACCATCCAATGGCAGCAACGAGCATTCTTCAGGGATGGCATTGAAATATTCTTCCTTGGGTTTATCCGGAATAACTATTGTTTTTGGTAGTTCACCCATTTGCTCGGAATGCACATCCTTAACTGCAAGGGAGAATTCATCCCAGTTTAAGGAAATATATTTTAAACAGCGATTAATTAAATAGCACATCAAAATTGTTCCAACATTATTTAGTTACCAAACTATATTACAGCGTCTTCTTGCATTTACAGAACATTAGGCTATTTATTATTACCTTTGGTGCCTTTCAACAACTTTTGCTATACTGCCCCCATATGTTGGAGCAAACACATAACTTTCTAGTGACACCAAGTAATCCAGAGTGGCCATCTGAGACGAATAAGTTTGGGAAAGGCATTAGATCCTCAGGATGAAGAAGCGTTTCCTTTCTACCTTGATCCCATTAAGAGAAGCCATAGAAAATGAAAGGAAATCGCTTCAAGCACCAAACAAGACAAAGCACCCTTCGGTTATGCAACATACCATCTTGGGATAAGCTGCACGCACGGTAGACATTCTCCTCTCTCATCCATATAGTTCATCAGCGCAATATAAATTCAGATATTTTTTTATTAGATTGTAGATCATGACAGCTAAGACCAACATTGGAAATAACCTGACCTTTTCTTTCCACCATCAATATGCATACCTGAGGAAAGAGATGCCAGATGATGATAGTCAAGACCAATATAACAAATAATGTCATAAGAAAACTTAATCACAGATCATGGCAACTAAGACCAACACTAGAAATATCCTGACGAGGAAATAACCTTAATTATCAAGTGCTTGTCAAAACCAAGGTTATGTCTTCAGGGGTTGATGGATATAACCCATCTAGCCACTTTAATTCACAATTTATGTGTTTTTCTTTCCACTATGGATATGCATACATGAAAAAGGAGATGCCAAATCATGATAGTCAAGTGCAATGTAGCATATAATGTCATGAGAGAAATAAATAGCAGATTGTGACGGCAAAGACCAACTCTGAAAATAACCTGATAAGGTAATAATATTAAATATCAACTGCTTGTAAAAGCGCTGCAGTATCTTCAGGCATTAATGGATATAACCAGATCACAATTTATGACTTTTTCTTTCCACCATGGATATGCCCGCCTGACGAAGTAGATGCCAGATCATGATAGTGAAAACCAATGTAGCAAATAATGTTATAAGAAAACTAAATCGTGGATTATGACAGCCAAGACGAACACTGGAAATAACTTGATAAGGAATTAATATTCCATCATTGCACACAAGTCACTTCATTCTGGCAGGTTCCTTTGTCTCTTGATCAGTACGGGCGCAATAACTTTATGGGTTAATGGATATAACCTATCCAGTTGCTTTAGATTGCAATTTATGACTTTTTCTTTCCACCATGGATATGCACACTTGAGAAAGGAGATGCCAGATCATGTTAGTCAAGACCAATGTAGTAAATAATGTCATAAGAAAACTAAATCGCAGATCATGACAGCCAAGACCAACACTGGAAATAGCCTGATAATCATTGCACACAAGTCACCTCATTCTGGCAAGTTCCTCTACCTTTTCATCAGTATAGCCATGAGCACAATCAGAGAGGGCCAGCATATCCAGTTCACAACGAAAACGTAAAACCAAGAATGGGCCATTTTCACGCTACGTTTACAAAAGTCTCCAGCCTAATTCCTCAATCTGGGAAGTAAAACTTTTCCTCTAAAAATTGTCTTTGTTGCATTGCCCCCTTGCACGTGACTGTTGTGCTTAACAATTTCAGTCCTTTGTTGACGTGCTTCACCTCTGGAGATGTACAAGTTCTACTTCTTCATAACGCCATTGGAGGTATCCTAGTTCTCCTGCCAAATGTATACAACCGACAGATGCTACACATTTATCACAAACCTGGACAATTATCTTCTTCAAATCAAAAACATATTAAAAACCACCTCATCCGAGGACAATTTTTCTCTAATAAAAGTGCTATGAGACGATAAAAGACAAGGAAGCAAACAAAAAATTGATTTCATTAATACCCCTTACACGGCCAAGCTGGACTGATGAAAATGGAAGTATTAATATGGTGCCACACACTAGCACAGGTGCTACTACGTTTTTTAATTTCTACAAAATTAAAGGAGCCGTCCAAAGTAAGGTTTAGTAAGGAGAGCACCCGTTGCATTGTCTGCAAGATGGACTTATGAAGCAAGGCTACGAAATTGGTAAGGACAGTTTTTCCATCCTATCATTAATTTCTTTTCCTTCTCTTAAAAGCAAAGAAAGACCAGGTCACAGATTACAAAGAGCAGATCAACGAATCTCATCCAAACATGTACAGGTTAGTCCATATATAAGAGAAGGCGCTAAGGAGCAAATATGCAGCCAGGAAAAAATAAATGGAGAAATAACCAAGAAAATTACCTTTTGCACACCCAGTGCCTCCAACAAATCCATCTCCTCTATAAAACATCCTTACGAGTTACCTTACAGCACCTTTGACATCTTTTGATGTAACACAACCTGCATTGAAATTTTTTGCCCTTCCCCCTACCACCCCACTCCAGTTTAACCCAGCTAGAGAAACCTTCGCAGCGCTTGTTGGAGAGCAACAGATCTTGTCAAACATGCACTGTTCATTGTTATCTCTAGCAGGAATGTTGCAATCCAAAGTGAAAACTTTTTCATTTTTGCAATTGGGCAACTGGATTATGTTACTAATTGAGCCGCGGCGTGCACATAACATCTTTTAATAATTTAAATCTCCGCATTAACGGATTTATAGAGGTTGCATTAGGAAACCTCTTAATGGAATTTTGCCTCCAGACTGAAAGTAACATGAGATAATCTTAAGCTACCCTACATGTCGTCACCAAGGGTACAACTAACAACCCAAAAGATTCACACACGAACAACACAGTGAACAACTTGATACAAGGATGGCCATAAAGGCAAAAGGCAGCGGAAACATTCACATCTTTCAAGGACAATTTACTTTTCTTTTAGACATGACAACATAGAAGTCCGACCACAAAACACACTTACAGTTAGGGCAAGTCACAGTAAGATATGATTGAAGGTTATTTATTTTGATAAAACACCCTTTATCTCATGACTTATGTTTTCAGAAAGATTCAATATATGATTCACACAATTTCAACTTATAAACTGAGTTAATTCCTTATACACTGTAGAGTAGTTCACTTAAAGTTTTCCCCTACTTGCTAAATCTTATTATCTTCCAAAAACTAACCATTGTTTTCCCTTAAGCTTGTTTAAGAGTTCACCCAAAAGGGGTAGTGTTCACTAGTTTAGCTAGGGATATCAATTTATAAAATTTTACTTTACAAGGATAGTTTCACCTTTGAGTACTTCAGGAAATCTTGTTCTCAAGTAAGTCATCTCTATTAATTTATTTGAATATATATATTTTAGTTAACTTCTATAAGGGTTAACCACTCCATTTAATTTTACTTATATCACATCATTACAAGATGTCAGAGAGTTTTGACTTAACACTTTATTCTCAAAAAAAAAAAAAACAAGGTATTACAATATTTATGCCAAGGTAAGGATTGAATATCATTCCTCACCCAAGATAAGTTACTAGTCTAACAACAAAAGGGAAAGAACACTTCACTACGTAGTTTTCTGAACATACCAAGGCAAGAGATCTTCTAAACTCCTTGCAAGCAAAGTTACAAAATTTACAACGCATTGAACTTTCTACAAAGAACTTCATAATTTGAACTGATGAAACTTTTACACTCTTTTCCTTTAATCTACTCGCATAATCCATCTGCACAAATATTTACTAGAGTCAGTTCACTAGAACTGAGCATGATAAGATATAAACCTCACCTAATAATTTATGCCATCTAGCATTTAAATAAATGAAAGTTTGCAATACTCCTTATCAAATAAATTTCTAACATACATTTAAAACTTAACTGCACATCTCATGATAATACATTTCCTACTCATTAATGTTCACTTCCTTAAGATCTGCTTACCTAAGACACAATTCCAAGTGACTAGATATACAATCTTAACCATGCAATCAATCATACTCAAATTACAGTAATAATAATGACGCTCACCTAATACCCTCGACCTACTTCGCATATTTAAGTACCCAACAATATTATCTTTCAATTAAATAAAAGCACCAACGACATTAAGCTTATATAATAAATACAAGTATCAATTTTATATTATTCATCGATATTACCCAAGTATCAAACCTTCATAGAAACTCAGTGATATGTAAGTATAATTTGGATATTTATCTCACAATTTTAAGGATATACTTATGTTAACAAAGATTCCACCAATCCACAAGTTCATATAATATTTAGGTATCCTTTTGGTTGCTTATTCCATGTCTCTATATGTTTCTTTTAGTACAAGGGTCCAATTCATTGGAATGAGCTACGATCAACAAAATTGTCATGTTTTGCTAATATGTCAAAGATACATTTGACTAACTAAGATAAATAAGCGCAGTCCAAGCCACTATAAATACAAGTACCAACATTATCTCAACTCCCAATTGAGATGCAAGTATCAAATTTTAGCTAACATAATAATCATCGTAAATACCAGAAAATATTCCACTCGTTAACCAAGTATTGAAATAACATATTTATCCTTACTGGTTACCTGATAACATAATATATCCTGTTATATAATTCAACCTCCACTTGCATACACCAATTTATGGGTATTAATTATTGTTATATAAAAATGAAGTTAAATAATTTCAGGTGGACTTATATCCTTACTGGCATACATGGTATGCACAGTCCCATTATGGTAGCTGTTACCTTTACTTAAGGCTGTGCATGAATCCATTTTAGGGTAGTTATCTTAACTTCCCTATTCATCTGTTTTTCTACCAAACGTCTTTCGACAAGCTTCAAGGTCAAGTATAAGATAAATTTATAATTTCATATTTCAGGCATTGCCTGAATTCATATGCATGAGGGCATCACATATCAATCAAACTTGAGGAATGTCGATGTATCCAATATTACTTTAACCGATTCAAGGATCCAAGTAGTGCCTCAAAAATTAAGCCAAATAATTATCCACAGAGGATAATGACTTGCGTGCATAACATATTCGTAGAGGTCATAGAAAACCCATTAACGCATGCTTCGGGAGGGTTCCAATCTAATAATAAGCTCATAGTAATAGTAATAGTAGAGGTCTGGTGAGGGTTTTCAATAATCCCCAAGGTAAATGATAATCAAATGACTCAGATGGAGCTATCTAGAAGACCAATTAAACTAGTATGACTCTTCCCAAATGGAAGCCCCAATCCTAGTGGGAGTTTAAATTATTATAAAACCACAGTAAAATCCAAATACAGTCATATCGGAAATTCCCTTTTTCAAGCCATGTTCTACATAATATAAACATTACAAGAAAAATTAAAAACCTCATTCACGCTCCATACTATTTTCTACAGAAACCATCATTCAAAGGAATAATCAAGGCAAAAGAGAAACCAACATTATAAAATCAGTAGGCAAGAATCGATGTAGAGATTTCTTCTACTTCAAACAGTAAATAAGATAAATTGTAAAGGGGGAGAGATCAGTTCATGCAATTATGATTAAAAGTCATTTGGAAAACTCGTCTCTTTTTGAGCATCTCTTTCAAGAAGGAGTCAATATGTGTAAATACATGTTATATGATATCCAGAGTCCAAACGCTATCTATTTAGTAAAACAAAAACACATCCACATTCCAAAAGAAACCCACATCTACAGCATTCGAACAAAGTTGCAGATATTGATTTATCTAAATGCTAAAAGAAATAAATCATTAAGAGAGAGGGTTAGGGCTTATCATGCCTATTTTAAACGCTATATCCCATGGCCATGCACGAGCAAACCCCTTCTCCCAGCAGTCCCAAAATTATTTCTCCACCAAACGCACGCTTCTCACCCACACGGTGTCCCAAATACCACGCAAAAGAAACAATAACCATTCCGGTTACCCATGAGTTCAGTAAAAATGTCCCACCCAACCAAGTCAGACATTCAACTCTACACATGCGGGCCTACATGGTATTTCGATAGCCACTCCTTTGGTAACTCAACTGCAACCATACACGTGGGTAGACAAAATCATCGGCCCACCAAGGTGGCAAACGAACAATTAACGTGGCAACAACCACGTATCTCCAGCAAGTTCAAATAATTGCAAGCAAATTGTGCTTCATGAATATTCTGATAAGAAACAGATCCACCTCTATGAGATTCTCTTCCATGAGTTACATCGTAAAACAAGTAAGATCTCAATAGAGAATCTTTGTAATACATTTCATCAGGTCTCTTGGTAACACTCTCACTGTCACATAGCCGATTTTGATAAAAATATCTTGAAGGAGAAACCCAAATCTGAGGATGCATTTGATACTGAATAGATAACAACATAGTTGGACAACCTGCTTGTTGGAAGCGCTCACAAAGGCTTCTACTATACCGCAACATGCCCGCTTTGCCCGCTAACTCCCGAATAACATTTGAAGAGGTGGAATCAACAACTCCAAAACATAGAGACATCCACACTATCATTACTTGGCTGCCATCCGATTGAAACTATGGGTATTTATTTATTTATTTTTTTGCCAAAGAAAAGTTGCGATTTGGATATTGACGAAGATTGAGGATCACATGATTCTAAACCTTTAGCATCAGAAATGGACTTCAGTTTTGACATTACTGGCACACTCCATAGCCAGATGTCTTCATCAATAAAACCGATAGCTGCCCTACTCCCATTAGAGCATGCCCAACATGCAGATGATACTTCATTTTCTTTTTCATCATCTTTTCTTTTTAGGGGGGTCCAGGGATCGAACCTCTCCTTGATATGTCTCTGCAACACTTTTCTTTTGTTGAATCTCTCCATTGCCTCCTATTGCTATAACCATGTTTTTTGAATACCCCACAAAATAAGTAAACCATTTTTAAAGACAACAAGAACCCTACTAAATTCATAAGGTGGTTGGGGCAAGATACAAATGCGATGAACGATCCTGAATCCCTTCAAAGAACAACCCCATGAGTGACATGAGACACATGGTGAAATGTAACACTGCATACACAATATCTTGTTTGATTCATGATCAACCTGTAAAATAGACACATTCCCTTTCTCATCTCCAACATACCTCAATTGCATTCTGTGATGTTACGCTCAGTAGGATACCTTGGTTCTCAAGAAACTGCAAAATCTTGCAAGAGGTTGGGTTGGGAGATTGCTATAACATTTGAGCTTCATCGCCACCAAATAACTTGATTCTGCCATCTCCTGAAGCTATAGCAAGAATGCATTGGATTGAATCAAAAGCCATGTTGGTCGATTTTGTTGGGATCCCATAATGTCCTCGCGGCTGAACAGTGCGTGAGCTTAACTCTCTTTGAGGCCACTGATTTTCGAGATAAGTTTACTTCTCTACCCCAGTAAAGCTGCTTTTCATATAGCCAATTACTTCCTCACGGCACTTTCCTAGGAGAATTTCAATTCTACGCTCCACCGAATCTTGCACACCGTACGTTTTTTTGAGAACCCACACCCACCCTCACAAATACCCAGAAGGAAATGAAGGCAACACGTCCCTTCGCTAGTTTGGAGCTTCATCTATAACCGCCATGAGAACCACGCGCGAGGAGGAACCGAGGAAGAAGAACAAAAATGCCACACGCAGCCAAGAAAAAAATACGCAAGCGTAGGGAGCACATAATCACCACTGTTTTACCTTGAACGATCATTCTTATTCACAAATTGAAGACTCCTTCATGCTCTCGCTTCGATTTGATGCCAAGGAGACCAAGACCTTGAACCAAAAGTTGTCACGACTAAATGAAGCAATTGATACATTCACCTCAGCCATTCACATCGAGGACAAAAATAGCGTAATTTTGGAGGAGAGAGCCCGACCACGTTTTGAAACTTCAAGAAATAAATGGGGCACTCCATAACTCTCACGCAACCGCATACCAACTTCTGCTGTCCGTCGATGTCGGCCGAGGAGACAAGGCGCATCCACCACTTGCAAAAACATGACTTCTACAAAAAAAAAGAATAAACAAATACAGTCTTAACTGCAGGCGGCTACTTTTCAAAGCACTTACACCAACCAAGAATGCCCAGTCAAAACAACACAAAACATATTAAAAACTCATAAGGAAAAGAAAGGAATTGGCAGTAGGCATCCCACTCCCCAAAGCATCTCCACGCATCCACTTTCAAGGAGACAAGGGATAATAGAAAATTAGGAAAATCTCATGCCAACCAAGGGGGATAATCTGCCATAAATAATGGTAGGTCGGTGGGTGAAATATCTCCACAAGTGTACCAATAAATTTCCATTGATTTTAAAGCATGCATCGAGCCAAGGTGGGGGAAAGAAGGAAAAAGGTGGTTGAAGCTTTAACACGAACACAAGATTACGACCAAAACCACGGGGCCACGGCGGGAATCCTCTTCATGATCGACGCTTGAAAAAAAAAACAACGATGTTTAGCAATAACAACACAAACGTCGAAGGAGAAGAAAAAAACAATGATGAATGGGGCATTACATTCTCCTCCCCTTAAGAAAGCATCGTCCTCGATGCGACATAACACAGAGAAAAAGAAATGATAAGCAAATAGGAACATATGAGGGCGAAGGTACACTCTATGGTTAAGATTTCAGATGCAAAAGTACGGTCATGGGGTAGCCTTAGGAACATTTGGTAGAAATTTTAACTTTCAAGGTTCTGTGAAGATTGGCAGTTCTTTCTTGTTCATCATTTCATTAGTCTCTTTCCATTATCATTATTTCTAGTTTTAGTTTCTTTTAAAAATATCATCATTGAAGAGTTTTGATTTATTCCTTATTGTGGGTGCCCAACATGAGCTGCTAACACAACACCCTATCAGGTTCACAAGACCCTACGGATTCACAAGTACACAAGTATATACTTCAGGATTGGATTACACCACAAAAAGGTTACTCAAATACGGAATAGAATAGGCACACTCCACATAACATAGTACTTGTCACACATCAATGACTGACATACAAAATACTCAACCAAAAGAGTACTACAATCCACCAGACATTTCCTCAATTTGCATCAATGAAAACTCACATAACACCAAACCATGCTACAGGTACATAGTGTCCACTAGGGAATCAATGACATAACCACAACATCACAACACATATCCATCTGACATGAGTAACACATACATCAAAAGACCACTACCAAACATCACAATAACTCAACATATATCCCGAACATCAACCATACACAAAATATCATAAGCCTCTCCTCTCAAACTCTTATGCCTCCCTCAAGCTCAAACTCTTATGCCTCCCTCAAGTCTCTTATGCCTCCCTCAAACTCTTATGCCTCCTCAAGTCTCTTATGCCTCCCTCAAACTCTTATGCCTCCCTCAAGTCTCTTATGCCTCCCTCAAACTCTTATGCCTCCCTCAAGGAGGCCGGTTGTCCCTATGGTCCAAGACACATAGAGTTCGAACACTCCTAACCCAAGTGACATAATAACGCGTGGTTCAACAACCCGCTAGTTATATGTACCCCTGGGGCGTACCCCATACAACGAAGCGGGTCCATAGGTCCAACCAATCCATGGTGCATCCCATGACCCTATTCCACACATCACGACATTAGAACCAACACAACAATCCAATCAAAGTGCCAAGTGGCAAAGTACAAGCCTTGGGCAAGGCGGTAAAAATTCCAAATTTAAAAGAAGACCCCAAATCAAGCTAAAATAAATGGCCAAATAGCCAAAGTTAGTATCAAAATCCCCATGTTAGTGCCACAAACCAAGGAAATGCCCAAAATTGTAAAGCATTGCAATCAAGAAAAGATGCTGGTCCTTACAAAATAAAGTAAAAGCTCAATTTATGAATAAAATCAACTTATAATAATGTCACATTACGATAACTGTGTGGCCTTATCTAGCCACCAAGGGGTACTCAACGAGTTGCTAGCACTCGGAACATCGAGCCTCATCTCGTAAAATACATATCAATAATACAACTGTCATCACCTCCATCTGAATCATCCCGCCACCCTTCGACAAGGCTAAACATAGTCATAGATACACTAAGGTTGCATACATACAACCACATAGGGAGAGAGGAAAGAATCACATGTTATCTACTAAACCGAAGTTTTAGCTCGAGTTATTGACCCATGGTACACCATTCCTCACTCTCAACATACACTTCTACCGATTTCCCTCAGGATCGGTTAGCGTAAGGTTCACAACATAACATACAACAACATCACTAACATAACGGTGGCACACACGTAACTACCATAACGTCTCACGTATGGTATGTATACAGGGTAGATCACAATCATACATCCACAGGGTGTAATACATCACTTTACCACATTCTGCACCCAAAGCACAATCACCATACGATAGGGTTCATACACTCACCGTATGACCCAAAATCACAACATGAAGCATTACCTATTTGCACAGTCATACATACGATGAACATAGTACATCACAACATAACATCCATTGCTACATAACAAGGTGGTACACACATTTCTTTAGAACATGGTAAAAACATCATGATACAACTCATTTCTTTTAACATCAATCTAGTCATACAACACATTGATACACCCACATATCACAATATGCCACAATGCTCCAACACTACGTCATCCACATTATAATTCTTTTCACACATCACAAACAGTAATTCACACGTGAATTCTTCCTAGAATCCACAAGAAGGAGAGAGAATACTCCCATCCCCAACATATCAACATGATCACAAACACGCACAAGGTGACATACCCATAATGTGCGTTCACAATATCACAATTACGACAATAATCACATCACGTTTAAAGCACATTACTCTTCCAATATCTACCACCATCATGCAACATCATCATCATCATGCAGTATCATCATGTAATACCACCACCACCATGTAACATCACCATACAACACCAATCCGGCCCATAGGTTCGAGAGCATGAACCTATGCTCTGATACCAAATGTAACGACCCAAAAATTCACACACACGACAACACAAAGAAATACAGGATAATTTTTTTTTTTTGACTTGCTTGACACATAACATGACGCAACATGTCGTCACCAAGGGTACAACTAACACTGTGAACAACTTGATACAAGGATGGCCATAAAGGCAGCACGGAAACATTCACATCTTTCAAGGACAATTTACTTTTCTTTTAGACATGACAACATAGAAGTCCGACCACAAAACACACTTACAGTTAGGGCAAGTCACAGTAAGATATGATTGAAGGTTATTTATTTTGATAAAACACCCTTTATCTCATGACTTATGTTTTCAGAAAGATTCAATATATGATTCACACAATTTCAACTTATAAACTGAGTTAATTCCTTATACACTGTAGAGTAGTTCACTTAAAGTCTTCTCCTACTTGCTAAATCTTATTATCTTCCAGAACTAACCATTGTTTTCCCTTAAGCTTGTTTAAGAGTTCACCCAAAAGGGGTAGTGTTCACTAGTTTAGCTAGGGATATCAATTTATAAAATTTTACTTTACAAGGATAGTTTCACCTTTGAGTACTTCAGGAAATCTTGTTCTCAAGTAAGTCATCTCTACATTAATTTATTTGAATATATATATTTTAGTTAACTTCTATAAGGGTTAACCACTCCATTTAATTTTACTTATATCACATCATTACAAGATGTCAGAGAGTTTTGACTTAACACTTTATTCTCAAAAAAACAAGGTATTACAATATTTATGCCAATGTAAGGATTGAATATCATTCCTCACCAAGGTAAGTTACTAGTCTAACAACAAAAGGGAAAGAACACTTCACTACGTAGTTTTCTGAACATACCAAGGCAAGAGATCTTCTAAACTCCTTGCAAGCAAAGTTACAAAATTTACAACGCATTGAACTTTCTACAAAGAACTTCATAATTTGAACTGATGAAACTTTTACACTCTTTTCCTTTAATCTACTCGCATAATCCATCTGCACAAATATTTACTAGAGTCAGTTCGCTAGAACTGAGCATGATAAGATATAAACCTCACCTAATAATTTATGCCATCTAGCATTTAAATAAATGAAAGTTTGCAATACTCCTTATCAAATAAATTTCTAACATACATTTAAAACTTAACTGCACATCTCATGATAATACATTTCCTACTCATTAATGTTCACTTCCTTAAGATCTTGCTTACCTAAGACACAATTCCAAGTGACTAGATATACAATCCTAATCATGCAATCAATCATACTCAGATTACAGTAATAATAATGACGCTCACCTAATACCCTCAACCTACTTCGCATATTTAAGTACCCAACAATAATTATCTTTCAATTAAATAAAAGCACCAACGACACTAAGCTTATCTAATTAATACAAGTATCAATTTTATATTATTCATCGATATTACCCAAGTATCAAACCTTCATAGAAACTCAGTGATATGTAAGTATAATTTGGATATTTATCTCACAATTTTAAGGATATACTTATGTTAACAAAGATTCCACCAATCCACAAGTTCATATAATATTTAGGTATCCTTTTGGTTGCTTATTCCATGTCTCTATATGTTTCTTTTAGTACAAGGGTCCAACTCATTGGAATGAGCTACGATCAACAAAAATTGTCATGTTTTGCTAATATGTCAAAGATACATTTGACTAACTAAGATAAATAAGCGCAGTCCAAGCCACTATAAATACAAGTACCAACATTATCTCAACTCCCAATTGAGATGCAAGTATCAAATTTTAGCTAACATAATAATCATCGTAAATACCAGAAAATATTCCACTCGTTAACCAAGTATTGAAATAACATATTTATCCTTACTGGTTACCTGATAACATAATATATCCTGTTATAATTCAACCTCCACTTGCATACACCAATTTATGGGTATTAATTATTGTTATATAAAAATGAAGTTAAATAATTTCAGGTGGACTTATATCCTTACTGGCATACATGGTATGCACAGTCCCATTATGGTAGCTGTTACCTTTACTTAAGGCTGTGCATGAATCCATTTTAGGGTAGTTATCTTAACTTCCCTATTCATCTGTTTTTCTACCAAACGTCTTTCGACAAGCTTCAAGGTCAAGTATAAGATAAATTTATAATTTCATATTTCAGGCATTGCCTGAATTCATATGCATGAGGGCATCACATATCAATCAAACTTGAGGAATGTCGATGTATCCAATATTACTTTAACCGATTCAAGGATCCAAGTAGTGCCTCAAAAATTAAGCCAAATAATTATCCACAGAGGATAATGACTTGCGTGCATAACATATTCGTAGAGGTCATAGAAAACCCATTAACGCATGCTTCAGGAGGGTTCCAATCTAATAATAAGCTCATAGTAATAGTAATAGTAGAGGTCCTGGTGAGGGGTTTTCAATAATCCCCAAGGTAAATGATAATCAAATGACTCAGATGGAGCTATCTAGAAGACCAATTAAACTAGTATGACTCTTCCCAAATGGAAGCCCCAATCCTAGTGGGAGTTTAAATTATTATAAAACCACAGTAAAATCCAAATACAGTCATATCGGAAATTCCCTTTTTCAAGCCATGTTCTACATAATATAAACATTACAAGAAAAATTAAAAACCTCATTCACGCTCCATACTATTTTCTACAGAAACCATCATTCAAAGGAATAATCAAGGCAAAAGAGAAACCAACATTATAAAATCAGTAGGCAAGAATCGATGTAGAGATTTCTTCTACTTCAAACAGTAAATAAGATAAATTGTAAAGGGGAGAGATCAATTTCATGCAATTAAGATTAAAAGTCATTTGGAAAACTCGTCTCTTTTTTAGCATCTCTTTCAAGAAGGAGTCAATATGTGTAAATACATGTTATATGATATCCAGAGTCCAAACGCTATCTATTTAGTAAAACAAAAACACATCCACATTCCAAAAGAAACCCACATCTACAGCATTCGAACAAAGTTGCAGATATTGATTTATCTAAATGCTAAAAGAAATAAATCATTAAGAGAGAGGGTTAGGGCTTATCATGCCTGTTTTAAACGCTATATCCCATGGCCATGCACGAGCAAACCCCTTCTCCCAGCAGTCCCAAAATTATTTCTCCACCAAACGCACGCTTCTCACCCACACGGTGTCCCAAATACCACGTAAAAGAAACAATATCCATTCCGGTTACCCATGAGTTCAGTAAAAATGTCCCACCCAACCAAGTCAGACATTCAACTCTACACATGCGGGCCTACATGGTATTTCGACAGCCACTCCCTTGGTAACTCAACTGCAACCATACACGTGGGTAGACAAAATCATCGGCCCACCAAGGTGGCAAAACGAACAATTAACGTGGCAGCAACCACGTATCTCCAGCAAGTTCAAATAATTGCAAGCAAATTGTGCTTCATGAATATTCTGATAAGAAACAGATCCACCTCTATGAGATTCTCTTCCATGAGTTACATCGTAAAACAAGTAAGATCTCAATAGAGAATCTTTGTAATACATTTCATCAGGTCTCCTGGTAACACTCTCACTGTCACATAGCTGATTTTGATAAAAATATCTTGAAGGAGAAACCCAAATCTGAGGATGCATTTGATACTGAACAGATAACAACATAGTTGGACAACCTGCTTGTTGGAAGCGCTCACAAAGGCTTCTACTATACTGCAACATGCCTGCCACCTGGCTAACTCCCGAATAACATTTGAAGAGGTGGAATCAACAACTCCAAAAACATAGAGACATCCACAGCTATCATTACTTGGCTGCCATCTGATTGAAACTATGGGTATTTATTTATTTATTTTGCCAGTGAAAAGTTGCAATTTGGATATTGACGAAGATTGAGGATCACATGATTCTAAACCTTTAGCATCAGAAATGGACTTCAGTTTTGACATTACTGGCACACTCCATAGCCAGATGTCTTCATCAATAAAACCGATAGCTGCCCTACTCCCATTAGAGCATGCCCAACATGCAGATGATACTTCATTTTCTTTTTCATCATCTTTTCTTTTAGGGGGGTCCAGGGATCGAACCTCTCCTTGATATGTCTCTGTAACACTTTTCTTTTGTTGAATCTCTCCATTGCCTCCTATTGCTATAACCATGTTTTTTTTAATACCCCACAAAATAAGTAAACCATTTTTAAAGACAACAAGAACCCTACTAAATTCATAAGGTGGTTGGGGCAAGATACAAATGACAGAACGATCCTGAATCCCTTCAGCAACAACCCCATGAGTGACAGACACAGGAACAGAACACTGCATACACAATATCTTGTTTGATTCATGATCAAACTGTAAAATAGACACATTCCCTTTCTCATCTCCAACATACCTCAATTGCATTCTGTGATGTTACGCTCAGTAGGATACCTTGGTTCTCAAGAAACTGCAAAAACTTGCAAGAGGTTGGGTTGGGAGATTGCTATAACATTTGAGCTTCATCACCACCAAATAACTTGATTCTGCCATCTCCTGAAGCTATAGCAAGAATGCATTGGATTGAATCAAAAGCCATGTTGGTCGATTTTGTTGGGATCCCATAATGTCTTGCGGCAGCTGTTGCACTTAACTCTCTTTGGAGGCCACTGATTTTCTGAGATAAGTTTACTTCTCTACCCTGTAGCTGCTACATATAGCCAATTACTTCCTCACGGCACTTTCCTAGGAGAATTTCAGTTCTACGCTCCACTGATACTACCTGTGCAGCACGATTTTGAGAACCCACACCCACCCTCGCAACAGTCCAGGAAGGAAATGAAGGCAACACGTCTGCTTCGCTAGTTTGGAGCTTCATCTATAACCGCCATACAGACCCACGCGCAGGGAGGAACTAGGAAGAAGAACAAAAATGCCACACGCAGGCCAAGAAAAACGCGCGCGTAGGGAGCACATAATCACCACTGTTTTACCTTGAACGATCATTCTTAGCTGTCACAGTTGAAGACTCCTTCATGCTCTGCTCAGATTTGATGCCAAGGAGACCAAGACCTTCAGCCAAAAGTTGTCACAGACTAAATGAAGCAGATTGATACATTCACCTCAGCTATTCACATCGAGGACAGGCGTAATTTTGGAGGAGAGAGCCCTGACCACGTTTTGAAACTTCAAGACAGCGCACTCCATAACTCTCACGCAACTGCATACCAACTTCAAGTTGTCCGCCATCGGCCAGGGAGACAAGGCGCATCCACCACTTGCAAAAACATGACTTCTACAAAAAAATAAACAAATACAGTCTTAACTGCAGTCGGCTACTTTTCAAAGCACTTACACCAACCAAGAATGCCCAGGTCAAAACAACACAGCACAGAATTAAAAGCTCATAAGGAAAAGAAAGGAATTGTAGGCATCCCACTCCCCAAAGCATCTCCACGCATCCACTTTCAAGGAGACAAGGGATAATAGAAAATTAGGAAAATCTCACGTGAACCAAGGGGGATAATCTGCCATAAATAATGGTAGGTCGGTGGGTGAAATATCTCCACAAGTGTACCAATAAATTTCCATTGATTTCAAAGCATGCATCGAGCCAAGGTGGGGGAAAGAAGGAAAAATGTGGTTGAAGCTTCGAACACGAACACAAGATTACGACCAAACCACGGGGCCACGACGATCGAAAAATCAACTCTTCATGATCAAACGTGAAAAGGAGAAGAAAAAAAAAATGATGAATGGGGCGATGATCATCATGGTTTATTATCTTTGCATCATAAGGATCGTCGTCTTTTTCATTGTTGATCATCGTCATTGTCACCAATACTAATCTTACTAATAATATTGATATTATTGTTACAATTTATAAGAAATAAAAAATATATTATTATTATATATTAGTATAGTGGTTATCATCATCTTAATCATCGTCATCATCACAATCGTCATCGTCTTCGGTGTTGTTGTCGTTTTCATCATCATCATAATCATTGTCATCATTTTCACGATCGATATAATCATTTTCATCATCATTGTCGTCGTCATCGTCTTCATCATCATCCTCATCATTATTATCACCACTATCGCTACCACCACCATCATTGTTGTCATCATCATCATCATCATCATCATCATTATCAATATTAGTCTTACTACTAAAATTGATATTGTTATTAGGATTTATAAAACATTAAAAACTCTTATTATTATCATTATTATAATTTTTATTAATATTATTATTATTATTATTATTTAAATAATTATTAATGTTATATTATTATTATTATTATTATATTAACAATAATAGTAATAGGCATCACAAACATCATCCTTATCATCATGGTTATCTTCATCTTAATCATGATCATTGTCATCATCTGTTATGATCGACATCTTGTTGGTCATTGTCATTCTCATCTACCACTATTACATCATTGTCATCGTCATTGTTGTACATGTTTACGGTTTAGGGTTTTTGAATTAGATTTTTGTAATTTATAATATAACCATAAATTATTATTAATAATATGCTTTCAAAAACTGATTTTTTTTTCATAATGAGGATTTTAGGGAGAAGGAAGCGGGTTTTATCCCCGTAACACAAAGGCATACAGTCATCAATGGGTTGTTTGGAAGTCTACGGTTCACACTTTTAGTCCATCCCATCAAAATCTCAAAGGGCTTTCATAATGGGTGGTGCCCCTTGCCGTGTTGAACCTATCTTCAACCCACAATGGCATGATTAGATTGAGCTCTTGGAGACCATAAATATAGAGGGCTTCATCAATTTCATCCAACGCATAAACGCATAAAAGGAATGACCAATATATCTCTTTACATTTTGTGGCGAATTGGAAAGACCGTTACATCTCTTTCAGAGATAGGGATTTTCAAGTCACTCAAGAATTCATCTCATTTATCACTTTGGACTAAGCATGAAGGGAACAAATTCTTCAGGAACAAAATTGATAAAGAAGCGAAGAGAAGTTATTTCGGATGATGGAGAAAGATTGACATCAAAAAGGAAGGCATTCTGGTTTCCTCTATCCTACAGCCATATGATGAGGTGGCACATATGATGGTGCGTTATGTCACTTTAGAAGGAAGATTCTTCATCATTCCGTAGCATCACTTGGTCTTGCTTAACCACTTTAGGCGCAAGGTGAAGGTGAGTCCCTCCTACTACATTTTGTAATCAATAGAAAATTTTATTCTAGAAGTTCGAGGTCACAAGAAGACTGTTCCTCTTCACCAGGGAGTTATTTATATCATTAATCAATACATTTCTAATGTTTTCACCAACTACCCATGCCTGTTGTGGTTTCGCCCCTTCCCAAGAGAATGCTCGATAACATAAAGTAGATAAGATATGCGCACTGATAACCATGTAGATTGATGGCGAAAAATGTGCCGAGAGACAAGGAAAAGCATCAAAACTAGAGAAGAGGAAGTGAAAAATAAGTAATGATGATGGTGATGAACCTAGGGTGAGACCGTATGTGTAGATGTCATGATTGAAATTATTGTTGATGTGGTGTGATGATGTGACTACCACTTCCCATAAGGATGAACCTAAGAAAGAGAAGAACGAACAAGTAGTCAAATATAAAAGGAACGATAACCAGATGATACCAAGCCAAGAACATAGATGTTAATCAAACACCACGATCAATAAGATGAAAGTAATTCACCATAATAACTTTACATAAACCTTTGTAAACAAATGAGCAGCAATATCATATATTATTATGGAACTCAATGAAATACAATGAGAATGGGCCTTGCTTATATAGGCAAGGAATAACAATCTAAGAACCAGTCAAGGTCGTAGATCAAGCCATAAATCAAAGAAAGAATTAGTCATCAAAGAACTAGTCAAGACCATAGATTTATGAGAGAACTAGACATCAAGGATCTAGTCAATACCATAGATCAAGGAAAGAACTAGTCAATACCATAGATCAAGAAAAGAACTATACCTAACAACTAGATAATATCCCCCTAATATCTAAATAAATAAAAAGAAATATCCACACACATAAGTGGGCGAAGATAAATACAATAAAGGTAAATAAAGCACCTAGGTGAACATGAGCTAAGGTAAATACCTACTCTAAAAAATACATGTATATATATGATCAAAATGCGTAAAAGTGTGTAAAATTATTCAAGAAAATGAAAAAGGAACATTTGCACCTGATCCGTGATGAATGAAAGAGATAGAAAGGATCCTAGAGATGATGTAGAAGAACAATGTTTTTGGCGATCTCATGCCGCTTACTTTGATTAGGCCGACTATGAGTTTTTGGGCGATCTCACGCCAAGAACAAAAGAAGAGTAGGGAGAAAATTATGGTGTCATCCTGTAACCTTTAACTATTTCCCACAATGTATAACACCAAAATAGATGGTGTGTACAAATATGATATGTTTCCAACAATTTTGATGTAACACGGAAGTAGAAAAGAAATTGTAGTGCATACATTCTCGAGTGTTGAAGGACCGTGTGTCCTACAAAATCTGATGTGTGAACTATTGAAAACTATGTTGAACTCGAACTGTGTGTCTGATATAGTAATGTATTATGAAAGATGAAACAATATCACCTATAATGTGTATGAAAGTTGATTCCCCTAGGAGCTGTTGTGGGACCAGTATGAGGTATTGCGCCAAACATCCATGTTATGTGTAAGGATATTTGTAAAGCATCTAGTCAAACTAGAAGGAAAGTGAATGCACATGTGTGTATAGAGAGATAATGACATAAAAAATATCTAACTAACATGTGTAATAGAGTGTACATGTAAAAAGTAAATGTAAGAAAGACTAAATGCGGCCAAGATATGCAATATATTATGGATGAGACATAATAGAATGCAAAGTGAATGATAGGAGCATCGTGCCACCCCCTTGAGTGAATGTGGATGAGTATGCATGTGATGAGGTTCATTTATAAATGCCCCCTCAAGAGTTAAGAATCAACCATAGAACAAGAGTGCATCATTGGAAATTATTGGAATGTACGTTAAAAATATGTAATTATGAAATCATAGAGCATCGAGAGTGTGTGAGTGAGTGAGTGAGTTTGGTGAGGTTCATTTTAGATTGAAACCCTCATCATTTGAGTATGAACCATGGAACTAGAGTGCGTCATAGGAAATGAGCGCAATGTGTAAAAGTATATACAAGAAATACATATCATGAATGCGTTGAGTTTGAAATAGTAGCGTGTATGATGTGTAACAAAAGTTATGGGTAAGAGATGTGATGAATGTGTGATATGTGAAGTGTGCAATGTGTGAGGTTCATGTGTATAGTATACCCTCATAAGTCAAGTGTGAACCATAGCACGAGAGTGCGTCATCAGGTAATGATGATAAAAAATTGTATCAAAATGTGAAAGATTGCTCAAAGATGTGAATTATGAAGCACTGAGCATAATGGTACAAAATGAAATCCACTGGTGATGCTATAAGGGGGAGAGTAAGTGTCATGCCCCCAATGTGCCAATAATGTAGATCTAAGAAATGAAATGAGAGAGACCTTTCCAATGTGGGAGAGATTCATTTGTATCATTATAAGCGAGAGGGCCAACACAATGGTAGACATAAGTAATTTTAGGACCATGCGATGGTGGAGAAATTTTAAATGTTTCCTGGCCATCTGTAGGAGTAGTTTCTTTGAAAAAAATTGGTTGCTAAAGTGGTGGATTATTGTGTAACGCTGTAAAAGACTCAAGCAAGAGGAGGTGTTGAACTTATTTTTAATGGAGGTTGCTTAGGTGGACTTGATAGTGTCGTATATGACTTGAGAGGAGGCATATTTAGAATAATTTTGAGAGGTGGGTGCTTAAGCGGAGCAGATTTCATAGTCGAACTTGAGTGATGAAAGAAGAAAAATTAGAAGTGATGATAAGATGTTCATTATACATAAATGAATCAGATTTAGGAACCCATTGAGATGTAACAATTGGAGAGTACCATGTAAAATAGCATTGTGCAGGTAAATGAGATAAAACCTTGAGGATCAAGATGTTTGATTCGTCATTGTAAAGCATAGCAATCATTGTCATTATGTTGATTGATTCAATGATAATTACAATATGGATGACCTTGATATTTTGGAAGTCAATAAGGAGGATAGTAATCAGTAGATGGAAAGTTGATCAAGTGATGAGTGAGAAGATGCGGAAGCATATCTTGTTTCTTAGCATTGGGATCAAACTTGATAGGTATGGGTAGCGGAAAGATTTGAGGTTCGTTGATATGAGCACAAGTAGAAGACATAGAAGTGGGATGACATGTAGTAGAGGAACTAACATGAGCTTGAGAAATGTCCTTAAGATGTTGGATTTCAGATTTAAAAGATGTAATCATGGATTCCATATCCTAAAATTGGTCTTGAAATAATTAATGAAAAAATTGAAGTGACACCAACATCGGTTGATGGGAATTAGAACCAAAAGAGTCATCAGAAAGATGCTCAAAGATAACATTAATTTGAGCAAGTGGTGTATCTCTAGGAAGATATATAGTGTTTAGGGATTTTAGAAGAACATATTTTCAAGATGGGTGCATTGAAGCAATTGATTCAAGGAGACTTGATAGACCTTATGAGCCATGATATAAGAAAGACGAGGATCCAAGAGTATTCAAATGCAATTTCACTAAATGATTAAAAAAATATTGAAATAAAAATATTCCTAATACTAATTATGTAATAGTGTTGAATGTATGTAATGAAGTACATAAATTGACTAAAGAAAAATAAGCCAAAAAAGTATCAAACCCTAGTTACAAAGAGGAGATAAAAGAACTTAGCTGATTAAAAAAATCATAGGTTGTGCCAAAGTGACAATTTGATAAATGAAGGAGAAAGTGTCACACTAAACCTAAGAAAATTGTGCGAATGCAAGATCTTCCCAGGATGAGGCTTTGGAATGGGCCAAGGCGCTGCAGTACTACGGACCTACTCTAGTCCCCTGTGGCTACTTAGAACATTAGAAAACCTCCTTCAAAAGGTCACAAGATATTCATTGTTGTTGAGAAGATAATATTATCCTAAGGAGAAGACACACATAGGAGTTGCGCACAGGAACAAGGTGTACTTGAATGTGCGGAAGGATAGGGAAGGAAACATGTTGTAGGACAAGTTGATTAAGGACTTAGCCATTTTTATGGATGTGGGATATTTTAGGAAGATAGTTTACGGAGCACACCATGGGATGGAGACTTGTGTGACACGCAAATTCTATTTTGGGAACAAGCATCTGATAAGTGCCATGCATGACTTCAAGATAATAATAGGATTACTTCTTCTAGTTAACTATAGGATGTCTATTATTAACACACTTACTTGTGTGCATGTTATTGTAAAGGCGCGTGGCTATTATCATCATGCAACCTATTTTGAGAAGTGCGTAGGTGATGAAGGGAAAGTCCCCATCCATATAAATATGTAGTGAATTGTGTAGTTAGAGATGTTGAATAGTGAATTATTGTAGAGTTATGTTGTTGGATCTGATATGTGCATAACTTATGGTGATGCTTTGTAATGTAAGAAGCTTCTATGTATTACAATGTTTAATATAATGGAGTATATTGGATGGATAATGGTTTTAAACATGATTGAATCGGTTCTTGCATGGTTAATCTTATTATAGTTATCGTTTAATTCATGATTCTCTAAGATCTAGATATGGAATATGCTCTATGGAATGTTTATGCTTATTTATGGTTCTGAATATGTTGTATCTTCATTACACTAAAGTCCTGCACAAGACACTCTAAAGAGGGTCCTAGTACGCTGCACACTTCAGTGAGTGACCAGCTAAAGGTCGGGTAATGTGTCACGCTGGGATTTTCTAGAGGCGATGATTTCTATGGCCAATGTTGTCCAAGTACTGCAAAATGAGAAGGAAAAGATTACTCAGGACGAATTGGAAGCCATTGCCATAGACATTCTAGAAAAGACAAGGACCACACTGGATGAATAATGACATTAGAGGCTAAGATTAAAACAAAATATCTAGAATTGATCCTCCCAATTGAAGAAGAAGGTGTTGCAGAGTAAAGTTCTATTATTTTGTACAGTGATTCATTATATTCTTTCCATTCTTATTCTTTATTCTTTGGGAACATCATAAAGAATCCCCATTTCTAGGATGGCAATGTACTTTAGTGTGGGGTAATGTTGAGTAAACAATATTGTCCTAAGGAGAAGATACACATAGGATTCACGCACAGAACAAGGCATACTTGAAGGTGCGGAAGGATAGGGAAGGAAACGCGCACTAGGACAAGATGATTTGGGACTTAGCCATTTTCATGGATGTGGGCTATTTTTGGAAGATAGCATACGGAGCACACATTGGGATGGAGACTTGCGTGACACACAAATTCTATTTTGGGAATGAGCGTCTGATAAGCACCATGCATGAGTTCAAGATAATAATAGGATTACTTATTCTAGTTAACTATAGGATGTCTATTATTAGCACACTTGCATGTGTGCATATTATTATAAAGGCGTAAGGATTTTAGCATCATGTGACCTATTTTGGGAAGTGCATAGGTAGTGAAGAGAAAGTCCCCACCCATATAAATATGTAGTGAACTGTGTAGTTAGATAGAGATGTTGAATAATGAATTATTGTAGAGTTATGTTGTTGGATCTGATACGCACATAACTTATGGTGATGCTTTGTAATGTAAGAAGCTTCTATGTATTACAATGTTTAATATAATGGAGTATATTGGATGGATAATGGTTTTAAACATGATTATAATTGGTTCTTGCATGGTTAATCTTATTATAGTTATCATTTAATTTATGATTCTCTAAGATCTAGATCTGGAATATGCTCTGTGGAATGTTTACTCTTATTTACGGTTCTCAATATGTTGTATATTTATTACACTAACATCCTGTATAAACAACTCTAAAGAGGAGCTGATACCTTTGCACACTTTAGGTGAGCGCTCATCTCGGCTAGGTGATGTGCCGGTGCGCTGGGTTTTTCTAGGTTTTATATAGTAGATTCTAGGCTACATCAATTTTCCTTCATTAACTATCGCTAGTATGTCGTATCAAGTTCATCGGTGTCTCCTGTAACCTACAATGAAGAAATGACCTTCAAAACCCTCAAAAGTGCATCAAATCCAAAAAATAAAATAATGTAAATGAGGGGTCGACTGTCCTCAACTATCAAACATGTGAACTTATGACCGAGAGCTGCACTACATCTCAGACCCAATGTAGTTCTATGTGTGTGTGAAGAGATTATTCCCTAAGTGGCTCTTGTGTGTGTCACACTTGATAGTGAGCAAGTAGCTAGATGTAAAAGATATAAATAGATGTGTGTATGAAAGAATGAACTTCCCCTCCTATGAATTGTATGTAAAATATTACATTCCCTTGCCCTTATACGGATGCTAGATGGATGCTTGAAAGATCTTGATAATTCCTTTAGATGCAACCTTAGGTGGTGATAGCTAATCCTTAGCACTTGGTCCTTTATTATGATCACATAACTTTATATTTGTATGATTCTTTTGCTCGAATTTCGTAATTAACAATGAAAAGTCAAACTACCAAAACGATAAGATGCCCAAACCGATAGAAAGGACCCAAAATATGTGAGTAAAGTACAAAGAGATCAGGGGTGCCCATGGGAGACGGGGGCACTTGGCCCTAGCAACCTAGCTAGGTGGTGGTGTCTAGAGTGAGGAATGTCAAAGTGTGAAAAGAAAACTGGGCTAGAAGGAGTGTAATATCAATATAAGCAATAGAAAGCAAGCAAAGATGGCTAAAGACATACCGAAAGTGTGTGATTTAGTGTTTACACCCACAATAACATTAAACCACTTTAACATACCACCTCCCATGAGCACATCTGAGGGAACGTTGCGAGCCAACATGTGTACGGAGGTTTCCACAATCATTGACCAATACACATCACCTACAATCCCACAACCAACATAAATTCTTCCACATCTTTTCACGTATACATTATATCAAGCAAGCAACAATAACCAATTAACATACAAATAATAATTATGCTACGCTTGTATCATTATTGTATCATCTACATTGAGGGTGCGCCTACCCTCTACTCCTCCAATTACCGATCCACCAACCGCATCCACTACCACGAGAAACAACACCACCCATTGGTGTGTCGCCCACCACTCACTATAAGCCTCGGTGCACCCTATATCATCAACTCGTATTTTCTCTATATCCACATCCACCTCATCTTGACCGGGATGCACAAGTTGTGCTCCTATCCTACCTAACCTCGCACCTACTCATCTAGATGCTTTATTATATATCAACCATATATATGGCTTCGAGCACATCCTAAGCCATGTAAAACCATCTCGATATCTTGCTCATGCTGGAATAACTTTGTCACCCCCAGGAAGTAATCCTCAAGCTCCATAGTATGTTGAATGCACCGCATCTCCACACCATCCTCCACCTAACCTCCATAATCTCTATATGGCCTCCATATAATGGCCCTAGGACCCATCTCGATCTAAAGATCGACTGTAGGTAGTCATGTCCATTCTTTTATTATGGGTGCCCACCCACCTCACTATAAATATCTTGGGTCTATCCTAATCAGCCCATGTCCCACTCAATGGACTCAATATTGCAATGTACTCATATGCACACACATACAACAATGTAGTAGCTCCTAGTCCATGTCCGTGATCCTCCTGACTGAATCTATTAAGGTCCCTGTAAAAATGGGCTAATAAACACCATGCCCATGCATATTTGATCCCATGATCTTCTATCCTATGGAAAATATCATGCATCTTATACAATATCCCAACTCTGCCACACTCCACTACCATCATTGAAGCTAGAATCGCCACAATAAACTTCCACAACCATAGAACACTAGATCTCAATATTGCATCTAAAATGACATGAGTCTCCACCGTACTCATGTGCCTATAAAATACCACCTTGATTTCCTCATCTGATTATGGGTGTCCACTATAGTCATCACCTACACCCTCTCTAAGTAACCATAATATCTGGTACACATCCTCTATGGTCATTGTCATGTTAGTAGTAGGCAACCAAAATGTACATGTATCTAGCACACTATCTATCACATAAAACATTCATCATAGGCATAATATGGGGTATTTCCCCAATCTAGCAATGTGCCACAAAGCCGACACGATCCAATATACCCCACTCTACATCCGATAATCCCAAAGTAAGAAAATTACTCAAATGGAGGCTACCTAAAACTCTCTCAAGTGTATATCCCTCTACACAACACAAACACCAACAAAACTCTCCTATTAGTACATCATACATAATGCAAAATCATTCTCATATCAATAAATCAATCATAATATAAACATTTTATAAATCGGTTTTGAAACCCTACTCTGGGACACCAGTTCCCAAGAGCATGTCATAGGTTCCCCGACATAGGTCACCAATTCTTGGAACTAGGTAGCAGTTTCCAACAGGACAAAAATGCCATGTCCACCTTCATCTAGGTCAGAAATGCAAAAAAATACATAAGCACAATTTTTTCAAAAATTGACAAAAACAGGCATATTCGACAATATTTTCCAAAAATAATCATACTTACCACTCATCGATCTGTCTGCAGAAGTCACGACCGCCACTACTCTCTTGAATCTAGTCAAACTCACTATTCTAACACATGACATCCTCACATCTCAGAGCTCCAAATTTCACTCTATCTCGATACAAATGAAATTACTATTCAATTTTCCATATTACTATATATATTAATTCCTATTTACCATATACTATAGTCAATATCCATGCCTACTTTTCTAACTAATACACATTGCATAATTTCACTCATATCTATAGCTTCGTAACTCTGTTTATCTCGTCATTTTCGCACCATATAGATCATAATTTCTTCTAGCACCATAGTACATAAATTTCAACATCTCATATTCACATCTATAACATGTACCAATTCATTTCTACTTATACTTTGGCAACACCATCTCATAGTATTTCACATTCACTATTACAATCATCTTATATGTCTTTCTTTTGGCTCAATGCTCATTTCTCTGCCTCGCCCTTTCTCCAAAAGGGGGTATATAATTGGGATCATCCTATAATCCCTCTCGGATACAATACAATCAATCAACACTCCTAGCATATTATTTTCATACTTACTCGATCTCATTTGAACAAAGGAACAATCATTCTATACAACAATCAAATACTTTCTACTATTCCAATTCTATTCCCCCAAATGACCTAATATGGGGAAAAGAAAAAAACCTCTTTATGAGTAATCTAGTAATTATATCTTATTGCAAAGCAACCTCTTTTTAATCAAATCAAAATCAATCAATTGTTACAATAAGCACATTCACTATCTCTCCCATATGACCTAAGTTGAAATTTTAATTGCATTATTATCACTTCCACATGACCTAACTTGGAATCCATCTAAAACTATTCAAATTAGAACAATTGTTAGTATAGGAGTAGGGAAATGAGACGTCATTTCTTTTCCTAGTCTGCTCCTATGTGGGTTCTTCAATCGGAAATAAATCGAACAAGTCGAACTAAATTTGGTCTCTTTATGTCTACAAAGGTGGTTGGACATTTTGGGGATGGAATCATAGATGGAGAGTAAAACTAGACCTCTCTCCCAAACACTATTCGTCTTACGGAAGGATTCCCAAAGTCTCCCATTTACAAACAAAATTGGGTTGGGAATTGATCACTCACTACCTCTTCAATATTCTTTAGAAACAATTATATTTCACCAAGTGTTCCTCACAATGGTTTTCTATCTCCACTTATGCCATATGGGTTAAATCAATGATCCATGGTTCACCACGCTACAAATTCTCACATTCTACGTGCACTTTGCAACATGGCTTCTATAGAATTTTTACAGGTATGATCCTTACTTCATTCACACTACTTGAATTTCATTCAAATAGAATAAGTGGGGGCAAATGTAGACAAAAAATCATGCACATACTATTATTTTACTATGCCATCAATTATGTTGGTATACGCATGGATCTTAAGCGAGAAAATTATTCACTGGTGACACACTCCCTTGTCCATCCACTTGCTTTGATTATTTCTATTGTCTTTCTCTCTCACAATTGTCATTTATGTACCAGGTTTTGGTGAGGTCATAGGGATCCATGTTTGTCTGCCTTTTCATATTTGTTTCCATTTATCCCAGGACACCAACGCCTAATCTCTAAACTAGAGCCCAAGTGCTCCCCGTCCATTTTGGGTACTTTTTTCCTCTTTGTTCTTTATTATATTTTTGACATTTGTGGTTGATCTTTTTAGTTTTATCCTTATCTCAAGGTCATAGTTAGCATGTCATATCACTAGTGTCAAAATTCAAATAAGAGATCCATATATATACACAACAAACACACTATTATTCTTACTATCAATTCTAAGGGCAATCTCACATGTATATTATCACTTCCATCAAAGGGAATGCATTTTTGGTTTCATACACCGCATAGGAAGGGGAATTTCTGAATTCCATATCACACATTTGCATCTTCACTAGATATAGCCTGTTATCTTGGTGTCATCATTAGCAAGGGAAACCTAAGGAAACTATTACACACACAAGCTCAAGGAACTACATGGAATCTAGAATTTAGTGCAACTCTCAATCATAAGTTCACTAATCGGGTGACCGATGGGGTGAGTCCGACTTCACATTCTCGCATATTTCATTCCAATTTGATGTGTTTGTGAGTTGATGTAGGTAATTAGGTTTTTATTGCAGGTTACATGTACCATCGGTGATCAAAGAGTGAGTAGAAGGTGATGGTGGAAAGTAGTAACAAAACCCTAATGACACAGAAAAAGATGATTCTAAGCTTTCTGCGCAGATCACAACCTAGCCACCGACACCTAAACAATCACCGACACTATAGGTTCCCTTTTCCAGCCCCAGTTCCCATGTCTAGCATCATTCTCAGGTCCCATAATTTACAGGGAGAATTTGTGACACTATTTGAATCCCGATCAACACGTTACACTACCTGCACCAGGTTCCAAATTGCACAAGACCCAACTAAGTCATCTCTCTCTCATTTACTTATAGTTTTACATTGCTTGAGTGCTTAGAATTTACATATTTACCATATTTTATCATATCAGTTACTCTGCAATTAGATTTAATTTATTTTTTATTAAATCAATTATCCAAAAAATAGAAGATGACCTTTAAAAACTAAAAAAACAAAAATGTAGACAACAATTCACATGTAATATCTAAAATGAATCTAGAATGGTTAGAGAATTAAACTTTAGCTCCACATGTGAATTTTTGGCTTTCATTTCCTCTTAAATTTTACCATGATAGGGGTTCTTATAATGCGAATTTTATTTTTCAAGTTTGTTTTTACCACACGCTTATTCCACACATATGTGTGATGACCATTTCCTAGTAACATTTTCTTTCCTAGTAACTCAAGAGTGATTTTTCTAAGAAATTTTTCAAGAAGTTAATTTTGATCATTAATTTATTATAAAATGTATAAATTCCCGAATTATGTATATTAAATAGTTGTAATTGTCAACCATTAATTTATCAACAACTATATAAAATGTATATTAAATCATTGTAACTATCAATCAATATTGGGTTCATTCAATAATGTACATTACCAAATATATTTTAAACATTTATAACAAAGATTTGTAACCTTGACCATTTAAAAAAGTTACGAATGAATAAAAATTTATATGAATGAAGCATCTATAAGCTTCATTTATTCAATTTAATATAATTCTTTCCATAGTTTGTTTTATAAATGTATATGAGAGGTAACAACCTTACTTTATTTAATCTAATATTTACTTCCTATTTATTTCCTACAAGCTAACCCTTAACTGGTAAATTTCTTTTACAACTCACATTCATTTCATAAATTTATTTTTCAAGTTTATGTACCAAGAAGTGACAACAATTTTTTTGGCATTGTCTCCCTACACATGAACATCCAACTCTAAATATTTCGAACAAATTGAGGTTCTTTCTCTTCTACAAATGTTGTGTGTGTGTGTAATTGCTATGTGTGTGTGTGAGAGAGAGAGAGAGACACACACACACACACACACACACAGAGAGAGAGAGAGAGAGAGAGAGAGAGAGATTAAATCTAACAGAATAAGAGGATATTTTGATGTAATTACTATGAAACTATAAGACTTGTATGGGTATGATGTATTAATTTTAAACAACTATAATAGTTATTTGATGGGAAGAGAAATATAGATCTATTTGTGAATTTTCATTTTCATTTTGAATTCTTCCATTATTTAATTTACGAAATTAGAATAACACCGCTAATGGTGCTACTATAGGCCATCATGTATAAAAAAAACCCTCTCTTTCTAGCCATAAAGGTAGTATAGGATCTCATGTTTAACTCAGTTGTATGGAGATGACGTATTTCCTTGTTTGAAAATATTAAACACGTCATCTAAATCCTTGGCCTCTAAATCAGCAGCTATCAATGTTGTGAAGAAGGGTGAGGGTGCAACCAGTATCCCATCCACCAAAATCACACTTGCCACCAAATGTCCACCTTTCAATTAAAGATGAAGGTATGCATGATTTGATAGATGGTAAACCGTGTGCATCTGCTAGCACCAAAATCATCACACTTATCTCATCTTACTTTCTAAATACTTTCTATAAAATTATATCAAACAAAATAAATATCCCCGTCATACTTTGATCATTTTTGCATACACAAGGTAGGTAAACTATTCATAGAATGCCTCGAATAATTTTGTGCAAAGTGTGGAATCATCCACAAGGTATGTGAATTGTTCAACAAAATGTTTGAATATGGTCTCATGGACTATGATTATGACAAGCTATGAATAAAATGGATTTTTTGAAAAGGCCTTCGTTATTTTGGAAACTTTCAAAAAAATCAATTACCATGTGCAAACACAGGATCCAAAACATTTTTAAGCATCCTCATACCATGTGGAAAAATTGCACTTGCACACAAAGGTACAAACATGGATAAACACAACTACCATAAGTTTTCTTCTATACATATCCTCTTATCATTAGATTCCATGATACTCTAACTGATGATTGTGTGCATTTGCTGGAACCATAACTATCACACTTATCTAATCTTTCTTTCTAAATGCTTTGTGTGGCTTTTGTTAAATATTTTGATCTTTCACAGTCAGTGAAACATAAATAATGTGGCTTTTTTATACCATAAGGCCTAGAATGATGAAAATAGATATATGATCAGATTGGATACTTTGGTGGTTGCATATGGTGAAAGTGTGTTAATGATTTTTGAGGACGCCATGTATTTTACTTATTTGCGACTATGATATTCTATGAAGAGAATTTGTGCATGTTCATGAAATCATTACAATTCATAAGACCAAAATGTTTCAAGGTATTCTATCAAACAATTCACCTACCTTTTTTATGCAACAATGGTCAAATAAAATAGTTCTCCCCATTATACTTTGATGAATGTCCATGTCATGTTCTAAAGCTCTCATTTTTCCATAGGGCAGGAGGACGCTGAAAAATGTATTGGAGCCTAGGTTTACACCTGGAAATTACATTTTCTCGAAAGTTTACAAAACTTCTAAAGCCTTTTCAACAAATATTTTTCTACGTATCTTCCCATCATCACATTGTATGATACCTTGTTCGATATTATGTAGAAAAACAAAAACACACTACCTATCCCGCAAGATCCTACCCTACGAAATTAAGGTGAATATGCTAACCGTGTCAACGATATTCTAGTAATTCCTAGATTGATATGTTGCTCCTCATCAAAATAATGACAATAAAATGAAACCACAACTCAACAAAGATACCATTCAACAACCGATCAATTAAAATAGAGAAAGAAAAAAGTAATATCGACACAACAATATAGAAAAGAATTTAAAAAGGGTAATTATCAAGGTACATCTAGACTCAGTAATCTCACTAAACCTCTCGTACGGTTAACAACTAACAACTAAATCCCAAATCAATGGAAACAAAAGAAATATATTCTCTTTAAAAATATAAGTCTAACTAACAAACAAAGGCATAAGGTAGAATTTTAAAACGTGACAATCAAAATTTAAACAACTTATCTAATTTTAACCTTTGTAATAATTTTAATGTTGATTAAAAATGATACCCTTAACATATTTGGTTCCAAGCCCCTACAATAAATAGAATGTGACCATAACCACCAACATGTTAACAAACAAATGCTAGGAAATACCTTATCCAAGATCAACATACTGTGAAGTGGTCAAAAGATTCGAATATAAATAATAGATATTTGAACACTACTCAATAAAAAATTATAAACAAATAAAACCCATTAGTAGATAACTACTAGGAAAATACCTTATCCAAGATCAACATACTGGTCAAAGCAGTCAAAAATTCACAAGAAAAATAATAGACAATTGAACACTTCTCCATAAAAATTCTTACATAGGCACAACCCATTAAATATAAACCCATTTTACTAAAAACATCAATGCATGGAGAGTAAGTTATTTCTACAAATCCAAGTACCCACTTAACATACATGTCAAGAAGAGCATTCCCCAAATCAACATCTCAGAATAAGCATACTTAACAATATACCCATGGACTTGGAAGTCATTCACAATCAATTTGAGGTTATCAAAGTCCTAGAAGAACTCTTACAAGCAAAAATGGAATTAGTACAATTCTGAAATTGATAATTTGATTGAAAATATTAATTTTATTCTCAAGTAGTCTATTTTTAGTATATCACAGGGAAATTTATATAAATCTAGAGAGTTTATTAAGTTTATAAATCTCGACAAATATTTTTCACTATTAAAATCATAGTGGTATACTAAAATCAATTTCCAGTTTCCTTAAGGTTTTACATTTTGTATACATAAAATTGTTGGTGAATTCTTAAACGAAACCTTATCCAAAATAATGTACAAATATATAGGAAAAAATACATCTGAATCCTTGGCCTCTAAATTAGTAGCAGGTAAAAGCACAATAAAATGTCCCACTTTTTGGTATGTTTTGTACCATTATACACATGAATTTTCAGTTTCATTGATTTTCTAAAGGTAATAGCCATAAAACCATACACATTCATGAAATTCCACAAACTAACGAAATGTTGTATTTAGAGTGTAGAATACATGTAAATTTTTTATAAAAAAATTACAAAAAAAACGGTCTTTTTCTTAATTTTATTCATACGTTGTTTCTTATGTTATAAAAGAGGAATGACTGTCCCCGGGTGGTTCTTTTAAATGAAAATTTATTTTTTCACCATGAAATTTTAGATATATGTTTAAGATTTGAATTTTGAGGTGCTGTCAAATTTTCATATTTTTTGGACTTATATTTTTTTAATTAATTATTTAGTAAAAATATTTTCAAATAAATGGTGTACAAATGTTTATGCTAATAACTTTTAAGATTTATATCAAAATTGAATTTTTTTCACAGGTAAGAAGAAGACTTCAATAAATAGTAATTTTAATTTTTTCAAATTTTTTTGATATTTTTGCTATTTTTCAAATTGGGTTGATTGTGTATAATTGATTGTCCTAAAATACCATATGTTAGCAAAATATAAAAAATAAATAGTAAAACATATTTTTAAAAAATAAAAATTATATTTTTAGAAAGCTAATAAAATTCTGTATTTTGTGTTAAATTTTTGTAATTTTATTCATTCGTTAACCCTAATTACGTGGCACCTAAGTGGCACTTTTTGGTATAAAATTATCCTCCAAATGGATTTGGCGCCAAAATATGCCACAAAGGTGCCACATAGGTGCCACATAGGGGGGTTCACGCGAAGGGGGGTTCGCGTGAAGGGTGTTCGCGTGAAGGGGGTTCACGTGAACCCCCTTCTTCGCCCGAACCCCCCAAACCTTAAATTTGCCTAAAACTATATAAATATCTATATATAACTCTTTCTGCCAAAATTATTTGAATTCAGGGGTTCGTGAAGTGTTCACAAACCCCCTCCTACGTGGCGCTTCAAAGAAGGGGGTTCACGCGAAAGGGTGTTCGCGCGAACAACCTCGATTTCGATCCCGCCCAACTTCTTACTCTGGGACATGAAGTGGGACACAACATCGTGCTTTGACCTGCAGTCAACTTGCTTCTATTTGGATTTTGGTTGTGAAATAAGGTGAGGTGCAACCAATATCCCATCTACTACAATCACACTTTCCACTGAAACATCTGACAAAAATGATTCTCCATAATGCTTTTGTGTATGGTTGTATCCTATTTCAATGCTGCGATTTTGGCATAGGCTAGTAGTATGATAAAATAGTGAAGTGATTAGATTGGATACTTTAGTGGTTACATCTGGTGAAACTGTGTTAATGCTTTTGAGGATTTCATGTCTTCTATTAATTTGCAGCTATGATATTATGTGAAGAGAATTGCACATATATTACAATCATTACATCCATGGGACCAAAACTCTTTGACGCATTATGTTGAACAACTCACCTACCTTGTGTATAATGATCAAAATAAATAATTCTCTCGATAATACTTTGATGGATGTCCATTCCCTGTTCTAAAGAACTCATTTTTCCACATGGAAAAAGGATGCTAAAAAATGTTTTGGAACCTGGATTTGCACCTAACAATTATATTTTCTTGAAAGTTTCCAAAATTTCCTAGGCCTTTTCAACAAATTTTTTTTCTGCATATCTTTCCTTCATCATAGTCCTAATCAAGATAGGCCTAATCCTACCTCACAAAATGAAATAAAAAAATAGGCATAATCAATATATACCACTGAAACATAGAATAGAACAACCAACTATCACCATCATTGAATGCCTTTTCTTATCAGAAGGAAACATAAGAAATGATAATTCTAACCACAAGTCGAAGGAAATAAGCTTGACTGTAAGTATGAGTCATATCTAAATTTGAGGCTGCAATACTAACCCTTCCAAATGTCATTAATCTTACATTTATCATTACTAAATCACGAATGGTAAATTACAATTATTTAAAACTAAGCTAATGAAGACTTCAAAATAGAAATACGAAAAGATTGTAGAAAAATACTAATTCTATCCTACATTGAGAAATTAAGGTGAATATGCTAACCCTGCAAACGATATTATGGTATTTCTTAGATTGTATTGTTTCTCCTCATCAAAATAATGAAAACAAACTCAAATAATAACTCAACGCAAACATCATTCAATAATTGATCAATTAAAATAGAGAAACAAAAAAGTAATATCAGCACAACATTATATAGACAAAAATAACAGTGAGAGTAATTATCATGGTACATCTAGATCGCAATCTCACTAAATCTTTTTATGGTTAACAACTAAAAATAAACACTAAATTGATGGAATTGAAACCAATGTATTCTCTTAAAAATATAAGTCTAATTGCAACAAACGAAGGCATAAGGTATAATTGGAAAACATGATAATCAAAATTTGAATGACATATGTAATTTTAACCTTTGTAATAATTTTAATGTTGAGTAAAATCTATACCATTAACATATTTGGTTCCAAGCCCCTATAATAAAGAGAAGATGACCATAACCACCAATATGTTAACAAACAATTGCTAGGCAATAACTTATCCAAGATCGACATATTGTGAAGTGGTCAAAAGATTTATAACAAAAATAATAGACATTTGAACATTATTCAATAAAAATTCATAAATAAATAAATCCTATAGTAGAAAACTACTTGGAAAATACCTTATCCAAGATCAACATACTTTTCAAAATGGTCAAAAAAATTCACAAGACAAATAATAGATATTTTAACACTTCTTGATAAAAACTCTTATATAGACACAACCCATTAAATATAAACCCATAGAGAGTGAGTTATTTATATAAATCCAAACTCAAACAACATGTTTTGAGGTTAATTAAAAAGAAATCAAAACTAAAGAATTGTTCTTTGGGCCCTACACTAGAACAAATGTCTATCATAATAATGAACTCTATTTGCTAAGAGTAATCCCTAAATTAATATAAGAAACCCTTCAGCATGCCATTAACCTTACTCATATCATTATAGAATAAAAATTGATCTACCTCATAAATATATATGTTAAAACCTTCTAAATTCAAGAAAATACATAGCTCCCCACATAATGTATGTTTCTACTTTTGTTACCTTTCTTCTTATTTTCTTCATGAGAATGAAATGTGTATACCCAATCAAAATATTCTCTACCACAATTTAGTTTCCATCCCTTGAAACCCAAATTATTTCCATTCCAGAAAAAGATATAATATTTGACATCATTTCTGGGTAAACACTTAAGAAGACCATGTGAGAGAAAGGAATGAGAACGTGAAACTGATGAATTTGAATTATTGTCCTTTGTTTCTATTTCCATCATGAAACTTACATTCGGTCTCTACAAAAACAATTAAGTGTTCTAACACCAAAACTAAGAGGTGTCACTATCACATGCTTATTGAAGGTAAATATGCCATGAAAATAGAAAAATCGATACAATTTTCCATTATGAATAGGCAATCCTACCATGAAGATAACAATACCATTGGAAACCTTTAAACCCAAAGCTAAATCTTGAAGAGAATAATTTGTCGATCATACACAACCATATGTTACCATTATAACCGAATTCAAACAAATACATGACTCCCACATAATTTATATTTATACTTAAATTGTTACCTTTCTTCTTATTTTCTTCATGAGAATCAAATGTGTATACCCAATTTCAAAATCTTCTTTGCTACAATTTAGTTCCCATCCCTTAACACCCAAATCCTTTCCATTCCTGGAAAAGATATAATATTGTACATCATGCATGGATAAACATTTAAGAAGACCATGTGAGGCGAGGTATGAGAATGTAAAAGCTGACAAATTTGAATTACTTACATTTATTTTTGTTTCCATAATTAAACTTACATTCAGTCTCTGCAAAAAATTGAGAGTTCTAACTCCAAAACTAATAGCTTTCACTATCACGTTCTTATTGGAGGTAAATTTGGCATGAAAATGAAAAAATCAAATACAATCTTCCATTATAAATAACCAATCCACACTTGATCACACATTGACATTTGTTTTCAATTCTTCTCTTTTTCAAGTAACAAATCTATAAACATACTTTCACAATGTAAATTGTGTAGAATTGATATCAAAATTGTGATGAGTACATTAGAGGATGCGAAATTTCCCCTCATTTTCTATACATGCTAAAATTGAAAATGAAAATTACATATTGTTCATTCATTCTTGTAATGCAGTAGTTATTTAGAGAACATTTACCTATTTTCCAACCTTACATCCCATTTGTTTGTTTCGGTATCTTAAAGTGATTGTTATAATAGCATATTTGATTAAAATTCAGTTTTATATGAAGAATGTAAAGGATAGACTATGAAAATTATTTTTACAACTAAAAATTTTGATAGTTATTTTCATTTTTATGATAAATTTTTTGGTGCCTAATGCTTAATCTTATCAAGTATTTAAACAAATTATATATATTTCACATAAACATAATGAACTTAGGTTTTGGATTGCAGCGCCTTGGTTAATACCGAGAGTTGAGATTTACTTCTAGTATTCCATACCTACAAATCTATCTCGACACATCCCAAGTTGGATGTTAGACTGCGTAAACCAAATTTATTTAAAGCAATCCAACAATTGATATATTCATGTACATACTCATCAAATTTAGATTAGTTTAATTTGTATCCCCAAGCATTTTTAGCCTCCAAAATCTGATGTATTTTTTCTTGGCTTGCCTCTCCCCCAAAATGATAAAAAAATTAGATATTTTTCTATTATTCATAAAAAAATTCTTCTACCTTGTAGTTACTAAATCTAAATCAAATCCAATTTCTTTGCATAACTTAACACTACATGAATATCGAGTAGTTAACATAATGGATATATTTTTGACAAAAAATGCACTTTCTATCATACTCGATGGACATATCAACATCAAACTTGTGCTTAAAGTTCTTAAAACAAAATAAATACATTCAATTCAAACAAACAAAAACGGAATCAAATCATACTTTCAAATGGAGACATGTTTTCTCAGGATTTACTACCAATCAAAATAATGAAATTATTGTCACAAAAATACTTCAAAAAGATCCATTATTCACATAGATAATTACATTTGTAGGTGGACACAAAAAAAAATGTAAGTTCTCTTCTCTTAACCATAACATATATTTTTAAACACTTTTAATTATAATTTTTGTTTACTATTTAACATGCTTTAATATACATTTACCAATACATGACATTCATCATCCTTAGTCTGCAAGTTATTTCTAACAATAACACCATAATAACACCATTATTGGTGAACCAAAGCTTGCTCCATTTGTAAATGAAGAAAATTATATTGAAGAATATAATTTGGGACAACAAGATCATGCAATTACAGTGAAATCCAAGATCATATCAATTAATTAGTTACAACCTAAAAACCAAAATTGTGCAATTAAAGGTCATGTTATAAACAAAGGTGTCATGCAAACATTCAATAACTCAAATGGAGAAGGAAAAGTTTTCACATTCAATATTTTTATGAATACACATGAGATATAAATGTAACTTTAATACAGTTGTAGAAGAAATTCGTCATCTTGTGAAACTTGGAAAATTCTACATTGTACATAATGGAAATATTAAACCACCACATAGTAAATTCACCCCCAATGTTTTTTTGGGCAATAGGAAGTTATTATTGATGAACCATCCAAAATCTACACCTCATAGGAAGACCAATTCATTCCACTCTACCAATTTTGATTCAAAATAATTACAGAAATTGAAAGCATGGAGTATAAATACATAGTAGATGTTATAGGTATTGTAGCATTTATAACAAGAAAAAGAGATGGAAATGAAGTTTCAAGGAAGAATATTCAACTCAGTGCTCTGACAAATTTTAGCATAGATGCAACAATGTGCGGAGATTTCTGCAATGTTGAAGGAAAACAAATCGATTAAACTTACAAGATAAATGCATTTCCCATTGTTTCCTTGAAATTTTTTATCCTAACAAAGTTCAATCATAAGACATTGGCAACTACATATAACACACAAGTTTTTGTGAATCGAGATATAGTACAGGCACGTGATTTAAGAACATGGTTCAATGTAAATGGGAAGGATCACAATTTCCAACCACTAGGAACAAATACGAATAATAAACTACAATTAATTCATCAAAAGAACATTCCATACATTCGAAATAATGATGACACCCAAAATACAGAGATAATTTTGTTGTACTGTCGTATTTCAAGCATCCATGAGCAAAATTTATAATATCCAACATGCCCAATAAAGGTTAATAATAAACAGTGTAACAAAACAATGTTAAAAAACAATGGTAATGACACATGTTATTGTCCAAGATATAACAAGAATATATTTGAATGGGACAATCACTATGGTTTGAACATCAAAATTGAGGATGACAATGGAAGCACATGGGTAACAACATTTGAAGAAACTACAACTACAATAATCAGATTATAAGAAGATGACTTAGACATGCTACTTTCAGATGGAGGGACTACAAAGGAGCTCATCTCAATTTAAATTATTGTTTAGAAAATTCTCGCTAACTTCAACCACAAGGAGAGAAATATATGAAAAAGAAAACTCAGATTCACATCTGTAAATGCTACAAAAATAGAGTGATATCACTTCTTCAAATTTGAATGGTTTTTATGTCGATGTAGAAATACATCAATTGTGTATATCTCCAATTTTGTATAATTTGCACATCCTTCAATAGCAATACAAAAATGCATCAATTTTGTATTTGTCAACTATACATAGTATAAATGTTTTGTTATATATATTTTATAAAGTTACAAATAGTTTTTCTAAGTTGGTGTTTATTAATATAAGTTTACAATTATGTGTACTATGAAATTTATTCTATATATATTCATTTAATTTGAAAATGGATGTGTGTTTATGCATGTATATATAATGTGTGGAGAAAGTAAAAAAATAAGTTTGTAAATTTGCATGACAATATTGCACATTGATTTATTGTTGAAAATTAATAATGTCATTGTCGAATAATAAAATTGATGGAAAACCAACTTCACAAAAATGGGTGGAAATTTTAAATACTCAGAACCAACAAATAAAAATTGCTCAAAGAGAAAAAAAAATGTTTTTCGTCAAATGCAATTATGAAAGAGATAAGGATGAAATAAACAAACTTGAAGAGAAAGTAGAATACTTCGTCAAGATAAAATTAAAACAACAGAAATGAATGAAAATATTCAAAAAAATACAATAAATGAAACATCATCATTGATAAATTGCAACATCCACCTACTATGTGTGCAAAATCACTCTGTAATTTCAAAAAACTTCTCGAAAAGAGCCAATGCAATCAAAGTGAAAGCAATTATAGTCACTTTCATAAATCATTCATAAATGGAGTATGAAAAAGCTTCAATGAAACACACAAATGATTTTGAAACAGATTAGATCAAATTTTGGACATAGGAACATGTACAATTTTCTTGAAATCTTATATAGGAATACAAATAAAAATACACTTGAACCTTTTATTTGCAATATATTTTGCAGAGAAAAAATTTGGTAATAGATTTTCTAAATGAAACAACATGGACTCATGCATACAACCAGATGTTTTGAAAAGAATGACACAAGTTGAAGAGATGTTGATTTCTTGAGTAAATCTAGTGTTACAAGTTATCCATGCGCAAGGTGGACAATACAAATACAATGGTCACACGATTAGCTTCCCACAAGATATAAATTCTATCTTAAACAAACTAATTTCTAAGGTAACAAGTATTGAGATGATATGATTGCTATGTTACAACAAGTCATGTTATAAGAGCATTGGAATATAAAATAATTTATGTAAAAATATTATAGAGATGTCGACATAGACTATAATGTAATAAATTAATTACCCATTGAGCCTAAAAGCATATCTAGTCTGTTACCACATATAACTCGTAGATGTTGTTGAAAATACGATGCTTAGAACATGCAGTGATAACACAAATTTATCTAATGATACATTGCATATCAAGAAATAATCATTTGTGCCAATATTACAAAATGGAAGAACATAAATGGAATAAATTGGAGGGATTTTGGAAATGAAGGATGATACACCTAAACATACCATAGAATGGCCTCATATAGGTCAATTTATTATTAATGAATAAAAAAAAGGATTACTTGACATTGCAATCCCTACTTTTTCCCTATAATAGAATATATCTCAAAACCAATAATGAAACAAGTGTGCATACATGAATATGCACAACACCTTCTTTGTTACTATGACAGAAAATTTGCAAGTCATCCAAGGTTTTGATATTTCTTATTAAACCTCATGATGTGCCATCAAAGTCAATCAACTACAATTGTGTTTGTTAAAAAATAATAGATGATACCACACCAAAAACTATAGAATACTTACGCTGCCACTTGAAAGATATGCCAATTGAAGATTTAGTTGAACACTTGATGAGATTTGGATCAAATTTGTTAGGAACTAAGTCATATTGGAACAAAATTAGAAATGAGTTAATAGATATGATATTCCAACTAGGATGCATGACATTTTTATTCACATTGAGTTCAATAGATACAAAGTGGCCCAATTTGCATAGTGTAATGCATAGAGCTCAACCTACCAATCCAAATCAATCTCATTGTTGGCGAGTATAAAATATTATTAAGCACCAACATATAGTATCACTATACATGCATCAAAGGTTCACAATCTTTCAAGAAGAGATTATACAACAATACCTCCAGGATAAAGACTATTGGTACATGTAAACAATGTTTATGTTGCTTTATATGAAATTATCATATTATTCAAACCCCATTAAATAAAAATGTTAACATAATATTGATTAAAATAGGTACAAATGACAACGTAGAGGATCATGCACATTCACATCTTCTTATGGCTTCACCGAGAACCTAATATGGAAATAATAGATTGAAACAATCAAGAAGAAATAACAATGGCTTGAATTTTCTTTGATAAATTGTCTCTACTTTGAACCCACAGGGACATGATTAAGGAATACAAGAATCCATGGAACCATTTATGACGATCCTTGTTTGTCAACAACAAGTCAAATATTTACAAGAAATCCACTAAGAGACCAGGAAGAGATAATAAATCATGTGCAAAGACACACAAGGTGTATAGAATAATCATGCCTGCGAAAGAAAGGAAAAACCACACAATGTCATTACAAAGCACCATGTGAATTATGGAACCATTCAATATTATATTTAGATGAAAGAATAAATATACACAACTCGAAATAATAACTATGTGGAGAGTAAACATTTACTTTTAGCCAATCTTTTCACACCATGTTGTCTTAGAGTACATTTCCAAATATGCTTCAAACTATAAATGCATGTCGAAAGCTATCCCACTATGCTTACACGAATAACAAACAATGCAATTCCACATGATCAAGAAGTGTCAACATATAAAAAATTCCTAATAGAAACACTCGTTGATCGAGACATCGATGCATAAGAGACATGTCATCTTATTCATAAGCTACCACTAATGCATTATAGCCCAAAAAAATTGGCACTCCGTGTAGGTAAAAACTCTTATAATCGGATAGAAACAGATACAAAGGAACATATTTCAACAACTTCATTCTTTGAAGCATACATTAATCAACCTGAATCAATGCATACAATGAATTTGATAGAAGTAGCATGGGATTAGTCTTATGATAACAGAAGGAAAATATATAAATGGAAAAAAATAAATGTCATAGCTATTTCATATGTCACACCACTCTTTAATAGAATCCATGAGAAAATGATGATGCCTTTAAAATGTTTTGTTGTAGTGAACTTCTATTGTACATAAAATTTCAGTGCATATAACATGACATTGGGAGTAGAAATGAGGAGATAATTACAAATTGGAAACAAATAAATTATCCATACCTTGTTTGGCATATCCACTGTGTACCAAACAACATGGAATCTAAAATTGGAGAAGAGCTATTGGAAGGAGATGGGAACACTCATAACATTGTTGAGATGGAAGAATGGGAACTATTTTCACAAATACAACCTCACTCAAACTTCCAACTTACATATATAGAAATGTTGGGGAATGGAAACTTTGACAACAATCATGATTGGTCCCAACAACATACCACATGTTTTACACAATCCAACAACAAAATTCATCGAAATAACCCGCTAGTTAAAGAATCATCCAAACACTTGCCTAGACATTATATACTCTACAAATACATTATCCCAAAAACAATATATAGCTCATAAAATAATCACCAACCACTTTGAAGCCACATCACCCACACCTCAATTGACAATGATTATTCAAGGAAAAACATGAACATCAAAGTCATACTTAATAGGTTGTCTTAAGTAAAAAAATTGCCAACATCCCTTGAGCATTTGAGTCCATTATTATTTCTCACTCCTACAGGTGTAGTAACATCTAATATCATTGGAAAAACTATACACACAACTTTATAAATCCCAATGAACAAAATGAATGAATTAAAGGGATAAGCTATATCTACTTTCCAAGAAAAAATGAATCATATAAAATACATTCTAATTGATGAGATGAGCTTCATTGGTCACAAATTATTTTTAAAAATGAATGAAAAATTACACCAAACTTTCCCCATCACACAAAAATGAAACATTTGGTGGATGGTCCATTATCCTTGTTGAAGAACTATGAAAACTAACCCTAGTACATGACATCCCCATGTATGTTGTAAATACATTTGGTTACATATTATGAAATACCTTTGACATTATCTTTACATTGGATATAGTCTTTAAACAACAAGGGGATGATCCATCACAAATAGCATTTTGAGAACTAGTATTTAACATAAGAAATGGGAACTCAATAGTAGATGATTACAATCTACTCATGTCTAGAATTGATACATTGCTAATAAAATATGAAATAGCAAGATTTAACTCCTCCATACACCTTTATGCAACAAAAGATAAGGTTTCATAACACAATAAACACATGTTAAAATCATTACACAAACCAATTGCATGTTGCCTTGCAGAGAAAACAAGAACAATGCCAAATTCCAATCATGACAATGAACAACTAGAGAGAAAATTTCTCCTATGAATAGGACAACAATTCATATTAACATCTAACCTTTGGGTCTCAATAGGATTAGTTAATGGAGCAAGTGGGGAAATCAATGGAATTATATATACAAAAAAATCAAAACCACCAAAATTTCCATTATATGTTACAGTGAACTTCAAAAATTATAGTGGACCTACATGGGATACTAATAATCAATATACAATAGCTATACCACAAATAACAAGAGGAAACTATCGACAAATACCACTAAAGATAACATGGTCATTGACTATACACAAATCCCAGGGATTAACATTACAAAGTGCAACAATCGACATTGGTACAACAAAAGGACAAGACCTATCATTCATTGCTATATCTAGAGTCAAAGTCCTAAAATAATTATGGATATCACCTCCATTCTCATTTGACCATTATGCAAAAATGAAAGATGGTGCCTATGTCTCCATAAAAAAAGAGAAGAAAAATAACTACAAAGAAAAGAGAAGAAATATCTTTAATCCATACATACTACAAACAACCATTCACAAAACAATGTAAGTTTCTCCCTTATATTTCACATATTTTTCAAATTTATTTATGATAAATTAAAACTATATACTAACATTATCCTTATGTAATTATCGTAAGATATCGAGAGGCATTCCACCACATGTTATACATTTGCTTCAAATATCTAATATTTTCTTTTGATTATGATCATCCATATTATATCCCCTCCCATGTTACATTATTTAAATGATTAGGAACGTATATAGCTTATTCTATTTCTTTATTAATTTATAATAGAATTTGGTAAACATTTGTGCTCTTAAATTCAATAATATATTTTCTCATTTCCTTGTAATTAGTTATATATTCTAAATTGTAATGTTTATTTTTAATTTCATATCGATTTTTCCTAAATTCTAATTTATTTATGTACCTTGTTTCCATCGAAAAAAGAAAGAAAACTATAAAGGAAATAATAGAAATACCTCCAATCCATACACACTACAAACAACCATTCACATAACAATGTAATTTTTCTCCATATATTTCACATAATGTATTTATTAAAATATTATGTGCCTTTAAACTACTAACATTTTATGTACATAACTATTATAAGATATTGATAACCTTACCACCAGACATTGTACATCTACTTAAAATATCTAAGGTTCTCTCTTAATTATGATAACACATACTATATCCTCTTCCATCCTACTTATTTTTAATAACCACAATGGTACATAACTTACCTTGTTATATCTATTTCTTTTAGTTTATATTAAAATTTTGTAATATTTATTATACCGTTCCAGTTTGGGGACACGTGACATTGTTTGTTTGAAAACATGTCTCGAATATGTGGCACAAAAGTTATTTGTTGTGCTCGGGGCCTTTGGGAAAATTTGATAAAAATGCTACATTAGCATTCCTAATTCAAGCTTTAGGGGATTTCTTTTGAATCTAGAGTAATTTCGATGGGATTACCGACACCATCTTAGGGTTAGATTGGATTTTCCAAGCTAATCCTAGAATGGGAATGAATATTTTATCTTTTCCTTGCAACATTACAACAAGTTGAACGTGTCTTGAGGCAAGTTGCATGGCTCTTGTCAAAATTGTGGGAAATCAATAGGAACCCAAACACATATGATAATAATCATTTTTACAAGTTTTTTTAATCTCAAATTGTCTGTGGATTCATTTCTTACATTATTTAGTGGTTTATTTACATTAGTTGAAATTGTGTTATTGCAGATTAACTAAATATTTGTTACATAGAATACACATGCACCCATCATGCAGTGGAACAAATTTATAGTGGAGTACTTTGTTGAAGTTGAAAGCTTAGATATAATAGAAATTCTAAAGGAAAAGATATCCACACATAGGGGATTCTTATAGATTTGCAGAGGATGATGCTTCCTAATAAATTTGAGGAATGTATTGAACAAGACATTTTTAAAAAACATAATTTGGGATATGGAAAACATGAATTTAACTTAATTTTTCCATTGTATACACTTGATATGCAATAAGAAAAAATTAAAAATCAATCTTAGTGTTTTAGATAGTGTGTTGTTATGCATTATAAAAATTTAAAATAGGAATTTATTAATAATCATATGGAATTATTAATATTTTTCAAAGTGAAAGTATTTGTTATTATTCATATCGATTTATTCCTAAAATTAAATTCTGTGTTGATGGATTTATTCCTATGGTATGTGTTTAATAACAATCAATTGGTATTAGGCTTAAAATATATGGTAATTTTCATGAATGCTCATTTATTTCTAATCTTAAGCTTCCATATATTATAAAAATAAAAATTGAATTTGCAAATTAATGTATTTAAAACATTGTAGTAGTCCATATAAACTTCCCACTGGTTAACCTCATCTATATACGAGTGGATGTTCTTTTAATAATTATTTAAACAATAATGTAACTAATTTATTGTACCTTTATTGGTTCCACCTAACAATAACGTTGCAATAATTGTAGGATTTACTTGACTTATTCATTACTAACATGTTTTTGATGTTATCTTTATTCTTTATCGGGATGCCTTTGCAACAATTGGTACAATTGCCAATATATTTCATATTCATATAAAAAGTTTTAATTTTTAAACTTAAAAGAAAATTGTGGAGGATTGTGAATAGGAGTCATGCGATCATTTATAATGTGGTCAAAGCCACTTTGATCTTCACAAAAATTAAGGGATTATATTGATTTCCACATTGACCACACTAAAAACACAAAATGCAACAATTGATACAAATGTTAATATATTTCATAGTAATATAAAAAGTTTCAAGATATTTTATCAAAGAAAATGGTGAATTGTGGACAAGTGGTCAAAGCCTCTTCAATCTTCACCAAAATTAAGGGATAAAATTGATTTCCACATAGACCACACTCAAAACACAAATTGCAACAATTGATACAACTACTAATATATTTCATATTAATATAAAAATTTCAAGTTATTTGAAAACTTCAAAGATAATGGTAGATTGACACCATTAATAATGTGGTCAAAGCCTTTTCAATAAAATGATGGGATAAAATTAATTTTTAACTCAAAACACAAATTACAAAAATTAGTAAACTGCTAATATATTTTATATTAATATCAAAAAAATAAAGATATTTGAACACTTAAAATAAAATGATATATTATAGTAGCCATGCACATTTATAACTTGGCCAAAGCCTCTTCGATCTTCACCAAAATCAAGGGATCATATTGATTTCCACATTAACCGACTCAAACACACAAATCCACGCCACATTAAATGCACCACAGAATAAGGATGGATAGATATATATTATAAATGACAATAGAAATATATTAGTTGTGACTCACCCAAGGATTGACTGACCACCATTAACAACTATTCAAAGAAATGCTCCATAAATACCTATATGGTCTCTGTCATTCCTCAAACCTCTCGTTATTCTTAACTCCATTACTTATTTGTGGGGAGGGAAGAACCAAAGCAGAGCAGCTATAAAATCTAGTGTTTTTTTTTGTGTTAATGGGAGCTGTTAAAGGAAGAAATCGGTTGTAGGAGCAAGCGCCGCCTCCATCAAAGTGAGCAGTTCACTGCAGATGTGTTTATCAGTGGACATCCATTCCCCTGTTGTCACCACTAGTATTCTATTTCTATTTATTGTTGGAGCCACCTCATCATCCTCACATGGAGCCACCTCATCATCCTCACATTCCATTTCTATTTATTGTTGGATTTTGATGGAATGGGGGTTACTTGTTCATTTTCTTCCTTTGTCATTTTTGAAATTGGGAGCTTGTTGGAGTGCTTTTGGGAATTTTCTTGGCTTGGAGGTGTGAAAGACTTGTGAAGTTTTCTTGGAGCTTGATGGAGAGGTAGGCTCTCCACCTTTGTTGTTTTATTATTATGTTTGGTGATGTGGAAATATTGTGCTTGTTAAGTTTGTATGAGAAACTTATATTTTCAAATGTGTTAGTTTGTGAAAGGAAAATACAAAATATTTGCATTGGTTAAATGAAATAGAAAACTTAAAATGAATAGAAATAGTAATGCATCTCTCTTGAAATTAAGTTATTTCATTTTTTCCAAAATGTGATATGTTTCATTGTAAAAGAAATAGGAATCTTGTTAAAACTCATTGTTGTTGGAAATGATTATTACTTATGTCTTGTGATAGAAAGGAATAGTGCTCTTGTTTAATTGAATGAAAGGCATATTGGAGTGATTAAACTATAAATGCATTATAGTCTTGTTGATGGAAAATTTCCCCTCACAAATCTTATTAGATTAAATAAGAAATTTTACCAAAATTTCCCAAGTTTACTTTTATTTAAATTGGTAGAAAGCTCAAGAATTCTTGTCATTCAAATTCCCTTGTATTATAAATCAAGTTGTTCCTTTAAACTAAGTGAACAAAAAAGGGAGATCTAGCTGCATACAAGATTATAGTATATTTAATTATATAAATCTATTACAAAATTTATGTATATATATCTAATATAGTATAATTTAGTATTTATTGGTAATAGAAATTAATAGTAACATTTTATAATGTTATAATAATTCAAATATATATATATATATATATATATATATATATATATAATAAAACAATAAAATAAATGGACATGATTAATATTAGTATCTTGATAATATCAAAATAATCATGTCCATTTATTTTATTGTTTATATTATATATATATATATATATATATATATATATATATATATATATATATATAAATATATATAACAAATTTCTTTATACAAAAAAATGAAAATAGCGCCATAACTAGCCACTTTCATTTTTTGTATAAAGAAATTTGTTTAATAAATATTTTTATTATATATATATATAAAACAATAAAATAAATGGACATGATTATTTTGATATTATCAAGATACAATATTACTATTTATCAATATTAGTATCTTGATAATATCAAAATAATCATGTCCATTTATTTTATTGTTTTATTTTATATATATATATATATATATATAATAAAAAATTTATTAAACAAATTTCTTTATACAAAAAAATGAAAGTGGCTAGTTATGGCGCTATGTTTTTTCCTTGTCGGCCCGATAGGCCTATGTAGTTTTTTGTTTGAATAGTGGGTTGGGAGGGCACCGTTCCTCCCAACCCCCTTACCCCTTATTAAACATTTCTCACCCCAAACTCATTAAACTTTGTTTATTTGAATTAATAACCACAGTATTAGCTTGAACCTTATTTAAAATGCAGTCTATACAAAATTTTAAACAACGGCTTTTATAATATGAGGTATATATATATATATATAAAATAAAATAAAATAAAAACAAATTTTATTAAAAAAATTCTTTATACAAAAAAATGAAAGCAACTAGTTATGGCGCTATGTTTTTTTCCTTGTTGGTCTAATAGGCCTATGTGGTTTTTTGTTTGAATAGTGGGTTGGGGGAGGCGAACCACCCCCACCCCAACCCATATTAATATGGGTTAGGGTGGGCGGTGCCCCCTCCCCAACCCACTTACCCCTTATTAAACATTTCTCCCCCAAACTCATTAAACTTTGTTTATTTAAAACAATAACCATTATATTATATAAAGTTGGCTAAACCCTATTTAAAACGCAGATCTATACAAAAATTTAAACCGCGGATTTTATAATATGATGTGTGTGTGTGTGTACTCTTTCTTAAATAAATTTATTTCAGGTATATTAATATTATAAGAAATTTGTGTATACATATTCATATATCAAGAGATATACTTATGCATATATACTCAAAGGAAAAGAGTGTATATATTAAAAAAAACTAGATCTATTGGGCAAATGCCATATACCCAAATGGGTATTTTCATTGAAACAAATTTACAAAAATAGCAAATGAAATTTAAAATCAAACCCTAGGAGAGGGTAGTTTGAAATGGAAAACAAAAAAATAAAATGAACTTGGGGTGTGTGTATCCATCCCAAGCTCCTTCTTCCTCTTCCATGGCTTCCTCTCCTTCCCTTAAACCTGCAAAATAGAAATGAGCAAATAAGTCAAATGAAAGAATAAAAGAAACTTTCCATAGAGAAGATTATGGTTTTTAAATTTCCTTAGATCCAATGGCTTAGATTGATCCCATCCAATGGCTAGGAATGTTCCCTACAAAAGTTAGGTGGGGGTTAGGTGAGATCATCATTTGAACACATGGGTCAAGTTTGAATGGGGCCACTTAAGTGGTGTTGAAGTTAACTCTATTTTGTATTTCATTATGATTTATTTTAGTAACTTTTAAAAATAAAAAGGCCATGACCTTGTGATAATTAAGTAAATTCATTCCCTTAGTAATTTAGACAACATTTATAATTGAGAATTAAATTTAATAGTATTGTTTAAATGGAAGGGCAAATTAGACCTAGACCTTTTTATAGTAAATTATTAAATGACTTTAGGAACCACATTATTAAATTAATTAAGGATTATAGGAATGAAATTTTTAAACCTAATTGAAGATTAAATATTATTATTTAATTAGTTTTGAAATGATCATTTGTTAATCGAGACCTATGTTGAATGTTTTAGCCAAATTTATTTATTTTTAAAAATGTTTGGTAATTTTTCTAATTTATCTTTTGTTTTGTCTTGGGTTTCGTGTAGGTAAATTTGTGGGTGTTACATTAGGTATGTTCTTTCCATGGTTCGGTTGAGTTCTTGTGATGTGATATAGTCATGAAAGTACATATCATGATGTCTTGTGGACTATTGGTGTTGTGTTTAGGCTTGGTATGGTATTGTGATGTCAGTTTCTATTGGGCACCACAAAAATAAATAAACTAAAATCTTAAAACAATGAAATATTAAGAGATTGAGATTAAGAAGCACTATAAAGGAAAATATTAACTAAGTAATAAGGTAAACTAGAACTACCAATCTTCACATAACATTAAGAGTTTATGAAATTGTTAAAATTTCTTGACTTCCCTATGGTTGTGTTCTAACAAAAGAGATCTTATCCCTAGATGGAACTTGTCATCATTAGCTTCCTTCATTTCTTATCACTTTTTCTACCCTTTGCATTATGTCACATCGAGGACGATGTTTTTGTAAGGGGAGGGAGATGTAGTGCCCCAAGAAAAAATAAAATAAAATATTTAAGAATTTAATGGAGGCGTGATTGAGGGAAGTTGCGTATAAAGTTTTTTTTTTTGGGTGTGGAAGGGGTAGGTGTAGCACACCAAAAATACCAACACAAGGACAACACAGTGAAATACCGGATAACTTTTTTTTGACTTACTTGAAGATGATACGACACTACACAAGTTCTCTAGGGAATACAATCAACTAAAGACATGCTTTCCACAACACGGACCCACATTGGTTACAGATAAACATGAGGCACACACTTAGGACACAATGGTTCATCTAAAGTATGCAATTTTACAACAAGGTTTTCCCACAGAAGGTTTCTTTAGAATCATGTTTTAGCTGTAAGTGTTCTTACATTCTTTACTTTTCGCAGAGGAATCATAATAGGAGAATCTGAAAGTCATGTCTCCTTTGAAGAATTTTCCCCTACCTTGATAATGTTAATAAACAGTGTAAACCAATTATTGGATGGTAAGAGGTTGCTTCATTAACTTGATTAACTGGTTCATTGGTTAGGAGGCAGTTTGTTTATCAAGGCTCTTAACTTCATCAAACTGTTTTCAACGTTGTGCTTTTAAACATATATGTTTTACCCCTTTTAAGCGGTCATATTTTTATTTTATTTTATTTTTACAGTACATGACTGTCTAAGACTTGGATTCTTCATTAAGATCTTATTAGTGGTTAAAAAGGATTTCATTGGGGCAAGAGTCTAACCAGAATTGTTAAAGGTTTCACTTGGGCTTCACTTGAAGAGATAGACATAAGTATACTGTTTACTTTTTCAACGGGCAAGATAGGTCGAAGAGTTTCTTAGTCAAGTTCCTTCTATTTATTATAATCTTATTATCTTCCAAGAATTCAATCATTGATTTCACCTTAAGACCGTTCTGAGGATTTACCACAATAAGAGATTGTTGATTAGTTTACGCGGATCACAAGGTATATTTGTTTCTCTTGTTTTCTTTTTGCTAGGTTCCAAAACATAGTCCTTTACCAATCGACACAAGACCAAGGTAACTAGAGCGATGCAAGATGATTCAAGTTCGGATAATTAGAATTAGGTTTGACAATTCAAGGATAAATCATATTCTGAAAAGTGAAAATTCAACAAAGGATACGCATGTCAAACAAGCTCATTTAATCTTATTGACAATAATGTTTCTCAAATTGACTTTCAAACGATAACAACAACCTACATGAGAACAATACAAAATTATAACACAATGCCTTCTAGATAGTCTCCACAATTTCCATACCAATGTCAAAGTAAAAAGAAAAACATTCGTACAACAAGTTCCTAAGAAAAGTGGAATCCACTTTCTACACGTGTTTCTTTTTCTCTCTCTCTTTTTTTTTTTCTTTTCTACTCAGGAAATCCTCCTGCACATTTGTTAGCACATGTCAGTTCGCAAGAACTGAGCACGATAAAAGCTATAACATTAAGACATTATGTTGTTATCTAACTGTTTCAAGGAAGAAAAGTACCGTTGAAGAAGAAAACAATAATTCAAGGGTCTAAACAAGAGCAATTAAAGAGCTGTCCAAAAGCATAAAATGTCTAAATAAAAGGGATGGCACTAACTCTATTCAATTATCATTTTCACATAGGAGCAGTTAATAAACATCATAGTGAATTTCACCCATATCACAATAATGACCGTCATTAACAAGACAACATTTCAAATAAAAACAATTACAGGGAAGAGAATTAATTTCAAACGTGATCTATCCCTATTTGTTTAAGTTAGTTCACCAAGCCAAGGATTCACTATGCCACTGGAAGATCCCAAACAATCAATCGACATGAGAATATCTAAACCAACATGACTTATTAATATTAAGATGATGTGCCTATAACAGTTAATTTTATGTCAGTACAGAATAAATAAAAATGGAAAGAAAAGGGATGAAACGCACAAATGACCTCGTATGGGTTACATCCTATCCTAACAATCCTTCTATTAAAATTTCTTCTAATCAAGAGAATGTCTTAAGAAAAAGGACAAACTTGGCAAGACCAAACATAACCATTATAAATCTTACAAGAGGGTTACTCAATCATTCACAAGAACACAACACAGGATACATAGCTTCCAAAGGATCTGTCGTCAACAACAAGTCAACTTTAACCTTTTTGGTCAACGCATAACCATTCTACTACAATGAAAGCAAGGAGGTCGTATCACAACGATCATAAAAAAAACCAGTCAGCCAATGAGTTTCCAAACACACCAACCTCTAAGTCACAGGAGAATGAAATTTAAACATCTTTATGGAGAAAAAACGTAGAGTAATTTCTTACGCATAAAACCAACATCCCAATTTTTAAGATTTGAAAACTTCCTCACTATGATCCAGTAGATCTCGTATCCTCCAACATGTGTGAAACAAAATCAAGGTACGAAAAAGAGTATTTCCTCTGACATTTTAAGCTATCTAAAAGAACTGTGAGTAACGTCTAAAGAAGGCATTCCATAGGATCAGCTACATTCCTCAAACATACAACAGTCACCAAGGGAGAGAAGGTGGTTCCAAAGAAAACAATCTCCAAACGGTGAACATGAATTGATATCAAATTATGAAGATCAACCATGACGCTTGACGAATAAAAGTATTTCTTCGAGCGATTTAAAAAAAATAACAAAAGCAACTAACCTAGTTAAGAGTAATATCAACTTGGCTCAATTCGATAATCAATCAAGCTAAGCACACACCAAGCCAACCGGGAAGGGTTACTAGAAACTAAAACAACTAAAAGAAAAGAATAGAGATAGGAAAAGCATCATTCACCTATACACAATGCACTCATGATACTCAATCCCTAATTCGCAAATACCCGACATAACCCGGGACTACGAGATCTCGAACCGAAACAAGAATAAGAACAAAACAGGAACTGTGAGGTTGAGTCCAACAACAATGTTTGATAAAACATTCAAATCATGAGACCAACATAAGGAACTAGGGGGTGTTCATTACAGGACCCCCACCTCTTTTGTCTTATTAGACTTAAGAACAAAGTTCACCCAACTAATATTTATTAAAACCCAGAAACAATATAAAGGCTTCAACCAACGCAATCATTTCTAACGCCAAAAGGGAAATACAATTGAGCAAGGGAAGTGAAAACCAAACAGTATACCATCACACGAGACATTTATAGGAAGATTAGAGTTATTTAATGAATCAGTTAAATAACAAGCATAAGAATCAATGGTATAGAGAATATCGTGCCTGATTAAGCTCCCGCAGTCGATAACAAGATGGACGGGGCCTGCAACAGCAACCGAAGCCTAACTCCATTTTCTTCAAGCTCGTTGGGTGCCCAAACATCGAACATCTTCATGTTGGCACAGGTAGGAGTTCACAGCCAGGGTGGGTGGTCTAAAATACTTGCCATCATTCTCCCAACACCGCTCCAAGATCAGCCCTAGAACTTCTGTAGGCCCCATTTTGGCAATTGAACTTAATCCTTCGTCATTCATCCAAACACCTCCACCATCTCCATATGCATCTGATTGTTTCTAATTTGGACCTCCTAACCTTGGTGCTCTCATATTAGGAGCAGCCCTAGTTTGAGACAAAGCAAAAGAAGATGGCTTTATAACCAAAAACAATCTCTTGGTACAGACTCCATATCCATAAAACAGTCCCTAGACTTAGCATCCTCAATTAAGGCTGACCAGTCACTAGATTGCTTCAATGCAGCTGCTTTGCGAGCTCGTGCCAGTGCCACATTCATGCGGCGAATATCATCTACAAAGCCAACCCCATGATTTGAAGCTTGGACACAAGATATACTGATTACATCACGCTCCTGGCTCTGGTAGGCATCTACCGTGATGATCGATAAACCTTTTCCTTCATTAGATTGAGGACAACATCAAACACTCGGTGCAACCCTCGTGTTATGGGTCCAGACTTCAGCCCCAACGACATTGCATTCAAGGTCTGTAAGAACAACAAATACTTCAAAGAGTAAACCTGGCCTATCAATCCCTTTCTGTTACATGGAATACATCCATAAACTTTCCACCGTCAGAAGATATGTACGCCTTAGAAATAGTGAGATCCAAATCGGTTAGCACTTGTACAACTTCCAAAAGAATGCCATGCTTATTGGCACTATTAACCTTCACCAATGTAGCATTCGCACAAGTTCTGAATCTGACAATTATCCTGCTACCTTCATCTCCCAATACATTTTCTCCAACGTTGCATAGATCTCCTGAAAGTTTTCTTGCAAGGAAAACAGTGCTTCATGAATATTCTGATATGAAACAGGTCCGCCTCTATGAGGTTCTCTTCCATGAGTTACATCGAACAGCAAGAAGATCTCAAAAGAGAATCTTTGTAAATAAATTTCATCAGTCTCACAATAGCAATGATCCATGCTTGTCACTTAATCGATTTTGATAAAAATATCTTGTAGGAGAATCTCGAATTTGAGGGTGCAGAGATACGAGAATGAAACAACAAAGTCTGAACCTGCTTGGTGGAGGCGCTCAAAAGACTTCGACCAAACCGCAACCTTCTGCCTTTGGCTAACTCTTGTTATGGGTCAATGTTTGCTATGGATTTCCGACCAGGACACACCTTGTGGCACCCAATGAACGTGGAAGTAACACGTCTACTTCCCCAGTGGGGCTTCATCTATAACCACCATATCTAACCCATGGCTAAAGCGGCAAACTTCCAGTCAAGTATTAGAAACAGTGGTGCACGCAAACTCAGCCTCACTTGCAAAACTTGCCTCAAGATTTGGTCAAGCTTCTTCCATGTTAGACTCACCACCCGCACGCGACTCTCCAAAATGAAAGGGCAAGACAAAGACAACTAAACCTTTACCTCGTTCTCCAACTACACCGCAAGATTTTGCAACAACTGTTCACAACTGTGGTCGCGTGTAAACCAGAATAGCAGGTACAGCACCATCGGTTCCTTGGGCTCGCCCTGCAGCAGCATTATTGCACCTAGCTCACTTTGGGCCATGGGTTTTCTGAGATACATTTACTTCTCTTCTTGTAGCTGCTGCGTGCAGCCAAATACCTCCTCACGGCACTCCTAGCAGAATTCCAGTTCAACGCTCCATGGATACAGCCTGCACAACATGATTCTCGAGACCCACACCCACCTGCGCATTGAAGGAGGATCCCAGAAGAGATTTTGGCGAAGAAAATGGGACTCCACCCACTCCCGTCTCCCTCACGCAAGGACAGACGTGACAGTCATGCAGACGGCAGGTAGGGTGGTTGGCAGGAGGCCACGGTGGCAGAGGAGGCAGGTGGGAAGGAGGATCCGATGCCCACCGGGCATTACAAGTAGGCATGTGGCAGGTGGCTAACACCACACATGGACCTCCCGAACTTCCAGTCCACCCCGTCATTTGCTTGCATAATAATACAAGCACTTTATTTTGAGATTCGTAGGCATTTACCACAGTGAAACCCAGTTAACATTGTAAATTTAGTAGAGATTGGATAGCTGTAAGAAACAAGTGCATGGAATGTGCCAAACGTGAGCTCTAGAACAGGGTATGGATGTCCATCTAAGCATAACATACAGAGGAATTTTATCATATTTTGTAGTTGCAAGTGCTCCGATAGATATGTATGCAAGTGTGGAAGCATGCACTTGGCATGTGAACTGTTCGATTGGATGCCTAAAATAAATGTGGCCTCGTAGACTGCAATGGGTGCTTTGCATATGCACAAAATAGGTTTGTTGAAAAGGCTTAGAAAATTTCAAGAAAATTCTAATAGAAGGTGTAAATCCAGCTTCCATAGTACTTGTCAGCATCCTCCTAGCCTATATAAAAATGGGATGTTTGGAACAGGGTTTGGATGTCCATCAAAGCATAAAAGATAAAGGAGTTTTTTCAGATGTTGTAGTTGAAAATTCTCTGGTAGACATGGACTACATTTATTGTGGGTTATGGTGGAAAAGAGGCCCTTATATTGTTTACTTAGGTGATATTGGAGGATGTGATGTCGGACAAGTGTACTTTTTCCAATCTTCTGAGTGTAAGTTCAAAGCTAATGGATTTTGAGGAGCAGACTCATGCCTCTTAAAATTTAAATTGGTACTAGAGTCATTTGTGTGTTGTGTTAATTCTCCTATATGATAAATGTGGATGATCAAAGGGTGCAGTTTGATTTTTCTATGGACAGGCTGATCCAATGCCTTGTAATGTGTTAGCATGATTAAGTGGCATACAACTAGGATCACAGATGTTCATATGTTGTTCCAAATCTTTACACATTGATGGGATCATGCATGGCCATATTCTTCTTTAATTTTTATTCTTGCACTAGTAGTAGATGGGAGGGGCTCACCGGAAGTGGGGTCTATGATAGGGTTTGAGAGAAAGCAATGGATTCAAAGATTGAGAGTTCTAATGAAATAGGACCAAAGAAACTAGAATGTGTCTAGAAGGCATTGCTAAGAATTTTAATATTGAGGATGCCATTGAAGTGAAAAGAGTGGGAAACGTGACAAATTAGGATGTCAACACACAGGTTGAGTATGTTTTATAAAGGGGTGCCGAATATTTCAAAACTAGCCAAGGTATTGGAATTTATCCACTTCTTTGCATTAACATTTTTAAAAGAAGGGTGAGGTTGTGGTAAATATTGTCCCAAAAAACCACTTATCTTCTATCATCAATCATTCCATGCATGGTTCATCTCATGTTTTCTTCATAATTTTCATACCTTAGTTTTTCATTAAGTAACTAAATAAATTTAAAACCTTGGAGTATTTAAAACCTTACTTTTTCATACCTTATATAAAGTTGGTTTGCAAAACAATAAAATGTCATTTGGCACTTATGTAACCCAAATAACACTTGGTAGCCAAGCATAAACTTAAACTAGTACTCTGGACACAATATGGAAAAATTTGTAACTAGACTATTAGCGTGAAACAATAAAACTCCTCCTTATGATCTACATTACTGTCTTGTAATTTGATTGGCATTTGTGGTTGCGACCAAAACCTTATGCATTGCTAGACACATGGTATCCAAAATTTGGTGCTTGTCTCCATTGGTATTGACGAGCACCGATGATTCAAACTAAAATAACCATTTTTTCCACCTAGCAAGTTGGAATAATGCAATTTCCAAAGACTTTCAAAACAACAATCTGAGCCTTGTAAAAGAGACGTCAAATGTCGTGTGTGTTCCTTGTTATGTACATAGTCACATATAGCATTAGTTTGACCTCATTTCACTCTTTGCGCTCTCTTCACTGCTCCTCTATGAGCCCTGTTACTCCGTTTTGCACTTTTAGGGAATTGATAAAACTGAAAAGTTGGGTTTTGTTTTGGTTCGCCATTTGGACCCTGAGTAATGAAATTTTTTTCGCCATCACATCCCTCTAGTATTTTTACTATACAATTTCCTAGAACCTTCATTTTGGAAAAAATGCATTCTTGGCTAGTTTGGCAAGGGGGTTTTGTAGGCCTCTAGTCGTTGTTGACTAAATTAAATTAAACCGATTACGATTGGTGGCTCCAGAAACCTAGCCACCAATTGAAAACCATTCACTCATTTCAAATTTCTTCATTATTGTGAATTCTTGGTATATAGGAGGACATGTAGGAATTTTCCCATCATGAATTTGTTTATTAGAAGGCAGCTTTTGAACGTGGTTTCTTAGCCTCCGAGCCTAAATTGAACATTTTGCAACTAGCAGGAAAATGTAAAAAGAAATTTGTAGGACCCTGTCAAGTTACCAAACCACCGTGGAAACTTGTTGACACTTGTAAATAACTATTTGGAACTCTATCTTGTGGCTTGTTGTGTGAAATTTGACTTTTGGGAAAATAGTGTTTCTCTCTCTTCCCTACCTCTTTCTCTCTCATTGGTTAAGAAATGAAGTAAAATGAAATGAAATAAATATGTGTCTCTAACCCTCTCCTTTTGAATGCAAATTATTATTATTATTATGTAAATGGAAATCTGAAAATGTCAATTATGCTAGATTTAGGTGGATACCATGCTAGTCATTTATCGCTGATTTTATGCTCACATGGTTTTGCGGGATGGGCGTAAGATGACAAAAAGGCATGGTGTAATTCATTTTTATTATTGAAATTTATATATGTTATTGGAAAATGTATATATATAAAATGTATGGCCATGTTACAAAAAAATTTATATTTGAAATTTGGTAATATGTATCGATGTTAGCTTTAGGAATGCTTAGAAATGTGCATTTAACTATAGGTGTTATTTTGATTCAGATTTACATATGGTAAAAACGGGGTTTGGATATATATGTTGGGAATTTTGTGACTACATAATAATGATATGATTTAATAACAAACAAAATCATGCACATAGGATCTAAACAACTCCCCACAAAATCTACACGACGGTGGAAGTATAAAGTAGAATAATACAAATCAAACAAAAGTACACACACATAAAAACATGTACCATGGTTCACCCGATGTGGGATACATCCACAAAAGATAGAGATCTCATATATATATATATATATATATAAAGAGATTACAAACCAACTCTTCTGCAAAAGAGTGCATGTATCTCTCAAGAGTATCTCCTCCTCCCGGATCTCCAACTAGATATTCCCGAGTACACTAAACCGTGCCTCCATACCACCACTTGTGTCTCCTCCAGATCTCTAACCATATCTACCAGTGCCCTACAACCGTGCCTCTCAAACATAACCAGATCTCACATACCTGAAGCTATCCTACATCTGCCACTATGTAGTCAAGGTCTCATTGTATTGTGAATATGCAAATGAGACCTCTAGAAAGATCTACCAATGTGCAACCCTAACCATGAACCAAGAAGTAAGTCTCTCCTCCATCACTGCAACAAACTGCAAACATGAAGACAACTTCCTCTACCATGCTAGATTCATATGGATCAACAATACAACATGATCTCATGGATCTGCAATACAAGATCTCACAACATGTGGATCTACAAGAATAAGTAATAAAAATATCTCACAACAACCTGTGGATCTAACAAGAAGAAACCCTAAGTGCTTTGCATATTATGCAATCCATTACATGAGACTAAATAATACAAAGGAAATACAGTAGAAGATAATACCATCTTCTCACCAATAGTGTACCTGCACTTTCCTTCTGTTTAGCTTCTCTCCATGAAATCTCTTGTCTTCATGTAATCTACTTTTTCTTCTTCTTCTTCTTCATCCTTTCAACCAAGGATTATGCTCTTCTTCTCATCAACACATCTTTAACCCTAGTTTTCTAGCTTATATAAGCTTAGACAAACTTAGGGCAACTTAGCCATGAAATTACATCCAATAGATTTTCTTTAAAACAAAAACAATATTAAAACCCATGACTTAAAAATAAAGTGCTTCGCATGACAGTAATCTAGTCTTTGGTTAGACCTAACCGAGCCGGTTCCTCCTTTTCTTCCAATGCGACCAATGTCGGTCCCACTATAACCGATGCTAGTTACTATATTTCTAGTCACTTTCCATTTCATGCTAACTGTGAAGAAATCTAGCTCCACAACCTAACAATCTCCCACTTGGAGATAAATTGCTAAACCTTTGTACCTGTACCTGTACATCACAGTCCTCAACACACCATGAAGACCATCTAATCTTTCATTCAAAAATTCTCTCAAATAAAAATAAAACCAAGAAGATCAAACCATCTTCTCAAACCAAGAAGATAAAACCATGACTTACCAAACCTACACGAAGATACAACTGATCTATGACACCAAGCCTCAAGCTCCCACTGAATCATAACACCATACCAATTATTGGTATCGACAAACAAGCCAACCTAGCTCCTCATGCAACAAGCCATCATGACTAACACACCTGTAAGAGCTCCCACTCAAACTAAAGTTTTGAGCCTCAATCGCATCCGTAGCCATACCTGTAAAACCAACCATGTTCTCCATCCATCTATCCATGTCTCCATGCAACCACCAATGCAATTGACCAAGACAAGTCAAACTAGAATATGTGAAAGCAAAACAAGATCCTGGGTAAAGATAGCCCAAATGAGTTCTACCTGCAACAATGGGTGATCAATCCACAAACCTACATAACTCAAAGAATCCAAACACTACAATCTGCAAATCCAACCCTGCATAAACAACTAGCATGTCCAAGACAATCATCTGTAGATAACATCTCTCAAGGAGTAACATAGTAATCAAGAGGAAATACAAACATCCCCTACTCATGCTCAAAGCATCCATGTGCAAATCAAACATCTGCATCATCATAGACTCACAAAACTAAATCTATCCAACATGTACAAACTCACCATGTACATCCATCCATATCACCAGCTCTCCAGAAGCTCTAAGTTTGCCACTGACTAACTCCAAAGCTGAATATGAATCTTGTGCTCATCAATGTCAATAACAAACATCCATGCTAAACCATGCCACTAATACCAAGTGCAAATACCAGCAAACATGTCATCAACATACTCTGCACAAACCAACCAAGATGAAAGCAAAAAACAAGGGCACCATCTAAAAATGGTAAATAAACACTGTTGTCAAACCTGTAACCAAACCGACCACGGTTTCCTAACCAACCCCGGTCACTGCCTGACCAACCATGGTTACCAGATGACCGACCACGGTTAATCCTAACCAACACCGGTCTCTGTAACAGTCAGAGTTTCTCCTTTAACCCTTAAAACTTTGAAAAATTTCTCTATCATCTTCACCTAGCTGAATCTAGCCATCAACTGTAATCCCATAGGGATATCCAAGCACCACAAAATAAACTAGAAGTGACATCACAAAGCAATAAACTCAATATACTTGCAAAACCATGACTGCCCTCCAAAACCAACTTGTGCCTCCTACCACTCTGAATAGTAGCAAACTCCTCTCACTCTGCATGTGCATCATGTATCCAATCCTGCAATGCCAAAAACCATGGCTTGCTCCCACTCAACACATAATTCCCTACACTGTCTCTAACACCAAGCTCAAAAGCTAATATATCAGTGAGAAATAAAACTAGATGAAAGAAAATATAAAATGATTCCCTTCTTATCAAAGAATACTTTCTACATCACATAAGTTTGGACTTCTTGTGAAGTAGGTGAGTCAACTTCTTTTCATCCCGTGTGTACTCAAAATCATTCGTTACTTTACTTTTGTGTCTAACCATGAATTTTCATTGAGGATCTTATCCTTAATACTAGATATCATTGTCCTCAAGATTCCATACAGTAGAAATAAAAGTCAAAAAACACCCAAAAAACATGGTGTAAATATGTGCACACTATCCAAACATAATATCAAGCTGCTCCAAAATAAAGAAATAAAACATGAGCCATATAGAGATAATGAGCCAAAGTCTCACTATACTAACCAAGCCAAATTTGTCCTCTTTCTGATCCAAACATTGAAGTGATCAACATTGTTTCTACCTATAAACACTGTGAAACTAGATCCTCCAAAATAGGAAATTGAACCATCCATGCCCTCTTCTACTATAAGAAATCATGTGAAAACTCATTGTCATAGAGACCGAATATGGTTTGCTAACCAATACCGGTTACCCTCTATGACCAATGTCGATCCCACGACCGACATCGGTCTTTCTTTGGAACTAACACAATGCCACAAATTAGCATAGGTCACCAAACCAAGTGCCTACTCCGACCAAAGCCGATAGTTATGTTGAGCCAGTCATTTCAAGAAGCACCCAAATGTTGCACAAAAACTTAATAGAAATAAAACTACATCAAGATGAAACACACCACCTTACCAGCACCAAGATACTCAACCGCATCTTCAACTTGAAGAACATGTTTCTCTTATGGAAACCTCATCTTCATTCTATGCTATTATATTCAGCTTCTCTAACGAATCCCATGCATCTAACTACACAAAAGGATGCATAACTCCTCCTCTATCTCATTCTCATATCTAGATCTGTAATCCCAAACATGCATGTGCAACCAAAATAATATATGCACTGCAATACCAAGATAAAACCATAGCTCAATAACCGATCTATAATCGACCAACATGCTTGTGCCTCTAAGAACTAGGGACACCTCAGCAAAAAAGATACATTCTATTTATCTTTCCATTTCTTCATATTTGTGATTTTCTGTTTAAAACTAGGTCTGCGAGAACCAACATGATCACCTCAGAATCGACCACGGTTGCCTATAATCGACAAGCGGTCACCACCGCCAACATCGGTTTCACTTAATCGATGTTGGTCACGCTGTAATTTCTAGCAACCTTACTCTTCCAACTCTATCTCCCACTTGACATTAAATCTCTTCCTGTGATCTTCTCATCAGGCAAAACAAATGTTGCTCTAATACCAGTTGTTGGGAATTTTGTGGATCATGGAATAATGCTATGATTTAATAACAAACAAAATCATGCACACATGATCTAAACAATTCCCCACAAAATCTATAGCAGTGGAAGTATAAACTAGAATAAACCAAATCACACAAAAGTATACACACATTTAACAAGCATGTATTGCGGTTCGCCCATGTGGGTTGCGTCCACCAAAGATAGAGATCTCATATATATATAATATAACAAGAGATTACAAACCAACCCTTCTGCACAAGATTACATCTATCTCTTTAAGAGTATCTCCTCCTCCCGAGATCACCAACCGGATCTGCCTATGTAAACTAAATTGTGCCTCCATACCACCACTTGTGTCTCCTCCAGATCTCTAACCAAATCTACAGTGCACTACAACCGTGCCTCTCAAACATAACCAAATCTCACATACCTGAAGCTACCCTACATCTACCACTATGTAGCCAAGCTCTCACTGTATTGTGAATCTGCAAACAAGACCTCTAGAAAGATCTACCAATGTGCAACCCTAACCATGCACCAAGAAGTAAGTCTCTCCTCCATCACTACAACAAACTGCAAACATGAAGACAACTTCCTCTACCATGCTATATTCCTATGGATCAACAATACAACATGATCTCATGGATCTGCAATACAAGATCTCACAACATGTGGATCTACAAGAATAAGCAATAACAATATCTCACAACACCACCGTGTGGATCTAACAAGAAGAAACCCTAAGTGCTTTGCATACTATGCAAGCCATTACATGAGACTAAACAATACAAAGGAAATACAGTAGAAGATAATACCATCTTCTCACCAACAAGTGTACCTACACTTTCCTTCTATTCAGCTTCTCTCCATGAAAGCTCTTGTCTTCATGTAATCTTCTTTTCTTCTTCTTCTTCTTCATCCTTTCAACCAAGGATTATGCTCTTCTTCTCATCAACACATCTTTAACCCTAGTTTTCTAGCTTATATAAGCTTAGAAAAACTTAGGGCAACTTAGCCATGAAATTACATCCAATAGATTTGCTTTAAAACAAAAATAATATTAAAACCCGTGACTTAAAAATAAAATGCTTCGCAATGTAGTAACCTTTGGTTACACCTAACGTGGCTCCTTTTCCTAACCGACGTCAATTCCACTTTAATGGATGTTGATTATTGTATTTCTAGTCACTTTCCATTTTATGGTAACTGTGAAGCAATCTTGCTCCACAACCTAACAATATATTAAGAGATATTGTAAAGGATAAGTTCAACATTTGCTAAGTATTGAAAGGTTTATTAATGAAGTTTTGTAATATTTTTAAGATGCTAGTGTTTAAGGGAAACGTTCATCTAAACATGGGGATTGGATATATATGTTAAGAGATATTGTAAAGGATAATTTCAACATTTTTAAGTATTGAAAGGTTTATTAATGAAGTTTTGTAATATTTTTAAGATGTTAGTGTTTAAGGGAAACGTTCATCTAAACATGGGTGTTATTTGATTCCAAAAATTGTATTGTAAAAGTTGGATAAATGTGTTAAATGAAATTGAATTTAATAGTTTATAGTGCAATTCTAGTGTGCAATTGATGATTAAATAATTGGTGTTTTTGTTTCTTACTTTGAAAATGTAATAAAGAAATCTAACCAAAACAGTTAGCCCTAGTATAAAATTTGTGCATAACTACCCTTCCTGTGTGTTTCCTTTCAACGATAGAAAACTACAACCTCGTAATGAACATAATATTTACACTCAATGACGCCTTCTAACTTAAGTAAATAAGATCCCAAGTATGAATTTTTCTTTATAGCCTATGTGCTAGCGACATAGTTGTGAACCCAATGATTAGGAGCGACACGATCAAACATTATCTAGAGTATGTGGTCTCCTCCTAGGGTTTGGTAACCATGTGTGTAGTAAGGAGAATGTTTTCTCTCAATATAGTACTCCTTTGAAACCAACATTAAACATAGTGTAAAACCCTCTTGGACCAACACACATGTTGAGTGGCGAAGATCGCCAACTAACCTTGGAAGTCACCTTTAAGAGTTGGGATCATAAATGAACTCGATACCCAATCTCATTTATCATTTGGGTTCTATGGTACAATACTAAGAGTTAATTGTGAAAATTAACAACATTTTAATCTATGATTAGTTGTGGGAATGTAACCATAATATGGTGTGCTAGGAGAAAAGTGAAATTTAGATCACTCATATAGCATGTTTAAACCATCTTGTGGTAAGAAAAGAGACCCACATTGTGTAAACTATAATGTAAGCCTTAATCCTTTAAACGATGAACTATTCCATCGTTCTCTCCAACTTGTCTTGTTATGTAATGGATGTATGATGTGAAACTATGGGATCAAATTTTTAGAGGTAAACTTCCTTAAGACAAGGACTAGTGGTCTCATTGAGGATTCAAATGCCCCAAAACAAATAGGTTACACAATTCATTACAAAAAGGTATATAAACCTAATTAAGGAAAAACCTCTTAAGTTAGACGTAAAATGATACTTAGGAAACCTAATTTAGAAAACAAAAATAAGGAAGTATGTTGCCATGTTATGAGTCGTCAAATCCTTAACTAATTGTTGGAGCATAACTATAGTAAAAATTATAATTGATTCTTTACCTTGGGAAGTGTAATCGTGGGATGTTATTCCACAAGAAAGTGAAACATGATCTTCCTATGGATAAAGAACCTATCTCCTATGATACTTATTTTGTGTTAACTCAATTATCAATTTATAAATGAATGAAAGAAACTTGACCCTAAATCCTTGAGGAAAAGATGAGAACCTTCCCTCCTTTGGGATCACACTTTTCTATTGCGTAATAGAGGTATGATATAATATCAAGATGTATGCCCTTAGGAGTGAATCCTAGGGATAGTACCTAGTAGCCCTGTGTGTAACTAAATACCCTATTAGTAAACGAGCGAGTTAAGTAAGTAATTTATATAATGGAGATGACCCTTATTCAATGAGATACACCATAAGTTAAATGTTAAGTAATATAAAGGAAATATAGCAAAAGGAAAAAGGACTATATGATTCTCACATTATGAGCCTTCCTAGAACTTAAGTTAAAGAGGGAAACATGATTTTAATAAATGTGTAATCCTAAAATATTGTGTCGTGGGAAGACCTTATCTGTAAGTTTATATTGTAGTTGAATCGTTATGTTGTGTCTGTTATATGGGGACAAAAATTGACCTTGTTGTGTATCACATATTTTTATGTTGTCTATGTGGGTTAATGTTTGTGCAAACATGTCATGTGTTGTGTGTAGTCCTAAGTGATCGTCTTAAGTGATCTCTTGTATTTTCATGTGTACTACAATGTAAGTCAAAAAGAGAAATTATTTAGGTATTTTTAGTGTTGTATTTGTGTTTGTAAAATTTGGGCATTACACAAATTGGAAAAATCAAATATTCATACCTTGTTTGGTGTATCCATTGTGTACTAAACAACACAAAATTTGAAATTTGTGCGAGCTCTTGGAAGGAGATGGGAACACTCATAACATTGTTGAGATGGAAGAATGGGAACTATTTTAACAAATACAACCTCACACAGAATTCCAACTTACATATATAGAAATTTTGGGGAATGGAGACTTTGACAAAAATCATGACTGGTCCCAAAACAACATACCACATGCTTTACACAATTCAGCAACAAAATTCATAGAAATAACCCGCTAGTTAGAGAAGCATCCAAACACTTTCCCGGACATTATATACTCTACAAATACATTGTCCCAAAAACAACATATAGCTCATAAAATAATCACCAACCACTCTTAAACCACATCACTCACACCTCAATTGAAAATGGTTATTCAAGAAAATACATGAACATGATAGTCATACTTCATAGGTTGCCTTAAATAAATAAAAATTCCAACATCCCTTGATCATTTGAGTCCGTTGTCATTTCTCACTCCTACGGTGTAGCAACATCTAATATCATTGAAACAACTATACACACAACTTTATAAATCCCAATGAAAAAAATGAATGAATTAGAGGGACAAGCTATATCTACTTTCCAGGAAAAAAACAAAACATATGAAATACATTCTAATTGATGAGATGAGCTTCATTAGTCACAGATTATTTGTAAAATGAATGAAAGTTTATGCCAAGCTTTCCTATCACACAAAAATGAAGCATTTGGTGGATGGTCCATTATCCTTGTTGGAGACCTAGGAAAACTAACACCAATAAAGGACATCCCCATGTATGTTGTAAATACATTCAGTCACATATTATGGGATACCTTTGACATTTTATTTACATTGGATACGAGTCTTCAAACAACAAGGGGATGATCCATCACAAATAGCATTTCGAGAACTACTATTTAACATAATAAATGGAAACCCAATATTAGATGATTATAATCTACTCATGTCTAGAATTGATACATCGCTAATAAAATATGAAATAACAAGATTCAACTCCTCCATGCACATTTTTGCAACAAAAATAAGGTTCCGAACACAATAAATATATGTTAAAATCATTACAAAAACAAATTGCATGAATTTCCTTGTAGAGAAAACAAGAACAATGCCAAATTCCAATCTTCACAATGAACAACTAAAGAGAAAATTTCTCCTATGAATAGGACAACAATTCATATTAACATCTCACATTTGGGTCTCGGTAGGATTAGTTAATGGAGCAATTGGGAAATCAAGGATATATATATATACATATACATGTATATATGTATGTATATGTATATATATGTATATGTATATGTATACGTATACGCATACGCATACGCATACACCTACGCATACGTATACATATACATATGCGTATGCATATGCATATGCATACATATACATATACATATACATATACATATGTATATGTATATGTGTATGTGTATATGCATATGCATATACATAGATATGTATGTGTGTGTGTGTGTGTGTGTGTGTGTGTGTGTGTGTGTGTGTGTGTGTGTGTGTGTGTGTGTACATACATACATACATACATATATATATATATATATATATATATATGTATATGTATGTATGTATGTATACGTGTGTGTGTGTGTGTATGTATATATATGTGTATATATGTATATATGTATATATATATACATGTATATGTCTATATGTGTGTGTGTGTGTGTGTGTGTGCATATACATACAATATATGTATATATAAATACATGTATATGTATACATATACATATATATGTGTATATGTATACATATACATACATATATATATGTATATGTATACATATATGTAGATACATATATACATATACATATATACATATGTATATGTATACATATATGTATACACACACACGCGCGCATACACACACACACACACACACACACACACACACACACACACACACACACACACACACACACACACACACACACACACACACACACACACACACACATATGTATATGTATATGTATATATATATATATATATATATATATATATGTGTATATAGTGGACTGGCATGGGAAACTAATAATCGATACACAAGACCTATACCACCAAACAAGAGGAAACGCCTACAAATACCACTTTGAAGATAACATGGGCATTGACTATACACAAATCCCGGGATTAACATTACAAAGAGCAATAATCGACATCGGTACAACATATGGACAAGGCCTAAAATTCATTTCTATATAGAGAGTCAAAGCCCTAAAATATTTATGGATATCACCTCCATTCTCATTTGACCATTATGAAAAAATGAAAGATGGTGCCTATGTCTCCATTAGAAAAAGAAGAAAAAGAACTACAAAGAAAAGAGAAGAAACTTATTTTATCCATACACACTATAAACAACCATTCACAAAACAATGTAAGTTTCTCTCCTTATATTTCACATATTTTTCGAATTTATTTATTAGAACTTAAAACTATATATTAACATTATCCTTATGTAATTATCGCAAGATATCGAGAGGCATTCCACCACACGCTATACATTTGCTTCAAATGTCTAAGATTTTCTTTTGATTATGATAATCCATATTATATCCCCTTCCATGTTACATTATTTTAAGGATTAAGAACATATATATATAACTTCTCTATTTCTTTATTAATTTATAATAGAATTTGGTAAACATTTGCGCTCTTACATTCAATAATATAATTTTTCCTTTCCTTGTAATTAGTTATATATATTCCACATTGTAATGTTTATTTTTGATTTCATATCGATTTTTCCTAAATTCTAATTTATTTTTGTGCATTTTTTCCATAAAAAAAAGAAAGAAAACTATAAAAGAAACAACGAAATTCCTCCAATCCATACACACTACAAACAACCATTCACATAACAATGTAATTTTTCTCCATATATTTCACATAATGTATTTATTAAAATATTATGTGCCTTTAAACTACTAACATTTTCTGTACATAACTATTACAAGATATTGAGAACCGTACCACTAGACATTGAACATCCGCTTAAAATATCTAAGGTTCTCTATTAATTATGATAACACATATTATATCATCTTCCATCTTACTTATTTGTTAATAATAACCGTGATACATAACTTACCTTGTTATATCTATTTCTTTTAGTTTATAATAAAATTATCTAATTTATTATATCGTTCCAGTTTGGAGGACACCCGACATAGTGTGTTTGAAAAAATGTCTCGAATATGTGGCACAAAAGTTATTTGTTGTGTTCGGGCCTTTGGTGAAAATTTGAAAAAAAAAAAGAGAAAAAAGCTACATTAGCATTCCTAATTCAAGATTTGGGGATTTCTTTTGAATATAGAGTAATTTCGATGGGATTACCGACACCATCTTAGGGTTAGACTGGATTTTCTAGACTAATCCTAGAATGGGAATGAATATTTTATCTTTTCCTTATGCACATTACAACAAGTTGAACGTGTATTGAGGCAAGTTGAGGCTCTTGTCAAAATTGTGGGAAATCAATAGAACCCAAACACATGATAATAATCATTTTTACAAGTTTTTTTAATCTCAAATTGTCTGTGGATCCGGACATTTTCTAAAAATGAAATTTGGGATATGTAGAAAATGAATTTAACTTAATTTTTCCATTGGATACACTTGACATGCAATAAGATAAAATTAAAAATCAATCTTAGTGTTTTAGATAGTGTGTTCTTATGCATTATAAATTTGAAATAGGAATTTATTAATAATCATATGGAATTATTAATATTTTTCAGTGAAAGTATTTGTTATTATTCATATCGATTTATTCCTAAAATTAAACTTTGTGTTGATGGATTTATTCCTAGGGTATGTGTTTAATAACAATGAGTTGGTATTAGGCTTAAAATATATGGTAATTTTCATCAATGTTCATCTATTTCTAATCTTAAGCTTCAATATATTTTAAAAATAAAAATTGAATTTGCAAATTACTTGTATTTAAAACATTGTAGTCGTCCATATAATAATTTCAACTTCCCACCTTAACCTCATCTATATAGGAGTGGATGCTCTTTTAATAATTATTAAAACAATAATGTAACTAATTGACCATGTCATTGAAATTGCAATCTTCTTTTAACAATATTGTCACCAAAATATTTTATTGTACCTTTATTGGTTCCACTTAACAATAACGTTGCAATAATTGTAGGATTTACTTGACTTATATATTACTAACATGTTTTTGATGTTATCTTTATTCTTTATCGGGATGTCTTTGCAACAATTAGTACAACTTGCTAATATATTTCACATTAATATAAAAAGTTTTAATTTTTAAACTTCAAAGAAAATTGTGGATTATGAATAGGAGCCATGTGATCATTTATAGTGTGGTCAAAGCTACTTCGATCTTCACCAAAATTAAGGGATTATATTGATTTTCACATCGACTGACCAGGACTAAAAAAACACAAATTGCAAACAATTGATACAAACGTTAATATATTTCATATTAATATAAAAAGTTTCAAGATATTTTATGAAAGAAAATGGTGAATTGTGGATAGTTGTCAAAGCCTCTTCAATTTTCACCAAAATTAAGGGATGAAATTGATTTCCACATTGACCGGACTCAAAAACACAAATTGCGAACAATTGATACTACTAATATATTTCATATTAATATAAAAAAATTTAAGATATTTGAAAAATTCAAAGATAATGGAAAATTGCGACCATTAATAATGTGGTCAAGGCCTTTTCAATCTTCACTAAAACTAGCAATCGCATGTGTACAATGCAATGTGAATGCCGAATAGTATATTTTATTTGATTTAGAGGGATAGTTATTACTTTTGTAGTTGATGTTGATAATGGGTGTGATTGCTTTTGTAAGTGTAGGAATATAGATGAACCACTTCATTTAAAGGTTCTATCTCTACATTTCAAATTTGTTACAAATTCATACATATACATTTGCATATGTTGAATGTATTCATGTTTAATGACTGGTATATCATTCAAACCAAGAGCCGATTATGCAGTTGAAGATTCAATTGTTTAAAGTGATTTCCATTACAATGATTTTCAGGTAGGTAAAATAGTTATTGTCAATTTTTAACAAAACAAGTCGTTACAAAAGATACCATCTTAAACAGTTAGTGAATCAATACGATACACATGGCATACATCATGATGAAATAATGTTTTGTATATTGCTGCATGGAGGAATTAAGAATATGGCATATCGGCTCTTTAATCGTTGGAGTCATTGGTATCACACTGAAGGAAAGAGGTAAGTCTAGTCCTAATCTCTAATAAAAGGGTGTTAGATTAGGCCTCACATAAACATGGGCCCAACAACTCGTAAGAGCTTGAGTCAATGAAAAATGGAGACCCACTGGTTCTATAGAGATACTCATGATGTAGTATTCTCTTCTAAACAAAAAAGGGATCATATCTTCCTAGGGGAACCATGCTTTATGAGGAAATCAGGGCTCTTCATGACTATAAAAGTTTGTAATGCATTTCCTATGATTGATAATTATGTGATGCAGGGTTGGATGAAGACCTAGTTCAGAAGGTGTTCCAAGTAAGTTACAGAAACCCAGATGCTATAAATGAAAAATGTGATGAGCCAAAAAAACACAGGCATATGTAGCAAAAATTTATATTGTTTTGAAAAACTTGGGAAAAGCTTAGAAAATAGAACAACAAATATGGTAGCTTTGGATTAATCACAAGTTTTCCGGAAGTAAAGCTACAATGTGATGTACTACCATTCCATTCATCTCTGCTAGGGAAAAGCGTGCTTCTTTAACCTTTACCAAGGCTCCATCTTTTAATGGTGAATAACTCAATCACTGAACTTCTCACAAATTCATGCCTATGACTGCATACACTATTAATGTTCACAATTACTAGACCATTACAAGGTAGATGTTGCATGTATGTTATGCAACATTATATACACTGATTTTGCACCATTAAATCTGGAAACCATGACGTGACCCTTGGCTCTTTCTATTATTGACATTGAGAAATTAAAATATTTTGAAACTATAAACAAACATAGGGAAGATAGAGGCGGATCTGACCAGGAAAAGATGCTATGCCTAAATGCAGTTGAGATTAAAAAATCTGCTAAAACGATTGAAAACCCTATATCTGTCAAGTGTGTGTGTGAGAGAGACAGAGATTGAGATGTCACTTTATAGATTATTCAAGTTTGAAAATGGACTAGAACTTCACCAACCTCGTAATTTTGATGGATGGCATTATTATAGTACATGCATTGGAACACAGAACCTGCAGAGGTAATGCAGGACAACATAGGCACAAAATTAAACTCCATACAATGCAAAAATTGAAAAATTCAATACCGCAGATGGTGTGCACTAACATAGGGGTGATAATTAGCCTACCTGTATCACCTCCAATGACATGCCTCTGCTCTATCAATTGGTTTTCAAAGTTTAAACCTTTCCCTTTGACATCTGATGAGTCATTGTTTGCTTTATCAAGTTGCTTTGATAATCCGGTCTTTTTGTTTTCAGGTTCTGTAAAGTTGTATTCTTGATCAAGAGTAGGGAAATTAGAATGGTGAGAGGAATTGGATTCCTCCTCCAAGTAGCCCCTTTCCTGTGTGGGCCTGTGGTAAGCAGCATTACTATCTCTGAAAGTTGTTGCTGATCCTGGATGAACATAAGCCTTGCTAGATTTCTTGCGGTCATCAGTTTGATTCAGCTTGTCTGCATGTACATCACTAGAAAAGCTTGCAGTTGAACAGTTATCAGGCAATATTAGCTCATCTTTCTGGTGTCCAAGGCCTGGGTAATTTGGACTATGAAAAGAATAATTTTCCATGCTATTAGGCCTCCCAAATCCTTGACGAAATCCATACATGTGAGATCCAAGCATCGATGTAAGCCCATGGCAATGTTCTCTTCTGGAACTTCCAGGCTTCAAAGGATTGGCTTTTACATTTTGAAATGTTTCAGGCTTCCCTATTGTTTGCTGATTTATAAAACAATGATTGCTATAATTCTCGGCTACCTGCATCTGTTTGAAAATTGTATAGTGGGATGGTGAATCACTTGGTGTGACATACTGTCCAAAGCCACGCGAACCAGTTGTGGCGTTAACATTGTGAAATGCATTGGCAGAAGGCGGCGTTTCAGACCGCCTTTCACACCCAATTCTATCCATCTTTTGATTATCACTGATGACATGTTTTCCAGATGAGGGCACAATTTCCTTGCAAAATCCTGAATTATTCCACATCTTCTCTCCAGGGCACTGCCACTGAAATTGGGTTAACTTCTATTTATCAGACCTTGGTGTATCAGAGTCAGTGCCCAAGGCGAGGTTGGAATCGGGATTGGGATTGGGATGTTTGTTTATGTAATCAATCATCATTGGCTTGTTGTGAGACAAATAAGTAGAGGCAATTTCAGAATCGAATAACCCACCTCTGTATTCTTCCTCGTCTTCTTCTTCGCTGCAGGGTTTGATCATCAATCTTCTGCTCCATGCTGTTGCAGAGGGGTTCTGTTCGGTGGCCACCTCTTTCCCTCTTTCCCTCTTTGCCTATTTGATTCTCTTTTAAACCCTCCTTCCAAACATCATCTACTACAAAATTGGACAAGGAATCTGGCTCATGTAGTGAAGCGAATCGCATGCACTGCAACTCAGATTCATTAACCTCAACATGGCCCTCATAAATAAGGCAACATGATTCAACCGACCTTGGCGCAGGCTTCAAACCGTGAAATTTTATCTTCCTGGAAAACGAAAAGATCTTTTTAATCCAGGAAAACCTACCTTTCCTTTTCGATGATCTAACATCGGTGGCCCACAGGTGTCAACTACCGTTGATGGAGACGGCCTTGAACTTGCAAATCTGTGCAGCGCCGAAAAGCCATCAAAGTCGGAAGGCCGAGCTTCTTCAGAGCCTGCTTTGGAGCTTCTGCAACGCTGATCAATTACACAAATAGCTCCTAATCGAAAAAGAAACTGTTAAAAATAGCCAAAAAAAAGTGAAAACGTACAAACGACCGTCAAAGTTAAATGCCCTAAAGACGTCTAAAAGGTTGTCAAATTTAACATAGTCGTGGAAACGTCCGAAAGTGCCTTTCCCATAGGGGGAATGCCTTTGGCGTAATTATGGGATAGAATTAATTTTTAACTCAAAAACACAAATTGCAACAATTAGTAAAACTGCTAATATATTTTATATTAATATTAAAAAAATCAAGGAACTCAGAAACACAAATCCAGGCCCCAATAAACGCGCCATGGATATAGGGATGGATGGATATATATTATAAATGAAAATGGAGATATATTAGCTGTGACTCATCCAATGATTGACTGACCACCATTAATAGCTATACAAAGAAATGCTCCATAAATACCAATGTGTCCTCTGTCATTCTTCAAACATCTGTTATTCTCAACTCAATTATTTGTGGGCAGGGAAGAACCGAAACAGAGAAGCTATAAAATCCAGTGTTTTTTCTGTGTCAATGGAAGCTGTGCAAGACAGAAATCGGTTGCAGAAGCGAGCGCCCACGCCATTGAAAGTGAGCAGTCCACCTGCAGATTTGTTTATCAAGCGGACTCCCGTTCCCCTATTGTCACCACTAGTATTCTGTGCAGTTGAACCAGATAAGGATCATCCCCAAATTGCAGTAGCACAGGAAAATGAAGAACTGATGGGATCAGGATCAGGAACAGAGCGTAGCGCATGTTTGTTTGCTAATTTGGGCTCTCAGGGTTGGCAACATCCAGCATCGCCGGGCTTGTTCACTGAAACGAATAGGCCCCTGTTTCCCGTGAAATTCATGTTATAAGGCTTCTTTTAGAGCCTTTGCCTGAATCGAATCTCTGTGACTGCTCAAATCTCTCTGTATTGTTTGTGGAATGGTCGCAGCCATTAAAGGAGCTTCAATGGCGGTGATATATTCACTGTATATATTACCACAGTCCACAGATTTAAATTATAACGGTCACTATTCGTTTTGCCGAGGGCACTGTGGGTTTCTGCGCACAATAACACTAACTAGAGTGAGAAAAAATAAATCTTTTTAAAGAAGTGTGTATTTGAATTTACAAAGGGAAAGTTTTAAAAGTTAAAGTTGTTCAACGACGACTAAATTGTTATTCAATTTTTTAGATCCATATTTAATTGGGTGAGAACATGACACTTCCACTTTGCATAGCTGTAAAACCTTGGAAATTCCTACTTGTCAACTCTTGCAATTCTAGAAATCATATTTTTTAATGACTTTTGTTTGTAAGAAAAGATTTACTATTATAACGAGTTAGATGCTTAACATTCATTAACTACTTCTTATTATTATTATTTGAGAAATTACTGAACTTCTTGACACATAACATACATAGAGAGACCTAATGATATATGTATTTGATAGAGCTCAATATGGAAGAGAAACATTCAAACCTGAAACACGGATATGTAGATGCGTAGGCCATATTTATGAAGCGTTTGCACCTCTTTACAATGTCAATTTTTCCTTAGTACTAACATTAGTATAGATATTACAAAATAACCTACCTTTATTGTGGTGTATTTATCCATTTTGAAGTATTTATGTTTGCATTACAGTTTTTTATCTTTGTTTTTTCTTGAGGTATATGGAGGACTACGTGCAAAGATGATTGACACACATACGGAGGGGTGACTATGTGCAGAGATGACTGGTGGCATGCCAATATAAACGACTATCTACATGTGCAGATAATTAGTCTCCTTGAAGATGGCCATCTATGTTTGCATGTTTGTACAAACATCCATCTTTGAATGTAGAGGGTTCGCTAAAAACTCTATAGACGTGCATCTGTACATGTCCTTGCAGATTACGAGACAATCACATTGTCCTTATGACATTCCCTATTTCATGAATTTGATTCACTGCGTCATTATACAAATTTTGCACTTATTGGCCATGAATTTGAAACCCATTTTCACATATTCCCCCAAAAAAATCCTAGTAGAATTTTTGAAAAGAATCTTAAAATTTTCCCTAGTTTGAGTCACCTTCATAATTCTTCAATTTTTCAAATCCATATTTTTATTGGGTAAAAGTATGACACTATCACTTATAAATTTTTATTAAATATTACACGTATATTTTAACACAATAAAATTTTAACAAAGAGTAACATATATTTAATAATGATAAACAAGTGTCAATTGCGTCGACTTTCCATATCAAACTTCAATTATCCAATTACTCGAGATAATTTAAATCTTGTTTTTGTTAAATTGGAGTTAATATGATTTAATAATGATCTATGAACATAGACTAAAGAAAAAGGTTCAATTGCATGTAAATAGCTCTGATCTAAAAATGATTTACACATTTAAAAGAAAGGCAAAACGGGTCAATTGTACACATACATGTAGGCCTTGAGTGTCTCTCATTCCTTTGATCACACATAGTATGGGCCTTGGTTGGTCAAATTGAGCTGATTTAACTATCTACGAACACCAAATAATGATATCCAAGGCTCAATTATAAGTGCATATTCTCAAATTGATCTTTGTTGCTTCAATTGCTCTTAATTAGGTCATTGGTTTGTCTAATTTAGTTTACTAACAACTAGCGAACACTAAATAATGAAAAACACGGAGTTAATTGTGTGGACATAACACTAAATCAAATTTCATTATTTCGTACAATTGAATTTTTATTGTTTGTTATTGGAACCATAATTAGGCCTTGTTTAGTGTAAAGTTGATAAATTTAGGGCTAATCTCTCTCAATTTAGACTAATTGATCAATATCAATTGCAATTATTGCTTATTAATGAAAGATTTGGTGGATTTGGATTCTCTAATTGATCATGCTTGGCCACTAATCCTTATTATTGAAAATATTCATCGCTTTTAGGCTAATCCTACTCTTTATTAACTTTGATTGTTCACTATTGGTTGTGGCTTGGCTATTTGGAGAACATGTGTAGATTGATCTAGGGTACTCATTTTTAATTTACCATAAATGGTCATTAATAGTCATAATTAACCCTTCTAAATGTAAAATTTTGTTGAATGGGAGGTAATTACGGGTCCCTAATCAACCATATTATTTCATTGATTACAACTAGCCCTTATTTGTAGAAGAGTTGGTTGTTTAGGGATAATTGTGGAGAATTGAATATAATTAAGTGTCCTTGAATTATTTGGTTGAAGCGTAAACGTTGAAAAATTTGACGCTTGTTACATTGAATTGGCCTTGGGTATTATTAGCCAAAACTAGTAAGTTAATTAGTGTAAAGATTATTTGATTTGGTGTTAATTTGATCTTTCATTAACTTTATTTGATTATTTTCCGGTGCCACTAACCTTTATTAGTATAAATAAATTAGTTAATTTGGAGATAATCAAATGCTTTGTATATCTTAATTAGTTCTTGTTGATTGTAATAAACTATTTTTAGAACAAAATTGACCAATTTAGAACTAACTACAACTATTTAACTATAATTGATCACAATTACTTAACACATAATTACATTTTTGAAATTCTCAATTACATATTCCATCCTTGAAATATCACAAAATGAGGAACTCAACTAAAATAATTATATGACAGAATCATGATTAAGATGTTTTTAACATATCTAAGTTTGGTTCTTACTTTTAAGACTCAAGATATTTATGAACATTATGTATATAAGGAATGGTAAGATAATATTAAAGATTATCCAAAACCTTTTTATTTATAAATTTCAAATGAAATTCTCTCAAATAACATAAATGTTATATTTACTAGTAATCGTACGTGAAATGTGTGATGGAAATGTTGATGGGGATCTTTTGAAGGAGTGGTATTAGAGGGAGACAAACAATGAGAGAGGAAGAAGGGTGATGTAGATTGGGGTAGATGGTGGAGAAGTGTGACGCTGGTGAAAATGGAAAGGAGAAACAATGTGAAACTGAACTGTCCAACAAGGAATTGACATTTATGTTAATCCTTTGAAGGAGACAAGGGGTGTTGTTGTAGACATTGAGGAAACAAGTGAAAAATATATTTCTGAATGTACAAACTGAATTTTTAAGGGGTGGTTTTCCCGTCCTTTGCATTGGTTGGTCCCATATTTTTATTGAAACAAAAATCCAATAAATAGAACGTGTTGTCAGATTCCTCTCAACAGAGACATCGGTGCACCCCATGCAGCCATGGTTTGTGAAATTAGTTTTCATAGCTTATAAAAGTGCTTAGGGAACTTTAGGGAATATAACACAAAACTTTATATGTTTTTTTTCGAACCAGAGGAAGTTATATTATCGCTGCCTTGCATGCACTGTACTTCATCAAAAAATAAGGAAAAACCGGTTTTAACGTGAAATGATAGAAAATGGATGCAACGATTTACTTCATCTACAAATAAGGAAAAACCGTCCCCAAGCAAAGACAAGGGTTAGCATTGAAAAACCAAAAATTCATACAGAAAGCAATTCACAAAACAACCATGGTGAAGCCATTTTTTTGACCTGAATTCCATGCAGTTGTTTCCCTAGATGTGTCCCGTTGCATATATAATGTAGAAAACAACAGTCCCTTTTATCACAGGTGTCCTATTGGGAAAAAGAATGTCCTCGTTAGCTTATTTTCGGTCTACCGAAACAGGAGGGTAAAGACTCATAGTCTCGGATAGACACACATGCAAGTAATGCATCTCTTTCAGCTCTTCCTGAATCCTTTCTCAAACCGAGTAGCTCGTCTTACTTCATATTTGGACTTGATCTCAGGCTTAGGATGTCAGCTAAATATCAACCCTTCTATCTATATATAACGCAATATTGGAGACTAAGCATTAGGAAAAACATGTGAGACTCGCAAGATGAAAACATGTAGTATATGAGACGAAGACCACATTATGTATTTCAAACCACATTAATTGCCTTTCTACCATTCATTATGCCCTAGATTTTTACATATTTAATTCTTTAATAATATCAAACAATCATCTATTATTTACTCCCATTTTGAAAAATTATTCATTTCATGATTTATCTTGTATCTATACAACCAATATACTGACATAAATAGATATTATAATTTATTAAATGAATGAATAAATAAATTTTGAAGATGTTGTTCCAATAAAGTGTTTTTATTTATAAGGGCTCATATTAATTTTCTTTGTATTCAAAAATACTTATTTTAAATTCTTTAAAAATTTAATTTTCACATAATTTAAATGTACAAAAAAATATGCAAATTAATTAAATCATAATTTTTTAAAGTGCGATTTTTTTTAACAGGCCTATTGAGTTGTTAATATGAAAATTAATTAAATCATAATTGATTTGTTAGAAAATCAATATATTTACATCTTTTGATAGTAGATTGTTAGTTTTAAATGGGAGATGTAAGAAGACATCTTTAAGATATACGCATATTTGTTTCTTTTTTAATGAAATCAATTTAAGATATCGATAATTTAATTTTAATTATTCAATAAATTAAATATTTATTTTTCATTAATAAAAAATGATTTCATTTTACTATACACAACCATAATATTTTTTACTGTTCAAAATTATAATGCAAATGTTAATAAAGTTCTTATTTATTTACTTATATTATTCACATGTTCGAAATTGTTAACCAAATATAGTTGAAGTTCTTGTTTATCTATTTTAAATAAGTTTATAATAAGATGTAGTTAATATTTTAGTGTTTTTATTAATAAAAAATCAATTTGTCATAGAGAGGCGAAATTTAACCTAACCCTTGAAATTGCCATTTCTTTCATTTTTTTAATGAAAAAGGATCTTATATTATATTAAATGCAACATGATACAAAAGAACTTTTCAACAAAAAGAGGGTGATATGAGAACATGCCCCAAAAATACCAACAAATTAGGTTGAGCCTAGGTGAACAACAAAACATTAGGCAACGCCTAGGAGAACATCGAAAAAGGAAAGAGCAGAAATAAAGCCGCCACCGCCGCAAACATTCCCGGTCGAGGGAGGGTCATGATCATCGGGCTAGCCACCACTAGGAGACCCTTGCCCGTGAGGAATATCCCAACCCAAACCAAATGGGGCCTCCTCTTTAACTTCATATGGGAGAGATGACAAGTGGAACCCATGGGAACTTATAAGAAGGTGGTGGGGGGCGAGAGGTTGTAAATTTCACCAATCTTGCGTGTGTAGCCTAGAGGCCACTATCGAGCCTTATTCGCAGTTGTGATGTGGGGAGCCCCACCACGACGGCAAGTAGGTAGAGACACTACTAGAAGTAGGTTAATTTATCCACATTGTTTTTCACAAAAAATCATTTTGTGGAAATTTTGTGAATTATCAACATTAAATGGACAACTTCTATAAAATTCTATATAGATTTTCCACAATTTCATAAAGTCATATTTAAATTTGTTAAACATTCACATTCATGAAATTTGAATGTGGAAAAATTACATTTTTTCATGTTTTGGAAAAGATTATCATAAAAGTAAAATTTAAAATTGTGAAACATCCATATACTTGAAAAATCATTATAGAAAAATCACATTTTCTTCACATGTTAAAAAAATAATCCTTTGAAAATAGAATGATGATATTTTGTATCACAACCTAAATATAATGTCTCAAGATTTAATATTTTCACACAATTTATTTGGTTTACACACAAACTATATGTACGTTACCAAATTTAGAGAAAAATTGTAAAAAATCAACATATACTAACATATTGATTGTGTATTATTCACAAAAAATAAATATATATTTAATAATAATAATAAATATACCAAATTTAAGTTTTGGATAAAACACAATTCTAAAAGTTAATATGATTAATATAAATAGTAGACATGTTTTTATTTATCCCTGCACCAAATAGATAGCGTTTATAAATACAAATTTTATAATTGTAGTCAAATTTAAATTTGTTGATTTTTTCACTTTTTAAAAATTCTTAATAATTCACATTTTTACATTGTGATTGAAAAAAACAAATGTTTAAAATTAAAAATTTTAAATTTTCAAAAAACCCCAATAATGTATCAAAAATCCATTTTATTTCACTTACAAACAAAATTTGTACCACAAAAAACTTTGATTTTGTATTATCTACGAAATTCAAAATATATAAATTCTAGAAAATTGTAAATTCTAACAATATTTGTAAAAATTCCACATTAACTAAATTTTTAACTATTTATTCTCCATATATATATATATATATATATATATATATATAAACCGTAGTTGATAATATATACCATCAAAATCTACTAAAATTTTATTTTTCCTAAACTATTAAAATAATGCTAATAGAATGGGGGAGAGTAAAAATATATGACTTTCCAAGAATCATACCACTTAATTTGGGAAAAAGTGTATTTTGAATAATTCACTTAATCATTAAAAACAATCGTGAATAAATTGTGGATATAAGACCTATCAAATTATTTTGAATACCTTCTTATCTGTACTTATATTTTTTTATTGATATTCAAATTTAATCTATTATATTTTTATCATGATTCTTATTACGTTTTTTTATAATAATAATTAATATTTATAATTAGAATGGTCTTGTAACAGAAGTCACATTATATCCCGTTGATAAAAAGCAATCTACCGGTCCATGTAATCGATCCGTAAACTTAATCCGTGCCAAAGGAAAATAAAAACCTAACTTTTCTGTATTTAAATCAATCGTAATGTAGTGAAAACCTAAATTTTTAATTAAAAAAGAAGTGAAAGCGGCGCAAGATGGCTCAATAGCGGCAACTCCAGCAAATGATTCAGAATTTCAGATGTATTTCAAATTTATCACTTAAATTTTTGATCTCATTGTTTGTTAGGAGCTCTTTTTTATTCATGGCGAGAGAGTATGTTATAGAAACCTGAAATTTTTAAAATATGTATTTTTTTTCCAGATTCAAGAAGTGTTCAAGGTAGCATTAAAGATCTTCCATTGAGATAAATATCCTAATATTTTAAAAATATTTTTGTACAAATGTTTTAATGTTATTTGGCATATAATTTTTTATGAAACTTGGCTTTTTTCTATTGAACAGTCGATAGACCTGACATTTTGCATACAGGGTCTACGAAAAGTGGGTTTTTCTTAATTTTACAGGAGGATAAATGGTGGAGATTAATTTTTGACAGCGGATAATGAGAGTGATTAGATTTGCAGCAAAGATATTCCCTTAGGTTCATGCACATAATTAATTATTTAATCCCAAATGACCATTAAATCATTTGCATGATATTTTAACATTCACTGTGTAATTGTTTTGATTATGGCCAGTGAAAAGGTTGAATGTTGATTAGTATTTTAGATTTTTTATATAAAAAGAAAGTGTGGATCTTCACTAAAAGAGGAATTAGGTCAATTTCTACGACTTCCTCTATACTAGACGGCTTCCTCTGTAGTGGATTTTTTAATATTATTATTTAACATTCAGGGAATAATAGTGGATTTTTATTTGAAAATATTTCAAAATTTATTTAAATGCCCTTTTAAAAAGTTTTTTCCTCGATTTAGATTCTTTATTTTAAATACTAAATATGTAATATCAATATTTCATTTTTTAAATTGAAAAAAATTAATTTATTGTATATTAGTAATTAAAGAAATATTTTTATGAATTTTTACGTATTTTCAAATTAAATTAAAATATTAACATATAATATGTAAATATATCAAAAAATAATTATATGATTTAAAATATTTGTGTAAAACAATTTGCAATAAAAACTAAAAATCCAATGAAGTAGTCACAATTTTAGAATTGTGGAGCTCCTCTAGTATTGTGGCATATTTGACACTTTTAAATTGTGGGTCAACCATTTTATTAATTTTTTTGAAATTTATCACAATTTTTCTAATTGTGGATATGTAACAATATTTAATTTGTTGCTATACAACAATTATAAAATTGTAGAATATTCACAATGTTTTTCACATTTGATGTTTTCACAAAAATATTGTGGGTGGAGTCCACAAATTTGGATTCACAATTTGGAATAAGATATCCACAACAAAATTGTGGAAAATTTGTGGATACATGACCCATTATCTTGTAGTGAGAGACACTCCTCCATAGTAGATTGCACGGGAATGATGCACACCATTGAAAAGAGTGCTTGAGAGTGGCTTCGGTGTCTATGCGGGGACGATCGCCATGGGGTATAGATTGCAGGGGACGTGATGGTGGCTCACGGAAACATTGCAAGGGCATCCCCGAGTGACGCACCATAGTCTATACGTGCTCCACTTCGGGGCCACTTTATTGGCTGCACTTGGATCTGAAGCACATTGGAGAGAACCATATCGATTTGTTATAAACCGAGAATTGTTGATCAACTTTAGAATTGTCAAAGATAAAACCATTCCTTTCTTTTCATAGCCAAAATAAAAAATTTCCTCTGAAAACATGCCAAATCTGGGAGAACATGATCGAGAATATGGGATTATCTCGTAGGAGAACATAGTGCCATGTAAAACACTCCAGCCCAAGAGGTTTAAAAAGAAGTGAATCCAATTCCAAGCCCGCTGGGTCTTTCTCTTCCATATTTAAATTTTCACTCCATTGAAATTATCATTTCTTTCAATTTTATAATAACTTGAATTCCACTCCATAAGAATAGTTTTACCCAGTCATAGACTAACTTGAATTGCACTCCATTAGATTAGTTGTTACCATTTCTTTGATATCGACTAACTTGAATTCAACTCCAATTAATTACAAGGGAGATTTTTAGGCAAGCTTGTGAACATATTAAACTTTGTTAAGACTTTTGTGTATGGATGAAAAATATATCAAAATTCTCTGGAGTGGTTAAGTGGAACAGACTTTCGGGCATTGACGGTGACAAGGCAAATCGCCAATTCGGCTATCTATAAAATCGGATGCGCTCCAAACGCATATCATTCATCACTAACAGTTTCAAAACTCGGTTTAGTTTTTCTCCACTGTTCACGATGTTTCTCAACCTTTCCCACATATTGCTTTTATCTTTTTAATTTTTGTTTTGAAGATAGCTTCAGGGATCGATGCTCTTCCCTGGGTGGATTGTAAAAACCATAGAATTAGCAGCTGAAAAATCTTCAATTACCAAGCCTATTGGGATGACCGTAAAGAATGCGAGCTCGTCCATGTTGTCGTTGTGGCGGTTAAAAGACATCAAAGATAAGAGTAGTGAGCCGCATGCCAAATTCCCTGCCGAAATTAGTCTGTGCGGATCCACTCTGTACTTCAATGAATGCACGACCATTGTATTTTTTACGGCTCATCTCCCGAGTGATTTCAGAGCTAGGTGGGTTCACTCCATATATGCATTCTAATTGAGAACACGTCTTCTACGTGATAAAATAAAAGACTGTAAATCAATCAAGATATAATATAAAAACTTATTAATATAAGTATAATAGTTCCAATCTCTATATGAATTTAGAGTAGAAAGTTGTAGCATACACACTTCAGAGTGCTACTGTTATGTTGTATTAAAGCTCGACAATCACCAAATTTGCACACAATGTTCTACATTTGCTATTTTCAGTTTTGTTTACAGGGTTCCTTGAAATGATCATCTTATATTAAATCCATCTCCTAAATCAATCAAGATATAATACAAAAAAATTAATATAATTATAATAGTTCCCAATATCTATATAATGTTTGCTTTTATTGATTTAGAGTGGAAGGTTGTAGCATGTACACTTCACACTGCATATGTGTTATATTGTATTAAAGCTCGACAATCACCAAATTTGCACACAATATTCTACATTTGCTATTTTCAGTTTTAATTATACAGTTCTTTGAAATGATCATCTTATATTGATCCATCTCCTAAATCAATCAAGATATAATATAAAAAGTTATTAATATAATTATAATAGTTCCCAATCTCTATATAAATGTCCACTTTTATTGATTTAGATTAGAAAGTTGTAGCATGTACACTTCACAATGCATACGTGTTATATTTTATTAAAGCTCGGTAATCACCAAATTTACACACAATGTTCTACATTTGCTATTTTCAATTTTGCTTACACAGTTCCTTGAAAATGATCATCTTAGATTGATCCATCTCCCAATTATTGATACATATATATATGGGGCTATATTTCAACTAAATATTTATTAAAATAAAAAATCATATAATATATAACGAAAACTAGAGAAGTGTGATATCTAATTTTGGTTTGAAATTAAATACTATTATGTTACAAATGTGTGCGTGTGCGTGTGTGTGTGTGTGTGTGTGTGTGTGTGTGTGTGTGTGTGTGTGTGTGTGTGTGTGTGTGTGTGTGTGTGTGTGTATTATTGATTCAATTTAAGATTTTATTAGTGAATATTCCTTATCTTTTACAACTTTCAACCTCTTTGATGTTATTTGTTTCCATTTAGCTTCACATTTTTGGTCCCTTGTCCTTTTTCTCTTTTTGTTTTCTATCTCCTCTACTTTCTTCCTTGGTCTTGGATAGTGTCCACTTTTATACATTATAGAGCAATGCGACCAATTTTGTACCAATTACAATAACATCATCCCCTTTGTGGTCACTTTTTCCCCACGATTTTGATTTCTTCAAGGTTTGTGGCCTTCCTAATTGGATTTTTTTCTCATTATATGTCATCTTGTGCACCAATTTGGGTCTTATTTGAATTAAAAAATTCTATGCATGTATGAGTTATAACACCCATAAATTCACACCTGAACAACACGGTAAAGACAGGATAAATTTTTTTGACTTGCTTCCACACATAACACGACACAACATGTCATGACAAAGTTCTGACCAACTCACAGGAACCACTTGTTACGGGGATGACCACAAGGTCGGCACGGAAGCGTTCACACCCAAAAGGATAATACATTTTTTTCTTTTTGACAAGACAACATAGAAGTCCAATCACACAGAACACACTTACTGATTAGGGCCATCCACCATGAGATATTCTTGAGGGTTATTTATTTTAAAGGGACATCTTGCGATTCTTAGCTTACGTTTTCAGGAGGCTCAAGATATGATCCGTATAATTCAACTTGCCAAGCCAAGTTTATTCCTTTGACACTGAGTAATTATCTTTAAATCTTCTCTATTATGACATTTATTTGCTTAATTCGTTTATCAAGAAAAAGGAGTATTTAAATTCCACAAGGCCATCTGCTCACCACTAATGCTACTAAGATTCGTTCTTGCCCACAAGACAACATGGTTTTAAGTTCAACACACTTAAGAGAAGAGATACAAGGTGCCTTGGAAAAGGGTTAGAGGGAGAAGGTCGAGATGAAACATCTTTACGACCTCATTAGTTATTGCCGAGTATTTAATTGAAGCTAGGGCTCTTAACCGCAAATTATCAACAACTTTACTTAGGCTTTTAAAAGTATTAACAAGGAGTAAAAATTTACTTTCCAAATGGCGGTGAGAAAGATGATGAGGTCTCGATTTGTTTTCTCGGCTTATTAAATCTTATCATCTTCAAACAACTAACAGATTCATTTCACCTTATGGTCATTTTACAAATTTCACCATAAAAGGAATAATGTTCACTAGAGGAGCTAGGGTTATCATGTTATAAAGTTTACTGCATGATAGTCTTGCCCTTGATTACTTAAAGAATTTCTTTCTCTCAAGTTGGTGACCCCTACGTTACTTTATTTGAATAAAACTTTTAATTTAACTTCAGAAGTATTAAACAATCCCATGTTAGTTTACTTATGACACTTTATTACTAAGTCATAGCATGAGTTTAACTCAAAATTTATTCTCAAGGTAAAGTTGTAGCAACACTCATTTACAAGAACAAAACAAGATTACATCAATTCTTAAAATACGATACTCCAACAAAGTCACTCAACAAAAATAACCAAATTTTCTTATAATTTCAAAGATGGTCAAACAATACAACGTTTCCAAAGTTCGGATGACAAAGTCCACCATACATAATACTAAGGCATTAATCCTCTTCTAAACTTTCCTTTGGGCGTTAACAATAGTTGAACAACATAAAAAGGTTTCAAGCAAAGGAACTTCTCAACTGAGGTTGATTGACAAAAGTCTACGAGTCTATCCCTCATCTACACGCAAAAATCCATCTGCAAACAAATTTTCTACAAGAGTCGGTTCACGAGGCCGAGCAAGATAAGGCTACACAAACCCACCATAAGCTGTTATCTATCAATACCATGAAAAGAAGCACTTTATTACGAGAATTTGGGTCAAACCTCTAAACACTATCAACACTTCAAGTTATAATAAGTTTCCACCATGCCAAACAAGGAAGAAGACCATGTACTTCCGTTAGGAGTAAAGACAACGAAAATATAAAAACCGAAAGAAAGGCCCTTGGCCATATAAGGAGAAATAACCAATCTAACAAAGCAAGATTCCCACCAAGTAAATAATTAAATAATAATCACAAGAGTGCGATTTGATATATAAGTACCAACCATCGAGAATTTTATCACAGTACCAAATGCATAGGTTATAATATTATATTTCTAGAAGAACAAGAGTTGATCGGCCCAAGAAAAGGGAAACCACGGTTCCAAGAATTAACACAAAAGCCATGTATAAATGAGTTTCAAACCTGAAATCACATAGAGTATCCACACAACATAAGTTTGAAAGCATGAGCAAAGTAAACTAATTTTGGCCACTAACTCTAAGAGATTTCCCAATCATTCAAGGCCAATGCCTTGTAGACTAGTAACAATCACGCGAGAGAAAAAAGAGTCCGTCGACCAAGAGTATACAAAAATGTCATCAACAACTTTTATAACCTAAAAATTTACAACACTCCACATCAATTATTAGAGTTCGGTTAATTTAAAATAAATTTCCTATTTCCCAAAATAACCATATTTTTAAGGAAACCCTTGGTAACATAAACAACCATTCAAACAAAGGTACAACATAAACTACTAAGTTCCATTATCAAAACAACTCCTTACTGCTATAGCTCCATCATACTATTGATTGCAAGAAAGATTTTCCCAAGGTTGACAACATTCAAGAAATTTTCATCACAAAAATTAAGGTACATATGTGCATATAAGCTATCCAATCCTAATTAACAACACACAGTCATAATAAATGGGAGGAAACACAAGTTAGAATACTAGATTATTTCACCAATAATCTTCCGAGAGGGAAGAAGACCAAAAATAATTCCAGAAATAGCGGGGGTACTAGAGTTGCACAATTAAGACCTCGAACATAGCTAATATAAAAAAAAAAAAAAACTAGTTACGATTCAAGATGAAGGGGCAGTCAAAGTACCTCCTAAGAATGGCTATAAAACCTAGGAACCAGGCTGAAGCTACGTAGGAGTCTAAACACTCGAGGTTGAAACACGATGCACGCAAACTAAAACATTCTAAAAGTTTTAACACTTTGAATCTCTAACTGAAATAGTCAAGCGTTGATTACACTACTCCTATGACCTTTCCTTTTCGATGCCAAAAGGGTTGTTAGGTGGCTTGAGAGATCATTAACAATATATGTCAAAAGACGAAGAAGGACAGACCTTGGTTGATAGGAAGGAACTTCATAGTTATTGCACGCTTCTGAATGACTACTAAAAACTAGTGGAACAAATATTAAATCTGAAATCTATCGTAGAGAAGAGTACATATATATATATAAAGGAAGATCGATCACTCGAGCGAAAAAAAAACATACACCCAAGGAAGAGAACAATTGCATGCTTTCCTCTAACATACAGGCAATGGTAATAGCTAAACAAGAAGAAAGCAAGTAGAAAGGAGAGACCGATTGAAAAGAAGACAACCAATTCAAAGAAATGGTGGTTTGATTTCACGATGAAATAAATATAGCAATGGTTGAAAAGTGTAGGAATATCTTGCCTATTTCTCCAACTTCAACAGTTAAATCTGAGACTCATTGCAGGCCAACATAAAAATTGCATCAAGCTTCACATAAGCTCCAAAAGGATTTAACCTTCATGATTTAGTGATTGAAAAATTATAGATGATTTACACCTACATTATCCTAGACAGAGCAAGCATTATAGAAAACTATATCTTTAATATCTGCTCATAAGAACATACAGACCTGATTCAAATGTGGCACAAGAAATTGTACCATTAATGTAGAAGATATCGATGCATTATCAGTTCATTCATATGCACAAAGATTAAGCTATGAATGCAGGAATGAAATACCAATAGCATGAGACAAGGATGTGAGTACTACTGCTGGCGATGTCAATGGGCCAAATGTGATAACTGGATAGACTGATGGGGCAGAAAATTTAACAGTTGAGTCCTTTCACAAAACCACCTCACACCGCCTCGTAGTGTCAGCTAGAATCCCATAAGCTTCCCCATTGGAAAAACAGCCAACACCCATGGGTGGGACTGATATAGAGATGTCGTACTATCACCATAACCCCAAGCATCAGTGTTCCACATAAAGACACGCTTTCCTGTTCGCTCGAGGGAACCACTAACCTCTCCAGTGCCATATAAAGAAGAGCCATGAGGGAGCTCAATGGTGACAACTTGTTGGCCATGCACGCACTCACAAGATGGGATATAATCTGGCACCTTGTTTATAGAAAACTTCAAGAGTATCTCTAAATTTAGGATCCAAAAAAAAAGATATGCTTTGAAACGCATTTTTCTTTGAATCTCCATCACAATCAAAGCGATAAATACCTTCTTTAAGTATAGGCATGAAAACCATTTGTCTTGAGCACTCCAAGTTACTAGCTCCCTGTGGATCATCCTGGCCTAACATTCTTGATGTACACTGCCGATCCTTCAAGTACGGTAAATTAATGTGCTGGACTTTTTCCTTCGAATACTGATCTCCACCTCCTAAAGTTGTACTGTCGGCTTGAAATTCTATGGGATTGAAGCAAAACTTCGACGATTACGCATGCCAAAAGAAGGATTTCGCCTCTTTGAGACTCTCTTCCATGAGTTACATCGTAAAACAAGTAAGGTCTCAATAGAGAATCTTTGCATAAAATTAAATCAGGTCTCCTGGTAACACTTTCAACATCACATAGTCGATTTTGATAAAATATCTTGAAGGAGAATCTTGAATTTGAGGATGCATTCGATCTTGAGCAGGATAACAACATAGTTGGACATCCTGCTTGGTGGAGCGCTCATAAAGGCTTCCACTAAACTACAACATGCTGCCGCTTTAGCTAAGCCACATTGCTGAGGCTCTTCGACGAGAACACCCTCGCGGCATCCAATAGAAAGCGGAGGTAACACACCTACCTCACTGCTTGTAGCGTCATCTAACACCACGTGCGCGGGAAGAACTCGGACCAAAGTCCTAGATAGAAAGAGTATTGCGGCCGGAAGAAAACAACACACACACGCGAGGAGAAGAAATCGAGTAGGAAGAATAAATCCAACCCAAGCAGTGCGCGGCCAGGCGGTAAAGGCGTCCAAAAGAGTCTTGCTGCACACTGACTAAAAATCCATGCAGCTAACAACAAGAAATGCAGGAAAGATTTGCTTTAGAAACAGCCAAAATTAAAGTATGCGGCCCACTACCAAAAAGGGAAGAGATATTTCTTACCCACGGCACGTGGGACAAACCAAGCATAAATGAAATAATTAAAGAAGTAGGTGGCCTTCATTCCCATGCACCCACTTTGCCAGATAACAACAAAATTCAACAAGAATCCACGCAGAAAACAAGAGATGGCGACCCAGAAGAGAGTGGTCAAAGCATTAGGAAAATGTGTTTCAGCCTGCACATACAATCAATAAAATAAAGGGAAAGAGACTACCACCATGCCACGCCAAGTATGGCATAAATGAGAAACAATAAAGCAAATAGGTGGCCAACAAACTCCACCCACCCACTAACTAGAAGACAAGGAAAAAGGAATTCAAAGAGAGGAAAAGGAACCCACATCAGCTCACGCCAAGCAGCAGAGAAAATTGACCAAAATATTTACAAGCCGGTGGAGCGAAATTATAATTTCTTTTAGTTATAATATAGATGATTGAAATGACAAGAAACATGCCTAAACAACCAAGGGGATAAACTAGATGTTAAAGTTCGAAGGCGAACATGAAGCAAAGACCGACCATGGAGCCAAGACATCAGAATTACACACAGCCGTTCGACGCTCCACAAGAGGGTCATAGAGACAAGAACTAGGGTACACGCCGAACGGGGCATTACATTCTCCTCCCCTTAAGAAAAGCATCGTCCTCGATGCGACATAACACAGAGGAGAATGAAATGGCACGTAACCAATAACATGAAAAGGAGAAATTACACCCTATGGTTTAAAATTTAGCTGATTAAGGCACGGTCACAAAGTAGCCTTAGGAACATTTGGTAGAAATTTTAACTTTCAAGGTTCTATGAAGATTGGCGTTCCACTTATTTATTATTTCATTAGTTTCTTTCCATTAGCATTATTCTTAGTTTAATTTCTTTTAAAATTTCACCATTGAAGAGTTTTAGTATTATTCCTTATTGTGGGTGCCCAACATGAGCTGCTAACACAACACCCTATCAGGTTCAAAAAGATACTACAGATTCACAAGCACACAAGTATATACTACATGATTGTATTACACCACAAAAAGGTTACTCAAATACGGAATGGTATAGGCACAGTCCTCATAACATAGTACTCGACACACATCATGATGACATACCAAATACTCAAACAAAAAGTACTACAATTCACCGGACATTTCCTCAATTTGCATCGATGAACAAAATTCACATAACACCAAACAAAGGCTACAGGTACATAATGTCCACAAGGGCATCAATGCCATATCCACAACAATCACAACACATATCCATCTGACATGAGTAACACATACATCAAAAGACCACTACCAAAACATCACAATAACTCAACATATATCCCGAAACATCAACCATACACACAAATATCATATGCCTCCCTCAAGTCTTATGCCTCCCTCAAACTCTTATGCCTCCCTCAAGTCTCTTATGCCTCCCTCAAACTCTTGTGCCTCCCTCAAGCTCTTATGCCTCCCTCAAGGAGGCCGGTTGACCCTATGGTCCAAGACACATAGAGTTTGAACACTCCTAACCCAAGTGACATAATAATGCGTTGTTCAACAACCCACTAGTTATCTGTAACTCCTTGGGGTGTACCCCCATACAACGAAGCGGGTCCATAGGTCCAACCATTCCATGGTGCATCCCATGACCCTATTCCACACATCACGACAATAGAACCAGCACAACAATCCAATCTAAGTGCCAAGTGGCAAAGTACAAGCCTTGGGCAAGGCGGTAAAAATTCCAAATTTAAAAGAAGACCCAAAATCAAGCAAAATAAATGGCCAAATAGCCATAGTTAGTATCAAACTCCACATGTTAGTGCCACAAACCAAGGAAATGCCCAAAATTGTAACGCATTGCAATCAAGAAAAGTTGTTGGTCCTTACAAAATAAGGTAAAAGCTCGATTTACAAATAAAATCAACTTATAATAATGTCACATTACGATAACTGTGTGGCCTTATCTAGCCACCAAGGGTACTCAACGAGTTCTTGCTTTTCGGAACATCGAGCCTTAGCTCGTAAAATATATATCAATAATACAACTGTCATCATCTCAATCAGAATCATCTCGCCACAACTTCAACAAGGCTCAACATAGTCAAAGTCACATAGGTTAAATCCATACGACAACCATGTCGGGAGAGAGAAAAGAGTACAAGTCACCATCTACTAAGCTTGAGGTGTCCTGAAACACAATATGCATGACACCCGTTGAACAAGTGTCACACATACCAAACAAATGAAAGTGGGTTTTCAGCCTATGTAAGGCTCCACTTCCTATCTCGTACTCGGCTCGAGTGACTGGTCAATGGTACACATTTTCTCACTCCATACATACACAGTCTACCGATTTCCCTCAGGTTCGGTTAGTGTAAGGCTCACAACATAACATATAACTACATCACTAACACCATGGTGGTACACACATAGCTACCATAACGTCTCACGTATGGTATGTATACGGGGTAGATCACAATCATACATTCACACGGTGCAATACATCACTTTACCACGTTACATTACGCACCCAAAGTGCAATCACAATACGATAGGGTTCATACACTCACCGTATGACCCTAAATCACGACATGAATCATTACATATCACACAACTCATATATATGATGGACATAGTACATCACAACATAACATCCATTGCTACATAACAAGGTGGTACACACATTTCTTCAAAACATGGTAAAAACATCATGATACAACTCATTTCTTTTAACATCAATCTAGTCATACAACACATTGATACACCTACCTATCACAATATGCCACAATGCTCCAACACTATGTCATCCACATTATAATTCTTTTCACACATCACAAGCAATAATTCACACGTGAACTCTTCATAGAATCCACAAGAAGGAGAGAGAATACTCCCATCCCCAGCACATCAATATGATAACAAATACGCACTGAGTGACATACACATCACGTGCGTTCACAATATCACAATTACGACAATAATCACATCACGCTTATACCACATTACTCTTCCAATATAAATCATCATCATGCAATACCATCATCTCCATAAAACAATATTATGTAACACCATCGCCATCATGTAACATCACCATACAACACCAATCCGGCCCATAGGTTCGAGAGCATGAACCTCGCTCACGATACCAAGTGTAATGACCCATAAATTCACACCACGAACAACACGGTAAAAAGACAGGATAAATTTTTTTGACTTGCTTCCACACATAACACGACACAACATGTCGTGACAAAGTTCTGACCAACTCACGGGAACCACTTGTTATGGGGATGACCACAAGGTCAACACGGAAACGTTCACACCCAAAAGGATAATACATTTTTTTTCTTTTTGATAAGAAAACATAGAAGTCCAATCACATAACACACTTACGATTAGGGCCAACCACAATGACATATTCTTGAGGGTTATTTATTTTAAAGGGACATCTTGCAATTCTTAGCTTACATTTTCAAGTAGGCTCAAGATATGATCCGTATAATTCAACTTGCCAAGCCAAGTTTATTCCTTTGACACTAAGTAATTATCTTTAAATCTTCTCTATTATGACATTTATTTGCTTAATTCGTTTATCAAGAAAAAGGAGTATTTAAATTCCACAAGGCCATCTGCTCACCACTAACGCTACTAAGATTCGTTCTTGCCCACAAGACAACATGGTTTTAAGTTCAACACACTTAAGAGAAGTGATACAAGGTGCCTTGGAAAAGGGTTAGAGGGAGAAGGTCAAGATGAAACATCTTTAGGACCTCATTAGTTATTGCCAGTATTTAATTGAAGCTAGGGCTCTTAACCGAGAATTATAAACGACTTTACTTAGGCTTCATTAAAAGTATTAACAAGGAGTAAAAATTTACTTTCAAAATGGCGGTGAGAAAGATGGTGAGATCTCAATTTGTTTTCTCTCGGCTTATTAAATCTTATCATCTTCAAACAACTAACAGATTCATTTCACATTAGGGTCATTTTACAAATTTCACCATAAAAGGAATAATGTTCACTAGAGGAGCTAGGGTTATCATGTTATAAAGTTTACCTCTGATGATAGTCTTGCCCTTGATTACTTAAAGAATTTCTTTCTCTCAAGTTGGTGACCCCTACGTTACTTTATTTGAATACAACTTTTAATTTAACTTCCGAAGTATTAAACAATCCCATGTTAGTTTACTTATGACACTTTATTACTAAGTCATAGCAAGTTTAACTCAAAATTTATTCTCGAAGGCAAAGTTGTAGCAACACTCATTTACAAGAACAAAACAAGATTACATCAATTCTTAAAATACTGATACTCCAACAAAGTCACTCAACAACAATAACCAAATTTTCTTATAATTTCAAAGATGGTCAAACAATACAAGGTTTCCAAATTTCAGATGACAAAGTCCACAATACATAATACTAAGACATTAATCCTCTTCTAAACTTTCCACTGGACGTTAACAATAGTTGAACAACATAAAAAAGGTTTCGAGCAAAGGAACTTCTCAACTGAGGTTGATGACAAAAGTCTACAAGTCTATCCCTCATCTACACGCAAAAATCCATCTGCAACAAATTTTCTACAAGAGTCAGTTCACGAGAACTGAGCAAGATAAGGCTACACAAACCCACCATAACTGTTATCTATCAATACCATGAAAAGAAGCACTTTATTACGAGAATTTGGGTCAAACCTCTAAACACTATCAACACTTCAAGTTATAATAAGTTTCCACCATGCCAAACAAGGAAGAAGACCATGTACTTCCGTTAGGAGTAAAGACAATGAAAATATAACAACCGAAAGAGAAAGGCCCTTGGCCCTATAAGGAGAAATAACCAATCTAACAAAGCAGGATTCCCACCAAGTAAATAATTAAATAACAATCACAAGAGTGCGATTTGATATAAAGTACCAACCATCCAGAATTTTATCACAGGTACCAAATGCATAGGTTATAATATTATATTTCGAGAAGAACAAGAGTTGATCAGCCCAAGAAAAGGGAAACCACGGTTCCAAGAATTAACACAAAAATCCATGTATAAATGAGTTTCAAACCTAAAATCACATAGAGTATCCACACAACAAAGTTTGAAGCATGAGAAAAGTAAACTAGTTTTGGCCACTAACTCCAAGAGATTTCCCAATCATTCAAGAAGGCCATGCCTTGTAGGCTAGTAGCAATCACGCGAGAGAAGAAAAAGAGTCCGTCACCAAGAGTATACAAAAATGTCATCAACAACTTTTATAACCCTAAAAATTTACAACACTCCACATCAATTATTAGAGTTCGATTAATTTAAAATAAATTTCCTATTTCCCAAAACAACCATATTTTTAAGGCAACCCTTGGTAACATAAAAACCGTTCAAAATAAGGTACAACATAAACTACTAAGTTCCATTATCAAAACAACTCCTTTTGCTATAGCTCCATCATACTATTGATTGATTGAGAAAGATTTTCCCAAGGTTGACAACATTCAAGGCAATTTTCATCACAAAACATTAAGGTACATATGTGCATATAAGTTGTCCAATCCTAATTAACAACACAGTCATAATAAATGGGAGGAAACACAAGTTAGAAGACTAGATTATTTCACCAACAATCTTAGAGGGAAGAAGACCAAAAATAATTCCAGAAATAGCGGGGTACTAGAGTTGCACAATTAAGACCTCGAACATAGCTAATATAAAAAAAAAAAAACTAGTTACGATTCAAGATGAAGGGGGCAGTCAAAGTACCTCCTAAGAATGGCTATAAAACCTAGGAACTAGGCTGAAGCTACGTAGGAGTCTAAACACTCGAGGTTGAAACACGATGCACGCAAACTAAAACATTCTAAAAGTTTTAACACCGAATCTCTAACCTGAAATAGTCCAAGCGTTGATTACACTAATCCTGCAACCTTTCCTTTTCGATGCCAAAAGGGTTGTTAGGTGGCTTGAGAGATCATTAACAATATATGTCAAAAGATAAAGAAGGACAGCCTTGGTTGATAGGAAGGAACTTCATAGTTATTGCACACTTACAATAATGACTGCTAAAAACTAGCTGGAACAAATAATAACTGGAACTCTATCGTAGAGAAGAGTACATATATATATAAAGGAAGATCGATCACTCGAGCCAGAAAAAAAAACATACACCCAAGGAAGAGAACACTTGCATGCTTTCCTCTAACATACAGGCAATGGTAATAGCTAAACAAGAAGAAAGCAAGTAGAAAGGAGAGACCGACTGAAAAGAAGACAACCAATTCAAAGAAATGGTGGTTCGATTTCACGATGAAATAAATATAGCAACGGTAGAAAAGTGTAGGAATATCTTGTGCTTTTCTCCAGGCTTCAACGGAGTCATCTGAGACTCATACGAGCCAACATAAAAATTGCATCAAGCTTGACATAAGCTCCAAAAGGATTTAACCTTCATGATTTAGTGATTGAAAATTTATAGATGACTTACACCTACATTATCCTAGAAACAGAGCAAGCATTATAGAAAACTATATCTTTAATATCTACTCATAAGAACATGCGGAGACTGATTCAAATGTGGCACAAGAAATTGTAGCATTAATGTAGAAGATATCGATGCATTATCGGTTCATTCATATGCACAAAGATTAAGCTATGAATGCAGGGAATGAAATACCAATAGCATGAGACAAGGATGTGAGTACTCTGCTTTGGCGATGTCAATGGGCCAAATGTGATAACTAGATAGGTGATGGGGCGAAAAATTTAACAGATTGAGTCCTTTCGCAAAACCACCTCACACCGCCTCGTAGTGTCGGCTAGAATCCCATAAGCTTCCCCATTGGAAAAACAGCCAACACCCATGGGTGGGACTGATATAGAGATGTCGTACTATCACCATAACCCCAAGCATCGGTGTTCCACATAATGACACGCTTGCATGTTCGCTCGAGGAACCACTAACCTCTCCGAGTGCCATATAAAGAAGAAGAGCCATGAGGGAGCTCAATGGTGACAACTTGTTGGCCATGCACGCACTCACAAGATGGGATATAATCGGCACCTTGTTTATAGAAAACTTCAAGAGTATCTCTAAATTTAGGATCCAAAAAAAAAAGATATGCTTTGAAACGCATTTTCTTTGAATCTCCATCACAATCAAAGCGATAAATACATTCTTTAAGTATAGGCATGAAAACCATTTGTCTTGAGCACTCCAAGTTCTAGCTCCTGTGGATCATCCTGGCCTAACATTCTTGATGTACACTTTGCCGATCCTTCAAGTACGGTAAATTAATGTCTTTGGACTTTTCCTTCGAATTCTGATCTCCACCTCCTAAAGTTGTACTGTCGGCTTGAAATTCTACGGGATTGAAGCAAAACTTCTGACGATTCTGCCATGCCGAAAAGAAGGATTTCACCTCTTTGAGACTCTCTTCCATGAGTTACATCGTAAAACAAGTAAGGTCTCAATAGAGAATCTTTGCAATAAAATTCGTCAGGTCTCCTGGTAACACTTTCACTGTCACATAGTCGATTTTGATAAAATATCTTGAAGGAGAATCTCGAATTTGAGGATGCATTCGATACTGAACAGATAACAACATAGTTGGACATCCTGCTTGGTGGAGGCGCTCACAAAGGCTTCGACTAAACTACAACATGCCTGCCGCCTAGCTAAGCCCTGTTGCAGGCTGTTGCTGAGGCTCTCCGACCAGAACACACCTCGTAGCACCCAATCAAAGCGGAGGTAACACGCCTACCTCACTAGCTTGTAGCTTCATCTAACACCATGCGTGCGGGGAAGAACTCGGACCAAAAGTCCCGGATAGAAAGAGTATTGCGGCGGAAAAAAACAACATACACACGCAGCAAGGAGAAGAAATCAGAGTAGAAAGAATAAATCCAACCCAAACAGGTATGCGGCCAGCAGGTAAAAAGGTGTCCAAAATTCTTGCACACTCACCAAAAATCCATGCAGCAACAACAAGAAATCCGGGAAAGATTTGCTAGAACAACCAAAATTAAAGTATGCGGCCCACTACCAAAAGGGAAGAGATATTTCTTACCCACAGCACGTGGGGCAAACCAAGCATAAATGAAATAATTAAAGAAGTAGGTGGCCTTCATTCCCATGCACCCACTTTGCCAGATAACAACAAAATTCAACAAGAATCCACGCAGAAAAACAAGAGATGGCGACCCAGAAGAGAGTGGTCAAAGCATTAGGAAAAAAAATGTGTTTCAGCCTGCACATACAATCAATAAAATAAAGGGAAAAAGACTACCACCATGCCATGCCAAGTATGGCATAAATGAAAAACAATAAAAGCAAACAGTGTGCCAACAAACTCCACCCACCCACTAACTAGAAGACAAGGAAAAAGGAATTCAAAGAGAGGAAAAGGAACCCACATCAGCTCACGCCAAGCAGCAGAGAAAATTGACCAAAATATTTACAAGCCGGTGGAGTGAAATTATAATTTCTTTTAATTATAATATAGATGATTGAAATGACAAGAAACATGCCTAAACAACCAAGGGATAAACTAGATGTTAAAGTTTGAAGGCGAACACGAAGCAAAGACCGACCATGGAGCTAAGACATCGAAATTACACACTGCCGTTCGATGCTCCACAAGAGGGTCATAGAGACAAGAACTAGGGTACATGCCGAACGGGGCATTACACGAGTCTAATAGTGCATTCACGACAATCATAATACAAAACAAGAAATCCAATCACAAAAACTCAGCTATAAGAGTGAAATTAGAGTTGTAATTGAAAAACTATTATTTTCGAACATCCCTATACCAAATGCTAAACTCAATAATTTAGAGTCATATTAGTATTTATTAGCTATTGCGGGATTCACGAGATAAGGTTGGGACACTTGCATAAAGTGGATTCATTGTTGACTTGCATTGAGTGATGATTGTGATTTTTCAATTCATTGATAATCACCAAATTTACGCACAATGTTATACATTTTCAAATTTTAATTTGTTCCTCCATGATTCATTTAAATTCACCATAAAATATCTAACTTTTTGGCCTATCTTCTTGCATTGACCCATCATTTAATTGTTTTTTTCTCATAACAATACATGTGGCTATATTTATTTATAAATAAATATTTATAAAATAAGTACTATTTTCTATAAAAGTATCAAGGAAATTAGAGGATTAAATATCAAAAATCGGTATGGAATCGATTAGTTGTTATGGTGATAGTGAATTTATGTGTAACTTATTGATTATTGGTTGAATGTAGTTTCTTGTTGGTTTGTGTGTAACAAATTTCAACAACTTTATTCTTTAAAGAATATATTAATTGACTGGATCAATGCTTACAATTAATTTGATAAAAGAAAAAATGGATTGGTATTATGATTGAAAAAGAAAATAGATAAATGGAAAAAAAGAAATGCCATAACCATTGTATGTGTCACGCCACACTTTAATATAATCCTGCAATAAAATGATGATTCCTTAAAAGTTTTTGGTTGGAGTGAACTTCTATAGTACAAAACATTTCGGAGCATATCACAAGACATTGGGATTAGTAATGAGGCGATAATTACAAATTGGAAAAAAATTACCAAAATTCAAACCATGTTTGTCATATCCACCATGAACCAAACAACATAGAATTAGAAAGGGATGTAATCTCTTAGAATGAGATGAGAACACTCATAACATTGTTGAGATGGAATAATGGGAACTATTTTCACAAATATGACCTCACATAGACTTCAAAGTTACAGATATAGACATGTTAGGGGATAAAGACTTTGACAACAATCATGATTTGTCCCAAAACAGCATACCACATGATTTACACAATTCAACAACAAAATTCATATAAATAACCCACCAGTTAGAGTCAAACCAGCCAAATTCTTGCCCAAACATTATATACTCTATAAATACATTGTCCCAAAAATAACATATATATTATAAAATCATCACCAACCACTCTGAAACCACTTCACCCACACCTTCATTTAAAATGATTATTCAAGGAACAAAAGAAACATGAAATTCATACTTGGTAGGTTTCCTCGAGCAAAAGTTTCTTCCAACATCCCATGAACATTTGATTCCATTATTACATCTCACTCCTATAGGTGTAGCAACATTTAACATCAAGTGGAATAACTATACACAAAACTTTTTAAATAACAATAAACAAAATGAATAAATTCAAGGGACAAGTTTTATCTACTTTCCAAGAAAAAATGAAGCCCATAAAATACATTCTAATTAATGAGATAATATTCATTGGCCCCAAATTATGTGCAAAAATAAATGACAGATTACGCGAAGATTTCCCATCACACAAAAAATGAATAATTTGGTGAACGGTCCATTATACTTATTGAATACCCATGACAACCTACACCAATACAAGACATCCACATGTATGATGGAAATACATTTGGATAGAGTCTTCGAGACAACATGGGAATGATCCATCACTAATAGCATCTTGTGAACTACTACTTAACATAAGAAATATTAACCCAAAGATAGATTATTGGAATCTACGCATGTCTACAACAAATACATCATTAAAAAATTAAATAACAAGATTCAACTCCTCCATACACCTTTATTAAATAAAAGATAAGGTTGCACAACACAATAGGCACACACTAATTTATAAAATCATTATACAAACCAATTGCATGTTTCCTTACAGAGAAAACAAGAACAATGCTGAATTTCAATCCCGACAACAAACAACTAGAGATAAAAGTTCTCCTATACATAGGACAACAAAGCATGTTAGCATCCTATCTTTGGGTCTAGATCTCATTAGGATTAGTTAATGGAGCAATTGGGGAAATTAATGGAATTATAAATATAGATACATCAAAACCACTAGAATCACCATTATATGTTACAATGAACTTAAAAATTTATAGTGGATGTGTATGGGGTTAATAATCGATATACAATACCTATACCACCAATCACAAGAGGAAACCACCGATAAATACCACTAAAGATAACATGGGAATTTACTATATACAAATCCTAGGGATTAACATTACAAAGAACAAAACTCGACATTGGTACAACGAAAGAAAACACCTAACATTCATTACTATATCTAGAGCCAAATCCTAAAAGACTTGTGGATATCACCTCCATTCTCATTTGACCATTATGCAAAAATGAAATATGGTGTTTATGTTTCCATAAAAAATAAGAAGAAGAACTACAAAGAAAAGAGAAGAAATACATTCAATCCATACACACTACAAACAACAATTCACAAAACAATGTAAGTTTCTCTCCTTATATTTCACATATTTTTCAAAAAAATTATTACAATTTTAAACTAAATTTACTAACATTATCCTTATGTAATTATCACGGGATATCGAGAGGCATTCCACCACACACTCTATACTTGCTTCAAATATCTAAGATTGTCTTTTGATTATGATAAGACATACTATATCCCCTCCCATGTTCTGATAGATTTTAATGATTAAACAAGTATATAGATTATCTATTTATTTATTAATTTATAATAGACTTTGTTAAATATTTGCACTCTTACACTCAACAATATATTTTCCCCTTTCCTTGTAGTTAGCTACATATTCTAAATTGTAATGTTTATTTTTAAATTCATATTGAATTTTCCTAATTTCTAATTTATAATAAAAAAATATAAAGGAAAGAATAGAAATACATCCAATCCATACACACTACAAACAACTATTCACATAATAATGTGAGTTTCTCTCCATATATTTCACAAAATATATTTACTAAATTTATTACACCTTTTAACGACTAAGATTTTACGTACATAACTATTACATGATATTGAGAACCATACCACCTAACATTATACATTTACTTGAAATATCTAAGGTTCTCGCTTAATTATAATATAAACACAATATACTATATCCTCTTCCACATCTTACTTATTTTTTTAATAAAAATAATAGTACATAACTTACCATGTTATATCTATTTATTTTATTTTATAATAATTTTTTGTAATATTTATAATATCGCTCCAGTTTGGAGGACACCCAACACACGAGTGTATTTGAAAAAATGTTTCGAATATGTGGCACAAAATTTATTTGTTGTGAGGGGCCTTTGGTGAAATTTTGAAAAAAAAACTACATTGACATTCATAATTTAGGCTTAGGGAATTTCTTTTGAATCTAGAGTAATTTCGATGGGATTCCCCACACCATCTTAGGATAAGATGGGATTTTCCAACTAGAGTCTGGAATGGGAACAACTTTTTATCTTTTCCTTGCAACATTACAAAAAGTTAAACGTGTTTTGAGGCGGATCTTGTCAAAATTGTGGGAAATCAATAGGAACCCAAACACATATGCTAGCAATTAGTTTTAGAAGTTTGTTTTATCTCAAATTGTCTACGAGATCTACTTCTTACATTATTTAGTGGTTTATTGACATTACTTGAAATTGTGTTCTTGCGAGCCAACTAAATATTTTTACATAGAATACACACGCACTTGGCATGCAATGGAACAACTTGATAGAGTGGAGTACTTTGTTGAAGTTGAAAACTCAAATACAATAGAAATTCTAAAGGAAAAGATATGCACACAAAGGGAATTCCTATAGATTTGTAGAGGTTGATGCTTGCTAATAAATTTGAGAAATGTATTGAACAAGACATTTAAAAAAACATAATTTGGGATATGGAAAACATGAATTTAACTTAATTTTGCCATTGTATACACTTGACATGCAATAAGAGAAAATTAAAAATCAATCTTAGTGTTTTAGATAGTGTGTTGCTATGCATTATAAAATTTGAAATAGGAATTTATTAATAATCATATGGAATTATTATTATTATTTAGTGAAACTATTTGTTATTATTCATATCGATTTATTCCTAAAAGTAAACTCTTTGTTTATGAATTTATTCCTTTGGTATGTATTTAATAAAAAATAGTTGGTATTGGGTATAAAATATATGGTAATTTTCATAAATGCTCCTCTATTTCTAGTCTTAAGCTTCAATCTATTATAAAAAAAGAAAATTGAATTTACAAATTGAAGACATTGCAGTACTCCATATGATAATTTCAACTTCCCAATGGTTATCGCATCTATATAACATTGGATGCTCATCTAATAATAATGAAAATAATAATGTAACCAATTGACTATATCATTGAAATTGCAATCTTCTTTTAACAATAATGTCATGCAGTACTTTATTGAACCTTTATTGGCTCCAACTAACATTAGCATTGCAATAATTGTAATATTTAATTGACTTATTTATTGCTAAAATGTTTGTGATGTTATATTTATTCTCTATCGAGGTATCTTTGCAATAATTGGTACAACTGCTAATATATTTCCTATTAATATTAAAAGCTTCAAGATATTTGAAAACTTAAAAGAAAACGACGGATTGTGAATGCAAGTCATCCAATCATTTATAACGTGGTCAAAGCCTCTTTGATCTTCACCAAAATTAAGGGATTATATTAATTTCCACATTGACCACACTCAAAAACACAAATTGCAACAATTAGTACAAATACTAATGAAAATGGTGAATTGTGAATACGAGTCATGTGATCATTTATAACGTGGTCAAAGCCTCTTCGATCTTCACCAAAATTAAGAGATTATATTAATTTCCACGTTGACTAGACTCAAAAACACAAATCGCAACAATAAGTACAACTAGTAATATATTTCATATTAATATAAAAAGTTTTAAGATATTTCAAAACTTCAAAAATAATGGTGGATTGTGAATAGGAGCCATGTGATCATTTAAAATGTGGTCAAAGCTTCTTCAATCTCCGCCAAAATTAAGGGATTATATTGAATTCCACATTGACGAGACTCAAAAACACAAATTGCAACAATCGATGCTACTACTAATATATTTCATATTAATATAAAAAGTTTTAAGATATTTTAAAATTTCAAAAAAATGGTGGATTGTGAATAAGAGTCATGTCATTATTTATAACGTGGTCAAAGCCTCTTCAATCTTCACCAAAATTAAGGGATAAAATTGATTTCCACAAAACACAAATTGTAACAATTGGTGCAAGTACTAATATATTTCATATAAAGTATTTAAAATTTTCAAAGAAAATGGTGAATTGTGAATGGAAGCCATGGGATCATGCATAACGTGGCCAAAGTCTCTTCAATCTTCACTATAATCAAGGGATGATATTAAATTTCACATTGACCACACTCAAAAACACAAAATGTAACAATTGATACAACTACTAATATAATTCGTATCAACATAAAATTATTTAAGATATTTGAAAACGTCAAACAAAATGGTGTGGCCAAAGCCTCTTCAATCTTCACCGAAATCACGGATTATATGATTTCCACATTGACCAAACTCAAAAACACAAATCCATGCCGCCGGAATCGGGATGGATGGATATATATTATAAATGACAATGGACATATATTAACTGTGACTCACCCAAGTATTGACTGACCACCATTAACAGCTATACAAAGAAATGCTCCATAAATACCAATATGGCCTCTGTCATTCCTCAAACATCTGTTATTCTTAACTCCATTACTTATTTGTGCGGAGGAAGAACCGAAACAGAAAAGCTGTGCAAGACAGAAATCGGTTGCAGAAGCGAGCACCCACGCCATTGAAAGTGAGCAGTCCACCTACAGATTTGTTTATCAAGCGGACTCCCATTCCCCTATTGTCACCACTAGTATTCTGTGCAGTTGAACCAGATAAGGATCATCCCCAAATTGCAGTAGGACAGGAAAATGAAGAAGTGATGGGATCGGGATCAGGAACAGAGCAAAGGGTTCGCAACATTCTGCATCGCCGGGCTTGTTTACTGAAACGAATAGGCCCCTGTTTCCCGTGAAATTCATTTTATAAAGCTTCTTTTAAGAGCCTTTGCCTGAGATCGAATCTCTGTGACTGCTCAAATCTGTCTGTATTGATTGTGGAATGATCGCAGCCATTACAGGAGCTTCAATGGAGGCGATATATTCCCTGTGTATATTACCGCAGATTTAAATTAGAAGTGTCACTATTCGTTTCTGCGCACAATAACACTAACGTAGCTATAACTAGAGTGATAATTGATAAAGAACCAACATGACACGCAAATCTTTTAAAGAAGCGTCTTTATGTAATTAATACTTCATAACAAAAATATTTTTCCATTTTTTAGATCCATATTTAATTGGGTGAGTGTATGACACTTCCACTCTGCATAGTTGTAAAAACTTAGAAATTCCTACTCGTTAAATCTTGCACTTGTAGAAATCAACATTTCTTTCATATGATCTTTTTTTCTATTAAGGAAAGATTTACACGATTATAATTTATGCGCTTACATGATTATAATTTATGCACTCACATGTTGAATTCATAGTTGGAAATATGTTTTTTTGAATCCTCATATTATATGAAGCTTAGTGTTACTGCACCTACATGATTCTTATGTTACATATGGTGAAATATGGAATATATCGGGTGTTGCTGAGAAAATTTAGGAGCATTTTAGTAGTTTTAAGGTCTCATGATTTTTATTAGGATCCCATTGGATATTTATGGTTATTTGTAGAAAAATAAAATCATATTTTTCTCTAAAATCACCAAAAAATAATGGCGGGAATGCATATTAGATTCTATCAACCATAAACTGTAGGGGGAAACTCCCAGACCCCCTCTCTAGCCACCTCTTAAGTTTAGAGGGCTAAGAAAGTGGAGCTCCTATTTTTTAGGCCTAGATTCTATTATGTCCTGTAGCTAGGTTTAAAAATAAGCATGGGACCTTCTGTTGCAAGAAAATAGGAGCCCAAACCCCTCCATGGGACCATGCCCTTAGTTTGGTGTGAACAAACATAAACAAAAGGACCTAACAATATATGTATTTGAGATAAAAATTAGCAATTGCACTTGAAGTGTGGAGTGGGAATGTTGATAGGCGGTTAAAGAAGGTTGCATGGAATATTTTTTCGTTTTGACTCGTGCATGTCGACATGTCTCGTGAATTCTAATTCGAAATAATTACAAAAAAGAAAGCGAACATATTACTTTTGAATTCGGTATTGAAACAATTTCGACATTTGGGAATACAAAAGAAAAAAATACTATCGTTCTTGTCCTCCAAAACAACTTGTGCCTCATGCCACTTTGAATAGTAGCATTCTCCTCTCACTCCGCACATGCATATGTGTCCAACCTGCAATGCCAACAACCATGGCTTGCTCCCACTCAACATGAACTCCCTTGCACTGCCTCTAATCACCAAGCTCAAAAGCTCCAATATATATTAGTGAGAAATAAAACAGATGAAAAAAATATAAAATTGATTCCCTTCTTATCAAAGAATACTTCTACATCACAGAAGTTTGGACTTCTTGTGAAGTAGGTTGAACCACCTTCTTTTCATCCATGTGTACTCAACATCTCTTGTTACCTGCAACTATGTCTAAACATGACTTTTCATTGAGGATCTCATCCTTAGACTAGATACCCTTGTCCTCAAGATTCCAACACATCCCGGAAATAAAAGTTAAACTCACCAAATATCCATAATGCATATTTTACTCGTGCACATTATTCAAACATAATATTAGTTGCTTGAAACGAAGAAATAAAACATGAACCGTTTAGAGATACTTGAATCGACCCAAGTCTCACTGGACTCACCGAGCCACTCCGTCATCTTTCTAATTCAAACATTGAAGCGATCTACTTCGTTTCTACCTGTACACTTTGTGCAAAAAAGCCATCCTCCAACCTGGACACTAAATCTTTTATGCCCTCCTCTGCTCCAAAATACTAGTACATATTTACTTTGTCATAGAGAAGACCTCGGTCTGTGATCGTCTTGGTTCCCCTGTGACCGACATTGGTCTTCTTTGGAACTATCACAATGCCGCAAATCAACATAGTAAACCAAACCAGTGCTACTCCGACCAAAGCCGATAGTTGTGTTGGTCCAGTCATTTCAAGAAGCACCCAAATCTTGTACAAAAAACATTACAACAATAATACATGCAATCTGAACTACACCAAGATGAAATACATCACCTTACTAAGCACTAAGACACTTAACCACATCTTGATCAAAGTACTTGCTTCTATGATGGAAGCCCTTTCTTCATTCTATGCTATTATACTTTTCCTTTCTATCGAAGCATGTGCATCTAATCGCACCAAGGATGCATAAATTGCTCCTCTATCTCTTACTCGGTTTGCGATCCTAAACATGCGGGTGCAACCAAAACACATACAAGCACCTGCAATACCAAGATAAGCAAAACCATACCTCTATAATCCAGGATGCTGTGCCTCCAGAATCGGGGACACCTCAACAATCAAGACACATTCACTGCATCTTCTCAAAATTCTTCAAATCTATGATTTTCTATTTAAACAAGTCACCGACACGGTGTCCAACTAACCAACCACGGTCACCCTACCGATACCTTTGGCTAAGGAATAGTACTAACTAACATCGGTATAGCATACCGACGCCGATCACTATCATTTTCCATCTCCCACTTGAGATTAAATCTCTTCCTGCGATTTACACATTAGGAAAAACAAAACCTTGCTCTCATACAACTGTCAATAATACCACTAACAAAACCACAAGCAAACCCTTGCTCTGAAAACTAAAGCCATCACTCTGATACCAGTTGTTGGGAATACATAACATGCGAAATAGTGTTATGATTCAATAACAAACCAAATCATGCAAATACGGAACTAGACAATTCCCCAAAATCTACAGCAGTGGAAGTATAAACTAGAATAATCCAAATCAAAACAAAGTACACACACATAACACAACATGTATCGTGGTTCACCCAATGTGGGCTACGTCCACCAAAGATAGAGATCTCAATATATAATAAAGAACAAGAGTATAAATCAACTCTTCCCATAAAATTACAATGCATCTCTCCAAGAGTATCTCCTCCTCCATATCTCTAAACAGATCTACATGAGTGCACTACAATGTTGTGCCTCTCGAACCACCACCGAGATCTTACATAGCCAAGAACTACTGCATCTCTAAACTACAACCAAGCTCTCATGTGGATCTGCAAACAAGACCTCTCAAATGGGTCTACCAATGTGCAACCATAATTGTGCACCAAGAAGTAAGTCTCTCTTCCATCACTGCATCAACTGTGCAAACAAGAAGACAACCTCCTTTACAATATTTGGATACTATCACGTACCCACAAGTTATCCAATGAGCTATAATACTAGATCTCTATGGATCATTAATACAACATGATCTCATGGATCTACAATACAAGATCTCACAACAACATGTGGATCTACAAGAAGAAAATATATGTTATTTGCATACTATGCAAGCCATTACATTTAGACAATAATTATACAAAGGAAATACAGTAGAAGACATTGCCCTCTTCTCACCATTTAGATGTACCTGCAATTTCCTTCTATCCACTTTCATCCATGGAAGCTATGTCTTCATGTAACCTTTTTCTTTTTCTTCTTCTTCTTCTTCTTCATTCTCTAAACTAAGGATTCTACATGCGATAATAATCAATTACATGCAATTCTCTTCTTCTAACCCTAACTTTCTAGATTATATAAGCTTATACAAATTTAGGACATATTAGCTATGCATTTACTGACCTTTAAATCACCTTTAAATAAAAGGTTAGATCTAATCCTATGTTTAAAATAAAAACGTAAACGCACAGTAATCGGTGACGGTTCCCTGGCGATGTCGGTTCCTTGACCGATGTCGGTTCTTTATGTGTAAACTGCGAAGTTTGTAAAACATGCTTTTTGTGAAGCAATTTAGCTCCACAACTCAACACATGTTTCAAGATCACAAGAGATTATCAAACTCTGTAATGTGTTCGGACATACCCACCACTTCCACACAAGCCAAGGCGTCGATTGATTCTAGCATAATGTCCAAATCCTTAGTCATATAAGCAAGGAGGATCTTCCTCCATTTTTTTCTTTCACAAATTGGTGGCTACTTTAGTTTAATTATGACCGTTGTCTAATAGCACTGATAATATCACACATGTAACTTCAATTTAGCCATTCTTTTCAATTCAAGTTTTGTTGATGGTTAGATGTATTAGGCAACTAAAAATTACACTATTTCTGCTTACACCAACATGCCTACTTTCTTGTGTACAATAGGAAGCAAATGGGTACCTATATAACAATGTACAAAGGAAAATCAAGTTCTTTACAGTATATATTTTTTTGTTTTCTCATTGTTTGATGTTTGGGTTTTAACCCACATATAGAAAATAACTTAATTTTATTCTATAAGAAATACCCACATGGGATTTTGATGTTTTTCATGGTATCATACAACCAACATTTATAAAACAATGATAGGGGAATAAGAATACAAAGTGTGTTTTTTTGAAAAGGCCTTCAAAACTTTTAAACAAATGTATTTGGCATGTGTAAAGTTAAACTCTACAACCTATGCCATCATACTCCCAACATGTTCCAAACATGCTTTATCAATGCATCTTAGAATTGCTTCAACAACTATATAGATCCTCGTGCATTACTATTAGGATAATCATTGCACCTCTTTTTAGTGCAAGTGTTAGATATTATTTATATACATTGATGATCATATTTTTATTATTGGTAAATGGTTTTTTGGGAAGGACAATACCCTAACGAAAGAAGGTACAAAAATCGGATATATAAAGATACATCGGTGTTTTTGACGAGTGGGGACCACACCCCGAGAACAAAAGGACCTAGAAGCCAAATATAGAAGTCAAGAACAAAAGTAAAGACCATCCTTCTAGAAGTAAGCAAGAAAACAACAACATTGTAGCACCACTACGACCCGAAAACCGCATGAAACCAACAAAAACAAAAAACTACACAATTTGAATATGCCTCTTCAATACATCTTGGAATTACTTTGACCCTATAAACCTTACATGCCTTACTACCCAAATTGAACATACCTCTTGAGTGCATCTTGAACTCCTCAACTTGCTTCAACGACTCTATAAACCCTCGTATTTTTATTATGGATATAACATCACACCTCCTTTTGGTACAAGTGCTAATAGTATAAACAATTTTAAGATACACTTAAAAGATATTTTTATTGTACATGATATATATATTAATACTAGTATAGTCAAATTAAACTCAAGAATCTATGTATCACATAAATTAGCATGGTTAAATCATTGACCAATAACAAATAAACTATTTCACATTTATTTAGTAATATTTTTCTATAATTTGGTCAATAATTCAACTTATTGACAAATAGAACAAAATTGACCAAAAATAAAACTCTCAAGCCCCTAGAAGGACCATATCTTGCAAATACACGGCAGTGGATGAATGGATACACATCAAACACGCTTCCCATACCAAGGAGTGGCCACAAAAGTAGACGCGTGTTCTCACTTTTGTGGATTCACAAATCAGACTGCCTTCTCTAACATCATCTCCGTATCATCCACTCTTGTCCAGTGGAATAAATACACTAAGGTTATATTATTTCCGTATCATCCACTCTTGTCCAGTGGAATAATAATTGAGCGAGGAGGAGCTCGAATAGTGCAAGCAAGAAAATTTCCAGTATCTTTTGGGTGTCAATGGAAGCTGTCCAAGAAAGAAATCGGTTACAGAAGCGTGCGCCGCCACCATTGAAAGTGAGCAGTCCACCTGCAGATTTGTTTATAAATAGCAACCCCATTCCTCTGTTGTCGCCGCTATTCTGGCCAGTTGGAGCAGAAACAGCAAAACCCCATATTGCAGCTGCACAGGAAGAACATGAAGTAACAGCAGGAGCAGGAACAGCGCGTAGTGTTTGTTTGTTGGAGAATTTGGGCGCATAGTGTTGGCAGCATCCAGCAGCGCCAGGCTTCTTCACTGAAATGCTCACGCCTCTGTTTCCGGTGAAATTCATGTTATAAGTGGTCTTGCCAGAGATCGTAACCCTTTGACTGGGCAATCAATCTTTATCCATTGTGGACATATCACAGCCATCAGAGGAGTTCTGCAGAGCTTCCCACCCCGCACAAAATGCGACTGCTATTTCATCCAATTGTGGGGTTTCAGTTCCGATATATGCAAAGCTTTTGGCTACTGGAATATCACTGTATTTTTCCCCCAAAAGCATATTTACAAGTGTCTCGGATATCTTTTATACATCTTGAGAATGCGTTTTAAAGAGCTTAATGACTAGCAATTGCACCGTCAGTTTGCAATGGAAAATCAATAGATAGATTTGTTATCAATGATGGAAGTAGTATACTTCAATACTTGGAAAAAGGGGATTCAATTTTGCAAGTTTAAATCCAGAATATAATTGTAGTTTATAACTAAGATTACAATCAATTAAAATTCGCAACACACATACAATTTTAGATGGTGTAGTTCAGATGAATTATGATCTATATTCTACTTGACAAATCATACAACTCAACAAAATCAATCAGATACCGCAATAGTGATTGTAGTATCCAAAACCATCTATATTAAGGCCACACAGTATTGAGAAGAGAGTGCTCCTTGTATAATTGAAATTACACTCCCAATGAAACCTTTAAAGTTTCAAGAATCCTTCTCCAAAGATAGAAAAACAAATAGCTTCTCCGAATAATTAATAATTGAACTCAACAGTTGTACTCTCGCACACCATCTGATACTCTTAAAGTATCATCTTGCAGGGACAAGAGGCTTCATCCAATGGATAATAAAATAATGGAATAGCTAAAAATGACTGTGATAACCATCCAATGGCAACAACGAGCAATCTCCAGGGATGGCATTAAAATATTCTTCCTTGGGTTTATCCGGAATAACTATTATTTTTGTTAATTCACCCATTTGCTCAGAATGCACATCCATAACTGCAAGAGAGAATTCATCACAGTTTAAGGAAATATATTTTAAACAGCGATTAATTAAATAGCACATCAAAATTGTTCCAACATTATTTAGTTACCAAACTATATTGCAGCGTCTTCTTGCATTTACAGAACATTAGGCTATTTAGTATTACCTTTGGTGCCTTTCAACAACTTTTGCTACACTGCCCCCATACGTTGGAGCGAACACATAACTTTCTAGTGACACCAAGTAATCCAGAGTGGCCATCTGAGACGAATAAGTTTGGGAAAGGCATTAAATCCTCAGGATGACGAAGCATTTCCTTTCTACCTTGATCCCATTAAGAGAAGCCATAGAAAATGAAAGGAAATCGTTTCAAGCACCAAACAAGACAAAGCACCCTTCGGTTATGCAACATACCATCTTGGGATAAGCTGCACGCACAGTAGACATTCTCCTCTCTCATCCATATAGTTCATCAGCGCAATATAAATTCAGATATTTTTTTATTAGATTGTAGATCATGACAGCTAAGACCAACACTTTAAATAACCTGACCTTTTCTTTCCACCATGAATATGCATACCTGAGGAAGGAGATGCCAGATGATGATAGTCAAGACCAATATAACAAATAATGTCATAAGAAAACTTAATCACAGATCATGATAGTCAAGACCAATATAACAAATAATGTCATAAGAAAACTTAATCACAGATCATGGCAGCTAAGACCAACACTGGAATTATCCTGATGAGGAAATAATCTTAATTATCAAGTGCTTGTCAAAACCAAGGTTATGTCTTCAGGGGTTGACGGATATAACCCATCTAGCCGCTTTAATTCACAATTTATGAGTTTTTCTTTCCACTATGGATATGTATACATGAAAAAGGAGATGCCAAATCATGATAGTCAAGAGCAATGTAGCAAATAATGTCATGAGAGAAATAAATAGCAGATTGTGACAGCAAAGACCAACTCTGAAAATAACCTGATAAGGTAATAATATTAATATCAACTGCTGCAGTATCTTCAGGCATTAATGGATATAACCAGATCACAATTTATGACTTTTTCTTTCCACCATGGATATGCCCGCCTGAGGAAGTAGATGCCAGATCATGATAGTGAAGACCAATGTAGCAAATAATGTTATAAGAAAACTAAATTGTGGATTATGACAGCCAAGACAAACACTGGAAATAACTTGCTAAGGAACTAATATTCCATCATTGCACACAAGTCACTTCATTCTGGCAGGTTCCTTTGTCTCTTGATCAGTGCGGGTGCAATAACTTTACGGGTTAATGGATATAACCTATCCAGTTGCTTTAGATTGCAATTTATGACTTTTTCTTTCCACCATGGATATGCACACTTGAGAAAGGAGACGCCAGATCATGTTAGTCAAGACCAATGTAGTAAATAATGTCATAAGAAAACTAAATCGCACATCATGACAGCCAAGACCAACACTGGAAATAGCCTGATAATCATTGCACACAAGTCACCTCATTCTGGCAAGTTCCTCTACCTTTTCATCAGTATAGCCATGAGCACAATCAGAGAGAGCCAGCATATCCATTTCACAACGAAAACGTAAAACCAAGAATGGGCCATTTTCACGCTACGTTTACAAAAGTCTCCAGCCTAATTCCTCAATCTGTGAAGTAAAACTTTTCCTCTAAAAATTGTCTTTGTTGCATTGCCCCCTTGCACGTGACTGTTGTGCTTAACAATTTCAGTCGTTTGTTAACGTGCTTCACCTCTGGAGATGTACAAGTTCTACTTCTTCATAACGCCATTGAAGATATCCTGCCAAATGTATACAACCGACAGATGCTACGCATTTATCACAAACCTGGACAATTATCTTCTTCAAATCAAAAACATATTAAAAACCACCTCATCCGAGGACAATTTTTCTCTAATAAAAGTGCTATGAGACGATAAAAGACAAGGAAGCAAACAAAAAATTGATTTCATTAATACCCCTTACACGGCCAAGCTGGACTGATGAAAATGGAAGTATTAATATGGTGCCACACACTAGCACAGGTGCTACTACGTTTTTTAATTTCTACAAAATTAAAGGAGCCGTCCAAAGTAAGGTTTAGTAAGGAGAGCACCCGTTGCATTGTCTGCAAGATGGACTTATGAAGCAAGGCTACGAAATTGGTAAGGACAGTTTTTCCATCCTATCATTAATTTATTTTCCTTCTCTTAAAAGCAAAGAAAGACCAGGTCACAGATTACAAAGAGCAGATCAACGAATCTCATCCAAACATGTACAGGCTAGTCCATATATAAGAGAAATCGCTAAGGAGCAAATATGCAGCCAGGAAAAAATAAATGGAGAAATAACCAAGAAAATTACCTTTTGCACACCCAGTGCCTTCAACAAATCCATCTCCTCTATAAAACATCCTTACGAGTTAGCTTACAGCACCTTTGACATCTTTTGATGTAACACAACCTGCATTGAAATTTTTTGCCCTTCCCCTACCACCCCACTCCAGTTTCACCCAGCTAGAGAAACCTTCGCAGCGCTTGTCAAACATGCATTGTTCATTGTTATCTCTAGCAGGAATGTTGCAATCCAAAGTGAAAACTTTTTCATTCTTGCAATTGGGCAACTGGATTATGTTACTAATTGAGCCGCGGCGTGCATATAACATCTTTTAATAATTTAAATATCCGCATTAACGGATTTATAGAGGTTGCATTAGGAAACATCTTAATGGAATTTTGCCAAACAATTCGCATACAATCTATTTACCATCCGTATCAGAAGTTTTTTCTTTAACCAAATATTTCTATCGAACAATTCACACACAATCTCTATAGCAACTACAGTGGAGAATTTTTCTCAAGCAGTTTTTTACTTTTACCAGCAATACACCTGCTCAAATCTGGCTCCTATTTCCAAACACTATCAGCCTTTAGAGTTTTTTAGGATGAACTTATTTTGAATTCTGAAACAGGGCACGCACATTCTAACCGAAACTTGAATTAATTTTATCTCCAACCAAGATTGTTCTAAGCCAAACCCTGCTCTATTAGATCTAAACCCCTCGCAACATCCATAAATTCGCAGTTTCAGACAATATATCCATTACGCGCCATAGCATCAGTGTGTGTCCAAATCCCTACCATAGGATTTCTAGCTGTACAAAATTTTCATGGCTTCAAACTGAAAGTATATTAAAAATACACGAGATAATCATAAGAGTACCCTAATGGACAAATATACTGAAAAAGAGTTTCACAGCGCTCGATGCTCAAAATGAACGGGCTGGACTGGCACCGTGTTCCGTCCATGTCAAATTTCACACTGTTCAACGCCCTAATCGCCGTGGGAAAGAAATGCAGGCTACCTAAACTGGCGTGCAGGTGCAATCGACGATGGACATTGACTCTGTGGGTTTGCATTACATTGACAGAATGCCTGTCGTGGATGGTTTCCTCGCTGTAACCAGAGTTTGCCGTAAGAAGGGCCATCGAACACGACGACTCCCTCACTATATGTTATGAACTAAGAACAACGAAGTATTTGAGAGGCGCGGGTGTCACTTCAAAAGTTTTGACTCGGCCTACATCAGATCTAAAAATGATTGTGTAAAGTAATTTGGGTTCATCACATAGTTTTAGTTATAGGTGGGGTTACATAGTAGCATTATATTACGTAAAATATGTCTAGAGGTATAGTTTGCAAGGCGCTTATATCTTTCGGTATATTTTACATACGTAATATGGAATGTAAAATATGTCGAGAGGTATATGCGTCTTACGAACTATGCCTCTCGACATATTTTAAATATATTTATATAATATATGCATTCTTTACTAGCACCATGAGAGTTGTATTGTACATAAAATGATACCAAAATAAAGTTAGGAAAAGAAGGCGGACATTTAGTTCGTGCATGAATGACCTCGATGAGAACCTATCAAGTTGGTGACTTAAGACTCATATTATTAATAGTAAGGATCCCCGCCCACGTAGTTCATTGGTGTTCATCGTTGTCATCATTATCTTCGTCATCATAAGGATCGTCGTCTTTGTCATCGTTGATCATCATCATCATCACCAATACTAATCTTACTAATAATATTGATATTATTATTACAATTTATAAGAAATAAAAAATATATTATTATTATATATTAATATCGTGGTTATCGTCATCTTAATCATCATCATCATCACAATCGTCATCGTCTTGATGTTGTTGTCATTTTCATCATCATCATAATCATTGTCATCATTTTCACGATCGATATAATCATTTTCATCATCATTGTCGTCATCGTCGTCTTCATCATCATCCTCATCATTATTGTCACCATTATCTCTACCACCACCATCATTGTCGTAAATCGTCATCGTCATCATCATTATTATCAATATCAGTCTTACTACTAAAATTGATATTGTTATTAGGATTTATAAAGCGTTTAAAACTCTTATTATTATCATTATTATAATTTTTATTAATTGTTATTGTTATTATTATTATTTAAATAATTATTAATGTTATATTATTATTATTATTATATTAACAATAATAGTAATAGGCATCACAAACGTCATCCTTATCATCATGATTATCTTCATCTTAATCTTGATCATTGTCATCATTTGTTATGATCGCCATCTTCTTGGTCATAGTCATTCTCATATGTCACTATTACATCATTGTCATCGTCATTGTTGTACATGTTTACGATTTAGGGTTTTTGAATCGGATTTTTGTAATTTATAATATAACCATAAATTATTAATCATATTATTATTAATAATATGCTTTCAAAATCGATTTGTTTTTTTCATCTTACGAGCATTTTAGGGAGAAGGAAGCGGGTTTTATCCCTACAACACACAGGCATACAGTCAACGGCGGGTTGTTGGGAAGTCTATGGTTCACGACTTTTAGTCCATCCCATCGAAATTTCATAGGGCTTTCATAATAGGTGGTTCCCATTGCCATGTTGAACCTATCTTCGACCCACAATGGCATGATCAGATTGAGCTCTGGGAGACCATAAATATAGAGGGCTTCATCAATTTCATCCAATGCATAAAGGGCATGACCAATATATCTCTTTACAATTCGTGGCGAATTGGAAAAGATGCGTACATCTTTTTTCGAGATAGGGATTTTCAAATCATTGAAGAATTCATCTCATTTATCCCCAGACTAAGCATGAAGGGGAACAAAATCTTCAAGAACAAAATTGATAAAGAAGCGAAGAGAGTTATTTACGGACGATGGAGAAAAGCTCGACATCAAAAAGGAAGGCATTTTGGTTTCCTCTATCCCGAAGCCATATGATGAGGTGGCACATATGATGGTGTGTTATGTCACTTTAGAAGGAAGATTCTTCACCATTCCGCAGCATCACTTGGTCTTGTTTAACCACTTTAGGTGCGAGGTGAAGGTGGGTCCCTCCTACTAAATTTTGCAGTCAATAGAAAAGTTTATTACAGAAGTTCGGGGTCACAAGAGGATTGTTCCTCTTCACCAGGGAGTCATTTATCTCATTAATCAATACATGTCTAATGTTTTCACCAACGACCCATGCCCTGTTGTGGTTTTTCCCCTTCCCAAACAAACTCGCATTCACTCCAAAAACCCCATGTACCATGATTTTATCTCGAACCAACCTTAAAAGGGTTCTTCGAGCGAATGAGAAAGGCAAGGAAATTGTGGGCACTTGGCTAAAAGGACAAAGAAATATTGGTGGAATATAGCCCTCCCACTATTCTTCCTGCCATGGAAGAAGGCTCCAGTTTGGAAAAGAAATACAACATGCAAGTTGATATTGTTAAAACCCTTGAGGACAATGTAGACTTTATGCTTAAGTCTATTGTTAAGGAACAAGCTTCGGACCCCAACACTGGCATCAAAGAGGAAATTGTCACTCTAGAATCTAAGATTAAAGCTCTTGAGGACAAACATAACAACTACTTGGCTATGTACAGTGTTATTTTGGATCTTATGCAAGTCCACATCCGCCAAATTTGTGACTCCAGCGGCATTCTGAACTCGACATGGAAGAATGGCAAGATTACAAGAAATTTTAAGGCTACAAACTGGGACCCCACTATCGCCATAGCCCTGAAACTCTACCAGGCTTTTAGGGTTGCTTTAAAGGTTTTTAAAAAGCTATTGGTTAGTGTTGTTGTCTCCTTGTTCTCGGTGCAACTATTTTTGTGTTGTTTTCTAGTTGTAATTTTGTTGTTATTGGTTCGATGTTGGGCTCTTTGTAGGAAGATGGCCCCTGCCTTTGTTTTCTTCTATTTTTTTCTCTTTTGGTTGGGGTGTGGACCCCACGAGATAAAAAAACCACATTGTTATACTTTTTTTATCTTGGTTGTTGAGCCTCTGGTTGTAACCTTGGGTAAGGTCCCTCCAAAACCTTTTACCAATAATAAAAAAATATTATTAATATTATATATTATTATTAGTATTAATATTAATATTGTAAAAATATTTTACTATTATAATTATTAATATTAATATTTTTATCATCATCACCATCATCATTTTTATCGTCATCGTCGATGTAATTATTGGCATTGTCATCGCCATGATCGTCATTATTATCATTGTTTTATCATCATTGTGATCGTCATTATCGTTGTGTTTGTCATCATCATCATGATCATTAGCCAACAAAAAAGCAGATGAATTATGAGTTTGCCATTTACAAATGACAATCTAAAATTTTCCTTAAACATCATATGTATATACTCACAAATCTCTTCCAAGTAGTGTACATGTTTAATTTTTATATTAAAATTGACATGGATTTGATCATCATTAACAATTCCTTTCTTCTTTTTATCGAGAAGTCAAATGAAACAATATAATATCTTGTTTCTAATGAATTTTGGCTCATCATTTTCCCTCTATATTAGTTTGTTAGTTTTACACATTAATATTGTTGAATTGACACCCTTTGTCACAATTGTATAAGAAATTTTTGAAACCTATTATTAGCTTATTAATAGTAATAGTTATATGTTAAAAACTATTTATATCATGTTTACTATTTATTATTAAAATAATCATATTCGTTATTGCTAATTTATTTATAAATTAAGTAATAATATGTGGAACATTATTTCTTTCAAAACATTGACAATGCCAATATTCGAGCTTTAAAAGGGGTTGGGGAAGCTTTTAAGGATTTGAACCCTTGACCATTGAATGTGTCGGGTGATCCTCCATTTCACTTACTGATGGTCGCATGGCATTGCATTGTGAAAAACCTAATCACCATAAACAAATCTTAAACATGATTTCATACGGGAAAAACTAATCACCAATGTAATTTGACTCGAAGTTTTGTAATTTAAAATAAAACTATGAATTATTAATAATATTTTTGTTTAAAATATATATTATTATTATTAGTATTGATATTGTTGCCACCGAAGAGCATGATTGATGCTACTGGCAAGAGATAGTATCAACCATGCTACTTTCTTGATGATAGCATGGTTGATGCTTCTTTCAAAGACAATAATATATGCGAATGACTATTTTTCATACTTTACTGAGATGCACTAATTACATGCAACTATCCAAGACCATGCGAGAGGTATTGCCCGTATACATAGATGGTCAATACAACTGTTTGTCTTTTAAAGCAAGGAAAGATTTTGATCGGATCGATGCCTCAAAACCCAATTTCTGTTGTCTTCCACATCGTCCTCTACTTTGCTCTAAGACATCCATAAAAAATAGAAATCCCCAACGTAGGAACTTTTTGGAGCTCGATCATGTTTCCTATTTCACTTTATCTCTACAAAAGTGCATCATTTCCAACATTGGTTTCATGAGTTTATTGTAAACACATTTGCTTCGAAGATTTCTCTTCATGCCCTTATTTTTTTGAATTGGAGCTTATCGGCCCCAAGAAGCACTACTGGTGGTTTTCCCCACGATTCATGTGCGAGTTGATTGTTCTCGGGATTGTGTTGTAATGGCCTTGGAAAACTTATTGAAGAAATAGTTCTATTTGTTGGTCATCTTCTTCACATAGGGCTGATTCGAGGATTTGCATACAAATGTTGGTCCATAATGAGAAGCCCCTTATTTTCCATGAGATTGCGGTAGTAATTATTATCAAGCTTCATGGGCGTGTTGCAGTCATTGTGAACATACTGCACCACCTTAGGGTTTGGAATGGCGTCGGGACACTTCTTCATTACGTTCTCTACGTGCCTTACATACAGATATTGGTTCCACTTCTGATACTGACCTATGCACCATTTTCACGTAATCGTCCTCCCCACCATGCGCCCCTACATTGCTAACATTGATCAACATTGGGCACTTGGAATGCAGAGCAAGGAGGACAAAGAAAAGAAATTAGGTTGCCTTGTTTCCTTACGTAAGAGGGCAACAATGTCGGGAGCGTTGATGTTAATGGCTTTGAAGCGAGTAAGCATGGTGGAAATTATGTCATTGTGGTCAAGCGGTACATTTCCACCATATTAGAATGGCTCTTGCATATTTTTTTATATGATGTGCACAAAATTTTTATTTCAAGGGGAAGACATTAGACAATTTCACTCCATATACAAATGTATATGCCTCTCGGCATAATAAAAATTTAAAAACCATATATTTGACATTTAACATTTATATTAAAATGTAATTTGAGGATCTGCATACAATTGTTAGTCCACAATGAATCCCCTTATTATTCATGAGATTGTGGTAGTAATTATTATCAAGCTTCACGGGCATGCTACGGTCATTGAGAACATCTTTGCATCACCTTGGGGTTGAGAATGACATTAGGGCACTTCTTCATCATGTACTCTACATTCCTTGCATCTAGCATTGGGTCCACTTCTAGATCAACTTGTGCTCCAATTTCACATAAATACGTTCTCCCACCGTGTGCCCTTGCATTGTTAAAAATGATCAATATTGGGTGTTTGGGAATGTAGAGCGGGGAGGAAAAAGAAAATAAATTAGGTTGTCATGTTTCCTTACATAAGATGGAAACAATGTCGAGAGTGTCGATGTCGATGGCTTTGAATCAAGTAAGAATGGTGGAAGGTATATTTCCACCACATTTGCATGGATCTAAATCTGATGAAGATTTGTAATCTTCCACACCTTCTTGGATGTCCTGTACTTTCTTCTCTACAAATTTCTCTTTTTCTCTCAAAGGAAACTTCTCTCTATTCTCAATTGAATTCTACTTTCTAAACCCTAGATTTATGCTTATATATGCATCTACAATCTTAGGGCACTTTAGCTATGCAATTACAACCATTAGATTCACTTTATAACTAAAGATAGATCTAATTCCCAACTTAATTATAGTAGTCACACACGAAACAAATGATGTCGGTTAGCCTTAACCGATGTCGGTTAGCCTAACCTGTAGGTTCCTCTGCTGACCGATACTGGGTCCATGGGTGACCAACGGTTTCGTCAACCGACGTCGGATTCTTGTGTATTCCAGCAAAGTCTGTAAAAGCATGCCAGTGAAGCGATTAAGCTCCACAACTCAACAATCTCCCACTTGGAGATAAATTGTTGCATTGTATCATACAACTCCATCCTCTGATCCTTTCCTTTGGCCTATTTCTCCCTCTTCAAGTCTCAAACTTGAAGACCAACAAAAGTGGAGTGTAGCTCCAACTTCTCCTTTGCCAACGACTTCATTAGCATATCCATTGAGGATTCTCCTTTGTATGAATTTTCTCCAACTTCAGACTGCCCATCCTCCAATACCTACCATATGAAGTGATATCTCAATTGAATGTGTTTCATTCTAGAATGAAACACTGAGTTCTTTTCCAGATGAATTACACTTTGACTATCATTGTACAATCTTTGAATCCTCTTTGCTCTTTTCCCAACTCTTCCATGAACCTGCTCATCCATATCATCTCTTTGCTAGCTTTTATAGGCTGACATACTTAACCTTTGTAGTAGATAGGGCCACAACCTTATGCAATCTAGAAATCCAGCTAATTGTCATGCCACCTACTTGTGAAAACATATCCGGTGGTGCTCCTCCTACCATCCAAATCACCAGCCATGTCTTGAATCCACATAGCCACGTAAAGAAGTATCGACCCTCCATAGCATAATTGCATGTTGGATGTCCCTCTCAAATACCTAAGAATCCATTGGACTTTTTCCAATGCTCTTTACCTAGATTAGCCATAAATCTACTCACAACTCCCACTTATCTGTGTGTATGTCTAGTTTGGTACAAACCATAACATACATCAAGCTCCCAACTGTTGAAGCATACAGAACTCATGTCATGTACTCAACCTCCTCGTGTGATGTAGGACACTGATCTTTGTCTCAATTTGAAGTGTCCAGCCATAGGTGTACTTACAGGTTTTGAATTTTACAAATTAAACCTTTCCAACACCTTATTGATATAATGCTCTGAGACAAATACAACTTCATGTTCTTCTTGTCTCTGTGAATTTGCATGCCAAGGATTCTCTTTGCAGCTCCCAAATCCTTCATTGAAAATGTGTGAGCTAGATTTTCTTTAAGCTCACCAATGTCCTACATACTAGATCTTGCAATAAGCATATCATCCACATACAATAACAAAATAATATAGCTCCCATTTCCAAGCATCTTGAAATAAACACAATGGTCATATTCACATCTCAAATAACCATGCTCATGTATGAAACTATCAAACCTCATATACCATTGCCTTGGAGCTTGCTTGAGCCCATATAGGCTCTTTTTCAATATGCACACAAGTTTCTCCTTACCCTTGACTTCATACCCAAGCGGTTGATTCATATAAATCTCTTCCTCTAAATCACCATGAAGAAATGTCATCTTGACATCAAGTTTCTCTAAATGCAAATCCTCTACTATAATTAAACTCAATATAGTACAAATAGAAGTCATCTTAACAACAAGAAAAAATTTTCACCAAAGTCAATACCTACTTTTTGTGTGTAAATCCCTTTACTACAAGCCTTGCCTTGTATCTCTTCTATCCACCCTCTTCTTCCTTGATCCTATAAACCCACTTGTTCTGTAATGCTCTTTTACCTATTGAAACTTAACCAAATTCCATGTTTGGTTCTTCTCTAAGGAGTCCATCTCCTCATTCATGTCATGCTCCCACTGCTTGTGGGCTTTATCCTGCATTGCTTCTTCAAAGCTTTTTGGTTCACCACTATCAATCAATAATAAATAAGACAAGGAAGGTGAAAATATTTCTAGGAGGTCTACTTACCCTTTGTGACCTTCTCACTGAGATTTGGGGGTGGAGGCTCAATCTGCTCATCTTGTAGATTTGTATCTACTTCTGATAGTGACCAACGTCGGTCACCTTCTACCGACGATTGGTTTAGGCTAACCGACATCGATCGGTTATGTCTCTTTTATATGGCAACCGCGATATGAGGAACCAATGTCGGGTCAGGGTAAACCGATACCGGTTACTTGTGTAAACATGTAGGTGTTAATTTTGAATCCGAGAGTTCATTTTCATCCACAAACTTCTCCATTGGTTCACCTTTGGGTACTAAAACTTGATCCTTGTACATTCTCTTTTCATTCCAATCAATGTCATGACTCCTAATTATCTTAGAACCTTCTAAATCCCAAAACTGGAATCCAAATCACTAGAGCCATAACCAATGAAAGTACATATTTTGGATTTAGCATCCAATTTCTTTCTATTTTCCTTATCAATATGCACAAAATATTCTGAGCCAAATACTCTAAGAAAAGAAAGATCTACCTCTTTTCCAGTCTAAGCTTCTTCTGTATTCCACCATTCAATGCACTTGAAGGTCCATGATTAATCAAATAAACCATTGTGTCTACTGCTTCCACCCAAAACTGTAAGGGCAATCCAACATGTATCCTCATGCTTCTAGCACATTCCATGATTGTCTTGTTCATTCTCTCTGCAACACCATTCTCTTGTGGTGTTCTAGGAACCATCCTTTCTCTGTGTATTCCATTTATTGAACAATAATCATTGAAAGCCTTGTTGCAGTACTCACCACCATTGTCAGATCTAAGGCACTTTAACTTTGAATTTGATTCATTTTCCACAAGGGATTTCCATCTTTTAAAAGTTTCAAAAACATCATATTTACAATTAATACAATAAACCCATACCTTTCTTGTGGCATCATCAATGAAAGTAACATAGTATTGGATCCTCCATGAGAAGCTACCTGGGCTGGTCCCCACACATAGTGTACAAGACTCCAATTTATGATTCTTCTTTGTTGCCCCAACTTTGAGAAATATCACTCTCTTTTTGCTTTCCAAAAATACAATGCTCACAAAAATCAAGATCTACACATTTTAGATATGATAACTTACCCTTTGCCTTTAAGATCTGCATTCCCTTTTCACTCATATGGCCTAGTTGATTGTGCCACATGCTTGTATCTGAATCTGAAGTAGATAGAATAGAAAAGAATCGATAATAGACAAATAACAAAAAGAATAAATACAATGATCCTACCTTCTTTCCTCTTGCTACAACAAGAGATCCCTTGGTAACTTTCCAAGATTCGGTTGTGAGTGTAACCATGCAACCAATTTCACACAATTGTCCTGCAAAATTAGATTTCTTTTAAGGCTTGGAACATGCCTCACATCTTTCAATATCCATGTATTTCCATTCTACAATTTAAGATGAACTTCACCTCTACTAGTAATATTGCATGGTTCATCATCTCCTAAATAAACATGCCCAAAATTACCTAGACATAATTTAAAAATAACCCTTATTAGGGGTTGCATGGAAAGAAGCTCTGAATCTAAAACCCATGACTCAATTTTATTATCCAAGGAGAGAATTAGGGCATCTTGCATTACCTCTTTTGTAGAAACATTTTCCTCTTTACCTTTCTCTGGTACATTCTCTTTGTTTTCCTTGAACCAACAATCCTTCTTTGCATGACCTTTCTTTCCACAATTCCAGCAGATTATACCTCTACCTCTGGATTTAGATCTACCATTCTTAGACTTTGATTTCCCATTATTCTTGCTCTTGGATCTCTCCTTTATTCCTTCCCTACTTTCTACATTCAAAGCATTCCCAGATGATGATTCTCCTGTACTTTTCCTGTGTATTTCTTCATTCAGGATTATACTAACCACATCATCAAACTTTAAAACATTAGTAGCAGACGTTGTATTACTAACAACCATTACAAGTTATCCCAACTATCTGGAAAAGAGCATAATAATAAAATTGCTTTCACTTCATCCTCAAATGGAATACTAACTGATTTTAATTGATTTATAATAGATGAAATCATTCAAATGACTTGATGCAGATCCACCTTCTTGCATCTTTAAATTAAACAATTTTTTCATCAAATAAACTTTATTTGAAGCACTAGGTTTTTCATATAGATTTGCTAAAGATTTCATCAACTCTACTATAGATCTGCTTCGGTAATATTTGAAGCCACAGATGTTGTCAGACTCAATCTTATAGATCCCAGAGCCTTTCTATCAAGAATTTTCCATTCTTCATCAATCATCTTTGCAGGTCTTGCCTTCTCATCCAATGGTAAGTATAAATCTTTCTGATACAGATAATCCTCCACCTGCATCTTCCATAATAGATAGTCATGGCCATCAAATTTATCTACTCTGAATTTTCCTTCTTCTCCCATTGCTTTTCTCCCACTCAATCAAAAATCCCTCTGATGAGTAAATATGTCAACACACACAACCCTCAAACAAAGATGCTCTAATACCAGTTGTTGGGGTTAGCACACTAGTTGTACAAGATATATTAATCAGATCTAAGCATAAAAATAATCAATACGAAAATAAACAAGAAGAAAAAATACACAAGATTTAACATGGTTCACCCATGTGTGGCTATGTCCACCAAAAACAACCAATTTATTATCACGGAGGAAATACTGATGAAGATTTGCAATCTTCCACACCTTCTTGGATGTCTGTACTTTCTTCTCTACAAATTTATCTTTTTCTCTCTCTAAAGGAAACTTCTCTCTATTCTCAATTGAATTCTTCCTTTCTAAACCCTAGCTTTATGCTTAACCCTTAGGGCAGCTTTATGCTTATATATGCATTTACTGATCTTAGGGCACTTTAGTATCACATTCTGATGTTGGTTATCCATTAGATTCACTTTCTGACTAAAGATAGATTCTAATTCCCTACAAAGCATGTTAGTGAAGCTTAGCTCAGAACTCATCATCAACATTAGGTCCAATTCCATATATAACTGTATGTCCAACATAGTTCCACACCACTGCGCCCTCCCCAATATGCACCCATGCTCTTGTTTATTATTTTTTTCTGTTTCCTTTGATAATGATGGGCTCAACATTTTTTTATTTGACGGGCACAACATTTTTATTTCATGGGCATGACATCATACAATTTCACTTTGCATATACAAATGTATATGCCTCTTGACATAATAAAAAATTAAAAACCATAGATTTGACATTTAACGTTTATATTAAAACGTGAGTTAATTCAACTAAATTTGAAATTTTCAATAACTATGACACCTAAACCCTTTTAACTAATTCTAAATTTATTAACTCTTGATTTAATGTGAAAACATGATATTAATTCATCTACATTGTATTTATTGGGTTGTATTATGAATGGATATTATGGGTGTGGATGTGTATTTTGACATTTATTTTACCATAGGAACCTTCACCACTACTGTAGACACTAATTTTTGGCTTAACACCCCTCCGTCATCTCACATCCATTCACTTCTCACTCTCACTTTTCTTTTTCTTAAATTTAAATAAAATCCCATCCATTTACTCACCTTTATTTAATTAATCATTAAATGGGCTCCATGTGGACCCATTTGATAGTTACAATTTTGGTATTATCTCCCATCTCTCACAAATTATTCAATCCATGGGTATTAATATACCCATCCGACACCCTTTCTTAAATTCAAAATATGGAATCTTTAATCTCACCTACCATGTCAATCATGCTCCCCACTTCACCTAATAAGTCAAACCATGGGCCCCACATGATCACATCATACCTTTTAACTCAAAGTTACTCTACCCAACCCAGGTTTCTTGTTAACCCTAATCCAACCTCACCTCCAAGCTATAAATTTCCCCGTATTTCGGGGACTTGCAAAAAGAGCTGGACCAGGAAGAGACTGGAAGGAGAGACTGGACCTAGGCCCAAAGAGGAGAAGAAAGAGCTTAATTAAGTTCTGTAAGTTTGAAGGAGAAATCTTTGCCATTGTTTTTATCCTGCCATCTTGATGCCCATTTCATCTCCATATCAGAGCACAAGCTAAGTCCCCTCATCATTTCATTTTCTTGTCATTGTGTATTTCATTGTTTCTGCATAATTAAGTTTTGCAAGTTTGAAGGAGAAATATTTTCCATTGTTTGTTATCTTGCCATCTTGATGCCCATTTCATCTCCATATCAGAGCACAAGCTAAGTCCCCTCATCGTTTTAGTTACTTGTCATTTTATATTCCATTATTTCTGCATGATAACTACTATTCATTGTTTATTGCTATCTTTTTAGACATGGGGGTTGACATCCTCCAAGGGAGTTAAGATCCTCTTGGAACTGAGATCGTCCGGGAAACCCCGCATATTATTATCTAATCTCATCTCTGTTTTAGTTTTGCGAGATCTAACTTCTTTTATCACGATCTAGCTTCTTTGCGCCCATAGACCCACATCTACATCTAAGGTCCTAAGCCCTCCATAATTCAAAGTTGTTGGTGGCTTCCAATATTGGTTTTCACCCATGTAAGAATGAATTTTCCTGTATAAAATTTGGCACGCCTAGTGGGACCGGATACTAGATCTGTCATTTTGTTTGTTATTTTACTCGTCTTGTCACTCATTGAAGTTGCCTTGGAGGTACGTCATCCTCTTGTTTTGTTGCATTGCATGCTACCCGCATGGGAAATGAATTCAGAAATTAACCTTATTATTTGGCTGTGTTTTCAAGTTTGATTATGTAATCTATTATTCTCCTAGTTGTCATCACGTGATATATATTTTGCATCGTTCATTTTTCCGACTCACATGTTTACAAGGTTTAGTATTATTGCCCTCCAGTGCGGTGTCATCTTTACATTCAGTGGTTTAGGTTGTCTCGGAGGTACGTGCTTCTGGTTTTTAATTGGCTTGTTATGTGGTCATTATAATTAATATCGAGTGCATTTTTATTATTAATCATAATAATATTAATATTAATTAAATAAATAAATAAAAATTAATTAAAACAAAACAATTATGAAATAAATTAGAATTAAATTATAAAAAAATTTTAGAATCCTAGCTATCCTAATTTACCCATCCCCTACCTATCACCCCACCTCTTCTCTCTACCCAATCCCACATCGCTCTCCACTAACGTGGCCAGCTCGGCCACTTCCCCACCGTTCCCATCTACCATTCCTATTTCCCTCGGCCGAGCTATTATCTATACCTCTCTCCACATCCCAACTCACCAGTTATTCCTTCACCCATCCACTCGACTCTCTACTCACCGTCTCCATTCTCACCTTCATACTCCTTGAGCTCCTCCGTTCCATTCTCCCCACCTACCGTTTTCTCTCTCCAGACTCATCAAGCCCCATGTAGTCCTGCCAGGCTCGAGCCACATTCTCCACTCTGGTCTAACTTACTGGCTCTTTATATCCCTCCACCGAGTTATCCCCTCAACACTAACTCAACTCCCCACATCCCTCTCACCATGACAACTTCCTCAACTCTCCACCCATCTCCCTTCCTTCCCATGCAGCTTCCTTCCTTCTCATCCTCACCCAACTCCCCACAGACCCGAGCCATACTTCCCTTCTCTCCACTCGGCCACTTACCTATCTAGCTGCCAAATCCATTCCATCCATCTCCCTTCCACTCAACCCCATTTGATTTCTCCTCTTCCCAAGATCCCATATCCTCCACCACGCACCAAGCCACTCACTACTCTCTACACCCAACACGAGCTCCCACCTCCTCTCCAACCTCAACCGAGCTCCCTTCCACCTGAGCTCTCCACGTCCCAGTCACCATTCTCAATCTTCTCTCAATGTATATATCCCCACTCACTCCTATTTCTCCCAAGCCATCCTCACCTCCTTGTCCTACTTCCTAGCTCTCTCTTCTTCCTCACCATGACCAAACTCAGACCACTCCATCTCCCACTTGCAAACTTCTTCACCATCACTCCTCTTCTCGAGCTCCCATCTAAGGCACCTTAGCTCCCCTCCTTCCCTCCAAAAATTTTATCCTCAAATCACTCTCATAGGTTCCTTTTTCTTCTTCCAATAGACCAAACAAAGGCATTGCACTCTTCCACTTTGCATGTATATGTCATCTATGAGAAGGACAACTTCCCCAACAACAACGATGGCCAACATAGTCTATAAATAATTGTATGATTTCTATCTCATCCAAAGCACTTGCATGCTGGCATGTATCTTCAGATAGGCTTCCTTGGAAATTTGTTGCATGTTAGTTGAACCATGATTAGAAGACTCTAGAATAGTAAGAAGGGCACCATAGATCCACGTAGGATATAGATATGAGGACACAACAAATTGGATCTCCTATCCAGGTCACCACAACATCAATCTCAACACTTGCAGGCTATCATGGTGTTATACCAACAGACTCATCGTGCACCCATTATGCTAGATGATAGTGAGAAAAAGGATAAGGGACAAGAAGGGGTTGTGTGATGGACATCATCGATTGGTCTGCCATTTCTGCACCGCTCAACATGAGTCAAAATTTCTTTTAGTATTGAAATGTAATTGAATAATGTGCATAGCACCATAACCAGTTATATATTTCTCATTTTCATCCTCTGTGATTCTCATTACGTCATCATAAATATATATCTATTCATATATATATATAAGGTATTACGTTTATATATAAACTATTTACAAAAATTATGATTTTCAAAATGTCTTCTTCCATAAAATTTCAGCCCCATTGGTTTGTCATCTTCCATAAAGTCCTCTACTTTAGCCACCGTCACATTTCTCTTTTCAATTCAAATAGGCCCCATTTTTGTCATATCAGTCCACATCTCCGTTGTAAAAGTCTACACTTCTCAATCACCTTTTGGCCTGTCCTCAAAGTCCACATTTTCGTCTTATAAGTCCATATTTTTTTCACAATCATTTAGATTCCACCTTTTTCATTTACCTATTAATTATTTGCTTATAATTTATTCAAGTATACTTTCTAACTATGAGTTCAATGCTTTTGGATTTAATTAGGATATTCACTTTATTTAAGCTATTTACTTTTTGTCTTTGATATTTGGACTTAACGTCATCTTTATTTTTCATCATTTAAAAATCATCTAAAAAAACATTTTCACCACCATATGTTATTACTTAAAATATTATTTTTTTGGCCTCGCGTAAACTAATTACATTCATCTACTTCTGTAGGTACATCCCACAAAACTTATAAACCAACATTACGTTGTCAAAGAAAACCATTGAAACATACATACATCGCCGGCAAAACACTTTTACCGACCTCATCCACAATTATAAACGATGTAATTTTAGGGTACTTTCGGGTGTTCTGCCACTGACAATTGCTTTTAAAATCCACCATTATCATTTGTAATCTAATCATGAAGGAAAATGATAAACGATTCTCCAGGTATTCCTCATTTTCTTTATTTTCTCTTTTATGCATTGAATTCTCCCTTTTCTGAGTGATTGTCTACATCGAATGTTACAATTCATTTTGGCTTAAAATGAACCTTTCTTTTCGACATATTGCATGATCACATAGCCTAAATAAAGGGTTTAACTCTCTGCATCACATGTTATCACACACAACCTACAACTTCACGAACAAAATCAACACATCGAAACATTCCTCTTAGACATCTCCCAAGCCAAAACTACCTGAAACCAGCCTTAGACTTCCGTTCTTTAGGTACCTTCATTATTCATTTTACTTTTATTTTATAGCTCAAAATTAATCATGAGGATAAAAAATATGTTGTTTGATTTGTTTGTCAACAAAATACATCAAAAAAATGTTGATCTATTTCACAACTATTGTTGCTCTCTCTCAAATCAAGACAAAACAACAATGTCCTCCACCCAATAAAGTTACTTCCTCTAACAACCTCGCCTAACAAGATTCTAAACTCAAAACCATGCATTCGGTTTACTCAACCTCTAGTCTCCATAACCTTGCTTCACCGAGAACCATGTCATCCAAACTTTTCCCCACTTTGACACTAATCCTCATATCCCTCATCAAGCCAGTCTTCCTAAACCAACCACACCACCATCTCCCAATCCTCTAGAGACACTTGGGCATCCTCCTAACCCCATATATGAATTCTTACTCCAAAAATATCCTACAATCTCTAAATCCTCCCAATCTTCTGAATTGGTGGATCGCATTCCACCCACATCGTATTTTGACAATTCTATTTCATCCACTATCAATAGGCCTATCCAACCATCTCAACCTCTTCACACTTACATTCCTTCCCATTGTATGCTCCAACCATCTCAATCTCTTAACACCCATATCCCCACTTATCATTTACCACAACAACCTATCCAATTTCAATGAACACATCATGTCCCTATTGTTCAAAGTCAGCATATACAACAATCCCAACCCATGACACATGTTAGTCCTTACCAAGCAGCTCCCCAAACACTAGCACACCCACAAGTTTATCAACCACCTTATCAAATAATTCACCAAACACCCACACATCTACAAATGCATCATTCGCCTTATCAAACTACTTTTCAAACCACACAACCAATCAAATCTCAATCTAACAACACCTCGAGTGATCCAATTCATGCCTTAATGAATCAGTTAGCTAATTTAGAAACCGTTACCTTGGCATCCAAGAACACCTTATCCTATGAACACATCTGTAATGAACTGATTCATCCATCGGTTCCAATCAAACCCTACCCTCCTCATTGGAAAATTCATGTGTTTAATAAGTTCAATAACAAGGAAGATCCCCAACAACATCTCCTCGCATTTAAACATGCATGTTGTCTTATTGCACATAATCATGATCTACTTCTTCGCACTTTCCCCATTTCTTTTTCCGGTCCCGGGTTGGACTGGTACAACGGTATCCCATGTAACATTCCATATTCTCCTTCACCCAACTTACACAGTTGTTCTTAGAACACTTTTCAATTAATATCACATGCGAAACCACTATCGCTCATCTATTTACCATTTGATAGTTTGAAGAAGATCCCATCACCGAATTTGTCACACGATGACGTGGTGTTATAAACCAACTATCCTTTACTCTCCCACAAACTGAACTCATTGAAGTATTCTCGCGTTCATGTGAAAAACATATATCTTCTACTTTGTAGATCCAATCATTCCTAACCTTTGATGAAGCTTTCACAATGGCTCGCAAAATCAAAACTTCTACCATTGAGCAAGGTTATCTTAAACTCAGATCAGCTAAACCTAAATTTGAATCTACCAAACCATTCACACATAACGATAAATTTAAGGGTGCGGCCAACACTGTGGTAATTAAACCCTCATCCACATCTATGTTCAACACATGGCCTCAAAAATGATCCCCTCAATAAAAAACCATTTACACCCCCTTGGGAGAATCATATATCTCTGTGTTTGACAAATTGATTACTTTAAACTCCATCCAACTTCCTCCCATGCGACTCATGAACAACTTGCAAGTCAAGCCTAATTGGTATCACGAAGCCCACTATTGTAAATATGATCAAGTCAAAGGGCACGACATTGAGAAATGTTGTTCCTTCAAAGGTCATGTCTAACAAATCTTAAATCAAGGGGATATCCAAATCAATAGCTCCACTACTCAAACTTTACCTCATCAATCACCAAAAATCAAGCCACACTCTTTACATCTCAACTGTCGAATGCTTACATCGTTAACACTGTCAATCAAGATCCCATCTTATCACCTACTCCGCATGTTCCTACAATGGACATTATTCCCATCCCTTATGTGGAACTTGTCACACCTATGTCAACTTTTACTACTTGTCCTGAACCTACACCTTATTCTACAATAACCACATCTACATCAAATTTGACTATACCATCCACTTCATCCACTTCGATCATGACCCAATCTACCACATTAGATTCAACCTTAGCACCTATTTCAGCCCCACTCATATCCACACATATCCTTACATCTCTCACACCTATTCCTTCACCCACATCTTCGTTAGATATATTAATACACCTACATTACTCACAAAATCCCAACTAAAATCCTTTCTACTACATGAATCCTTTATAGCTTCACCTTCGAAATCAACCCCATTAGCAAGCATATCATTCTTACCTCTCGAAAATTTATGAAACAACCGGTCCCACCTATTTCTACACTGAAAATACTCCCGCATTTGTTGCATTACCTATAATGTCTACTCCATCAGTTATCACATCACCCACATCTCAAAATATTCCAAATATGCCTACATCAGTATCTATCCCACCTACCCCTATATCTATCATACCAACACATCCACCTATCCCTACCTTGACATATGTACCTATATCCTTTCCTAGGGCCCCATCACCCAGTCTATCACAACACTCTTTACTTAATCCTTCTGTCACACTGACCATACCCTCTCGATTTACAACCTTATCAAAGATACCCTTTGAAACATCTACTGAACCAACACACCCACCTAAATAAAATAAAGATGGTTTACATTCTCCCTCTACAAAATCAACTCTTTCCATGCCAAAACTGAAACAATCCACATCTCACATAAATATCATTAATCGCATCATACAAACACCTATCTCTCCATTAACATCCTCATCTTGTTTTAGGACATTTTCTCCATTAATAACCACACCACCACTATCAGATCCTCCGGTTGAGATTATTATCATCCCTTCTAGGAATAAATCTTCTCGGTTGAAGTCTAAGGCTCAGGGAAAACATCCCCGAAAGTCCCCTACACATCCTCGAAACATTCATATTTTCCCTATTCTCAACAATCTAATTGCATAAAATTTATTTTAGGATTAGTCTCTCCATCTACAACATCTTACAACAATCAATCCACATCCAAACAATACAATCCTTTAACCAAATTTGATTTGTCCTCCAAAACATAAATTCACCCATCCAATCTACATCCACTTTTTCTCCTAACTCCAAGCTGAGATATCCTATTAAAACCCACAAGAGTTACCTTCCCCATGACACTTCAATGGGGTCTTACGCAAATATCCTTCGACATTTAACTCAAACATCTGCCATCACACTTCCTCCCATTAAATCATTCAATCCCTATGGTCCCAAGCCATCATGGTTCAATCCTAATTACATTTGCACTTATCATCATACCTAGGCTATGACATCGAACATTGTAAGGCCTTTTAGATGATCATCCACAATCTTATTGAGAAATATGATTTCCTCATTTAGGGGAAAGTTCCTTCTCCATCTACATTGAATCTAATTCATATCCCATTTGTTGGGTCTCCCATGATTCCTCCATCCATATCATCCCTTAACATCCCTTTGCCTGCACATGACATTCCTCCTAAGGAAGGTCCTCCATTGTCCATCAATACTGTTTATCTTGCCAAACACACTTGTGGTCTCCAATTGTTTATCCCATCCAAATCTAAAACGATCTCATCTAAACTCTTTCGACATCCTTTAACTCCTTCACATTTAAATCATTGGAGGAACAACCTTCCCTCTCCCTTGAGCACATCATTTGTACAAATCCCTTGTCACTAAGAGACTTCGCTCCTTGACATTGTTTCATTTACCTTCTTCACATCATCCCAATCTAAACTATTACTTCTATCCAAATCCTAATCTCATTCTAAGTCCACCATTATGGCCATTTTTCCTCCTTGTGTGAGGGGACCATTATTGTGGCCATATTTGTGTCTCTTGTGGCGCATCATTTATTTTCATCAAAATCCACCATTGTGGTCATATTTCTCTTTCTTAAGGACATAGTTTTATTTCCCTTTGTCTATCATCTCATCTCATCCTTCATCGCAACTTATTGTCTTCCCTCTCTTGGTGGTAAACCAGAGATGAAACCTCTTAAGGCATTGCACTTACGACCAGTCTACTGTTAGTATATCTACCAATGAGCATTTAGTTACATCCTTATATTATTCAACCATCCTTAGCCCCTTCCATTTGTCATTATAATGATCTAAATTATGTGGTCCAGCTTCAATACTTTGATGTGACACCATCATCATTACATCCATCACCTTCTCATTCTCCTATTACAGCCATGCAAAAGGTCTAGTGGTGTCTCTTATACATTCATTATCCCCTCCTAAGTGGTCTACTTTGCTATTCCCAACTCTCCCCCATGTGAAGCTAAAATTCATGTATGCAAAAGGAAAAATCAAATTCATCAAAAATAGACTAATCCCTCGAAGGACAACTATTCATGCAAAAAAAAAAAAGAAAAGCATACAAATCAAAATCAAAGAAAAATCGAAAGAAATAGACCGATCCCTTGAAGGACAACTATCATACATATTATTCTTTCCATCCATGTTATGTATAAAGTAGACCATACCCTCGAAGGATGGATACTATGTTATTATGGCATATGGAAGGTTTCCCGCATTGATCAACCTTCATTTTATCAACATTTTTCAAAGCTTCCCATTGATCAACTTTATGCTATTGTTCTTTCCCTTTCCCAGAGCTGGGCATAAACTTAAAGAACACCATCTATGGATAACCTCCTTCCCATGTACAAGTTACATCTCCAATCCCTTTGTCATGTCAACATTAGGATTACGAGCATCTTTCATCCATATTTCCCCATGGTATTTCGGTATAAATAACTATCATTGGTTATGTGTTAGCATCTGCTATTGGATACAAGTGCAATGCCTTTTGTGGTAACCTTTCTTGTTTATCTCCAATCTAGTTTGAAACATAGTTTCCTATACGCCCTTACTACAACTATGTTCCGTTCATCTCATCAAGGTAATATTTTATCAAAATCACATCAAATTTCACACTATGAATTCTATATCTATCCATCATCTCCATGAATGCGTTTGCAAATATACTTTTTGGTTTGTGAATTCTACTTGATTGCCATTGCAGTTTGTGAATCCTACTTGAGGATCTTTCTCAAGGCAAGTTCATTATCCTACAACTCCTTATCTCCCAACATGTTCAAAAATGTCTTTGATCCATTGCTTTTCACTCCCCATTTCCACTCATCCCCATTTGTCTCCACATCATCCTTCTCACCTTTCTATCCCCTTGCACCACCAAATATCTTACTTGTCTTTCCTCTTGAGTTTCCCTTTCACTCTTCCGCTTTCAGTTTGAAAATCTTATTTAACCATCCATACAACCAGAGAATCTTAGTTAAGGTATATCTTCTTCCTTGGATCCCCCACTTTGTAGAAGCTTCTCCACCATTTCCTCTTTCAAAGAAAAACAATCACCACCACAAACATCTTTCCACTCCTCCTTTTCGCTTAACACACTTACATCACCACTCCCACCACGTGGGCATCCCAATTAAGGATTGCCCAAACTCTCCATATACACTGCATATGTCCTCCATCCACTCATGTCACACTCCTTTGTTTCCTTGTTATCACTTTGATATCACCTCCTTTCATCTCTTGTTCCATTTTGGTATACACTGCTCAGTCTTTTCATCATCCTTCTTCTTCTTCACTTGATGATCCTAGTTAACTCATCCCCCGTCAAGGGCAATCTTACTTAAGAGTTCCTCTTAAGAATGTTTTTCCCTCTAACCCTTCCACCTCACATCATATCTTCCTCATCTTCTCGTCTCTCGCCGCCTCTCATTATATACTCGTCCACTCCAACCAACCATTCCATACATGTATCCAATACAATGTTGTCTTTCTCCTTCCATATCGTCACTTTGGTTTGGTGATCTTACTTAACTCTTCCTATGGGCATGGCGATCTTACTTAAGATTCCCTCTTAAGCATGATCAGTCATCCTACACTCACCCACTACCCCACATTCTCTCCATCTACATTTTCTCGTCATTCCCCATCATCACATCCTCTCACCTCCTCTTCCATTCTCACAAACACCACTTCCTCCTTGCCCCATTTTCATCTCCATCATCCGTCGTTGGGTAATCTTACTTAACCATTGCTTCTCCATTCATTTTGTGTCTTGTTTCTTCATTTTTCTCTCATTCATTCTCATCCACTGCATCCTCTCCTCGTCTTCATCTTCCTACACATCATTATCCCTCCTTTCTTTACTCTTTCCACTCCATCTTCTAGAGTTCTCCCACATATCTACCCCCATACTTACCCGTCATTGTCATTGATCATCCCCTAACATTATTTCATCATCATCTTTTGTTTTTATGCTAGTAATTATCAGTGGACTTATCCTAAAAATCATTCATCCCCATTATGCACATCCTTAATCCTTTTCTTTGACCCCTCCATTCTATCTTCATTCCTTCCTTCCTATATGCCCCATGATCATTATTAGGGGACTTCTCCTAACATCTCTTCATTGGTGTTCCCCCTTCCATTCTTCATTTACTTTCTGCCTCATCTCATCTTTTGTCCCATCCTTTCCTACTAATTATTATCGGTGGATTTCTCCTAACATCCATTCACTGACATTGCCTCTCCTATCCCTTCCTCTCTTTTTCCTCACCACCTCTCCATCTTCCATTCTTCCTTGCCAATTTATTCATTGTCTTCATCATGCACCCTCTCTCTATTTTCTCATCATCAAATTATCCTCCTCTCATGCATCTCTACTTCTTTTCCAATCTGTCATTCCTCCCCTCAAGCTTCTCTTTATGTTCCTTATATTTCTCACTCTTTATCAAATATCTTCGTTCTTGGTTCCCTTCCTTTTGCATAATTTTCTCCGTTGTCTTCTCCTCCTTTCCTATCCTCATCTTATTTCACTTCCTCTATATCATCCTTCTCCTCGCTTTACCTTGCACTTCCTCCTTACTTCCCCATCGATAACCTAACTCTTTAGTGTTATCCCATCTCCTTTATCATCTCACCATCCACATGCATTTCCATGCAGTCAGTTCCATATTATTTGCCTTGGATTTCCTCACTATGATCTGGTTCCTTCAATTTTCTTTGCTCTATCATCTCTTTCATTTTCCATTACTTCTCTACCTTCCTCTGCTTCATCCTCCTTCACACCTTTCATTTTAAATAACTCTCTCCCTTTTTCATAATTTCACCCTCTGTCTCTATCCTTTTCTTGTCTTCTCTTTGCTTGTCCTTCTTCATTTCCCCCTTTCTCTATAATCCTTCTTTGTTATCTTCTTCCTCCCCTTTCATTCCTTCTTTTCTCCTCCTCCATCTTCGTCCCTCTATTCCATACCCCTGTCACCTTCAAATTCGGTCTTTCTTACTCTTCTCATAATCGACCAATCCTCATGTCTATTCCCTTTTCTCTTTCTCAACACCCCTCACACCTGCATTCATGGTCAATGCCAATGTTTCTCCACTTATGTACCACTGTCGATCCATTTCATTACCGGTCTCATTATTTTCTCTCTACCGCATTGACTTCTTCTCTTTTTGAGAACCCTGTCACATCTCTTATCTTCGTCATTCCTCTCACAGGGGCATCATCATATCCATTTCTAAGAATCTCTTCCCATCTTCCTTTGACATTTTTGTCTTGGAGGATACCATAATAGCCATCACTTATCTGATCTTGTTCTCTTTCATGAATATTTGCTTTGCTTTTATTTTGTTGCAAAGTATCTTGACTTCTTATCCTACTTATCGAACAAGTAGGACTTCTTTGTATTTTCACCTTCTAATTTGCTAACACTTATGCATCTTTCTTATGAAACATGATTACCATCATATTTATCACCCTTTTAGGGAATTTTATCTCACCCTTTTATCCTATCTACTCATCATGTCCACATTTATGATTATTCCCCCTGGGAATCTTTATTTACACATCCATCTCCCATTATGTCATCTTCGTGCCCTATCATGGGGCACCTTTTCATCCTTGTACTTGTTGATGCATATAACTCAATTCTTGTCCTTCTCGTGCCCTATGCTGGGGCATAATTATCTTCATCTTTGCACCTTTTTTGAACGCATGATTCCTCATGATTCCTCATGCAGAAAAGGATTACACATACTTTTCACATTCAGTTGCACATATTTTGATGTTTTCCTATGACCCATTGGTCATCACGGTTTACATCCATACTACAACGGGTCTTCACCCACTCACCGGTCTCAGAATTGTCATGTGCCTCTCTCTATTGAGATAAAAAATTTCCTCTATCGATGTGATATTGGAGTCACCACCATATTTTTTTTATTATTGCGATCTTTTTTTTCCCTGGGGCATCTTTCCTTTGGTCATGTCTTCATCCATCCTCGGACACATATTTCATCTAACCCTTTTTGTTTTTGTCTCATGGCTTGCTATCGCAAACCACTCAACAAAAAGGGGCAAATGTAGACACCAATTTTTGGTATAGCACCCCTCGTCATCTCACATCCATTCACTTCTCACTCTCACTTTTATTTTTCTTAAATTTAAATAAAATCCCATCCATTTACTCACCTTTATTTAATTAATTATTAAATGGGCTCCATGTGGACCCATTTGATAATTAGAATTTTGGCATTATCTCCCATCTCTCACAAATTATTCAATCCATGGGTATTAATATACCCATCCGACACCCCTTTCTTAAATTCAAAATATGGAATCTTTTATCTCACCTACCATGTCAATCATGCTCCCCACTCCATCTAATAAGTCAAACCATGGGCCCCACGTGATCACATCATACCTCTTAACTCAAGTTACTCTACGTAATCCCGGTTGCTCGTTAACCCCAAACTTACCTCACCTCCAAGCTATAAATATGGGTTCTCCCCCATATTTCAAGGGACCTACTGAAAAGAGCTAGACCCTACAATACCTAGACCCTAAGACCTGGAAGGAGAGACTGGACCTAGGCCCAGAGAGGAGAAGAAAGAGCTTAATTAAGTTCTCAAGTTTGAAGGAGAAATATTTGCCATTGTTTGTTATCCTGCCATCTTGATGTCCATTTCATCTCCATATCAGAGCACAAGCTAAGTCCCCTCATTATTTTAGTTACTTGTCATTTTATATTCCATTATTTCTGCTTGATAACTACTGTTCATCATTTATTGCTATCTTTTTACATGGGGTTCACATCCTCCAAGGAGTTAACATCCTCTTGGAATCGGGATCTTCCGGCAACCCCGTATATTATTATCTAATCCCATCTGTTTCAGCTTTACAAATCTAGCTTCTTTTATCACGATATATCTTCTTTGGATCCGTAGATCCACATCTCGCATCTCGAGGTTTGAAGCCCTCCATCATTTGAAGTTTCGGTGGCTTCCAGATGTAGCTTTCACTGCGTGAGAAAGAAGTTTCATGTACAACAACTACCAACCATTAACCAATGATTTATCCCAATTCTAAATTTAGATTAAGATAGACTTAATTAATCTACATTGATCATCATTGTATTTATCTACATTTAGAAAAAATATATATGGATGTGGATATGTTTTGGAAACTCTAATCTTCTTTTAAGTTTTAAAAAATTCAAGTAATCAAATCATAATAATACATTTTTCAGAGTGATAACAGAAAGAAACAAAATGTAAATAAATTCAATACCGCAAGTTAATACATCATACAACATAGTCCAATCCACATCATCTAGAAATACAAATTCATGAGAAATGAATCCTACAATCAATATTTAAGACATTATGATCTTGAAAATGCATGGAAATAAATTAAGCTTTTAATCATTTTGTTTGTTTAAAAAATGGATTTGCAAGATAGTATATATAAAGGAAAAAACAAAGATCTATGTAGATAATCCATCAATTCATTATCCAGGTAATAAGTAAGATTACAAACAACATTAAAGAAACACTTCACTTGTATAAAGGACGATATAGAGCCGCAAGATCCATATTAAAAATAGGACAAGACTTAAGCACCGTGCAGAGCTTAAAGACCCAACACTAACAAAAAATTACTTATTGACGCTATCAACCAACTTAGCACAAAGCGAATCCCATCCCATACTATAAAACCCAAGCTCATCTCCTCCAACTACCTTCGGAGGCGCGGCCACCGCTACCATAACGAGAGCCACCTCTGCCATAGTTGTCACTTCACCACCACCATAGTGTGATCCGCCACAGCCTCTTCGCCATATCATAAAGAGCAAGGCTCATACTTTTACAGAACAATAATTAGTCTTCTTCTCATTTGAATGAATACACAACATAAAAAATCATATATATGTAGACTTTTACATCCCTAAAATATAGGAAAATTCCTCAGTTAAATATCTCACCAGTTTTCTATATTTGTGAGTTGTTATAACTCACTCACCAATATACCTACATGATTATAAATCACTTACAAACTAATATGAATCCATAAGTGAGCACTAATTTAATTATTTCCTAACATTCCCCCTTTAGTGCGAACATGGAGAAAACCCGTCTTGTACTGCAACGTGTCACTTCGTAGCTTACTCATGATTTGGATGGTTTCTAGGACAATACCAATAACCTAAGGATGGTTTTCCAAGTGGTTAACCAATAACCACACAATGGATGGTTTTTTAGACAATACCAATAACCTCTGGATAGTTTTTCCAGTGGATTACTAAAAACCACAATATCACGGTGTTGCAGTATTATCATCGACTCTCTTCACATTCTTCCTTTAAGAGATTACATAAAAAACAACTTACTTATCACAATAATAGAACATATATTGGAAATATTTCACATTACAACTTCTAAGAATCACAATGTTCTCAGTTTTAGCCATACTTATCGATCGATCGTTGCTCTCGATCTCAAAAAATATAGGAAACTATCACTACCACTATAAGCTTCCCTTGAATTTAGCTATATTGGGATCATAATGGAAATGGAACATTGGTGTCATGTTCCCCCCCACAATGTGAAATTTCCACACACAAACATTGAGAAGCAAATTGTATCGAAGTACATACTACTGACCGGATCTTGCTAGTTAGATCTTGTTGCACATGGTCACCATTACAAGTGAACATATTCACAAGTGGACCATCTTCTAATGAAGTATGAAAGTCAAAGGATCATTGACAATCATTTGTGCTGCTCCAACACAACTCTTTTCCAACATCCAAAACCATACAAAACATGAACTTTGAAATAGAATCACACTACACACAACTGAAAAAAATTAACTCTGAAAATGAAAACAAACTCACACCACAAAAATGCCACCACAACTATTATGCGGCCGCATCATTAGTGACTAACGAAAGGTCGTTAATTTACCTCCAACCTCTTGTGCCTTTGTCCTCCAGTGAATGATGCTACTAACTTAGATTGATTTGATCATCGATCTCATTGTACATTTTATCTCCACAAGATGGACGTCGCGTATAAGTGAAAATAAGTCCAATTATTAAAAAGTAAGGATTTTTTTTTTTCGTACTTTTTATTATGACACAAAATGCTTGATAATAGTCACGACTAGAAAAAATTAGAATGGCATTATGGCTTGAACTTGACTGACACAATGACAATGACATGACAATTTTATGACTCTTGACGTACTACAATGTTGATGTATGATGAAAAATGACTCTATATTTTAATACTAGACAAGATGATAAAGAACAATGAGACAACCTATTATTAAACAAATAATTTGATAACTTTTTTATGACTCTTTAAAAAGTAATATTTAATTACTTTCACATACTATTAGACTATGCTTAATGAAGCTTAACTAATCTAAAAAGATATGACTATATTAACATGAACACTGAGTGTAATTGACTATTTAGACCATAAAACAAAAAATGACTCAAAGACTTAACATCTAAAATATCTACCTGAACTTTAGAGATTAAAACACAAGACTTAGATATAAGTAACATACATATGACTCAACAATTAATGGCACTAAATTTAATAACAAAACCTAAGTTACTGACTTCTTTGTGCTACATCCATTCACTCTCCTTACACGGGTGGCTATGATATCCTCATAAAGACGAGCTCTTTCTTTTGGACTCTAATTCTTTGTTGTCTATCAATGCATATGTAGTCAGGTGCACAACAGTAGATTTTCTCCAATATACTTGTCAATTTTGATACGACAATAGAAAAAGTGTTGATACTTCCAATTTGTAGATTGACACCACAATACTTCTCATCATATTGTGAACAATTCTTGTAAGAATAGTACCTAGCAGGTAGATTACATAGAAGACCATGTTGAATTTTTTTTTTTGAAGAGATGCAACACAAATGATCGAACTGGAGTAGAACACGAGTTAATGAGTGTCGCCGAGACAATGCAAAGATGAAAATGAGCTTGTGGAGTTTAAACAAAACTCGTATGATCTAGAGGAAGATCTCATGGAGGATATTCAAAAAATAATGGCGAGAGGATCTCGTTGTTCTTGAGGAGATCTGATCCACCAGGAGGGAGAATATCTTGACTGATGTAAAGCTTTCAACAAGTCAAAATAATGTAGTCAAACGCCTGAATAGTGTACAATCAAAACAAGATGAGATGGAAAAATATTTTGAAGCTTTGTATGAATCGATAATTATCAAATCTACAAACAAAGTGTCTCAATATATCACTTGATAAATACCACTCTACAAAGCTTAATGACACACCAATTTAATATAGAAGAAATCACATCAAATGGGGAAATGAAAACCAATAGGACTACCCTTAAAGACAAATCATTCTTCTATCAAAAGAACTATCGCTCGATGCCGGATGAAGAGAAACACTCAGATTTTTACGAACAATAATCATTATCCTTCTCATTTGAATGAATGCACAATATAAACAAGCCCATATATGACTTTTACATCCCTAAAATATAGGAAACTTCCTCAACTCAATATCTCACTAGTTTCCTATATTTGTGAGTTATTATAACTCACTCACCAATATACCCACATGATTATAAATCACTTACAAACTAATATGAATCCATAAGTGAGCACTAATTTAGTTATTTCCTAACATATCCTCTGCTGTCACCACCTACATAGCCACAACTTCCACGATCAACACCACCGCTGACACCATAACCATGGTCAGGTCTCTCACGGCAACCACCGCCTCCACCACCAACGGTTCTCAACTGAGCTTGATTCATAGTAATATTCCTCCCATCCAACTCTTTGTTGTTTATGGTCTTGATGGAATCCATCATCTAATTCTCATTATTGAAGGTTACGAAGCCGAATCCACTAGATCTTCCTATTTCTTAATCAATTACGATCTACAAAAAGCAAAAACCCTACTGTAAGAACCCCAAAAAATCCTCATCACAGAAAAAAACCAGAGCATACCCATTACAAATTTTTTTCTCTAAGCTCATAATCAATCAAAAATAATAAAAACTTCTAGCATGAAAATAATCATTACCTTGGACTCTAGAACCTCGCCAAATTGGATGAAAGCGTCATTAAGGCTACAGTCATCGGTGGCCCAAGCAAGCCCACCCACAAAGCATCAGTGCTCAATTTCAACAGAAGCCATCTCAGATCAGAACCCAAAAAAAAATGAAAAATATTTTAACGGAACAAAATTGAAACTAAAGGACCCGGAACCAGGGAACCAAAAGGACGACACGAGTCATATGATGCTCATCATGTGGTGCGGGGTTGGTACGCTGCATACATATTCCCCCATAAAATATCATTGAAAGATTTAATAACTGATCCATACCTCTATTGCTCAGGAAGTTTGATTGCTCGAGAAGTTTTTCCTTCGCTTTTCCAAGCATGTAGACAATTATAAATGTTTAATTTTTACCATGGGGAAGATGCATGCATTAGGTTACTAAGAAATACAGCTACACTTCCTCATCCCGTTGGCAAGGTGGATTTCCACTTCCTTTTTCCTAATTATTGTTTTTATTTCATGGGCACAAAATAGGAATTTCACAGGAACGACATCAAACTCCTCCAATCAATATATAAAAATGTATATGCCTCTTGACATAATAACTAATTATTTGATTTTTAATTGTATTTTTTTTTTTTTTTCAAAAAGTTGTGATATATGGTCATAATTTAGTTGAACTACCACATCAATCTCAAATTTATTTTTTAGATTAATTAGACGAGATCTAAATTCCTACTAAACAACCAAGATATTGTGATTTTTCAATTGCTTTCTCCAAGCAAGTTTTTTTCTTTGTAGACTTCTTCGGATGGCCAATACACTTCAATTTTAAGGTTTTATTTCTTTGACATACTTATCGATAATATATACTCTCCTTTCCACACATTGACTTATTAATGACACACAGGAAAATGCATAACACGACACAACATGTTGTTTGTTTGATAAAGTTACTTGTGACCAACTCTACATAAGGAACCACTATTTTGGTTATGAATACGCATGGGTGGACGTAAAATGACAATTGATTCACAAGGTCTCACACATGAACAACACAAGGTGATAGGATAATTTTTTTGACGCTTCACACCCAAAAGGATAATACACTTTTTAATACACTTTTTTTTTTTTTTTTTTTACAAGACAACATAGAAGTCCAACGACAGAACACTCTAACAAATAGGGCCAACCACAATGAGATATTCTTGAGGGTTATTTATTTTTAAAAAGACATCTTGCAATTCTTAGCTTACGTTTTTCAAGGAGGCTCAAGATATGATTCATACAATTCATCTTACCAAGCTAAGTTTATTCTTTTGACACTGAGTAATCATCCTTAAATCTTCTCTATTATGACATTTATTTGCTTAATTCGTTTATTTAGAGAAAGGGGAATTTAAATTCCACAAGGCCATCTATTTACACTTATGCTACTAGAACTTGTTCATGCCCATATGACAACATGGGTTTGCATTCAACAAACTCGGAGAAAGAAGCACAAGGCACCTTGGAAAAGGTTAGAGGGAGAAGGTTGAGTTGAAATCATCTTCAAGACCTCATTAACTATTACCAAGATATAATTGAGACTTGAAAACTTAACCAAAATTATTTAAGATTTTACTTAGGCTTTACTAAAAGAGTTTTATAAAAATAAAACAATTTGCCTTCCAATGGCTGAGGGATAGATTGTGTGGTTTCTAAATTGTTTTCTCCTTCTTATTAAATCTTATTATCTTCTACATCTAACCATAGATTTCCCTTAAGTTCGTTTAAGAATTTCACCAAAAAAGGGATAGTGTTCATTAGTGTCGCTAGGGATATCAGGTTATATAATGTTACTTAACAAAGGATAGTTTCATCTTTGATCACTTATGGAATTACATGCTCTCAAGTTGGTCACCTCTACACAAATTTATTTGCAATATAAATTTTAGTTTAACTTCTATAAGTATTAAACAACCCATTTTATTTTACTTATAACACACTATTACTAAGTCTTAGAAAGATTTAACTCAACATTTAATCGTAGGGATAAAGTTTAACAATACTCATTTACGAAAACAAAAATAAGGTTACTCAACAAGCGGTAAACAAATTTTTTCTTATAATTTCAAAGATAGTCAAACAATTCAAGGTTCCAGTTAAGACGACATAATCCACGATACAATATACTAAGACATTGATCCTCTTCTCAAATTTCCACTAGATGTTATCAATAGTGAACAATATAAAAAGGATTCATGCAAAATAACTTCTCAACTGAGGTTGATGTAAAAATCTACAAGTCTATTCCTCATCTACTTGCAAAATCCATCTGCAACAAATTTTTCCACAAGAGTCAGTTCGAGAACTGAGCAAGATAAGGCTACACAAAACCACCATAACTATTATCTAACAATACCACAAAAGGAAGCACTTTATTACAAGAAATGGGTCAAACCTCTAAACACTAACAACACATCAAGTTATAATAAAGTCTCCATCATGCCAATCAAAGAAGGAGAAGACCTTGTACTTCAGTTAGGAGTAAAAGCAACGAAAGTATAGCAATCGTATGAGAATGGCCCTTGGCCCTATAAGGAGAAAATAAACAATCTAGCAAAAACATAATTCTCATCAAGTAAGTAATTAAACAATAATTACAAGATTGAGATTTGATATATAGACCAACCATCTAGAAATTTATCAAAGGTACCAAACGCAGAGGCTAAAATAATATATTCCTAAAAGAACAAGAGTTGATCGGCCCAAGAAAGGGGAACCACGGGTTTCAAAAATTAACACAAAAAGCCATGTATAATTGAGTTTCAAACCGGAAATCAAATAGAGTATACACACAACATAAGTTTTGAAGTGAAGGCAAAGTATACTAGTTTTGACCATTAACTCCAAGAGATTTTCCAATCATCCAAGAAGGGCCAATGTCTTACAAAGCTAGTAGCAAAAACACGCGAGAGAAGAAGGGAGTTCCAAAACAAGAGTATACATAATGTCATCAACAAATTTTATAACACTAAAGATTTGCAAACCTCCACAAAAATTCTAATGTTTGGTTAATTTAAAACAAATTACCTATTTCCCAAAACAACAATATTTTAAGGCAACCCTTGGTAACACAGTCAACCGTCACACATAGATACAAACATAATTTCTAAGTGACATTATCAAAACAAAACCTTCCGCTATGAATCCATAAGACTATCAAATGAAACCCGAGTTTTTCCCAAGATTAATCACATTTAAGGAAATTTCCATCACAAACTATTAAGGTAATTATGTGCATAAAATCCACCAATATTAATTAATAGCGTTAACATTGCAAAGGAGAAATAATGCAAGTTAGGAAAAATAGAAGAGCGCCATCAACAATGATTCCGAGAGGGGGATTAGACCAAAACTATTCTAGTGTCAACGAGGTACTGGATTCGCACAATGAAACCTCGAGCTTAGTTGATCCGAAAGCTAGTTATGGTTCAAGTTGATAGGGATGGTCAAGGTACTTCTTGAGGATGGCCTTAAAATCCTAGAAACAAGATGAAAGATAATATAAGAGTCTAAACATGTGAGACGGAAAACACATTGCACACAAACCTTTTCATTCTACAAGTTTTAATACCGAAACTCTAAGCTGGCTAGCCCACGCATTGATCTCACTAATCCTACAACCTTCCTTTCTCGATGCCAAAAGGTTATCAAAGGGACTTGCGAAGGAGCTAAAAAAAAATGTCAAAGACAAACTTGGGTGCTAGGGAGGGGCTTCATAGTTATCGTAAACTTACTTCCATGATAACAAAAATACTAGTTTGGTCAACATAATAACTTGCAACTCAATCGCAGGGAAGAATAAATACATAAACAAACAGACGAAGATCTATCACTCGAGCAAGAGAAACATAACACCCAGAGGAGAGGGCACACGCATCCTTTCGACCAACATACTGACAACGATAAAAGCTAAAACAAGAAGAAACAAGTAGAAAGGGAAATCTCCCAACATAACATCCAACTGACAAATCAATGCAAGGAAAAGGTGGTTCGATTTCACAATAATTTTAAATAAAATAACAGTAGAAAAGTGTAGAAATATCTTGCCTTTTTCTCCAGATTAAGAAGGTTTCATGGACACCGCCCGGACCAGCAACAACCCAAGCCTAATTCCATTTTCTTCAAGCTCGTTGGGTGCCCAAACATCAACCATCTTCACGTTGGCACATGTAGGAGTTCACGGCCAGGGTGGGTGGTCTAAAATACTTACCAACATCCTCCCAACGCGTGTCATGTCAAAGGAAAGTTACAGTGAACATGGACATCCATCCAACACAATGGAAAATCCACTTTTGGAGCCCATTTAAGAAGCTTTGGAAATAAAATATGGTCTCTTATTTATCACTGCAGACTCTGCACAGCGCGCCCATGTTATAGTGCCAGACTATGTCTACAGATTGCTTCACCTGGCATTACCAATAATCTCTACAAGAACATTTTCCTTTTTTTTTTTTTTAAAGTGATGGAACCGCTTTGCATCTCTCACAACAATTTGCTTTGCAACAATCTTGGACAAAACCTGGTGCAGTGTGGCAGTCAACACATACATTAAGGTTCTGAATCTGAAAGATATCCTGCTACCTTCATCTCCCAAGACATTTTCTCCAACATTGCATAGATCTCCTGTGCCTGTGGGTGTGATCTGTCACCTACACAAAAAGCATGCACCATTTTATTGCCTTTAATCCAACTACATCCAAGTTTCTTTTTAATTCCTCTATCCTTCATCGATCTCCTAAAAGTTCATAATTGCAAAGAAAATTGTGCTTCATGAATACTCTGATATGAAACAGATCCACCTCTATGAGATCCTCTTCCATGAGTTACATCGTAAAACAAGTAAGGTTTCAATAGAGAATCTTTGCAATAAACTTCATCAGGTCTCCTGGTAACACTCTCACTGTCACATAGTCGATTTTGATAAAAATATCTTGAAGGAGAAACCCGAATCTGAGGATGCATCTGATGCAGAACAGATAACAACATAGTTGGACAACATGCTTGTTGGAAGCGCTCCAAAAAGGCTTCTACCAAACTACAACACTCCTGCCGCCTGGCTAAATCCTGTTGCAGGCCATTGCTGAGGCTCTCCGACTAGAACACACCTCGCAGCACCCAAAGAAAGTGGAGGTAACACGCCTGCTACACTAGCTTGCAGCTGGAGCACACCCAGACTCCACAACCTAGCCAACATCCTCCCAGCGCGTGTCAAAAGGGTAGACTTGAAAGGAAAACTCCATTAAAGTGTAGCGACCAGTCTCTAGAGGAGCCCACGCCAGGGAAGAATGCTCGAGTAAAACCAGTCTAAATCCAATCAAAAGACTCCCCAAATCAGGGGTTTCCTTCCCCCAAGACGCGGCAGACAAAGGCATGAGGAAGTCAAAAAAGTAGAGCAGGTCATAAAAGATAACAGGTCTGAAGTGGTTGAAAGGTCGCTGGAAAAGACAGGTGGCCAACTGCCCCACTTGGCATTCAAACCAAAGGAAAGACCAACACGCCTTGCCTAAAAAAAAGAATGAGTGGTAAGTGCTCTTCCTCCACGCATAATTAAAGGCCAGGTTTTTCAAAAAAAGGAAACAAGTGTACGCGCCAGCAAGGGTAACAAAATTTAGTTGGGGTGGGTGGATGCCCCCATACAACCAAAACACTAACCGAAAAAGAAAGTATGTATACACCGCACACAAAGAGATCTGGACGGCCACAAATAAAATGTTAAACGCTAAGAACGAACACCACTTCCTAAGCAATGGCATCACCCATGAACAAGGTCCTCCTCATGCATGAATCGGGGCTCAGTCTTCGAGAGCGGCCGATAAAATAAATAAATAAGGTAACTTACAGGTAATTAATAATATTCCTGAAATCGACACAATAAATAAATAAATAATAATAATAGTAATTGTTATTCGACAACTAAAATAATAATACTATTATTATTATTTTATAACCTAATAATAATAATAATTATTAATCCTATTAATAAGGGCCAACAGACAAGCACGGTAAAAGAGAACATGATTTTCCTTTAACAAGGAAATTCTAACAGCGTTAAGGGCCATGCGAATGCACAACAACAACACGACACCAGCAAACACGATGAAGAGGGAGATGATTGAGTATTCCCTGTGACCAAGGTGAAGCCCACCAATGATCGACGAAGGCACAATGACGTTCCATGCTTAGCACTCGATCGCCGAAGGATGAACAGGTGTAACGTAGAACAGGGCATTACATTCTCCTCCCCTTAAGAAAGCATCGTCCTCGATGCGACATAACACAGCGGAAAAGAAATGGTTCACAACCAAGAACAGGTAAAGGAGAAAGTACACCCTATGGTTTAAAATTTTAGTCGATTAAAGCACGGCCACAGGGTAGCCTTAGGAACATTTGGTAGAAATTTTAACTTTCAAGGTTCTATGAAGATTGGCAGTTCCCTCTTATTTATTATTTCATTAGTTCCTTTCCATTAGCATTATTCTTAGTTTAATTTCTTTTAAAATTTCATCATTGAAGAGTTTTGGTTTATTCCTTATTGTGGGTGCCCAACATGAACTGCTAACACAACACCCTATCAGGTTCAAAAAGACACTACAGATTCACAAGCACACAAGTATATACTTCATGATTATATTACACCACAAAAGTTACTCAAATATGGAATGGAATAGGCACAGTCCACATAACATAGTACTCGACACACATCAATGACTGACATACCAAATACTCAAACAAAGAGTACTACAATCCACCAGACATTTCCTCAATTTGCATCGATGAAAGAAATTCACATAACACCAAACAAATGCTACAGGTACATAGTGTCCACAAGGGAATCAATGACATATCCACAACATCACAACACATATCCATTTGACATGAGTAACACATACATCAAAAGACCACTTACCAAAACATCACAATAACTCAACATATATCCCGAAACATCAACCATACACACAAATATCATATGCCTCCCTCAAACTCTTATGCCTCCCTCAAGTCTCTTATGCCTCCCTCAAGTCTCTTATGCCTCCCTCAAACTCTTATGCCTCCCTCAAGGATGCCTCCCTCAAACTCTTATGCCTCCCTCAAGGAGGCCGGTTGACCCTATGGCCCAAGACACATAGAGTTCGAACACTCCTAACCCAAGTGACATAATAACACGTGGTTCAACAACCCGCTAGTTATTTGTAACTCCTTGGGGCGTACCCCCATACAACGAAGTGGGTCCATAGGTCCAACCATTCCATGGTGCATCCCATGACCCTATTCCACACATCACGACAATAGAACCAGCACAACAATCCAATCAAAGTGCCAAGTGGCAAAGTACAAGCCTTGGGCAAGGCGGTAAAATCTTAAAATCTAAAAAAGATCCAAAACCAAGCAAAATAAATGGCCAAATAGCCATAGTTAGTATCAAAATCCACATGTTAGTGCCAAAACCAAGGAAATGCCCAAAATTGTAAAGCATGGCAATCAAGAAAAGCTGCTGGTCCTTACAAAATAAAGTAAAAAAAAAAAAAACTCAATTTACAAATAAAATCAACTTATAATAATGTCACATTACGATAACTGTGTGGCCTTATCTGGCCACCAAGGGGTACTCAACGAGTTGCTAGCACTCGAACATCGAGCCTCAGCTCGTAAGATACATATCAATAATACAATTGTCATCACCTCTACCTGAATCATCCCGCCACCACTTCGACAAGGCTAAACATAGTCATAGTTGCACTTAGGTTGCATACATACAACCTCATAGGGAGAGAGGAAAGAATCACAGGTTGTTATCTACTAAACCAAATTTCAGCTCGAGTTATTGACCCATGGTACACCATTCCTCACTCTCAACATACACTTCTACCGATTACCCTCAGGGTCGGTTAGCGTAAGGTTCACAACATAACATGTAACTACATCACTAACACAATGGTGGTACATATACAAGGTAGATCACAATCATACATTCACCGGGTGTAACACATCACTTTACCACATTCTGCACCCAAAGTGCAATCACCATACGATAGGGTTCATACACTCACCGTATGACCCTAAATCACAACATGAAGCATTACATATTTGCACAAATCATACATACGATGAACATAGTACATCACAACATAACATCCATTGCTACATAACAAGGTGGTACACACATTTTTTCAAAACATGGTAAAACATCATGATACAACTCATTTCTTTTAACATCAATCTAGTCATACAACACATTGATACACCTACATATCACAATATGTCACAATGTTCCAACATTACATCATCCACATTATAATTCTTTTCACACATCACAAACAATAATTCACACGTGAACTCTTCATAGAATCCACAAGAAGGAGAGAGAATACTCCCATCCCCAACATATCAACATGATCACAAACACGCACAAAGTGACATACACATCAAGTGCGTTCACAATATCACAATTACGACACGGATCACATCACGTTTAAAGCACATTACTCTTCCAATATAAATCATCATCATGCAATACCATCATCTCCATGAAACAACATCATGTAACACCATCACCATCATGTAACATCACCATACAACACCAATCCAGCCCATAGGTTTGAGAGCATGAACCTATGCTCTGATACCAAGTGTAACGACCCATAAATTCTCACACACGAACAACACAGTAAAAGATAGGATAATTTTTTTTTGACTTGCTTTGACACATAACACGACACAACATGTCGTCACAAAGTTACAACCAACTCTAGGAACCACTTGTTACGGGGATGACCACAAGGTCAGCACGGAAACGTTCACACCCAAAAGGATAATACACTTTTTTTTTTTTTTTTTTAACAAGACAACATAGAAGTCCAACGACAGAACACTCTAACAAATAGGGCCAACCACAATGAGATATTCTTGAGGGTTATTTATTTTTAAAAAGACATCTTGCAATTCTTAGCTTACGTTTTTCAAGGAGGCTCAAGATATGATTCATACAATTCATCTTACCAAGCTAAGTTTATTCTTTTGACACTGAGTAATCATCCTTAAATCTTCTCTATTATGACATTTATTTGCTTAATTCGTTTATTTAGAGAAAGGGGGAATTTTAATTCCACAAGGCCATCTATTTACACTTACGCTACTAGAACTTGTTCATGCCCATATGACAACATGGGTTTGCGTTCAACAAACTCAGGAGAAGAAGGACAAGGCACCTTGGAAAAAGGTTAGAGGGAGAAGGTTGAGTTGAAATCATCTTCAAGACCTCATTAACTATTACCAAGATATAATTGAGACTTGAAAACTTAACCAGAATTATTTAAGATTTTACTTAGGCTTTACTAAAAGAGTTTTATAAAAATAAAACAATTTGCCTTCCAATGGCTGAGAGATAGATTGCGTGGTTTCTAAATTGTTTTCTCCTACTTATTAAATCTTATTATCTTCCAGATCTAACCATAGATTTCCCTTAAGTTCGTTTAAGAATTTCACCATAAAAGGGATAGTGTTCATTAGTGTCGCTAGGGATATCAGGTTATATAATGTTACTTAACAAAGGATAGTTTCATCTTTGATCACTTATGGAATTACATGCTCTCAAGTTGGTCACCTCTACACAAATTTATTTGCAATATAAATTTTAGTTTAACTTCTATAAGTATTAAACAACCCATTTTATTTTACTTATAACACACTATTACTAAGTCTTAGAAAGATTTAGCTCAACATTTAATCGTAGGGATAAAGTTTAACAATACTCATTTACGAAAACGAAAATAAGGTTACTCAACAAGCGGTAAACAAATTTTCTTATAATTTCAAAGATAGTCAAACAATTCAAGGTTCCAGAGTTAAGACGACATAATCCACGATACAATATACTAAGACATTGATCCTCTTCTAAATTTTCCACTAGATGTTATCAATAGTTGAACAATATAAAAAGGATTCATGCAAAAGAACTTCTCAACTGAGGTTGATGTAAAAATCTACAAGTCTATTCCTCATCTACTCGCAAAATCCATCTGCAACAAATTTTTCCACAAGAGTCAGTTCGCGAGAACTGAGCAAGATAAGGCTACACAAAACCACCATAACTATTATCTAACAATACCACAAAAGGAAGCACTTTATTACAAGAAATGGGTCAAACCTCTAAACACTAACAACACATCAAGTTATAATAAAGTCTCCATCATGCCAATCAAAGAAGGAGAAGACCTTGTACTTCAGTTAGGAGTAAAAGCAACGAAAGTATAGCAATCGTATGAGAATGGCCCTTGGCCCTATAAGGAGAAAATAAACAATCTAGCAAAAATAGAATTCCCATCAAGTAAGTAATTAAACAATAATTACAAGATTGAGATTTGATATATAGACCAACCATCTAGAAATTTATCAAAGGTACCAAATGCATAGGCTAAAATAATATATTTCTAAAAGAACAAGAGTTGATCGGCCCAAGAAAGGGGAACCACGGGTTTCAAAAATTAACACAAAAAGCCATGTATAATTGAGTTTCAAACCGGAAATCAAATAGAGTATACACACAACATAAGTTTCGAAGCGAAGGCAAAGTATACTAGTTTTGACCATTAACTCCAAGAGATTTTCCAATCATCCAAGAAGGGTCAAAGTCTTACAGGCTAGTAGCAAACACGCGAGAGAAGAAGGGAGTTCCGTCAAACAAGAGTATACAATAATGTCATCAACAAATTTTATAACACTAAAGATTTGCAAACCTCCACAACAATTCTAATGTTTGGTTAATTTAAAATAAATTACCTATTTCCCAAAACAACAATATTTTAAGGCAACCCTTGGTAACACAGTCAACCATCACACATAGATACAAACATAATTTCTAAGTGACATTATCAAAACAAAACCTTCCGCTATGAATCCATAAGACTATCAAATGAAAGCTGAGTTTTTCCCGAAGATTAATCACATTTAAGGAAATTTCCATCACAAACTATTAAGGTAATTACGTGCATAAAAGCCGACCAATATTAATTAATAGCGTTAACATTACAAAGGAGAAATAATGCAAGTTAGGAAAAATAGAAGAGCGCCATCAACAACAATTCCGAGAGGGGGATTAGACCAAAACTATTCTAGTGTCAACGAGGTACTGGATTCGCACAATGAAACCTCGAGCTTAGTTGATCCGAAAGCTAGTTATGGTTCAAGTTGATAGGGATGGTCAAGGTACTTCTTGAGGATGGCCTTAAAATCCTAGAAACAAGATGAAAGATAATATAATAGTCTAAACATGTGAGACGGAAAACACATTGCACACAAACCTTTTCATTCTACAAGTTTTAATACCGAAACTCTAAACTAAGCTAGCTAGCCCACGCATTGATCTCACTAATCCTACAACCTTCCTTTCTCGATGCCAAAAGGTTATCAAAGGGACTTGTGAAGGAGCTAACAAAAAATGTCAAAGACAAACTTGGGTGCTAGGGAGGGGCTTCATAGTTATCGTAAACTTACTTCCATGATAACGAAAATACTAGTTTGGTCAACATAATAACTTGTAACTCAATCGCAGGGAAGAATAAATACATAAACAAACAGAGACGAAGATCTATCACTCGAGCAAGAGAAACATAACACCCAGAGGAGAGGGCACACGCATCCTTTCGACCAACATACTGACAACGATAAAAGCTAAAACAAGAAGAAACAAGTAGAAAGGGGAAATCTCCCAACATAACATCCAACTGACAAATCAATGCAAGGAAAAGGTGGTTCGATTTCACAATAATTTTAAATAAAATAACAGTAGAAAAGTGTAGAAATATCTTGCCTTTTTCTCCAGATTCAAAGGTTTCATGGACACCGCCCGGACCAGCAACAACAACCCAAGCCTAATTCCATTTTCTTCAAGCTCGTTGGGCGCCCAAACATCGACCATCTTCACGTTGGCACAGGTAGGAGTTCACGGCCAGGGTGGGTGGTCTAAAATACTTGCCAACATCCTCCCAACACGTGTCAAAAGGGAAAGTTACAGCGGAACATGGACATCCATCTAGCACAATGAAAAATCCACTTTTGGAGCCCATTTAAGAAGCTGGAAATAAAATCTGGTCTCTTATTTATCACTGCAAACCTGGCATAATGCGCCATGTTATAGTGCCAGACTATGTCTGCAGATTGCTTCACCTAGCATTACCAATAATCTCTACAAGAACATTTTCCTTTTTTTTTTTTTTAAAGTGATGGAACCGCTTTGCATCTCTCACAACAATTTTCTTTGCAACAATCTTGGACAAAACACACAGTGCAATGTGGCAGTCAACACATACATTAAGGTTAATCAAAGAAGATATCCTGCTACCTTCATCTCCCAAGACATTTTCTCCAACATTGCATAGATCTCATGTGCCTGTGGGTGTGATCACATCACCTACACAAAAAGCATGCACCATTTTATTGCCTTTAATCCAACTACATCCAAGTTTCTTTTTAATTCCTCTATCCTTCATCGATCTCCTAAAAGTTCATAATTGCAAAGCAAATTGTGCTTCATGAATACTCTGATATGAAACAGATCCGCCTCTATGAGATCCTCTTCCATGAGTTACATCGTAAAACAAGTAAGGTTTCAATAGAGAATCTTTGTAATAAACTTCATCAGGTCTCCTAGTAACACTCTCACTGTCACATAGTCGATTTTGATAAAAATATCTTGAAGGAGAAACCCGAATCTGAGGATGCATCTGATACAGAAATAGATAACAACATAGTTGGACAACCTACTTGTTGGAAGCGCTCCAAAAAGGCTTCTACCAAACTGCAACACTCTTTACTGCCCTGCTAAATCCTGCTGCAGCCGTTCTTTGAGGGCTCTCCAACCAAAACACACCTTGCAAAGCACCCAAAGAAAGTGGAGGTAACATGCACCTGCTACACTAGCTTGCAGCTGGAGCACACCCAGACTCCACAACCTAGCCAACATCCTCCCAATGTGTGTCAAAAGGGCAGACTTGAAAGGAAAACTCCATTAAAGTGTAGCGACCAGTCTCCAGAGGAGCCCACGCGGCTAGGGAAGAATGCTTGAGTAAAACCAGTCTAAATCCAATCAAAAGACTCCCCAAATCAGGGGTTTCCTTCCCCCAAGACGCGGCAGAAAGGCATGAGGAAGTCAAAAAAGTAGAGCAGGTCATAAAAGATAACAGGTCTGAAGTGGTTGAAAGGTCGCTAGAAAAGACAGGTGGCCAACCGCCCCCACTTGGCATTCAAACCAAAGGAAAGACCAACACGCCTTGCCTAAAAAAAAAAAAAGAATGAGTGGTAAGTGCTCTTCCTCCACACATAATTAAAGGCCAGGTCTTTTCAACAAAAGGAAACAAGTGTACGTGGCCAGCAAGGGTAAAAAAATTAGTTGGGGTGGGTGGATGCCCCCATACAACCAAAACACTAACCGAAAAGGAAAGTATGTATACACCGCACACAAAGAGATCTGGACGGCCACAAATAAAATGTTAAACGCTAAGAATGAACACCACTTCCTAAGCAATGGCATCACCCATGAACAAGGTCCTCCTCATGCGTGAATCGGGCTCAGTCTTCGAGAGCGGCCGATAAAATAAATAAATAAGGTAACTTACAGGTAATTAATAATATTCCTGAAATCGACACAATAAATAAATAAATAATAATAATAGTAATTGTTATTCGACAACTAAAATAATAATACTATTATTATTATTTTATAACCTAATAATAATAATAATTATTAATCCTATTAATAAGGGCCGACAGACAAGCACGGTAAAAGAGAACATGATTTTCCTTTAACAAGGAAATCGTAACAGGCGTTTAAGAGGTCCAGTAACGACAACAACAACACGACACCAGCAAACACGATGAAGAGGGAGATGATTGAGTATTCCCTGTGACCAAGGTGAAGCCCACCAATGATCGATGAAGGCACAATGACGTTCCATGCTTAGCACTCGATCGCCGAAGGATGAACAGGTGTAACGTAGAACAGGGCATTACGAACCTCTCTATTACTCAACATAAATACATGATGGGTTACTCCCACATAGAGGAAATAGGTTAGAAATAAATAAAACCAAAATCATGGATTACATTCATCATTCCTTCATGGTGTTTGTGCACTAGACACCCCTCTTACCTTGTGATTAAAACCAACAAATACACAAGAGAATGTGACATTATTGTAATAATTCACTATTATGAAGGTCACGTTAAGATGATTTGAATGAGTAAAATCCCAAACAAAATCCAATAAAATTGCTTATGGAAACAATCACTTAACTAAGTGTATTGTTGATATCATTGTATTTTTTTATACCTAATTTTGTTATGGGGAAGTCATTAGTCGTAAACTTGCATATTCTATGATAGTTGTGTGCTTTTTGGCTCATAGTCCATATTATATTCTTATTGGCACATTTTTTCATGTTCTAGTTTATCCATATTACCTTTTCCCTTGTTTTTCTCTATATTCCCCATGTTTCTTTATGAATTCTTTTGATTTCCCCTTAACCAAATATTCACAATAATGGTTCCCCTATAACGTTGCATGTCTAGTCATTGGTCCCCAAAAACTATGAGTGTATGGTTGTAGGTTTTTAATGTGGGATCTTCTAACCCTTCTTTGAGTCCCCATGGGGTTTTTTAGATCCTTTTTTGTTGTTCTCCATGCTCATTGTGTGTCGTTTTTATCCCAATAAGGTTCTAATATGGATTCAAAAAGTCTATTAAAATATAAGAATAATAGTTTATGTAGTCACAATTAGAGGGTCAAGTTAACAATTGTTATACCATGTAACATTGTTGCTCATACTATACATGCAATGAATACAACTTAATAGGTTAATTCTTCATTTATTTTAACATCAATATTACAACCGTACAAATTTACTCTCTCATCTATTCATGTTTTGCATTGCAAAGTTATTATAACCTAGTCCCAACTAGGATGACACTCACTTCTACATAATTCTAGTCCTTCTACATGCACTCCTAGTAAGTCTTAGCTTGAGCTATTCAAACTTCAATCTTAAGTAATAGAACTATTTTTACTTCACGTTGAAAAATTTGTTAACCAAATGTTCGGACAAGTTCTCTACTCCTAAGATACTCTTTTTCCTCTAGGAATTAACTTCGAATTGAAATATTCTAGCATAGGATCCTCTCAACTTTGTACTCCATTGAGTGAAATTGTTTATTTTTATCCACATTCCTATTCTAGGAGTGTTACCACTAAATGTTTCTTTTTATGGTATATTTTGATTCAGTTTTTTATATAGATCAAATTAACACAACTCGGAAGATATAATGGTTTAACAATACCTGTTTGATGAATGTCAAGATGTATGGATACAAACGGGTGTAAAAGACTACTTCCCATGAATGAGAGAACATGCATAAAAAGATAACTAGACAAGAAATATATTAGATAATATGATGACAAGTTGCTTGGAAAAGGTCAATCCTAGGAACCAAAGGGCTTCCTTTGATGGGTGTCAACTCATTTTAAACAATCAAGTGATAAATAATGAAATATACAATGTGACTAGAATTATGATATTTAGATAATGAAATGACATAATAAATCAATCTTCCATAGGGATAGGAAGATCATGCTTTGCATAGTAGATGGCCCAAACAAGGTCAATGGCGAGATAAAGCTCCTCAAAATACTTGATCCAATCTTGCTCAAAGACATCTTTTACTTCTCAGATGATCTCTATTTGATCCTCAATGTCATTCGGATTTGGTGTTAAGGCGATGGTGCAGAGGCTCAACTCTTGTGCAATGTCATATTGATCCCAAACGAGAGGGTTGGGAGAATATTAGATGATCGTAAATGATATTGATTAGGCATGATTCACTGAAATAGTCATCTATAGACATAAAACACTTTGAAACACAAATATTATGAGATAATAGACTATAAAATGTATCAAGAACAGGGGAAGGTGTGACTTAGGACTAAAAAGTAGGAATCGTTGACGATTTAGAGAAGTCATTAGCAATTTAAGGGACTCATTGGTGATTCAAGGGAATCACTAATGCGAGTCTTGTCTAATTGACTAGATTTGAGTAAAATACAGATTTGATCTTGAACTAATGGTTTAATGATTTGATAATCTTTAGAAAAGGTGTGTAACTAAACAAAGAATGTAAATAAATGATAATAACTTTACCTTTGATGTAGAGTGGGAATGATAAGTGTTGCGAGATAGATCTTTATACTTTATTATTTCTTATACTTTAAATTTATTTTAGTAAACATAAGAAATTAGGTCACTCTACACCTTATGGAACTAGTCTCATAGGTTTATGATTCATAGTTTAGGAGATAGTTTATTATAATGTAATTTGGTTAGTACATAGGTATATTTCGAGATTTCAGCATTCACCTAAAGCTTTTAAGGTTTAAATTTTATGATCGATGTCTATTTTGGGAAAGAATATAGTCATTGTTTAGGTTTTTGGGCCTTTTGGATTCTTTACTGACATTTGTAGGAGGGTTAGATGTTTCAAAATTATAATTTACAAACTTCACAACTCTCAAAGGAAGATACAAGTGATCGAATATATGGACTCATGAATTTTCCCTTAAGCGTGGAGGTGAATCCTTAATTTTATATTTGAATGTGGTAGAATTATACTATGGATGGGTACCTACTTTTTAATAGTAGGGAATACATATTTAAGAGGAAAATTGAGTGATCCTCACAATCAATAATGCAAGGAGTGACCTTGGTTCCTGTACGCACCCAAATTTACACATGCTACATTGTCAAAAATGGTTCAAAGTCCCCAAATGATGATTCATGTATTTTACAAAGGTTTTCAAGCTCCTTAACCTCTTTGTAGCTTATATTTGTAGCCTAGTTTACCTTACTTAGCCATTTCTGTTTTTTTTGAGCTTCCCGCAATATTTTCCTCGAGTTTTGGCCTCTAGTTATGGAACCACCACCCTACCTAGGCGGCGGTTGTGTAACCACCACCCTACGTAGGGTGGCGCTTTCCCCCTACGCGGTGCAGTGCGATTTCATGCAAATTTTCTAGAACTCTTCGTGTATGAATTAGATGCATGTTACTTCACTCCAATTCACTTTTAGTGCACGTTTGTGAATCAATTTAGCTGATTTCGGGCTTGACTGATTCATATCAATCTCCTCTTTCACTTGTGATTTGTAATTGATTGTTTAACTTCCCCTTCATGTGTTGATGTGGCACCCCATGGCTGCCAAGTGTGATAGTGCACAACCTAGCCAACCTTCTATAAAACCATCACTTCTTCTAAGTAAAAGGCCAGAGAATTTTTTCATGTATTGTTATGTTATGCTTGCTACAATCTTGCTAGAGATTACACAATCAAGATCTATTCACTTGCATTGTTCTTCCTCTGCTTGCATTACCACTAGATTTCCCATAGTAATCCATTACTTTCTCCAGCACCTTCTTCTAGCTTCCTCTGCATTCCCAGCTCCCTAGACTCATGTGGACACCGAAGGTCGGAAAATAATACTGAGGGGACACAAAATCACACCATAACTAGATTGCCACATCACTGCAATTACTAGGTTGGGGTTGTAATTGGGTTTCATCATTTCTTTAATTCTTTGTTTGAGAATTTATATGCACATTATTTACTATAGTAGAAAAGGCATTTCCATTTTCATTTGTTGCAATCATTGAATAACTACAATAGATCATTTCCTTCAACAAATATTTCTTAGGATAGATAGCTTCCTTTTCCTATCTCTAGTAGATTTGCAAAGAGGTGATTCTGGAAGAAAGATTCTGTGTTAATTTAGAAATCAACTAAAGCATCATTTCATTTAGAAGATCCTCCATAAAATCTTTCTTTACTTTTTCAGGGAAGTTGTAGGGGAAGAAAAGCTTTTGGGAAGCTCTGATTTCTTCCCCATGCCTCTGAGGTAAAAGTAAAGGATTTAATTAATGTTCATAGTTTAGAGAAGCTTTAATTGTTTAGAATAGATTAGATTTCTTCTGCACATATAGACAACTACATCCGGTTGTTTATTTGTTTTAGGATTTATTAATTAGATTAGAAGCTTTCATTTCATTCTTCATTTAATTCAAAAAGTTCCAAAAAAGCACAAAAATATTTTCTTTTAATTAGATTAGTTGTTTTGTATTGTTTCATTTTCCTTTATATTACAAAATACAAAAACATAGTGTAGTATTTTCTTATTTAGATTAGATTTTATTTTCTTTGATTAGATTAAAACATTTCAAATGCATACATGACCATTAATGGATCAGAACAAGAATGAACATACGGTAGTGATCCATGGGTCCCACAACCAAATGGGCCCGAATTACTTATGGACATAGATATTGGACTTCATTTGCTTGTCCTTAGAATGCCATCATGGTACTCAGAAAAAATTGCACAATTAAACATTTTAAACATCATGCCAAAAGGCTTATGAATATTAGATTGCCTCTAGCAAAAGAGTCTAGAGTAAACATGTATGACCATACAAGGACCATGACCAAAAAGAGTTTATGGTTGTGATCCAACAGTCCCCCAACCAAACGGGACCGAAGAGGTCAATTAGACTTAGACACTAGATTACGTGCATTGGTATTTAGAACATCTCCACTTCCACCCAACATTATCAGAAAGATGAACATTCTAAATGAAAAATCTCATCAAGCCCTCACATTTTGGACCGAACCAACTAACCGCCCATAGAGCTAGTGGAACCACGCCTCTCTCTCATTTATTCCATGACCTTGTCTGGAAATCATTACAAGGCACCCATTGGTTTTCCACGCATCTTATAACCATTAGAAAGGATTTTCCTGAGCTTTATATTGATTGGATTCTTTGAAGTGTGGCTATTCTTTTCGATCCATCCATTAGACCCATTCAGTTAGAAGGGCCTTCCTTTCCCTTGATGAGTAGATCTCCCGATATTACATGTCGAGGACATTATTTTTCCTTGATAACTTGTTCATCCCATTTCCACACATTTTCATTCACATATTCACATTTCACTATCCATAGCCATCCACATATTCACATTAGCCATCCCAACATGACCTCGGGAGGTCGAGTGTGATTGAAGGTCATGTTCAATTTTCATTTGTACAAATTGGTGAACCCAACGTGAAGAGCTAGTCTCTTTTCATTTCCATTTCTTTCATCCATCTTCTTCCTCTCCCATTATTTGTATGGTATTCATATACCCCCGAATATGTCGGGACAAGATGGATACGGCCGACCCATTTTGGGTCTCGAGGCATATTACTACCAAATGGGTAGACAATAGTCACCCTCACTATCTGGGTGGGTGGAAAACTACTCAACTAATCTCCTACATCTCAAACTCCTCCTCCTCAAGGGACCAACAATGGATCCTCGTTAGGATCGAGGAGATTGATCAACTTACACATGGACAACAACCTGAACTCTCAAATTCTAACAATATGACATTCACTAGAGAGTTAGGCTCCTCTCCTCGGGTTTTTTTTAGACCATAAATTAGTATGCAATCTGATCAACTCCCATTACTAGATGAGGAGTACTTAGCACATTATGTACCAGTTATGCCCAAAGCAAACAAACCTTTTGAAATTGTGGACCAATCTCTGGATAGGATGCAAGGATATGTTGATGTCTTACTTTAGAATAACACCTCTACCCCTCCCATAATAAAAATATTTCTAATGAGGGGTGGCAAACAACAACAAAAAATAGTTCATAGCAGGATATCACACTCCTTTGCAACCTAACAAGGTTCAACAACATGTGCTAAAACAAAACACCATACCATCATCAGGCAAGGTCATCTCGACATTGGTGGATAGGGTTAGAGAATTGGAACTTTCCCAAGCTACTCATGTCTCATCTTCTGGGAAAGGAAGGATTCTCCATCATCCACAAAACTTTGGCCAAGTACCTACTACACCAAATCCTCCTCTAGTTTACATGGGCATTCCTAGCCCCGAGATATCCTCTCACATGATCGGGAACCTTGGGTATGCCCCCTCACACCATGTATGGATACCCTCAATAGGAACCAAGCCAGAAGTGTGTTCTCAAATGCCATCCCAACTGGTAATGCAACATTCCCTAGTTTTGTGCCTCCTAACTCCATACTAGAGTAATGTTCCCCATATGTACACATGTATTCCAAATCATCATAGGGGACATGTACTCTTTTCTTGGTCCATATGGTTAGCCACAAGGGGATGCCTTATGCCTCTACAAATGTTTACACTACACCATATCAACAACCTATTCCACCTCCACCTCCCCATCAGGGGTCATCGATGGTTGAGTCTTACATAGTGGGGACCTACTTTGAATATCTTAAAGAGCCCTTGACTTCACCATACGAAGTGTTATGCTCCCACAGACCTCTACCAGATCTTCCTAAATTTAAAGGGAGGGAGATCCAAATGCACATATCAAAGCATATGTAACCACCATTCAGAGATGCTCCCATGGGATGTAGTCATAGAAAAAATATCTTCCTAAGACTCTTGAAGGAATCACTCTCGATGGTATTATAGGATACTTGAGGCTTCAATACATTCCTTTAAACAACTTGTGTCTGAATTCATCAAAGATTTCAACATGAACAAGTTACTAAGAACAAGAATTAGGGAATTCCTACATATAAAGCAAGAGCACAATGAGTTTGTTGTGCATTTCATCCAGAGATGGTGACAAGTCCTCTACTCTTTGGAAAGTACTCCCAACATGGATCAGATGGAGCTTTGATCTATTCCTTCACTCTCTTAACCAAGAAATGAAGGAAGAAGTCTAGAAAGTTCCCCTAAGGAGTTACAAAGAGGTGTTAGAAGGTGCTCTCCACATTGATCAAAGGCAGCAATAGATAGTGGTCGAAATACCTATGGTTCAAATGGGAGATTGATCACTCCCAATCAAGGTAATTCAAGTTACCCCAACAATGAAAAAATAACAATCAAGGACCTAAGGTCCTCAACAAAAACCGTGGTGTTACAACCGATGGTGTTATAGACCAAGCAAAAGAAACCAAATGTTGTTAACACCTCAAGCACAAATAATGTCAACAACAACATGAATGGTAACAATCATAGAGGAGTAACAAATTTTCTCCTACGATCAATGCGGTGGATTTCAATCATCCTCCACCCCAAAAACAACAACAACAAGTTCAAGCTCAAGGCCCTAACTAGTACCCAAATGGGTACCAAAACCAATATCAAAATCAAGGGCAATGACCTCTAAACTTCAATTACAATAACCAATAGTTGAATAACAATCAAAACTTTGGACCAAAAAAAAAAACCAAATACCTCGATTATGATCCTGACATGTATTGTGATTCCATAGGGTTCGAGGGCATGATGCTAGAACATTCCATGATTATAATAAATTCATTCAAATGTCTACTGATGAGACAAAGACAACTCTTTGTTGAGATTTTTTTGGCAAAATCCTATGACACTAACTTATAATACTAACATGGGGCTGATATCCCCTCAAAACACACCACTCAAGATATTTAATGATCCCCTTCCAACGCATCCTAACAATGGTAATTTGGACCCCAATGAAAAAAAACAAGGGTAACCTAATGGGAAACAATGATCATGAAGCTTCAAATTCATCAAACCCATTAGTAGCACCTCCATTGGATGGTCACCAACAAACTAATATTGTGGGTCTAGTAGAGCTAGAAACCAAACCCCAAATAAATGCCACTACGAGAACTAGACTACTCTTTGCAACCCATTCTATTTACCCATCTATGTCAGATGATGTTCCAACACTTCCAAACCAATGGGGGCTTATGACTTGATCACTGATTTAATAAAGACCTTTTCTCACATCTCCTTCTTGGATTTGTTGAAGAACTCCCCTACTCATAGAGCTTCTTTATTGGAAGCATTGGGTCTTGGACATTTGATCAATGTCACCCCTCCTCCTGGAGGTGTAAATAAATCACATAGACTTGATGTACATCCTCCTGGGAAGCTTGAAAGATATGTTGGGTTTATATTCGACATTAGTAAGATTCCCACATGTTGAGTTGGCACGTAGAGGTGATCCAACTCTATATCTACAAGTTTGGATTTACAAAATTACGTAAAGTGTACAATGATCGATGATGGGGTAGTATTCAACATTTTCCCCTTTTCATTTCTCCAGTAAGTTAGGCTATGGAGAAACCAATTTCTCTTTAATAAGAAACATGTTGAGAGGGTATGATAGCCTCAAAGAAACATCAATTGGAACCATAGTGCTACTAGTTACCCTAGGGCCCAAGATGGTTCTTATAGAGTTTTATATTATAGACCGGGAAAATAACTATAATATGATTCTCGATCATCCTTGGATACATCGCATGAAGGTGATTCCTTCCACATTATTTTAGGAAGTCAGATTCCTACATTTGGGGAAATTCTTCATTATGTAGGGTGACTCGAAGCCCTTTGACATTCACTTGGCTAACCTAAAGAAGAAACTGGGGTGCATATTGAGTTTGAGATCCCCACAAACCAATTGAACAAACCTACGAGTTCAACTCCAAGACAAAAATAATTCCCACAATGAGAATTAGAAACTAACTATTTGATCAAATGAGTTCTTACGGTCAAAGATGAAACCACAATTGTTGAGAGGTATCAACAAAAACCACGAAAAATATTTTTGAACTATTAGAGAATGATTTACCCATTCTCCTTCCATTCAATTCTATGAGCATAGGACATGCTTTGAGACTCGGATCTTTTTAGGCCGATGGAATTTTCATGGTTGAAATCTTAGAAGCAAGGGAAGAAGATACAAAAGAGATCAAACATCAATCTTCCCAAGAAACTGTTGGAATCTTAATTTTGATGGAGTAAAATGCCACTTTGGCGTTAGGGCAGTGTGATCCTCACTTCTCTTGAGGGGAAGGTCATGCCTTTCACCTTTAAGCTATATTTTGAATGTACAAATAATGGTGTAAAATATGAGGATCTCCTTCTTGGTATCATAGTAGCTAAGAGGATGGGCGCTTGTAATATTAGAGTGTTGGGTTATTCATAACTAGTCGTTAATAATTTTTCGAGGTATACAAGAATAGGGCGGAACACTTGCAGCTCTAAAAATGATGTGCTCAATTTAAGAAAAGGTTTTGACTTCATTTCAATTGAAGCCATCCCACATGAAAAAAACCTTATTTTTGATTTGATAGCTACTTTTGCTTCCCGCTTCTATCCGAGTAGAGAGTTAAAAGATACCAACTTCAAAGTTTCAATTCACCTTGAACCTCTAGTTCACGAAATGCCAACAAACCCAATCTTGGCATATGTTGAGGCTGAAAATGAGTCTCCCACCTTAGATTATGTATAAAATGATGAGGCTATCATAGGATACCTAAAAATTTATACATGATTGACATCATGCACATCATAAGTGGAGATTTTATCTCATCCCTCACTCTTCCTCCTATTTTGGAGATCACACGATGGACCCTTCCTCCTCAGAAGGCCTTTAGATTTGTGAGATAGAAGAGGAAGGGGAATTAGAAATACCTCTGGCCCCACTTGAGTTTGAAGAGGGTAATACCTCTTTGATCGATTTCAACATCAAGATGGAGGAGGACCCAAAAATTTTGAAGTTAGGTTCTTCGTTGACTCCTAAAGAAGTAGAAATACACATAAAAATTCTTAAATAACATTTGAAATCCTTCACGTTTAGTTATAAAGAGATGATGGGAATTTATCCTCATGTTACAGTCCACAATCTTGTAACCAAATCTGATGCCAAGCCCATCAAACAAAAATCTAGACCTATGAAACCAAAGGTGGCGCTAATGGTTAAAGAGGAAGTTATGAAACTCCTACAGGTGGGGTTCATCAAACCTATCGATTACTCAATGTGGGTATCTAACATTGTCCCCATTCTTAAAAAGAATGGAAAATTTTGAATCTGTATTGACTTTCGGGATATAAACAAAGCATGTCCCAAAGATGATTTCCCACTACCATCCATTGATGTTATCATTGACGCAAAAATAGTTACGAGATGTTGTCACTTATGGATGATTTTTCTAGGTACAATCAAATGGTGTGATTGCATAACATTGAACTTTCCCCAAGGTGTGGGACCTTGCAAAATGGGAAAGCTCTCCAGATTGAAGGTTGGTTCCTTATTCCTCTATTTAGGTGCATACGTAGAAACTTGCAGAGGATCTATTCTTAATCCTAATCTAAACTTTACCAAGGAGACAGGGATAAAAGGAATACAAAAATTAAAACAAAGCTAAACTACGAGGTGATGCACCAAAGGAATGATGAACACTTATTTTGCTAATAGACACAAACCAAAAAATGCATACAATAAACAAGCACAGATAGCCAGATATATAATGGGAGACTCAGATGATGAAAGCAAAAGAGACAAGAAAGGATCTAAAATCGATCACAGACGTGTTTTATTGCTCTATAGATTGATACAGTCCATTACAAAGTAGCCAAGAGGTAGAAACGTAATGTAATTTTTGATGGAAGGCCTGAACCCCACAAATCCCTTTGCTAAGAGGAGAAGGGAGCTTGCAAAACAAAGAATGTCCAACCCTTTACAATGAATCATGCCCCGTATTTATAGATTCAACCTAAAAGAAGAAGAAGAGAGAGAAGCGGGAAAAGTAGGTTGAAGCTCAACCACCATTATTAATGCCTCTGATGAAATCTCTCCCCAAATCCATCTTTACTGCATCAATCCTTGGTTCGATGCCTTGAAGGAAGAGGAAATGGAGGAACAGATCAAATCTGATCTGGTTGTTGAGGCAAGAAGATCCTACATTGAAATCCCGAAGACGTTTCCTCCATTTTTCTTCACCTAACCTCCTCAAAATTAAAGTTTCAAACCTCCATGGCATGGGTGAGGCTAAGATCTTTCCAACGGCATCAGATTTGCAATATTTTGAGCCTGAGTCAAAAGATATGCCCCTTCAAAGTTTGTATCGGGTCCATAGGGAGGGTGGGAAAACAACTTGAAAAATGGGTCCCCTTTTGATATGGGACACGTGGCAGCTAGATTGGAACAAAAATCGGGCCTACGGGTCCACAATTTATCTTTTTCCTTTCTCGATTCCCACTTATTCGACTTCCCCAATGCTAATGTTGATTTTCCTTGAAGTGAGTTGCGGGCCATTTTGAACTTTTACCCCTTTTGAGATAACTGGCCTTTTTTTTTTTTCCCGATGGTCTTTTCCCTAGGACACGTTTTCGCTTCTTTAGAAACCTTTTCTCTATTCACCCCTTGAATCAATTTCCTTACTATTCACTTGGCATTCTCCTTAGTCCCTTTATACCTTTTACTTAGCAATTTTGAAGCCTTTTTTTCACCTTTTTGACTTAGTTTCCTTTATGCGGGGATCATGGTCGATCCAATATTTGGCATTGGGGGGAAAATATGGATAACAATTTGGTGACTCACGGGGGGTATCTTCTGCTAGATGAAAAGACCAATTGCCTTGTCATATCCATTGGGCATGGAGTCATGAGAAATAGACATGCTACTATACTATTTTTCCTTTGATTCACGAGCACTTTGATTGCACTCTCTCAATTTTCATAAGAAATCTCATTAATGAAGGTTTTGAAGTAGAAAATTGTTTTAACCAGGGGCTTCATCTGTCTCTCTCAATGAGAGACAAAAAAGCACAAAACAACACCACACTATATACAAAATTGAAATCATACATGCTCCAAATGGAACATGCAGAGCATGCAAAGCACTTAGGAGAAAAATCAATCTACACTACAACAAGACAATGTGCATAAGCACTTAGAGGAAAGAGAAAACTAAACTAATATGTATAGGGTGAGAACTCCCCTTTTAGTAGCAGTGCTTAAGATAGATCCCATTTACTTGGAATCTGTAACTCTTCACCCTCCAATGTAGACAATTGGAAAGCATTGCTACTTTTGCATCTTGTGATCATATAGGGGCCACTCCAGATGGCATCAAATTTGGAATGCCTTCCTGGTTTTGCTCGATCTGCATCCCATTTCAAAACCAGGTCTCCTTCCTGGAAGGTCCTTGCTTTTGTCTTCTTGTCAAAGCATTTCTTGATTGAAGCCTGATTCTTCTCTATTTCTTGGAGAGCATGCTCTCTGGTTTCTTCTAATTCTATCAGCTCCACATACCTGGCCTCCATTGGTCCAAATTCAGACATCTCTAGTTGCTTCACGAGCTCCAATGTTGGCAACTCAAGTGATATAGGCAACACTACCTCTTTCCCATAGACAAGCTTGAATGGAGAGCTTCTGTAGATCTCTTGGGTGTTATTCTATCAGCCCATAAGGCCATTTTGAGCTTTGTGTGCTAGGTCCTCTGATTCTCATCAAGAGTTCTTCTGATGATCTTTAGCAGGTTTTTGTTTGTGGACTCAGCCTAGCCATTACCTTGAGGGTAATAGTTTGATGAAGTACTCAAATAAGTCCCATTCTTAACAGCCCATCCTGTGATTTTGGAACCTATGAATGCTAATGCATTGTCTAATATGATGGTGGCTGGCACTCCAAATCTGGTCACTATCCCTTCATAGAAATCTAGGATACTAGACTCATTTGCTTCCTTGAGTGCCACTTGCCTCGGTCCATTTGGTAAAATAATCTATCATTGTCAGATCCATTTGTGACCTTGGCTTGAGTTTGGATTGATGACTCCAATGAAGTCCAATCCCCATTGCATGAAAGGTTGGTCGACTGAGATTGGGTGCAATGGAAGTGTTGCTAGCCTTTCCTTTCCTTTGAAGAATGCACAATTCTTGCACCTTTTGATCCATGTGTAGCAGTCACTAAACACTCTGGGCCAATAATATCCTACTTTCATGATTTTGAGTGTTGTCACTCTTGGAGAAAAATGGCCTCCAACTGCTTCAACATGGAATTCTTGTAGCACTCTCTCCACCTGATCTATCCTAATGCATCTCAACAGAATGCCATTGATGTCTCTCTTGAACAAGACACCATCAATAAGAACATATGGGATGGCTGTAACCTGAAATGCCTTCTTTTTTCTTTACTCATCCCATGAGGACACAGGCATGTTCGAAGGAAGTGCACCATGTCTTGGGTCCAACAAGGAGCAGGTACATCATCTCTCCCTTCTTCTTGATCATCTTGTAGAACAAGAAACAACCTCCTTTTCACTTTATTTGTTTCATCTTGTTGACCTGAGGCTAGTTGTTCACACAACCCCTTCCCATGGACCAGCTTGGTGACCTTGATCTCAATGTCATATTCCATGACATGGGTGATCCATCCTACGCATGCTTTCATTCAGGTCCTTGTTGAGAGAAGGAATTCTTTAACTCCATGGGAGACCAATAGTTGGATTTTGTTGTTTGAAACCAAATGCTTAAACTTCTTCAATCCTCTTATTACCACTAGGACCTACTTCTCAATGAAGGAGTACCTCACCTCATAATCTTCTAGACTCTAGCTGAAGAAAGCAATTGGTTGTTTTGTACTTTCTTTGTTCTGTTGCACCAAGATTGCAGAAATTGTGTCACTACCACCAAAGGCATACAGTATGAAGTCTTTGGAAAAATCTGGGTTCACAAGAGTTGGGGCTTGTGATATGGCTTCTTTGATAGCCTCAAAACTTTCTTTTCCTTCAGCTTGTCCACCTGAATGTTAAGCTCTTCTTCAGCATCAACGTTATTGGCTTAACAAGGGCAAAAAAGTTTGGAACAAACTTGTGGACAAAATTGATTTTTCCCAAGAAGCTTTGAAGAGCCTTCTTGTGACTTGGCAATGGCAATGCTCTTATTGCTTGAACTCTTTCGGGTCAATTTCCAATCCTTCCTTTGATACGATATGGCCTAGAAGCTTGCCTTCATGGGCCAAGAATATGCATTTTTGGGGTTCAGTGACACCCCAAAACTCCTACATCATTGGAACACCTACCTTAGATGGAAAAGGTGATCTGCTGCATTCTTGGAAAACACTTTGTAATGTCATCCAGATAGATCAACACTATTTTGTTGATCAACCCCTTGAATGCCATATCCATTTCCCTTTGAAAAGTGGCTCCGGCATTGGATAATCCAAATGGCATTTTCTTGTATGCATAGGTGCCCCATTTGGTGGTGAAAGTTGTTTTGAATTGATCATCTTCTTTCACCATGATCTGGTTGTACCCTGAGTAGCCATCTAGGAGGGAGAACCTTTCTGACCCAGACACTACTTGCAAGATCTGCTCCATTGAAGGGAGTGGGTAGTGATCTTTGAGGGAGGCTCTGTTCAAATCCTGAAGTCAACACACAACCTGATTTCTCCATTTTCTTCTAACTTGGGACCAGATTTGCAACCCAACTTGAGTGTTTGATTGGAAATATGATGCTTGCCTCTATCAGCTTGTTCAGCTCCTTCTTCATCAGAGGCTCAATATGTGGGTTGACTGGTCTCTACTTCTACCTGATGGGCTGAGCAGCTTGGATCCAGTTCGATTGTGTGTTGTGCTAGCTTTGGATTGAACCCTCTTAGGTCTTCATAACTCCAAGAAAACACATCAGGAAATTCTTGGCAAAGTTGTATGAATTCATACCTTTCTTGCTTGGTGGCCACTTTTCCAATTTGAAGTGTTTTGTCTTCTCCAACTGGGATTGACTCTGAATCTTCTCCTTTGATCTACATGTTAGCCTTCTCCTTTCTAAACTGATCATTAGGATTGAAAATAGATTCCAGTGTCACTAAGCCTTTGGGAAGCTTGTTTGTATGTAGTTGTACTATCTGATTCCCATACTCTGCTTGCTCTAGTCTGCTCTGGTTTATAGCTGAGAATTCAGCTTCTTCTTGTAGAAATTTAATGATTTGTTGATCATTCTCAAACACCTGCCAGCATGTATTATTATCTGGCACTGTTGGCCTCACAACCACATGGATATGTGGTTGTTCTCTATCTTTTGATGTTGTCAACCACATCAAATGTTTCTCCAACTACTGTAAGTCTATCAGCAACTTCATTCTCCTTCCTAGGTATGGACACAATACTGAAGGCCTCAAAATCCTCCATGAGATCCCATACCCTACTCTTGTAGTTCTTGAGCAGGTCATTTTTGACAGCATTTAGTCCTCTGACTTGATTGGAAACTAGTTCACTTGTCACCAAATACTTGCAAGTTCTTGATTCCCAGCTTCCTTGCCCAATGAAGACCTTGGACTAAAGCCTCATATTCAGCAGTGTTATTTGAGCAAGAAAAACTGGAATCTGAAGGCTGAATAATATCTCATACCTCTGGGGACACAATCATGGCTCCTCCTCCAGCTCCTTGTCTACTCCTTGAGCCATCAAAGAACAATTGCCATACCTCATTGTCATCCTTGTATTCTAGGCTTGATTAGGTCAGGAAGAGGTGATTCTCTTCATGTAGATAGTAGACACCTAGTTCAGATTCTTCCATCTCCTTATAGGGGTCAAAATCATGTTTTTGTTGGCCCACTCATCTAGGGTCAAGTCTGGGATACATCCCACCTTGGTATTTATTTCATTAGTGTTTAGGAGGTCTTCTTGATCAAAAGTTGAGAGTTGGGCATTGATTGGGCTAGGCACATAGGATTCAATATGATAATCAACAATAGGTTCAGATCTGATTGTGGCCTTCACCCCATACCTTGTCCTAAAGAGCATATGTGACCAATCAGCAGATAGGTAGCCTCCAATTTTGGCAGTGAAGTCTCTGACAGACACAAAGCAAAATGTGGTGGCAAATCTATGATTGACACGTTTTGCAAAATAGTCACATTAGGGAAAGCATGTAGAGTGAGACTCAGATCCTTGATGATTCCCATAGTAGTCATTGTTGTCCCATCTAATTGGACTACTCCTCTAGAGATGACCTCATATTGGAGACCCAACTGATCAGCTATTTGTTTGGGCATCACAGAACTACTAGCCCCAGAATCAATCATACAATTGTGCACCAATTTGTCTCCAATAATCAATGAGACATAGAAGGGAGGAGGTCTCAGTTTTTACCTTGTTGTTCTCCATGGTTTCTCCTGGTTGAAACTACATTAGTAAGCACTCTCTCTTGCTTGGTTAGGGGGTGATTTGAACTTGACCAATTCTACATGGCAGTCTGCAATAGATCCCTCTACCCTGGAATGGCCAGTGACTCCCATAGTGAAATGTTCACACTTGTCCTTTTCATCTACTCAATAATATTGAATGAGCTATCTTTTTGCTTGCCCCTTCCTAGACACATTTCTTTCTTGCACATGGGTTGTTACAACCGGTGCTTGACTAGGTTTGGAAGGTGGTCTGGATTGGTTCATCATGTTGGGAGTTGTACTTGGAGCACCAGGACCTTGTGGAGTGATGGAAGGTTGAGGGTCACTTGAGTTCAGTGGTTGGCCTTCTCTAATATTTCTCCTTTTGGACCATGTGTTGGCAGCCACACCTTGAGAGGGGGGAATTGATTCATCCCACAGAAGTCTTCAGCTTGCCAATTGACAAGCATAGTCTCATTTGGGGGCCACCTTGTTGAGCTCCTTATTGTTGATCTTCCTCTTGGCCAGGTTCTTGTGGCACCATACTTGGTTTGCACCATCAAGGCCTGATTTAGAGCACCATTAAAGCACGTTGATTGGTTATGTGGTTGATCACATGGAAAACACCAATCATATTCTTGTGCCATATTGTTACTGTGTTGGGACCAATGCTCTTGATGTTGAAGTTGTGTTAGGATCATATGGCTTGAAAGGTCTAGCAGCTTGGGGTTGTCCTTGGTTCTGGCTCTGATTCATAGTCTGAGGTGGTGGCCTATTCTGTTGATACTTGGGGTCTAGCTTGATATTGAGCCTGGGGCTGGTATGGCCTGGAACTCTGAGCTTGTTGTCTTTTGATGGTCACTAGCTCATTCCCAAAGTTCTAAAGTTGCTTCATCACTTCTGAAACTCTTTAGAGGTATTAGATGATGAAGTGGAAGCTTCAACTGAGCTTTGACTCCTGGGGGTGGGTATAGGAGCTAATGTAGGTGCTTGGCTAGTATCTGGGCTTCCTAACTCAGGGTACAGAGGCATGGATGGCCTAGGAGTGATTTTCCAGCTTGAATCAAATGGTTCTCAGCCCCTATGGAGAGGCTATAGGCTGCAGGTAATGTAGTGCCCCCCATTGACTGAATCATCAGAGAAATATCAAAATTTAAAGCCCTAAGAAAGTATAAGAAGGCACCTTCATTAGTGGGCTTTACTACTTTGTTGGAATCCTATCCCAGGTCCACTGGAATATGAGGTTGAAGTCTATCAGCTGCTCTTCATTTGGGGCTCTCTTGATTGTTGTTAGTTGCTCCAACAAAGACAAGTTATCACCTTTTCCCCAAACTGATTGTGAAGAGCCATGCACAGCTGGTTCCAGTTCTGGATAGAGCCTGCTTCAAGACTCCTAAACCATTGTGAAGCTTTCCCTTTGAATGAAGAGGTGAGTAGCTTGACTGCAATGTCCATCTCATGGATCTCGTGGATTGTATAGACATTTGCAATATCTTGGACATGGTCACCAGGAGAAGTTTGATTTTCCCCAGTGAAATATGGGATGCTCTTTAATGCTGCAATCGGGACTGGTTTTGTGCATTCAAGGTGAGTGGACTACTACCGGTGAAGTTGACATATGGATTTGGTTGTGCCATTTTGATTGGCCTAAGAACCCTTGCAGACTGAAAGAAAGGCCTTGCAGGTGGAGGTGTTGACAAGGTTCTACTTGGTGGAGATGGAGACCTTTGAACTCTTCTTCCTCTCCTTTCTCTTTCCTAGGGATAGATGTAAGTATTCAAATATACCTTCTTTCCTTGCTCTAGACCAGGTTTTCTCATGAATCTCCCAAGCTTGGGCTACTGAAACTAGTAGATTTGTTTCTTTTGGAGTCACTAGATGTACAATTTTAAGGCTTCTTAAAAGCCAGAATCATAACAAGTGTACATCAATCCCTACTTGTAATAAGATGGAGACTTCTTAGTCCCATCAAGGGCATGTAAAAATTGTTAGTGTGAAATCACAACACCCCCAAATGAGTTCTAAAAATCTACTTTTCTAAGGCAAACTCATTTGGTGTGATTGCATAACATTGAACTTTCCCCAAGGTGTGGGACCTTGCAAAATGGGAAAGCTCTCCAGATTGAAGGTTGGTTCCTTATTCCTCTGTTTAGGTGCATATGTAGAAACTTGCAGAGGATCTGTTCTTAATCCTAATCTAAAATTTACCAAGGAGACATGGATAAAAGGAATACAAGAAATTAAAACAAAGATAAACTACGAGGTGATGCACCAAAGGAATGATGAACACTTATTTTGCTAATAGACACAAACCAACAAAATGCATACAATAAACAAGCACAGATAACTAGATATATAATGGGAGACCAGATGAAAGCAAAAGAGAAAAAGGATCTAAAATCAATCACAAACATGTTTTATTGCTCTGTAGATTGATACAGTCCATTACAAAGTAGCCAAGAGGCAGAAACGTAATGCAATTTTGATGGAAGGCATGAACCCCACAAATCCCTTTGCTAAGAGGAGAAGGGAGCCTACAAAACAAAGAATGTCCAACCCTTTACAATGAATCTTGCCCCTGTATTTATAGATTCAACTTGAAAGAAGAAGAGAGAGAGAAGCGGGAAAATAAGGTTGAAGATCAACCACCACTTTGTTAATACCTCTGATGAAATATCTCCCCAAATCCATCTTTACTTGCATCAATCCTTGGTTTGGCACCTTGAAGGAAGAGGAAATGGTGAAACAAATCAAATCTGATCTGGTTGTTGAGGCAAGAAGATCCTGCATTGAAATCCTGAAGATGTTTCCTCCATTTTCTTCCTAACCTCCTCAAAATTAAAGGTGAGGCCTTTCCTCATCGTTTTACAATATTTCGAGCATAGAGTCGAAAGATATGCCCCTTCAAAGTTTGTATCGGATCCACTTTCCCCCGGGACATGTGACATGATTTCGAGCCACAGTGCTCATTTGGGAATCCTTTTTGGATTCATCTTTAGAGAAATGCCGTTAGGACATGTGGTTCCTTCCACTGCCTCCTCCATACTTAGTCAATTTCGAACTTTAGAGAACTCTTTGCCATTTCTTCCCCTTTCTTGCTCGGTTCCTCTGCACCTTGCCCTTCTTTTTAACCTGCTATTCCAAAGTTGAGTTCCTCTGTGACCTATTTATAGATATGAATGAGTTTTCTCAGGTTCTTTCTATGTGGGGTTGTAGCTAATCTGATATTTGGCTCGGGGTGAAATATGGATAACATTACTCATTGGTGAACTTATTTCTACATAGTCATGTCGTTCGAGTCTCAAGAATGCTAGTGCTACTTACCAACATGCATGAATTACATATTCCATGATCTTATTTAGAAGATTGTGGACTCGTATAATGACGACCTTCTAGCTAAATCCAAAAACATTGTGATCACCCTAAGGTGCTTCACATCATCCTCACCCATCTCATTGAATACGGTACCACGTTGAATCTAGAAAAGTGCATATTTGGAGTGACAAGATTGAAGTTGTTGGTTTATATCATCTCTTCACGAGGGATCGATGTGGATCCAACAAAAATATGAGAAGTTCTAGAAATGATCCCACCATCAAATGAATCGGGCATTTGGTCATTTCTTGGAAAGCTTTGTGTAATCCACAGGTTTATTCCTTATTTAACCTTTACTATTCATCCGATAAATAATTTTTTAAAGAAGGATTTCTACAACATCTGGATGGATGAGTGTCATAAGGCATTTAAATCAATCAAATGATTCCTTCTATCACCTCCAACACTCATGCCTCCCAAATCAGATCACCCTCTCATTCTATATTCACGAGCTACAGACATCTCATTAGCCTACATGCTAGCACAAGAAGACGATGACAAGTGTGAACACATAATTTACTTCATCAGTCATATGTTGCTAAACTATGAGACGTGTTATATATAGGCATAAAAGGAATGCCTTGCTATAGTATTTGTAACAAAATGGTTAAGGCATTACATGTTTAACCAAGAAACACAGGTTATTGTTAAAATAGATTGTCTTCAGACATTCCTAACACAGGGTTCTTTATCCAAGAAATTTGGACACTTTATAACCTTAATGGGAGAATTTGAGTTAACCTATATCAACCAAACATCCATCAAAAGACAAGTCATGGCTGATTGGTTGGCATATAACCCATAAGATAGTGGAGAGTTAGTATACTTGAGTTTCCCCAATGAGTGTATATACTACATAGAAATCAGACCTCCCATTGCTTTGCGTGTCCATGGTATTCGGATATTGTCAATTTTATTATGGACCATAGATACCACGAGAGAGAAAATTCTAGATGAATACATGTCATAGCTGCCAGTACATAGTTATAGAACAAGTGCTCTATCATAGAGCTTTTGAAAAATGTTGCTAAGGTGTGTCAATGAGGAAGAGTCTAAAAAGATCCTCTATGGAGCCCAGAAAAGGTTTGTGGAGGTCATTTTGGAGGACATGCAACCACTAGAAAGATACATCGGATGGGTTATTTCTAGCCCACCTTAGAACACGACACAAGTAGAGTACATACAAAAGTACCATAAGTGCTAGGAATTCTCTCACGAGATTCACATTCCTACCCAAGATCTACAATTGATTGCAACACCTAGCCCTTTTCCACGTGGGGCTTAGATTTGATAGGGAAATTATCTCCCTCATTGATGGATGGCCACAATTTCATAATAATGGCCACAAAGTATTTCACGAAGTGGGTTGAGGCTATGCCTCTTACCACCATTCCAGGGTCTATAATTGCAAAGTTCATTTTGAACCAGATCATTTGTAGATATGGGGTCCCACAGTCATTATCTTTGATAATGAAACGTCATTTAAAAATGAAGAGGTGCATGAGTTGTGTGAAAAATTCAAGATAAATCATCACACCACCTCTCTATACTACCCTCGGAAAATATAAATGTTGAGGTAACTAATAAGATGTTAAAGTCCATCCTCCTAAAAATTATTAAGGAAAACAAGCGCGATTAGCATTTAAAGCTATTTTTGGCCTTGTGGGCCTATAGAATGTCAATAAGAACACGATGGGGGCAAACCCATATTCCTTAGTATTCATTTCAGAATCGATTTTACTACTTGAAGTTGAGATACCCAGTCTCTAAATATCATTACAAGGAATCTTAGGAGAAGAAGGATATCATGAGGCATGGCTCGTTGAGCTAGAAACCCTCGATGAAGCTTAGCTTAGAGCTGAGGCACACCATAGAGCTTACACTAACAGATGTTCTAAAAATACAATAAGAAGGTATATGAACATGATATATTCATTGGAGATCTAGTATTGAGACTTGACAACTAGATAGACAAGAAAACCAGACGAAGGAAGGAAATTTAGGCCCAAGTGGTTGGGCCCATATCGAGTCATGGAGGACTAAAAGAATGGGGCATATCACCTATGTACTCTAGAGGGTGAAGAATTTGGTGAATTCATCAATTCACTTCACTTAAAACATTACTACACATGATCCATCTGCATTTCCACATGTATACTATTGCATCCACATTGTATTTCATTCGCTAATTTAGATTGTAAATTTTTGATAAAGGAACTTACCTTTCAAGAAAATTTTAAATTTTTTTGAAAACATTGGAAAATTAATCAATCACATTTCTTCAAATATTTGTAATATTATCATTAACATTTCTAATCATTCCATCAGTTCAATAAGATAAGATGAAATTTTGACACTAATCCTACCAAGGCATGCATACTTGGTTCGACTTGTAGTTTTCTTCCAACATACGTGTCTTTGCCCATAGTCTATTCCAGAAGCTTCTTAGTGTCATATCTTTCCCCAAATAACCTCTTTGGTAGTAAAAGTAGTCTAAACAGCTTTACCTAGATTGGTTGTTCACCTATCTCACCTTCGGTGTTGAGCACTTGCATCTTACTCGATTGTGTGGGGCTGAGGCTATGGGAAATTTCTCCCTCCAAAAATCACAACTCAAAGTTAAAAGAAAAAGTATACATGTCAAGTCAAAATCAATACAAAATTTTCATTTCCACACTTCCTTACCTCACCAACCTTTAGTGTCGAGTCCACGCCTCTTACTAGTGGCATGAGATTAGGAAAGGAGGGAGCTCCCTTACTCACCTATGCCTTGTCTTTGGTGATGAACCCATGATTCCTACTTTGGTGGCATGGGGTAAGGTGTAGGGGATCTCTGCAAATAAGTTAAAAGAAATTTCATTCAATAAAAAAGTGCTTTGAAATCTTAAATCCCAAGAAAGTGAATTAGGTGTGTATGTTCCACAAGAGTTTAAACCTTAAAACTAGATGTTGTTAATCGGAGGCCATCTGTGAGTCTAATTCTAGATAAAATTGCAAGAAAATCACATTCTAGAATGTGTAGTAAATTGTGTGTAGAGTTAGGTTGTAGGTTTCTAATTAGATTTCTGTCAAAATCTTGTCTTTTTCTCACCATTTCCATCTATCAAAATCATATAACCTAGATCCCTTTTGGCTCTCGGTGATGAGACATCACATCTTACTAGTTGCATGGGGTTAGAAGAGGAGTGGGCTTATTTTCTTATTACAATAGTCATCACAATTTGCCAACCAAATAAGAAGTATCAAATATTTCTTGAAAAACCAAAGTTTCAACATTACATTGTGTTTGCATTAGAATCATATAAAACAAAACTACAAAAAGAAATCATTCTATTAGCATATCATCATCCACTTTGTATGCATTTTGAAAAGAATATGAAATCGAGATTTTAAAACATCTAAGACTACACATGTGAAGAAAACCATAAATGAAGTTAACTTTTGTGCAAAGGATAACCGAATCAAAAATAGATATCTGTATATATCATAGTGAATCAAGTCTATATACAATGCCATCACACACTAGGTGTGGTCAAAACACTTGCAATGAGCACAAAAATCCAAAAACATCATATATATGCCTAAAAAAATGGCATAAAAGCAATAAGGGATCAATGGCCTATCCCTCTCTCTAGGAACTCGAGATGATGCACGGTTGTGGCGAGGATTCCTACTACGGTTTTGATGTCATGAATGTGTTGAGCGGTGAGAGTGACCATGAGATCGACCACTAGTCATGGCCTCGCTGCGTGAGTGGCTCCACCTTGCCATCCTCTTTGTCATCTCATATGCGATAATCTTCTTATCCCGAGAAGTTAAGATCTCCGCAGCCTTCCAAAGAGGCAAAAATACATCGATATGTCATGCATCCTGTAATGGTTGTCCCAAATCGTTCATCAACTCTGCATGATTCTTCCTCAAAGGGATCAGTAAGGTATCAACATAGATCCTACGAATAAGATCTCACCGGCCGTTAGCAGTGGATGAAAAACAAAGAAAAAAACAACAAGTTAGAAAACATTCAAAACCAAAAATAAGTAAAATGACTAACATACTATTAACTCTAGCTAACAAGGTCAAGAAAAGAGTATCTACATACTTGGATCTTTGGGCATCCAGGTGGGATCAACCGCGGTGGTGGTGGAGGTTCCGTAGAAGTACACTTTGGCCCATCAAAGATTGCTCATCATCGCCTCCCTCATGAAGAAGTGGCTCCTCAGAAACTAGAGTCTCCTTCTCTACCTCTACCTTCTCTCTCTCTACCATAGAGATCTCCTTTGTAACCCTCCACTCTATATCAATATCATCCTCCTCATTGTGATCCTCCTCTCCTCCCTCCTCACCAATCTTACCCTCAGTCTTTGTCTTTGTATGGGCCTCCTCCTCCTCCTCCTCCCTATGGTGAGTGGGTGCATCCTCGATATAGAGGAGTGTTGCTTTCACTCTAGGAACTGGGACCCTATCCACACTAATAGGTACCCCTGGTGTAACAATAGTCCAACCATTCTCTCCCTTAGGGCCTGATTGAGCCTCTCTAATACCATGGTAAACAATAAGAAAAAATTGAAGTGCATCATCATATGAATACCCAAACCGCCGAAGGACTTTGTCAATCGGTGGATCTCTAGCCTAGTCATCCTATCCACTAACTACCTCACACCACTACAAGAAAGTAGTATGGTTTTGTCATCACCCCATCTCCCAATCAGGTCCTGATACGGTATAAAAATGAAATATTCCACACTAAAAGAAGCAACCAGATGATGTGCCCCTCTGAGAACAAACAAACATTTCCATCTTGTAGCCACGATCATCCATATATCCTATATGCCAAGTCCCCTTTGGTAGGGGATGATACACTCATACACCCAACACATCACCAAGGAAGGGTGGCTCAAGGATTTCCCCTGTAGCCTCATAACATGGTATAGATCATGGTATGTGGTCCCAAGAATGTCCACACCCCAACAAAAATCCTCCCATGTTGCTTAATAACCATAATAATAGGAGCCCAACAATATAAGAGCTTGTCCTCACCCTTGTCTCCCACCAAACACGAGGCCAAGATACCAATGATGGCCTTGCAGAGAGTGGGGATAGGTGTGGAGGCAACTGATAATAGTCACATACCCTATTTGGCACCCACATTGGGTGCCCCATCATCTCCCATATAAGATGCCCACTATCTATACAAAACTGGAGAACCTTTCTCCAATGTCAACCACCTCCCAGTCACAGGTACGCCAATAATCCTGTAGACATCCTCGAGAGTGATGGTCCACTCTCCCCTAACACCAGAAACCAAAAATGCTTTGGTCGAATCCCAATAAGACAATAGGTCGTATAAAATCTAGCTGACTTGTGTTATGTGTGGCACCTGAGAGATCCTCCACAACCTAGCCTAGTGTAGTAAATCTCTCTCTCAACTGTGTCAATCGAGCAATAATGCATGAGAGCCAATCACACTCTCTCTCCCAACTCCAATGAACGTATAAATCCTTCTACATTCACCAAAACAAGAAAAAGATCAATTTAGTAACATGTTTCAAGGCATAAGCTCATCAAAAACAATATAAAACAACTTAAAAGAAAAAAATCATCCAAGTTAGTCAAAATAAGGTTCTGCCTTGACAATTACGAAACTACTACTCTATGCGGGGTGATAGTTGAGTAATTTTCGTAAGCATTTACGCAACTACCCACCTACGCTAGGTGGTGGTTTCGTAACCACCACCATACACGGGGCATTGGTCACATCTAGAACGAACGAGTCATCCCCTTTGACCCAAAAATTTAAAAAATGACAAAAATGACCATTTTAGATAAAACAAAAGCTAGAACCTCTTAGGTGACCCCCTAGGGAACATTTTAACACAAGAAAATTTTAAAATAACCCCCATAGGTGTAGATTTTTGAAAATTTACATTTTTAGGTTTCAAATAAACAAATGTGAAATACTAACCTTTGTCTTCGCCACTAGGTCTCTCACTTGCGGGGCCATGATCGCATCGTCACACACATCGTTTGACTATACTCTCGCTCAAAATTGTGACCGTTGGTCTAGAGCTCAAAAATTGCAATGAGGATATGAAAAAAATGAGTTTGAAAATGAGTGTTTTGGTCACATATATGCTTTATTTTAACTTCATTTTGAATGTATGTGGTTTATAGGGTTGGAGCGTTGGCACATGCATACTTTTATCCCTGCGCAGATGGTAATTCCTCTTGTCATTTTGTTTTAGTGTTTATTTTTTTATATCGTATCTATATGCATTTGAGTATGGATTTTGTCTTGCATGTAATGAGATCTTGGATGGAAAATTTTTGGCACACGGGCATGTCGGGTATAGCTTCTAACTCTGCATTTTAGGAATGTCATACTCGAGTCTACGTTTTTACGCCTCTTCATGGCTAAAACGCTTCTCCGAGGGAGTAATATGTACACACCCAAATTTTCACATGATAACTTGGCAAAAAATGGTTCAAAGTCCCCAATGATGATTTAGTCTTTTCCAAATATGCTCGATCTCCTTAACCTCTTTGCAACTTATATTTGTAGCCTAGTTTACCTTACTTAGCCATTTCCTACTTTTCTATAGCTTCACGTAGCATTTTCCTTAGTTTTTATCCTCTACTTACAGAACCACCACACTAACTAGGCGTTGGTTTAACCACCACCCCCGCGTAGGGTGGCGGTTTCATGTAAATTTTCTAGAACTCTTCGTGCGTGAATTAGATGCGTGTTACTTCACTCTAGTTCACTTTTAGCACACATTTGTGAATCAATTTAGCTAATTTTTGGCTTGATTGATTTGTATCAATATCCTCTTTCACTTTTGATTTCTAATTGATTGTTTAACTTCCCCTTTATGTGTTGATGTGGCACCCCATGATTGCCAAGTGTGATAGTGCACAACCCAACCAACCTTCTATAAAACCATCACTTATTCTAAAGCAAAAGGGCTGGAGAATTTTTTCATGTATTTCTATGTTATGCTGCTACAATCCTACTAGAGATTACACAATCAAGCTCTGTTCACTTGCATTGTTCTTCCTCTGCTTGCATTGCCACCAGATTGCCCAGTAAGCCATTACTTTCTCCAACACCTTCTTCTAGCTTCCTCTATATTCTCGATCCTTGAACTCATGTGAACACCGAAGTTTGGAAAATAATATTGAGGGGACACAAAATCACACCACAAATGGATTGCCAAAACAATGCAATTACCAGGTTGGGGTTATAATTGGGTTTCATCATTTCTTTAAATATTTATTCAAGAAATTTGTATGCACATTATTTACTATAGTAGAAAAGGTATTTCCATTTTCATTTGTTGCAATCATTGAATAGCTACAGTAGATATTTTCCTTCAAAAATCTTTCTTAGGATAGATAGCTTCCTTTTCCTATCTCTGTAGATTTGCAAAGAGGTGATTCTAGAAGAAATATTCTGTGTTAATTTAGAAATAAACCAAAGCATCATTTTATCTATAATATCCTCCATAAAATCTTTCTTTACTTTTGACGGGGAAGTTGTAGGTGAAGAAAATCTTTGGTGAAGCTCTAATTTCTTCCTTTGCCTCTGAGGTAGAGTAGAGGATTTAATTCATGTTCATTATTTAGTGAAGCTTTAATTATTTAGAATAGATTAGATTTCTTACGTATAAATAGAAAACTACATTTTGTGTGTTTTAAGATTTGTTGATTAGATTAGAAGCTTTCATTTATTCATTTAATTCAGAAGGTTCCAAAAAACACAAAAATTATTCTTTTAATTAGATTAGTTGTTTTGTATTGTTTCACTTCTTTTATATTACAAAATATAAAAAAACATAGTGTAGTCTTTGCTTATTTGGATCAGATTGTTATTTTCTTTTATTAGATTAAAACATTTCAAATACACACATGATAATTAATTGACGAACAAGAATGAACATATGGTAGTGATCCATGGGTCCCATAACCAAACGGGCCCGAATTACTTACAGACATAGATACTGGACTTCATCTGCTTGTCCTTAGAATGTCATCATGGTACTCAAACAAAATTTCACAATTAAATGTTTTAAACATCGCAGATGACAAGGATTACGAATATTGGATTTCCCCTAGCAACAAATTATAGAGTAAACACGTATGACCATACAAGAACCACTACCAAAAATATTTTACATTTGTGATCTAACGGTCCCCAAACCGAATGGGACTAAAGGCCAATTAGACTTAGACATTGGATTACGTGCATTGGTCTTTATAATGTCTCCACTTCCACCCAACATTATTAGACAACTGAACATTCTAAACGAATAAGCTCATCGAGCCCTCACATTCAGGACTAAACCAACTCACCTCCCATAGAGCAAGTGGAACCACACCTCTCTCTCATTTATACCATGACCTTGTTTGGAAATAATTATGAGGTGCCCATTGGTTTTCCATGCATCCCAAAACCATTAGAAAGGATTTTTGTGGAGCTTGATATTGATTGGAGTCTTCATGTTGTTATTCTTTTGATACATCCATTATACCCATTCAGGTTAGAAGGGCCTTCCTTTCGCTTGACGAGAAGATTATGATATTGTGCATCGAGGACATTATTTTTCCCTGATAACTTGTTCATCCCATTTTGACACATTTTCATCCACATATCACATTTCGCTATTCATAGCTATCCACACATTCCACGATCCCAACACGACCTCGGGAGGTCGAGTGTGATTGAAGGTTGTGTGTCGATTTTCATTAAATGCATGAGTTCCCATGTTGGCATGTATATAATCCTTTGAGCCTTATAATATAGATTAGCAATAATAAGGTTTGGGCAAGAAGATGATCTATCTAAGGACCCCATAATATCTTCATTTGTTCAATAGAAGAATAAGAGGTAACTTGAAGAGTTGGAAGCTAAAAGAGTGCATCACATCAATATATTTATAACACTCAACAAAAGTTAGGGTAGGAGTAGGTGAAAATGTGCAAAATCTTCCACACATTCATTTACTTTCCATGGAGAAATAAACTCAGGACTTTCATCAAGATTTATGCTAAGAAAATTAGTTGCATTCTCACCTTAGTGTAGGAGTAGGAAGGTTGATTCAAGTGCCACATACTTCATAAAAATCAAATCTACATCAACATTAAGAGAAATGCTTTTTAGATATCCTTTTGTGTTGTTGCCAAGACACCATTGAAATAAATTCATATATGGCCAAGACACCATTGAAATAATTTTGTGCATTGCAAAAATGGAATTTGGTGAAAGTGGTAAGAGGGAGATAGTAAATGAGAGTGTACTATAAAATTATCATCATCAGTTTCAAGAAGAGTAAAATCCAAGCCTCATGGGAAATTTCCTTTAGAAGAAAATAAGAAAGACTTAGTTATGAATAGGAAAATAGGATATTGGACCTATCATCATGAATACTCCCACACTAATAGTGATTTCACTCAATCTAGTGATTGCACACTAATCTAATGATTTTTATGATGGTCTACTTGTATACTCCCAACTAATAGTGATTTCACTCAATTTAACCCAAATAGAGTCTTGCACATGATTGTACAGGATGTCAGAGATATCCTATAAGGAGAATTTTACACACATATAAAAACTTTAGTTTCTTTTTTCCTCTCTACTAAAGGTTTAAAAACCATTCTCATCATAATAAAAATCCCTTTCTACATGGGAACACCAAAACTTCTCACAATACATTTCTAGGACTAAGCCTTATGGTAGAACAAAGATTCATAACAGGGTTTTATCAAAAAATTAGAGTCTTGGAGTATTCTAAATTAATGTATACATGCTTCAAACCTTCCTAAACATCATCCACACATTGGCTCAAGGAGAGAGGTAGTTTACCCTATTTGAGTCATATGAACTTAATTACAATGATGTGATGAGATTTAGGGATTAGTTGGTCTCAATAACATCATGCACAATAAATCAAATGTGATTGTATGATGTGTTTTTGGGTTTTATGGACCCTAACTACATCATTATCTGAAATAATTAGTTATATGAGTGAAGAATCCTCCTAAAATGATGGATTTTTTTAGTAAGGTATACTAAGAGAAGAAGTGAGAATCACTTGATGAATGGACCACTAAGATCAATGAATAATTCCCTCTTTCACTTAAACCAATCCATCCAATCCATGAAACACTACCATGCCTTTTTACCCTCTTGCACTTGATGAGAACTTGAAATAATTACCTACACAATGCAACCATGATGATCCTTCCACTTGGGAAACATAGTGACTAATGAAATGTGAGACCAAAAACCTTCCGACCTTGAGATGGGTGAAGGTAGGAGATTAAATGAATAATGCTTCAATATTTTGATCAACCCATCGATGAGATGAGAAACACACTGAGACCAAAATGCAATTTGAGACCAAAATTTAGAACTGAGAGGGCTTCCTTCTATTAGAGTCATAATTCAACTATTAATTCTTCTTATTTTTGAAAAGGGACTTTTACAATACAACATTAAGTCACTTAAGTGAATACGAGAGAAAAGTTCACCACCTACAAATACACTCAATGAAGGAATAAAATGTTAGAGAGAGCGTGAGAGAGGAGAGAAAAGAAGAGAGCCATAAAAATTTAGAGATAGGAAAGCTCTTGCTTTATGAATAATATTATTCTAATGGAATTTTGAGGAAATGCTTCATGAATGAGAGTCTAAATTTTGACCTCTAAAGCACTGATGAATAGGAAGGCACTATAATTTTAATCTCCTTCTTACTATGAGATATTCTAGAACATCGAGATATTTTTTTAGAAACATTATTACGATATTTACATTGTGATGATGATAGAGATGCTCTCTTCTAATTACAAGGAAATATTTATGATCACTCTTTTATTTTTATAGGCCTCCACAAATCACCCTAGTGATCACAAATCAACTCCATGATGCCCAAACCTTTTGTGATTATTTTCACTTCCTAAAATAGGTCTTCACCATGTAGATGGAAGGATTAATAAATGAATGGAATTCTTGTCATGTGGCCACATGTTGGAATGAAATGAGGTGGTTGCAATTTCCTTCCTCATTTTTAAGTGTGATCATAAGTAATTCCACTACAAGGTTATAATGTGTTTAAAAACACTACCAATCTAGTGACATCAAGTGAAACTCGAGATGATTTCTCTTTCTTGCCATAGATGGTGCTCTATATGAAGATCATCCTCTTATCCCTCTTGGCTCCAAAATTCTCCTCTTATGGAATAAACTTTAGGATGTTGATATAACTATTTTTTGACTCATATGACTCTCATGAAGATAGATGATGTCTTGATCCTCCACACAATGATGGTCTTGAATGCCTCAAGTAGCTTGACTAGCTCATCTTGGATTATTCCTTAAAGAGGTTTGAACATGATGGTAGAGTTAGGATATGATGATCCTCAACTTACTCCATGAGCTTCCCATTTCACCTTTAAACATGATGAAAACATTTTTAACTTCAAAATTCACTTCCTAGCCAGATGTTACCTAATGGAAACATGCTTATAATATCTGGACACCTCTTTTACTCGATTACTCCTCATGGAAATAGGTTTCCTCCTCTAGATGGAAGGATTGATCACTGATGAGAATTGAAGGAATTTTTATGGCTATCTACATGTTATTTACCTCTAAATACATTGAATCAATGTGAAACTCACTCCTTCCATGAATTACAAGATGTGAGCACATCACCAAGCATTGATTAATTGTTTAGAAACAATCTCAAGAGATATGCATTGTTTGTGAACTTGAGACAACTTCCATCACCACTCATGGTGATAAATTATAATCATGATCATGATGATAATTACCTTTATGAATTGAATTTTAATGAGGTTCTTGATGTTTGGATCCTTCACAAAACCTCATGATTCTCCACAATTACACACGTTGTCCAAGTGATTCATCATTTTACACACGTGGACACCTTGATTTTTTCCTTTTCAAGTCATATTTTGATCCCCACAATGTAAATTTTTATGATTGTATTTCAACCAAGATGACTTCCTTCTTCCACAATCAAAATGAGGTCCCTCTTGTCCCCCTTACACCATGGGGACATGTAAGGGGACAATGGGGACACCTAGGACACCTTGGTGTCCAAAGTGTGATTTGGGGAGGAGGATGAGGTCACAATTTGGTGTCCTTCATGTAAAAATTTTTCCTTGGGGGAAAGAGGGACACAAAGTGTCCAAAGTGTAACTTTTCCTGATTTGGAAAGATAGTTTTGCCTTAGATGTCCATTTTTAGACATTGAGCTTGATTTTTTCACCACGAGAGCTTAAGAAAATGGTTCGGGGTCTAATATTATATGAATTTGAATCCAAATCACATTTAAAGTTCAATGGAATCATTATAAAATTCAATTATTCTTGAAACTCAAAATTTAGGGCCTATTCCTTCTTGAACTAAGAGGGGTAGTTGTAGAAGATTGAAATATCTCTCAATAAATTACTTAAGCCTTAGATAAAAAAATTATATTTCAAACTTATAGAGGATTATAATATATTTCATATGAATATTTTTTTCCTCTTAACTCATTTGGGAACTCTTGAAATCTTCTAGAGAAGACAACATTCATCATTGAAGCTCTCATTCCCTACACCCTGAATACCCATTGTTGAACATCTGGATCCTCATGAATGAGAGATAAACTTTCCTAAATTTTCATAAATTTATTCAAACACATTTAATTATCTCCAAAATCACCCTCGATGATTTATAATTCCTTGAAATGTTCTCAAGGGTGTTTACCAATTATTGAAATGGCCAAAAATGGCCTTTTTAGGCCTCTGAAGGAAGTTATCTTTCATTTAATCTTACTGAATTAATTTATCACCTTGGGTAATCATCCCTGACACTAAAAAACTTGAAAAACCCATTTAGGAATTTCATTCTAGTTTTGTTAAGGTTAAATGAAGGAGACTAACAAAGGAAGGATGCCTTTGGTGTCGGAAGCCTAATTTTCAATTAGGGGCTTAGTTTTCATTTAGGAAAATTTTTTAATTTTTAATCATAGCTTGTATTTTATGACAATGTGAATTTGGACTCAATTATACCCCCTAATTATATCATGCATTACATAGTTAGTTGATTGGTTCAATAAGAGAAGAAATATTGATTAAATTGAGCCATGTGAAACTTATTGGAACTATATGATTTGATTTTTTACTTCATCTAGGACTAATTAAAAATCTAGGCATGAATCAATCAGTCAATTTGATTGAAATTGAAGATGCAATTTGTGATGCAGGAGTATCACGGGGAATTGAATTTCTTACATAAGTTTTACAATATTAGTTAAGTATGGGCACACACAAGGATGGTGAGAAGGATAATGGAGAAAGGAAAGTGCAACACAAAAGTTGGGTGATGGTGATGATTACGCAGGGCTTTCACAAATGCTTTGTGTAATAGTTGAATTGTATAATGCACATTGATTACACAAGTGAAAGAGCACAATGTGTGCATGAAGTGAGTCAAGTCTACCATTTGAGGGGCTAGAGTGACAAGGAGTAGAGAGACGAGTTGAGTCACACAAAACAAGTGAAACTTTTCAAGGGTCATGAAGAAACACCATTGTAATAGCTTTAGGATTTTTGTTGATTTTTTGTAATAGTCCCAATAGTGGGAGTAGTATTTGTAGATGTCATCAAGGATTTTCAAATTAATAAAAACATGTACATGTGTTTTGATTTGTTATGTATTATAAGGCATTTCATGAGTCCATATATTTGAGCAACTGTTATTATCTTTGAGAGTTGTGAGGTTTGTAAAATCTAATTTTGACACATCTAACACTCCTACAAATGTCAGTAAACAATCCAAAAGGCCCCAAAACCTAAACAATGACTATATTATTTCCAAAATAGACATCGATTGTAGAATTTAAACCTAAAATTTAGGTTGAATGTTGAAATCTTGAAAAATACCTATGTATTGACTATATTAGATTATGAAAAACTATCTCCTAAACGTGACTCATGGAGCTATGAGACTAGTTCCATAAGGTGCAGAGTGACCCTAATTTATTATATTTACTAAAATAAATTTAAAGTATAATAAATAATAAAGTATAAAGTATAAAAATAAAAGTACAAAATTTTCATTTATTATTCTTTATACTTTATTGTTTAAATATACTTAAAATATTATACTTGAACATTTATTTTCATAAATAAAAGGTTCCCAAAATCACATACATTACTCATAGACTAAGGAATTCCTATGTGTTAAAATGCATGCACACATTTTTTAATGTGTACGTGTTCCTTGAATTATGCACACAAACCAATCCTACTAGGCTTGGAAATGCTTTGGTTTCCCAAACCTGAGCCTTGACACCTATTACAACACAACAACCTATGTTTTTTGAAAAAAATGCATAAAATTGTCATTTTTCACCATGATAAATCCTACAAAAATGATTGCAATATTTCTTAAAAATATGCCTACAACAAAGAAAAACTATCCTCTTTCTAAATATATACTTTTTTTTTTTTTTTTACTATTGTAAGGTTTCCATTTATATTTATTTCAAACTATGTCTTTATACCTCTATTTTTAGTGATTGTAAACGCCTATCTTTTGTCATGTATCTTTTGTTTCACTTCTCCAAATTGAATAAAAATTATACAATCCCAAACTAGGACTAATTCTATACATATTAAAAAAAAATCTAATTTTTGATATTTTTTTAGGTAGTTAGGGGGCATAGTCGGCTATCCATTATTTTTTAATTTTCAAAATATTTGTACTTGGAAAATCATAAAAAAATAAATACTCACTAAAAAAATTAAAAATCCCCAAACTAGATGTTCTATCTATCTTTCTACCAAAGGGTTTTCAAAAATACTAAATAGTGCTAAAAAAAAGGGGGGGGCACAACTGACTATCTACTATGTTTTTTACAAAAAAGGAGCACCTATTGACATTTTAATCTTTAACCCACTTACACTTAACCATTTTTTTAAAAAAATTAGTAGTTTAGAAACTAGACTCGAAATGCTACAATTCATGTTCTTATAACATCTTCAAATTGAAGTCTCTAAACTCCACAACATACATGTATGTCCTCCTTCCTCCTAAATATTATCCAAAATTAGTGTTTTTCCATATGTTCAAATTAGAAAAAAATAGGACACATGACACTATCAAATGTACCCACCCCACCTGAATTAAAGATCCAATGGTACTCACCTACAAATCCCATAATCCATCCCTTTCCTCCTCCTCCTCTTCCCTCCCCATCCCTCCCCATCTCTCTCGCTATCTATTTTCTCTTCATTTTGGTTATATGTTCCTTGTATTTAATTTTTAAAAACATATTGCACTTCAATTTCAACATCCATCTTCTCTTTAAAGTTAGACATGTGTATCCTCTTTTCTTTCGCTAGAATGTGGTATCCAAAACATGTGTATATCTTCTTCTTTCTCTTTCCAATTCTCCAAAATGACTCTTCCCACATATTTTCAAATCATGATAAAAGAGGAGGATCAACTATGCTAGATGCATGATCTTGAGAGGCTTCCTTAGAGATATAATCTAAGGAACAAATTCTAAATCCTTATGCCAAAGGATTTGTGGCATCCCAATGTGTAATGCCTTGAAAATTTGTCTCTTCTTTGTTTGTTGGACTCAACAAAATTGTGTGACCCCAAAGATGAGTCTCGAGTTTGTTGTGATCTCGCATATCCCATGAAGCCAATACATTAAATTATTATCAATATAATTATTTTAATTAAATGTGTTTGTGATTTAATATTTTATCTATATGTTTACATGATAATGTATTCTCTTGGAGGGTTATGTTTGTATGTGGTCATCAAAATATAGTGGAAGGATTTAAGCATTTAGGGTATTTCAATTGCACTTATCATCTTTGGTGACTTAACCTATTGGATCACTCTCGAATCCACTTGTATTGTGTGCACCTCATTCCGTGTGAGAGAGAATGTGTTAGAAATATAATATATGACACATATTCTCAAATATTTCATCATCAAATATGTGGTTTTCTAATGTCATATTTGAATGAAATTAGGTATAATATTAGAGTAATCATATTTATATTGGTTTATTTGCGAGAACTTTTATAGATTCATCCTAGAATATAACGGTAGTAATTGTTGACTTTAAGACACCCCACTTCTCCTTCAAAAGATTGACATAATTGATATGTGGTTCATGTGTGTCTTCTCTGTGCAAAGAAGAGTTTTGCATACATTCCCCAAACATTTCCCCCATCCCTTGACTTTTCCTCCCTCAATCCCCTTCTTCACTAATCCTTGATCTTTGTCCTTGATGTTTCACTCCTTGAACTTTAATTTCTTCAAGGCATCCCTATCGGCGTTTCCATTTCACCGATTGTGTGTGATTACTAGTTATAGCTTCTAACTATATTTGAAATTAAAGTTAAGACAATTTTAATAAGTATTGATTCGAATAATTTAAATTAGTATTTTTTTGTAAATTGTGTAAGTACAAAATTCCTAACATTACATTTCATCAATGCTCATATAATTCAAAGTCCAAGTCGAGTTATTTTTAAAAATTAAGTTAAGCGTCAAATTTTAGTGTCATTGTTTTTAATATTTAGTATATTTTAGAGTGCAATACTTTTAATTTATTGGTGTTTATAGGTTGTTTCTTTAGTTTTTATCGTATGTCATCATTTTAAAAACATATATCAAATAAATTATTTGTAAACGGATGTAATTTATATGGAAATTGACATACAAAATATTTCCCATTGTGGAAGGGAGTTATAAAAATAAATACAATGTGGAAATAATCAAGCTTCATGTTCCAATCAATTAAGTAAAAAAAAACATACTAGAGGAAGAGGAAACGATGAATGAGGTCATTCATCAATCTCTCATCAGATCACTAATGAAAAGACCACACATCTCTAGTAGTGAAAAATCAATAGCGCCATAATGACTAATATTAAGGGGGAATTATAGTGGTAGTGGAGATTTCATATGTTGTGCATGATCAAGTGGTAACAATCATGTGTAGTGGCTACATACACAATAGTGAGGACACATGTCCTCAATTTTTCATTTTTAGTTTATATTTCATGTGTGTGACTAAGAATAAGAATAAAAGAGCATCCTCATTCTTGTGCACATTTATGATTTCAATATCTATCCTATGGTGATGATAATGCAAAAAGATCTGGATCATAGATACTAAATAAGTCCAAGTTTTTTTATTAGAGTGATTGGTTAGGTTGACATGTCCCAATGTGGTACATGTTTTTATTGAAAAGTTTTAAGGTTCCCTATTCATGGCTAATGTAGTTCCCATAATAAAAGGTAGGGGTTAAGAAAATGTGAAATTTCTAGAGCAACATGATGCTTAGTTGTAGGTGGTTTTTTCTCCCATGTTCACCTCAAAGGGGGAAATATTAGGAATTTATTATTAGTGCGCACATTTGTTTGATATTATATATTTAGTGAGTAATTATTCAATATGTTTTGTGAGTTATAAAAATCACATTGAGTGAGATAAGCAATATTATAGGAGAGATAAAGTGGGAGTGTTAGAGTAATATAAGGGATAGATTAGCTACAATTTTTAGTCACAAATTCACGAACTTACTACTATAATTATACCGCAAAGTATGTTATTTTATATATGGATCTTGCATAAGAAAAGTATTCACTAATGACCTATCCCCTTGTCCTATCATCGATCTAGTTGGTCGTCATCGTCATTTATCTTGCACAATCATTAGTTACTCTCACGATTCGGTCATCTCTCGGAGAGTCTTAGCTGTCATTATTCACTCAATTATCATCAATGGTATTTGAATAGGATGCCTAGGGAAGGATTAGGGTGCCCATGGGCACCACGGTCCTCATTTCTAGGTGCCCTAGTCCCTCTCACATTTGGTTATCATTTAGATATTTGAGGCTTATATTTGTAATTTTCCCTCTCATTACTTGTTATTGATATGAAGTACACCTCTGCTAGATGGCAATCTAACTTCACACTTTGGTCGGTACAATGGGATCCCCTCTAAGTTGTGGGTGTCTCAAAATGAGGGAAACCTCTAGAAAGGTTCGGCTCCCTTTGATGAATCACTTGAAAATCTATATTTGACTGAGTTGAAAGTTAGAAGGAAAGTAAAACTAAAGCATGTAAAGGTGATACACCAAAGATATGTGGGAATTGGTCTTACACAAACACACTTAAAGATTGATTATTCAATTCAATTATTTGACAAATTCTACACTCAGTAAGGTGTTTGAACACACTTGAAAAAACTACAAAACTTGTCAAAATTTCTTGATGGAGGTTTCTGGAATTTGATAGCATGCAAAGGAGCCTATTTATTCAAATTAACATAAAAAAACAACTTCAGTAAAACATTGCAAAAACTTCAATATAGAGGAAACTCAGCCATTATTAATCAAAGGTACATAGTACAAAAATATTGCAGCATAAGTCTCGCAAAATTTAGCCCCCTTGTGCTTTTCAGATTTTACAATATATAGAAAAATTATTCACCCCCTTTTGAAAAATATGACCGTGTGGATGCACGTTCAAATCCTAGTTCTAACTCAAGATGACTCCAAAAATAGACTCTAAAGTCATTGGTCAAACTTTAGTTTACCACACAAATTATTCTCTGCATGAGTTGTATGGTTCCATTTTCCTATTTTAAGCTCATGGGCACTTTATCTAGCACATAAGCCAAAGTCTATTTTTAAGGACACTCAAAAATAGAAAAACAATCATGCCACCTTTTTGAATTTCATGGTGACTAACCTAAACTTACATAATTAATATTTTATAAACAATAATAAGGCACTAAGGCCTTAGCCCACGTGAACATGCAAAAAAAGGGTTCTAGGAAAGTATGCAACCCATGCACTTGGTTTAGTCTAAGTTTTAAGCCTTTGAACTAATGATTAAATATGTCAGCAATTTCAAATAATTTGAAGCCTACATGGGCATACAACATGATTAATATTTTTGATCTTATCTAAAACAAATCAACCCTAACCCGGTTAGGGTTATGCCTCCCGATCGCCAAGTGCACCTCTAACTCGATGGTCAAGTTAGTTAGGGAAAATGAGGGTTAAACCCTATTCATTCATCATTTCTTACCATTTAGATCTCTTTGTAAAGGAAACTCTACCTCAATTTTGAACTACCATTGATAATGCTTTGAAGCCACGATTTTCTGGTTCTCTTACCTATGCATGAGTGGGACAACATTATTAAAGCTAAGGTGTTTATCTTTTTGGTTTCATGGTAGTTGTTTCGAGTTTGAAGCTCTTTGATTTTCATTCTTTGAGCTCTCTGGAGCCATCGTTTACCACTTTGTAATGGCCACTTTTGTATTCCACTTGTTGGGTAAGTGTTCAAACCTTTTACATTTACCCCATTATTGAAGAACTCTATATTTGCTTTGTAAAGGTTGTGGGTTTTTAAAATCTATAGAACTTCTTCATTAAATACTTAGAAAGGTTTTTAAATCTCTTGGGCACTCATCCTTTTTTATTTTCTATCTTCTCTTCACTTTTTGTGGTGATGATTTACAATTTGGAGGCCCGAATCGACATGTACAACACCTTACTACCATGGATCCTGAGCTTGAGCACTCCAAGAATTGTTTGGAGGTGAGTTTCATTTCCAGTTAGGTTTAAATATGTTAATCTGGCATCATCCATGACTAGGTCTACTTTTTAGTTCATCTCCTAAGTGTGATCGGTTCATGCGCCATTATAGGCTGATATTTTCTTACGGTTTCATAGTATTAAAAATATACAATGTATTTTTCTACCCTTTATTTCTTTAATGCTCCTTTGGGCTGAGTTTTCCATCTATGGATCCATTTGTTTTTGTATGCATAGCTTTGCTAGAAATGATAACTGAAATATTGACTGATACGACTCGTTGTGCTTGGAAGTTATGGGTCTTTTACTTGAGCTAGGATTATGCTAAAATTTTTTTATCTTATTACATTATGAGGCATGGATCTACCGTCAATTGTGTAAATTATTTCCTAGGTCTCTTTCGATGAATATTGTGGTTTGTCAATTCTAGGGTTTTTGCCCTTTTTCATGGCTTCGTTTCGATTTCTTTCACCCAAAATGGGTCTATATTGATTTCTTACTATTGATGGAGTTTGTTTAATTTTTCAAACTCAACATTTATCTCTATCATTACCCTCCCACTTTGGCTTGTGTTGAATCTTTTCATCTCTATATATGGCTATGTTTTGAGTAGATGTACCAGATACCCACTAATGGGTTTGCAATTTTCTTGACTGGGGGTCTCCCTCTCAACTCTATAAATGGGTTTTATTGATTTCATGATGCTAAGTCTACTATCATTTAATATCCACTTTGAATAAATGAGAATACAATATGGGAACTCCAGTGTTAATGTCAAGTGGGGATACCATTTGGTGGACCGCCACTTAGACAACCCCTTGTCTTAAAGATTATTTTAATAATCTTAGTCGGTCTTTCACAACTTTGAAAAGAGTGAAGCGGTATAACCACTCACCCATCCTATATAAATAGGATGATCCCTCATGGGATTGACTGCTTGGTAACCTTAATTTTTCTAATAAGTATATAGACCAATTGATCTAGGCTCAAGCTACTTATGCAAGCTTTGATACAACGAGACAAAATTTTGCTGATATTTACTTGTGAGACCAAGGAGTGAAGTGGAAGTGTTGGGTTAAACTATTGAATTCTTAATATACAAACAATGCTTTTTCAATGGAGTTTTTCCTTTGGGTTTCTCCACTTAAATCTAGCGTCTCTTGTCTCATTTACTTTCAGCTATTGTTATTTGCTTTCATTCATGATCTGTTAACTATTATATGCATATGTAAACATCTGGTTAATGTCGCACATTATAATCTATAATCCTCAATTGTTTATTCGTGGATCTATAATTCTTCAATTATATCTTCCTACATTTGTTCTAACATGGTATCAGAGAGTGTGATTATGTGTGTGCAAAGCTAGATTTGGATGTTTTCTAGATTGTAAAAGTGAAGAAGCTTGAAGATCGTTTGATCGTGAAACCCTAAAAATTCGGTGGTAACTTCAAGCTAACCAGTTTAAATTTCTAATTCCCACCTAAATATTTTTTGAAATATAGGTGAAATATTGGCTAAATGGTTGTTTAGATCATGTTTGATTTTTGTATGCTTAGATATTTGCTTCTGCATCTTGTTTCAGTCATTTACGATTTAAATCCATCATCTATGAGCTTATTTTAAGTTTTCGTGTCATTTATAGCCGTTTGGGTCATGTTTTGACTGTGGATCTGAAAGATCTCTTTAGATCCAATTAATTTGGAGCATTTAAATCCGTTCCATTTTTTAAATCTTTATTTTTCACTAGATCTACTTTTGTGAATCCCAATCCAATCATTTTACACCATCTCGGCTTCATTTTGTCGGTTTAGCGAAGCTTGGACAAATTACATTGCTCTAAATAGCTTAGATTTCCTTTTTTATGTTTATGAAGCCATATCCACTCTTAGAGTTCTAAGTGGCTTCAATCTGTCATCTTTCCAATTAGATATTTAATTTTCTATGACTTTTTTTCGTGTGAAGCACGATCCAATCTTCTAGTGCCATCTGGCTTTGCTCTGTCAGTCTTTTTTGACTTTTTTTGTTTACGCAAAGTTACGTTGATTGCAAATCTTGAGCCAATAATGTTTCTCTAGCTAGCTTCACGTTGTCAGTCTTCTAAATAGACATTTTTGACTTTGCGAGAATGTGAGCCAATAAGGGCTTTATGCATGTCTTCATTTTGTCAGACTTGGATTAGTAGTCCTATGTCATTTATGAAATATGATCCGATAAGAAAGCTCCAAGTCACTTAATATTTCAATTGTTAGTCTTCTTTTAGCTTGCTTGTGTCATATGCGAAGGGTGAGACAACAAATTGCTCCAAGTATTTTTATTTCACATTTGTTAGTTTTTTCATTTGAGGCAGTAGTTATCAAATAATAACTAGCCACCATTTTGCATTTGTCAATGTGTTTCAGTCTTGCAAAAAGTGAGCCATTTAAAAGGATCCACATGTCTTTAGTTTTCTTTAGTCATTTTGGTTGCACTACGAAGTGCGAACCAATAGCATTTGGACACATACATCTATTTTTTGCATTTGTCAGTCTTTGTCAGATTTGTGAAGTGTGAGCCATTTAAAAGGCTCCACGTATCTTCTTTTGGCTTAGTCTTTGTCGATTTGTGAAGTGAAACCAATTGTTTTTGACACGTATATTAATATTTTAATTGTGTCATCCTTTGTAAGTGTCAGGGTGTTAGTTTTTGCTTTGACTTAGCCACTTAGATTGTGACACCTGTCTTATACCTTTTTTGGACCTGAACTTTATTTTAAGTTTGGTTTATTTTAGGAACTTTAAGCCTGCTCAAAGCTATCTATTTAAAGTTTGGTAGAAAGCTGCCAAGTGTTAATTTTTTTAGCCATTAATTTTTCAACAAGTGGCTCTGTTTGACTAAGACTTTGATTTCACATTGTGTCAGAGTGCGAAAATTGATCTAATTAATTTAAGACACGTATGTATGGTTACTTTTTAATTAATTGTCTTCTGTCTTATTAGCTGCATTACGAAATGTGAGCTGATTGAAAAGCGATGTGTATTTTTTTCGTTGTTGTCAGCCTTGTTATAGTATTTGACACATGTTTATTTGTTTTTTATCATGGACCCAATAAGTCTTCTATCTAATTTAATTTATTGAGACTTCACTTCCGTCCTTTCTGTCACATTTTTATAGCTCATTACAGACACAAAAAGACATTAAATTTAATTTTTAAAGATTTTGCATCCACCCAAGGATCTATTTTAAATTCGACACATGTCTCTCTTGTTTTTATTTGTTAAGTAGCTCATTTTTGAGCTCACCTCGTCGAGATGCTAAATAACTCGTCAAGCTCCTGTAGCTCGAATCTAACTAAGCTCTATTAAATCGATCTTAATCTCAATCAAAGCTAGTCTTTTTTTATTAAATTCAAGTTGATTGCATTTGTATAGCTATTAAGAAGATCTATAGCTAGTTTTTCCTTTATTTGGCTTCCTTGGATTGTTCTTAGCTGTATTTATTTCCATTTTCACTGAGCATTAAAAATGGTCAGTTTTGCCAATTTTTCATGGGATAAGTCTCATCTTTTGAATGGAAAAATTATAGCATTTGGAGAGTGTGTTTAAAAGCTTTCTTTATGGCTAGAAAGCTCTGGGATCTTGTGACTGGTATTGAAAAACGTCCCATATGGAGACAAACTACCCCTGAAAACCTTAGTTCTTTTTCTCAGAGATCTCAGAAGCTCTATCCATCCTATTGCAAAGCATTAGAGATGAATTATTGATGCATATAGGTCATATGGACTCACCTGCAAATGCATGGAAGCAATTAGAAACCATGCATGAAGGAAGTAGGTTGTCTAAGATAATTAAACTAGTTTTAGAGTTGTTTACAACACCCATGAAGGGGGATGAGAAAATAGTCAATTACCTAGATAAAATTAAGGACATTAAAGCTCAATTGGATGGTTGTAACTATGAACTATTTCAAGATAAACTACTATATTTCATCATACAAATAAATATACATGAAAATTTCAGAAATTTTATCTCTATTCTTAACTCTAAGTATCAGAATGAGAATGATATACTTGACTTAGATACTCTTGTATTTACTATTAATTCAAGAAGAATGAGTAATGGAGAATTTTGATTCAAAAGAGACTACTTCTCAAGCCTTGTTCTCTCAAAATCATAATTCTTCTCAATCCAATCCTAAGCCTAAGCTTGCCAAAGATTGTCGAACTATAAAGAAAAATTTAATGGAACTTGTAATAAGTGTGGAAAATTTGGGCATAAAGAGTCTAATTATATAGTAAAGATTAATAAATCAGCTAAGAATGCTAAAAACAACAAGAAAAATCAAGAAAATGTGGTTGAGTATTCTATTGCCTTGTATACTTTTTTCAACTTCAAATGACAATGAATGAATTATTGATGAGTGGTGTATCTAGGCATGTGACTTGTAGTCATGGTATCCTCTAAAATGTAGTTAAATGTGAAGAGAATATATATGTAGGAGATGATTCCATCATTAGATCTAAATCTTGTGGAAATGTTAAATTGGAAAATGGGATAATTAGGGATGTCTTGTATGTTCCTCAACTAAAAAGAATATTTTTTCTTTCTCTCATTAACTACATAAAGCCGTAAATTTGTTTTTCTACATGATAAATGGTATGAAAGACAAATTTAGTAATGTCATTTTCATTATAGTAGGTATTTACCTTAGCTCATGTTCACCTAGGTACTTTATTTACCTTTATTGTATTTAACCTCACCCACTTATGTGTGTGGATATTTCTTTTATCTTATTTAGATATTAGTGGTATGGTCATATGAGGGCTTAAAGCTTGTGATTCCTACTAGTAGGTGTTTAACTTCAGCCCCCTTTAATTTTATTTGTGTGGTGAAGGCAATAACATTTTACTTTGTTTTAGTGGCACCTAAAATAAATAACAGAGCAAAATATTAAAAAGCTTGTAACTTTTGATTGGTAACTCGAGTTTTGAGTGTCGTTTTTACAAAAGTGCTTATTTTTTGTGCTCTTTCCATTAAAGTTATTTATTTTGAGACTTTCATTATAATTATAAAGTGCCAAATATGGAGGAGTGTTGTAATCAATTGTGGATGCAATTTCGGTGAGCCCAATGTCCTAAATTTTTTGGAGTTACGGTTTATACCTATCATGGATTCTAGAATGATATGATTTTCGCTTGAAGTATGTGGACTTCAAGGGGATATTTTAAAATTTTTGGAAGAAAATAGATCACTCAAGAAGTGAAATTCTCTACTACAATCACTCATTCACGATAACAATGTAATAATACAAATCCCTGTGAGAACAAACTTGCTAGCCTACAACATCACCATCATATTGTGGACAGCCATATCCATGCTCCTAGCCCACTTACAGCTATTGCTCTTGTACCCACCGATATTGATCTGCGCGGTCTTTAAGCCTCAAACTCGCTTTTGATGCTTCTAAACTTGTGAGGCTTATTACTTGCATGCTCTTCCACGTCTCCGTGCTGTTACAGCATTACCACATGTTGTGTATCCTACTTCTGCTCAATTACATGGCTTTTTTAAGAAGCATACCACTGCATTCAATTCTCACATGCTCCATTCTATGGGTCTCACTAGAGGAGTCATTGGCAGACATTCACAGGGTATTGTTTCCTCTATTCCACATGTTAAGTGGAATTCTCATCATGACATTGGTTTTCGAGTAGATACTTCATTGGGATCACACATTGACAGAGCTCCTTTTTTGTTTGCTCGACTCTTTCTGAGGATCATGAGAAACACATGAGTTTTGCACCTTCACTCAGGCTTGAGAAACCTGAGATTTCAGCTGTCATACATGATCAACCTGACACACATTCTGATGTTCTTTTACATGCACCCATTGCACATTTTGCACCAATTCATATGCAGACATCTTCTTCATCCATCCGTGTTGATTTGGGGTGGATATCTGATCACTCATGGAGAGAACATAAGCATTCGTTGAGAGGACTCTATAAGCGCATCTCCTCCACCATTCGGCCTCTTGCTCCACTTTCTATACCTTCTGCATTGTGATGCTTCTTGTTTTGAGCATTTTTCTTTAGCAGGTGTAGTGTATCTCTCTTGTTTGTTGAGAGATTTTGTATCTGTATTTTTGACACTTTTGGCATGTTGATAGTATCTCTTGTGGGGGATCTATTCTAGTGAAGTCTAGTGTTATTTTGTCATTGTTCGAGTAGTTGATTTTAGAAAACTCATATAGATTTGTAGCATCACTCCACCCATTCAGCAGTATGGGAGGGTGTGGTGTTGATCTTGCTTCTTTGGGTTTCATGTCCTTGCCTTGTTACCTTGGCTTTTCTTGGATCGTGACACTCTGGATTTTGTGTCCTTGCCTTGTTGCTTTGGTTTTTTTATTGGATCGTGGCACACCTATTTGTAGCAGTTGATTGAATTATGTTTGGTGTTTTTTTGCACTTTCGACATCACTCCGTTGATAGTCTCCTTGTATGGAGCTATTCTAGTGAAACCCAGTGTCAGTTGTTTTTGAGTTTTGTGATCGAGCAGTGGATTCAGACCACAGTGCACACCAAACTTCTTCAACATTGCATGAGTTTTTGAGCCGAGATTTTGGGATGCCTTGGAGCGGGTCTTTACTCTCTTTACTTTGTTGTTATTGGTTTTGGGTACCTTGCGGTGTCCCTTTTTCCCAGTTATTGTACATGAGTACCTCATCAGGCCTAGTTGCTGGGACTCATATTGTGGACATGCCACTTCTATTTTGGCCCCTAGCTTCACTTGAGGGGGTGTTATAGTAGGTATTTACCTTAGCTCATGTTCACCTAGGTACTTTATTTACCTTTATTGTATTTATCCTCACCCACTTATGTGTGTGAATATTTATTTTATCTTATTTAGATATTAGGAGATATTATCTAGTTGTTAGGTATAGTTCTTTCCTTGATCTATGGTATTGACTATATCCTTGATGTCTAGTTCTCTCCAAAATTTATGGTCTTGACTAGTTCTTTGATGACTAGTTATTTCCTTGATTTATGGCTTGATCTACGACCTTGACTGGTTCTTAGATTGTTATTCCTTGCCTATTTAAGCAAGGCCCATTCTTAATGTATTGCATTGAGTTCCATTATAATATATGATATTGCTGCACATTTTTTTACAAAGGCTTTATGTAAAGTTATTCTGGTGAATTGCTTTCATCTTATAGATCGTGGTGTTTGATTAGCATCTGTGTTCTTGGCTTGGTACGATCTGGTTATCGCTCCTTTCAACTTCCGGCATTCAAAAAAATGGCCTCTATATTTCTTGATGGCTATGTGTCTGAATCTTGTTTTTTTCTTCTTTCTCTTCTAGGAATGATATTCAACTTTGACTTAAAATATTAATGTTTTATTTGCAAAAAAGGACATTATTATTCATCAAAAGTTTTGTTATGTTTTTTAAGAGGCCTTCTTGATCTGAGTCTTCAAGAGAGTAATATATTAAACCAAAAGCTCCTATCTCAATACATGTAAGTTATGTTGATTCATGATGAATTTTGGTAGTTTCATGATTAGACATCATGAACCCCTATAAAGAGTAATTAAGAAATCTTGAACCATGTCTAACCATGAACAAGTTTCTTTTCACAAAGAAAGAAAGGATTATCACAAAGGCAAAATAGAAGTTGATATCATATTTTGTAATGCATCAAGTGCATTTATACATCATGAAAGTTGTACCTAGAGGTTACAAAGAATATGTGCATGTTCTTGAGAAACTTTTTTGTAAATCTGCCTCTCTTCCCTCTTCTGAGTATCCTAAAACTGAAACTATTCTGCAAGTTTGTTTTTTCAGTTTCCTTTTGATATAATGGATGTAGACATTGAGGGGATATCTTTCAATCCTTGACTCGATTAGGATTCTGTGTCATATGATTTCATGAGCATTGTCTCTCTAACGCGTTTTTGTAGATAATGATTCTTGTGTCAAAAAATCATGATCTCTTTGTAATAACAAGACTATAATTTTTAGAATCGAGAGAAGTAAGACAATGTTTTTGATCATTAAATCATGGTTTTTGGCATGAAAATCTGATCATATATGACATGTCTAAGCTTAAATCTTGCTTATATGGTCATTTTTAATGAATACTATGATTACTCTTAGATTATTTGATTATCTCATCAACTCAGGTTTTATATCAAGTCTTATCTTTGTATAAAAGGCTAGGAAAAGATATATATGTTTATTGACAAAACATTTTATTTGATTACTAAAATATTATCACATGCATATCAAAGAAACTTGGGTATGCCTTTTTGTTTGTATTGGAGATGTCCAATACTTGATTGCATCTAATATATATTTTACAAAGTGTAATATGTTGGAAGTCTTTCAACATATTTGTTAGTTATTAAGCATATTATTATGTTAGTTGTTATACAACTAGTGTTTAACCTTTATACTTGGTTAAAAGTGAAAATCTGTATGATTTCTATTATGCTTATTATGATATTTGTTGATGTTGTGTTGGATATGAAACTGGATTTGTGTTTAAGTTTTGATGCAAACATCATCACCTGGAGTAAAAAAGATCCATGTGGCTAAAGAATACACATAGGAGCTAAAGGAAGTAGTCCTCCTCTATGTGAAGGCCAAATTTCTCTTGATAAAGAATCCAGTTCAACATCAGAGATTACATTGTAGATTATGTTGTTGGGAACTACTGCAATTTTTTTTCCTTGTTGGGCCTATCAGAGTTTCCATTGAGGGGGAATGTGTATGATAATTCCACCTCTTAACGAGTTATTATAAAAGGCCTCAGTCAGATTTTAAGAGTGGATCATGACCACCCACTTTGTATGTAACAAAGTGATCCTTTAGGGATTAGTTACACATGGTTGTAACATTGTATGTGAACTATAAGTCTTATGAGAAAATGCATAAGGTAGTTCGTTGTAAACTTCCAATACTTCCTCCATCTTGTAATAAGTAAATGTGTCACTCTATGTGAAGTTACTTGTAAATCCTAGCAAAGCTTTAGTTATGGGTATGCCTTAGTTTATAAAAGGCTCCATAATCTGATGTAAGTCTTCATATGTAAAGCACTTGTATTAAGAATTTTTGTATGGGAAGATCTGCTAATTTCCCTTGTTTGCATCACTATTGTTGATTCAAGGATTTATAAATCCTTTTGTAGAAAAAGGTAAATTTGGCATGTCTGGTTTTGTTTTCCCCACTTAACATTAAGGGGGAGTGTTGGGGTGTTAATGTCAAGTGGGGATACCATTTGGTGGACCGCCACTTAGAAAACCCCTTGTCTTAAAGATTATTTTAATAATCTTAGTCAATATTTCATAGATTTGAAAAGAGTGAAGTGGTATAATTGCTCTCTCATTCTATATAACTAGGATGATCCCTCATGAGATTGGACTTCTTGGTAATCTTACTTTTTCTAATAATCATAGAGACCAATTTACCATGGTAAGCTCAAACTACTTATGCAGCTATTATACAATGAAACCAAAGTTTGCTACTATTTAATGTAAGATTGAGGAGTGAAGTGTAAGTGCTGGGTTAAACTATTGAATTCTCAACACACAGATAATGTTTTTTCAATGGATTTTTTTCCTTCAGTTTCTCCACTTAAATTTGGTGTCTCTTGTCTCATTTACTTTCAGCTATTGTTATTTTCTTTCATTCATGATATGTTAATTGTTATATGCATATGTAAACATCTGGTTAATGTCTGCACATTATAATCTATAATCCTCAATTGTTTATTCATGGATCTATAATTCTTCAATTATATCTTCTCGCATTTGTTCTAACACTAAATACAACTATAAGATGGCCATGATAATGTTTCAGAAATTGACACTGGCATTTGTGTTGAAAACCCTATGTATTTAATGCAATGTCTTTATTCTCTTCTGAATTTGATTTGGGGAAGAAATTTTGCTTTTCCTGAGATAGCATTGTAACTTGATGTAGATTTTACAACATGTCTTGCCATGAATGATCCTTTTGATACCTAAGTCACTTGACCAATTTTGTTAGATCAATTTCACAGGTTTTTGTAATCGCTGTTTTTGATCTCTTCTACATGATGACTTCTACAATTTGAGATCTATATGCTTTAAGTAGTAATTCCTTTACAAATATTTTAAGTTGATTTGTATGGTTATAAATTCTGAGTTCAAATTCCTTTGAAAATTACTTTTGGCTCTTTCCATGGCATACATTTAGAATTTTTTTCTTCTCGCTTTCATCATACATGGTAGATTTGGGTATACTTATATCGGTCATTTGATTGTACTATTATGGTTGACCTGATTGCAAGATTCTGAGTCATGATTTGTTGTCATTTGTATAAATTAATCAGTTCTGAAATACTCTGTAGCAATGGCTTCACTCCTTGACTAGATGCCTTAGATAACTATCAGATGTTTTTTTGTACCTTTAGAAGATGAACTTGTTTTGATTTATATTTAGCAAGCCTTCCTTTGCATGAAGAAATGATGCTTTGAAATTTGTACTCTTGTTCGCTTGTAATGTAATCTAGAAATTCATTTTATAATGGGACTCGAATTATGCATTTAATTTGATCTCTGTGAAACATATGCCAAGTTGTAACTTGTGTATGCTTTATAAGATGATAATTTTTGTTGTTAGGCTTCCGGTTTGAACTTTGAACCCTAATTCAACTCTTGTATGTGAAATATTTTTGGAAACATGTCTCCATTAGTCTATGAAGTTTTGGATTAAAAGTGAAATGGTTCTATCGAGTAACATCATGTTGTAATTCCTATACATGTATTGTTGGCATTTTGTATCAAGGCATATTTATCTCCCATGGGATGTATCTCGCATTCTTTTGATCTTTTGGGACTTGCATCATTTCTTTCAAAAGATTGATCTTTGAGAATTTTGAGTTAGTGAATGTTCCCTAAAGGTGTATCGATCAGAGTTATTTCAAGATATTTTACATATCATGATATTTTTTGTTCTTCTAAAGTATGCACCATTATCCACTTCAGTACTTCACCTTACATTCAATTTCCTTCCATTGTGGTATGAATTTTTTGCAAGTTTAACTATTGCAGTATCTGATCCTTAATGAAGAAGTCTTCTTTTCCTAGATGTGCTTCATGATTTGTTAGGAACCTAAGAACCTGCATTATTGGATTAGAAGCAACAAGTAGAACTTGAACCGGGATAAGATCACACTTCTTTAATATGGAAACATGACAAGTTGAAAACATACTTCTTTTTGATCAAAGCTGGAAATTCGGACTTCTTATTTGGCCTTGATGCTTATTTGTGCAAATTGACTTGTTTCTAATAACTTTGTATGATCTTCTACATTTGAACCTACCTGAAAGTCATGATTTGCATTCAATTTCCTAAGGTCAGTAGTGTTCAGCTACTCATGATAGATTAGGATTCTTGAATGATGCAAATATCCATCCTGTCCTAAGTGCTTTCTCCATTGATGGATGCCATGAATTACCTAAAGGTTTTGAAAGATCTTTTCAAAAGCTTATAGATTGTTCTCGAATCATTACTTTCTCATTTTAATCCTTGATATAGAACATGATAGCAATGCAAGTAACCTATAAATATGGAAGTGTGCTTCCATTGCATAGTTCTGTTTGTTTTGGCCACAATATCATACCTAGTTGATGTTTAAGTGATGCACACTTGTAAATTTGTTTTGTTGAAGATCTTGAAAACCTGGAAAGAATCCTTCTAATTCTATGTTTTAGCAATCTTTATGCTTGGAAGAAGTTAGTATTATTGATGTAAGCTTGAATAGTATCATATTTTAACTTTGCCAATCTTCAAAGCTTCTTTATTCAAATTGTATCCTTCTAACTTTTACAAAATGATAACAACTATATCTGATTGGTTCATTGAATTTTTCCATTGCAAACTGTACTTGAATTTTATGAGTCATTATTTATTAACCTAATGGAGGGGATATGATTATAATTGATCATATTCTTCTTTGATGGGATGTCCTGGTTGCATTATTATAAACACTTCTTCTTAGAAGCCCTTTATACTATAAATTTGCACTTGTATTTATCTACCGCAATATCTAAAGCTTATCCAAAATGTAGCTGCAATCTATTTTGTGGATGCCAATAGTTTTACTAAAGACATAAAATATACTATTTGATCTTGTTTCTTATTTTTTCCCTTTACTCCACACTTTAGAAAACTAGTTAGAAAATGGGCTAGCAACTTCTTTTTCATCCATCGTGGATATTCTCTTTCTTGAAATGACTCTGAAAGTGGCACTTAAATGGTCATGAATAATAGTGACATGTACTTTGTGAATATATTCTAGTTCCTTTTTATGTATCTTATCTGTGCTTTCTTGAAAATATTCATTTTCCTAAAATTGTAAGTACATCAATAGAGAGAAATACCCAGAGCTCTAATAGTATGTTTGTTGTATGTCAACAGTGCATCAGTAACTGAGAGGAGCATAGATATGATGCAACCAAAGCAAGGAGCATGGGAAAACAACCTCATTCAGGCAATGATGGGTTTCCTCTCTCCTCACTTATTTATAGTTTTATGTATATGTATCTCCTCTGTTTGTACACATAAGTTACATCCCACGACTTGTGTGGGAAACATTATTTCTTTATGAATAAATGCAATTAAATTATGTAATTGATTTTTCTATTTATTTTTACATTTGATTAGTATAATAATAACCATGGAATGAACTAAACAACTCAACACATAATTAATATCATTAAAAAGTAAGGAAATAAGAAGAATTTAATGCACATGTACTTGAAAACCGATATTTATCTCATGTAAATAACAACTGTGTTTGTTTTTCTAGAGTTCAATTCCTAGCATCTACCATTTTTCTTGCCTTTATCAAGGCCATGCACTAGTCTCTTGAGACTTCTACATGAATTTGTTGAAGAAAAATTGGAATGGTTGCATATGTGAGGCGTTGCACCCCTGTGCAACAACACCCATAACTACCTACTTTCTTTCCATACCCTCCAGAAAATGACTACTCCTAGCAACATAAAAACATTTAGTGCCCCTACCCAATGATTAACCAAAAATGGTTAACATCTTAGCAAATTTACTTGATTGGGTTTCCTACTAACCTGTGAGAACCCCTGAAAATGGCTATTTCAGCAATTCATACCAACTGAAAACTAGTACCATAGCTTGAACATGCATGCCAAAGGCCGCACGTTGTTGATAAAATGGATAATCCCTTTAGAAAATGGAAAAACAACTATGAAAAACCTATGTGAAATTACACCAAGGGGAAAACATAACCTCTACGAGGTATGCCATTTAAGATGACATCCATTATTTAAAGCAGGAAAAATCTGAAAAGATGTGTTCAGAAAACACTTAGAGGAAAACATGGAAAACTATGATACCCTATCAACTTATCTCGTTCAGAAACAATGCTTCAAATAGATCCTATTGACTAGGATCGGAAGCTCCTCTCTATATGTTCATGGAAGCTTAAATGCATTATGTAACTTGCATTCAAAGTGATAATGTATGGTCCACTCCATAATGAGTCAAACTTTGTATGAGCACCCAACTTTTCTCTCTGTCTTCATCCCATTTTAAAACTAAGTCACCTTCATTGAAGACTCTTTCTTTGGCCTTCTTATCAAATGTTCTCTTAATCTGAGCTTGATTTCTAATCTCTTCAAGCTCCATAAGTTGTGTATACCTTACTTCCACGGGTTCATTCTCCATTAATTCAACTTGATACATAAGTTCTAAAGTTGTAAACTCAAGAGAAATGGGAAATTTTTCCTCAAGGATATAAAAAAACTTGAAAGGTGAGTTTGAAACTGACCTGTTATGAGTTATTCTATCAACCCACAAGGTTTCCTTCAACTTAGTTTTCCAAGTTTGTTGATTTTCATTTGTAGTTATTTGAATTATCCTTAGAATTTTTTGTTTATGCTTTCAACCAATCCATTACCTTGAGGGTAATAATTGGATGAAGTGCTCAAATAAATTCCATTCTGAATTTCCCATGCAACAATATTTCCTCCTACAAAATATTTTGCATTGTTAGAAATTATAGTAGAAGGAACACCAAACCTTGTAATTATGCCTTCGTAGAAGTCCAAGATGTTTGTCTCATTAGCTTCCTTCAAGGAAACAACTTCAGTCCACCACGTGAAGTAATCAGTTGCGGTGAGTATCGATCTATGACCCATGCTTGAAGGTGGGTTAATGAGACCAATAAAATCCAAACCCCACTGAGCAAAGGGTTTATCAGTTGTAATTGGATGCAATGGTAAGGTTGCAAATCTTTCTTTTCCTATAAAGAATGCACATTTCTGACACTTTCTTACCCATGCCTGGCTATCCTTGAAGAGGGTAGGCCAATAATAGCCTCCTTTCATGATCTTAAGGGTTATGGTTTTAGTTGAATAGTTCCCTCCTCCTTGGATGTCATGAAACTGCTCAAGCAATCTTTCAACTTGATTCGGGTCAACACACCTTAACAGACACCATTGATATCTTTCTTGAATAATACATCATTAACAAGCAAGTAAGGGATGGATCGAATGTTAGGTAAACTTAGTAATTATCCATTGTAATGTAGGTAACTAAGTTGTTACTATAGTAAATAGGTGGTTTTATTTTATTTTTGTATGGTTATGAGATTATAACCATTTGTATTGTTTTATTATATTCTCGTAGGTTTATTTGTTACATAGTTGTAACAATTATATTTGTTTGTATTTCATGCTTCCCATATGTATTTTGGAAGCTTATGTAATTGTGTATACTTTTTGCACCTATGCAACATCCTAATTTCTTTGTACTTGGCTATACAATATCTATAAATATTGCAGCCATATCAATTTTATCTGATTTTATTGCATATCAATAATATTTTTCAGATTCCATCCCTATTCCAAAATTACATTTGGTTCCAGAGAAAGTTGGAGCTCCTATGAGAAGAGAAGGTGAGCAGAGAGAGAGTGCAAAGTGATAGAGGATCTTGGAGAAGCATCTACAACATTTAAAGAGCATGTGCAACCTCCTACAACTTCCTAGCTCCATCCCTACATCCCCACAAATTCATGTTTAGTTCTAGGTGTTTGGAATTGAATTTTTTTTTGCACTGGTGCCCCTACACCAGAAATATTTTCTACGTAAAAAATCTTCAATTTTTTTCCCCATTAGGGTTTTATTTCTAAAAATTAGAGGGGCACTTTAGTTTCTACTAAAATAGCATATTGTTAATTTTGATTGTCTCTCACAGTATTGGAGGACCCAGCTAATCGAGTCACCAATCGAGTCTTGACCGAGCTCATACAATATATGAGCATTAAGTTACATTATTTAGAGACTGAACATTGATAGGGAAGTTGGGCAATAATCTCCTTTTACATCATCCCTTGAGTCACCAAGTGTGCATTCAAGCGAGTTGGCATGTAGAACGGACAAAGTCGTGTTTCATAGCTTTGTAAACCGAGTTTGCATTGGTGCATTCAGACAAAACCACTTTTGTCCCTCAAGATAACTATGAGAAAAACATCCACCGGTGAGCCATCATTAAATTGAAGCCAAGCCAATCGGTTTAACGGATTGGCCACCTCCTAACACCGAACCCTGCAATATAAAGCATAACGAATAACAAAGCAATAAGTGGCCGAGTTCCTCTCACCAAGCCTTCCCTCCCACCTACTCCAAGCTCGGACTCCGCACCAACAATTCCAAAACACATAAGAAACGACATTTAAAAGCTTCAAATGCTATCAAAACAACGGTGAAAAAATCAAAAACAAGTAAAATACATAGAGGCAAATAAATCAAAAAGTGGTGAGGCATAATACAAAGAGACGATTTTCAATAAACAATCAAATCTAGTTCTAGTGTGAACCCTAACCCGCCCACCTAGCACACTTTGTGACATGTGGAATCCTCAACTGGTGCTATGTCTATTTTCAAAGGTATAGGCATTTTTAGTATTCTTTATATATAAATTGGTTCACTTTCCATTGCATGCACATTGAAAGCATGCTGTTGTGGATAGTTGAAAAGATTTTGAATTGCAAGGTTATTGGTTCAAAACCCTCCTAGAACCATTATTTTTAAAACTATATGATTTAGTGGCATATTTAGTAGATCTTCCAACATTTAGCGATGAAAAGATCTACTAAATCCCATACTAAAATTAGAGGAGAAAACCCTAATTAGGGGTAATTTTGTTTTTCTCCCACATAGCTCGATTTTTATTCTGAGCATCATTTTCCAAAGGAGGGATATCTCGAAACTACATTTTTGAGTTGTTTTTGTAGAATTTTTGCACCGAGAGCCATATTGAGCTCTCAAGGCCACCATGGTCTCGAAATTTATTTATTTTTCTGTCATTCCTTTTTTCAAAGATATTGGATATAATACTACATTTTTTAGTGTATTTTTTAGTGGATTATAGTAATTTGTAGGTTTCCATATTCAACCGAAAACATTGTAATTACTAAAAACAACTGCAAATATTTGTAATAAAATAAAATAAAATTTTGGTTTTGTAACACTCACGAGATCTTCGGATCTATTTTACAATGTTCGGTATATATAGTGACTCGGGAAGCACTTACGAGTAAATCCATCATGACTACTATTGCAATTAACGCCTAATATAGTTGCAACAATGTTGTCTAGGCATCGATCGTATAAATAGAGGGGAGTAATAAGGACATAGTGTACACACTTTGAGACTTCCCATCTGTTTGTGATCAATTGCAAGACACAAATCTGGACACCGAAATTATCTAAGTATATAGCAAAGTTACACGCATATATGAGGATATTTCTTTGAGCCGGTGTCAATAATCGCACAAACCCCTTTCGGTGTTGTCATGGTACCACATATCAAATTATTTGACCTACGTTAATGCATCTTTCACATACTTTGCAAGTATATAGAAAGGGCGAGCTTCTTCCACGTCTTGACGTGTATATTGGAAGGCGTGTATATAGAAAGGTTCGGTATATCGATTGAAATATATAGATTGGGAGACCATATACCTTGAGTGATAAGAGCCTTACCCTTTGTCGGTGAATTCGAGAAAATGGGCACCAATGCCCCTATGTTCTTTCTTCCGAATCACAACTCCTAAGAAGGGATAATTATGCTGCATGGAAAATTAAGATCAGAACACAACTTGAGTTTGAGGAGATATGGCTAGTTGTGAATGGTTCCATAACCAGATCACCAGGATGATGCTACCCTACGAGACAATTTGAAAAAGCCAATCGTAAGCCAAAATTCATTATTGTTGGGATGCTAATGTCAAGTGGGGATAGCCACTTAGATAATCCCTTGTCTTAAAGATTATTTTTAATAATCTTAGTCGGTCTTCACAACTTAGAAAAGAGTGAAGTGGTATAACCGCTCACCCATCCTATATAAATAGGATGATCCCTCATAGGATTGAACAACTGGATGATCTTACTTTTGTTAATGAGCATATAGACCAATTGATCTAAGCTCAAGCCACTTATGTGAGCTATTATACAATGAGGTAGAAGTCTATGAGTGTTTACTGTGAGACCGAGGAGTGAAGTGAAATTTTTGGGTTAAATTGATAAATTCTTAATATAAGACATTACTTTTCAATGGAGTGTTTCCCTTTGAGTTTCTCCACTTAAATCTGGTGTTATCCGTGTCTTCTCTTGTCTCATTTACTTTCATATCTTTCTTTCATTTATGATCTTTTATATGTTATATTAATATGTAAACATATGATTAATGTCTAGCACATTATAATCTATAATCCTTAGTTGTTTATTTGTGGATCTATAATTCGTTAATTATTCATTCCATCTATTTTCCAACATGGTATCAGAACTTGTGCTTATGTGTGTGCAAAGATAGATCTAGATGTTTCCTAGCTTGCAAAAGTGAACAAGCTTGAAGACCGTTTGATATGCAAAACCCTAAAAATTCAACCGACAACTTCAAGCTAAATCAAGTGCAAAGTTCTAATTTTCATCCCCAAATTACTTGGATATTGGTCAATTGATTATTTAAATCCTATCAGAGTTTTTTATATGCTTGATCCTTGCTTTTGCATCTTGTTTCATTCATTTTTGGTTTAAAAGTGTTATCTTTGATCTTATTTTGAGTTTTCACGCCGTTTATAGCCATTAGGGTTATTTTTTGAATATGGACCCGAAAGATCTCTCTAGATCTAGTTAGTTTAGAGTGTTTAAATCTATTCCATATTTTTAATCTTTATTTGTGGTCGATCTTATTTTATGAAGCCTAATCCAATCTTTTTTTCCATCTCGGTTTTTTTCATTTTTGCAAATTTTAGACCAATAAAATTGATCCAAATAGATTCTCTGTCCTCTTTTTCATATTAGTAAAGCCGCACCCAATTGTAGAGTGCTAATTGACTTCACATACATATTTCTATCTTTGAAAATATTGGGCCAATCATTTTGTGCCATCTAGCTTTTCCCTGTCAGTCTTATTTGACTTCTTTTGACTGTGAAGCTTGATCCAATCATATTGCTCTAGCTAGCTTCGTATTTATCAGTTTTTATGAATCCTAAGCCAATCAAAAATCTCCATCTTGCTTTGTGGTGTTAGTAATATTGTTTATTTGATTATCAATTACAATTTGTAAGCCAATAAAGGCTTTACACGTGTCTCGTACTTGTCAAACTTGACTTATCTATTCTCTGTCATTTGTGAAATACAACCAAATCAAATAGCTCCAAGTAGCCAAATATTTCACATTTTATTGTCTTATGTCATTTGCGAAGGGTAAGCCAATAAATTTACTCCAAGTATCCTTTCATTTCGCATTTGTCATTTTTTTACTAAATCTGAGCCAATAGAATTGCTCCATATTTCACTTTTATCAGTGGTTCATTTGTGGCAATAATTATCCAATTAGAATTTGCCACCTTTTTGCATTTGGGTAAGTGCACACAAATGGGGGAAAAGGGGAGTAAAAAGGGACACTTTTATCCCAAATCAAGAAACCTAAAGTTCATCGAATAATTGGCATGCCTATGCTCAAAATTTGACAAAGTGATAAGAATAAATACCGTAGAGATCATAATATAGTTTCTAAACTACTATCTTTAAATTGTGACGCCTATCTTGTTCCTTCTTTGGACCCAAAATTTATTTTAAAATTAGCTAACTTTTGTGAGTTTTTAGTCCACACAAAGTCTTTATTTAAAGTTTGGCGGAAAGTCACTGAAGTATCAAGCATTTAATTAACAATTTTTCGACAAGTGGATTCTTTTGATTTCCATTGATTTTGCATTTTGTTAGAGTGCGAAAAAGTGATCAATTTAATTTAAGACTTGTGTATTCATTTTTAATTGTCTTCTATCTTATTATTTGCATTTGCGAAATATGAGCTAATTGAAAAGTGACACGTATATTTATTTCTTGCAACTATTAGTTTTGGGTAGATTTATAAAGTGTGATCCATTTAAAAGGCTCCACGCATCATTTTTTGACTTATTATTTTTGGTTTCATTGTAAAGTGTGAACCACTCATCTTTCGACATGTACTTTAATCCTCCACACATCGTATTCTATCTTACTAGTAGTTTTCAATCATTTTCTTTGTACCATGGTTCCCAAATCTATTTGTTTTGTGGATTTGCTAAAGTCCTTTGTCCCGTGGATTTCAAATTAAGCTTATAGCTCATTTTTTGAGCTTGTGTAGCTCATCCTTTAGCTCACTAATCTGAGTTGCAAAAGGACTCACCGAGATCCTGTAACTCAACCCTGATTCTGCTCTATTAAATCAATCTTAAATTCAACCAAATCAAGTTATTTTTGTCTAAATTCATGTTTTTTTCTTTCGTAACTATTAAAAATATATATAGCTAGTATTTTGTCTCTGTTTGGCTTCCTTGACTCAGTTTTTAAAACTGTATTTGTTTCCATTATTGTGTGAGCATTAAAAATGGCTAGTTTTCCAGTTTTTCGTTGGATAATAAGTCTCAGCTTTCGAATGGAACAAACTATAATACATAGAGGGTAAGATTAAAAGCCTGTTTCATGGCTAGAAATTTGTGGGATCTTGTGACTAGTATTGAAAAATGTCCCACAGGGAGACAAGATACCCCTAAAACCTTAGCTCCTTCTCTTAAAGATCTCAAGAAGCCTTGTCCATCCTATTATAAAGCATTAGAGATGAATTATTGATGCATATAGGTCATATGGACTCACCTACAGATGTATGGAAACAATTAGAGACTATGCATGAAGGTAGTAGGCTATCTAAAATAATTAAACTATTTTTAGAGTTGTTTACATCACCCATGAAGGGGATGAGAAAATTGTAAACTATTTAGCTAAAATTAAGAACATTAAAGTTCAACTAGATGGCTACAACTATGAATTGTTTCAAGACAAGATTCTATACTTTTGTTGTCATGCAAATGTGCAACAAGGAAATTAACAATTTCCAAGCATGATAACTATACCCCTGTGTTATTTTTTTCAAGTCCTATCATTCCAAGACACTCGGGTCTATCTATTCAATCCAAGTAACCTCTCGATTAAATTTATCTCATACCCCTATGTGTTTTAGGAAATTCCATTTATTCCCCCTAGGTGATTTTAGGAGTTCATAAAAGTTTCAAGCTACAGGTAGTTGTGGGAAGGGATATCATTGGCTTTCCTAATGCTGGAGTAACCCCATGGAGCGAGTAAAAAAGCTAAAATGGACACATAGGTGACTCAAAGGTCTTGGGACATCATGAAATTGATTCAGAAGGTTATGGAAGGGTTCACGAAATTTGGGGCATGTTATTCCAAAATTAGAGGTCATAGACCTAATCGGTGCACATGCCAAAACAATCGATGAGATTCCAAAGATGATTTCGAGAGCTATAGATGGAGTTAGGAGAAAAATGAAACATCTCTTGAAATAGAATTCCAAGCCCTAAAAGATGAAGAAATATTTTTTCACAACACTTTGGTGCATTAGGTCTGCAAGTAGTTTTTCTCATGCACATGTAGGGTACCAAATCAAAAATATGATTTTTCAGAGAACAAATGAAGGAATCAAGACATAAGACCCCCACCATTGGATTCAAAAAGCAATTCCAATTAGTATCATATAAAATTTCACCAAACAAGTACATCGGTAGCTCAAGTTATCATCATCTCAAGTTGTTAGCTCTAAGATCCTCACGGGATTTTGTGTCCCTAACATGCCTCAAGACCAAGGACATCAACCATGAAAAAAAGTGCCCAACCCCCATATGTCCTTTAAAACCTCATGCGACCTTCAGGATCATCAGTTCAACCCCAAGGTGCTTTTAGGAGCTCAAATTCCTCAGTAATCGGATCTCCACCATGTGTCGGCTCTAAGAGCACCATGGAGTTTGATTTCTATCACATGTCGGGACATAAATCCTTGAAAAATGTGCCCATCCCTCTAAGGGAAACTTCTGGTCAGCCATGTGACTGCTTCCATCCCCTCAGTGCTTTAAAGCTGATTTTCTAGCTCTCACTCCCTATTGTCGATCATCGCCATGTGTTACCGTCTTGCTCGCCATGGAAAATGATGTCCCTCACTTTGTTAGTGTAGGTTATTTATTATCCTTTTATTTATTTATTATGATAATTCTTACACTTGTGTTAGCCCTACACTTTTTGGGTTAGCTTGCATAGGTGTACTAGTTGTGTGGAGTTAGCTTACTAGTTGTGTTGAGTTAGCTTCTCAATTATCTGGAGTTAGCTTACTAGTCTTTTGGAGTTAACTTAACTACCAAAGATCGCTAGTGGGAGTTCTTCACCATTGATTTAGGTAGTAGTTTCACTTCTCTCCTCCTATATGTACATATTTCTTATTGAATAATACAATTCATTGTATTGTAATGTATTGAGCATTATGGATTATGATGGATTTCCATATATGGTATTTTAGCTCTTTTGTTTTGAAAATATAATGTGGTGTGATATTATCATCTCGAGATCGTGCGGCTTGGAACATTATTCTTATCTTTTCTTTCATGGTATCGAGTTATAGATGATGTTGACATCCATCCGTAAGTTTTTTTTGTAAGCAAGGGTTTATTATTTTCATGTATTCGAATTTGTTAGCACTTTTATGAACATGCAATTTTATGTAAAACAAAGTGCGCCATCGGATTTGGAAGGTTCCAAAATCCTAGAATCGACTAAAACTTGATCATGTTTTGAGACAGCTTAAATTTAGATGTAGATCTATACCCTCTGGTGCATTATTTTATCCATTGGATATAAGCGTGTACCTTCCGTGATGCATTCTTTTTACCTTATGGATATTTCTATTTTGGATTCAATATTTAATCCATTGGATGCAAATGTGTACCCTTTGGGTGCATTCTTTTATCCATTGATATAAGGGTGTACCTTCCGTATGCATTCTTTTACCCTCTGGATATTTTAGTTTTGGATGCGCTTTTATGCACTTTGGATGTAGATCTGTACCCTTTGGGTGCATTCTTTTATCCATTGGATATAAGCATGTACCTTCTCAAATGCATTCTTTTACCCTATAGATATTTCAGTTTTGGATGTAGTCTTTTATCCATTAGATGTAGATCTGTACCCTCTGGGTGCATTTTTTTATCGATTGATATAAGCATGTACCTCCGGATGCATTCTTTTATACTGGATATTTTAGTTTTGGATGTAGTCTTTATCCACTTTGGACGCAGAATGTACACTTCTGGGTGCATTCTTTTATCCATTAGATATAAGTGTGTACCTTCTAGATGCATTATTTTACCCTCTAGATATTTCTATTTTGGATGTAGTCTTTTATCCACTAGACATAGATCTGTACCCTCTGGGTGCATTATTTTATCCATTGGATATTGACGTGTACCCTCTGGATGCAATGATTTACCCTCTGGACATTTTAGGTTTTGGGCACAAACTTTTATCCTTTGGTCACAAGCTTGTATCATGTGGATGCACTCTTTTACCCTTTGGACATTTGGGTGTCACGTGTACCTTTAAAAAAAGATCAGCATTAAAATATTATTTTAATAGTAAAACCTTCTAGAGCTCATAACTTTTGATCCGTAGCTCGGATTAAGGTGATCATTTTTTTTTTAAATTGTGTATTTTTTCAAGATCTATGCATTGGAGACATTTTTAAACACATATTTCAAATTTAAAAGGTACTTTTTCTCATTATAATGTTTACACACACTCAATTATAATTATAAAGTGCTAAATTTGGGAGGGTGTTGTAATCACTTGTGGACACAATTTCGGTTGAGCTTGACGTCCTCAAATTTTGGGTGTTGCATTCTCGTATCTATGTGTGTATGAATTTATCTCTTTTTTTTGTTGAGATATTCTGATCTGTATTTTTGACACTTTATTTTTTGGCATGTTGATAGTCTCTCTTGTGGGGGAGCTATTCTAGTGAAGCCCAATGTTAGTTTTTCAGTGTTTGAGTAGTTGATTTTGGCAACTCATATAGATATATGGTGTCACTCTACCCATTCAACAAGTATGGGAGGGTATGGTGTCGATATCTTTGGGTTTCTTCTTCGGTTTTATGTATACTTCTTCTTTGGGTTTCATTGTTTGTTACCTTGGATTTTCTTGGATCATGGCACTCCTATTTATTTGGATTTCGTGTCCTTGCCTTATTACCTTAGTTTTTCTTGGATCGTGGCACACCTATTTGTAGCAATTGATCAAATTATGTTTGATGTTTTTTTTACATTTTTGACATCACTCCATTGAGTACTCCTTCCATGGAGCTATTCTATTCAATCCCAGTTTTTGGAGACTGTCGGGATATTTTGAGTTTTTCTCTGATCGATTACTAGTTTTGGATTTTGCGTGTCTATTTTTCCTAGTTGCACATATGAATTCTTAGGCCTTCAAGACTATGCTTCTTTTCCACCCACCTAAGCTTATGCTGGGATGTGGGATTTATTTCTCTCTACTTTGTTATTACTAGTTTTGGGTACCTTGCGGTGTCCATTTTTCCTAGTTATTGTACATGGGTACCTCATCAGGCCTTGTCTAATGTGGTGTGCCACTCCATGAATATGCATTTTCTAACTCCTAGGTTTCAAATAATATATTGATCCTCCAAAAGATCCATGAATATGAGGAATGAAGAATCAAAGAGAAGAGTGAATGAATTCTTCATAAACCTCCATTACCGTGAAACAAAGATTCGAACATATCTTGCAAACTCGGTGCATGGATTGAAAAACCATTTGTTGCTGATTTATTCTCTCTTGAAGGCCATTAAAAATAATATTCAAACCTCCCATTTTTAAAGGAATTATCACAAAAAATAAATTCCACTTCCAGCTCCACGAAGAACAAAGCTCAAATTCCTGTCAAACCGACAACCGATCGAAGAGAAATTTCACTAGTGAGACAAGAAGCAAAAACCTATCGCAATGGAATTTATTTCATCACGAATGGAGAAAAAAAAAGACCTAAAAATTTCAAGCTCCATTAATGGCCACCATGACATAGTAGTGGAAAAATCAGCGAGCTACCTCTCCACTTCTCAGGGTTCCAATGGGCAAAATCACACGAAAATTGAGGGAATGATTGTTGAAAAATCTAGTTTCACGTGAACTAGTTTTTGCACGCCATGAAGTCCCTATTTTTAGGGATATGGAGGGTGTGTTTTTTTTATCAAAATTTCTTCTCTTTCAAAGAAAATTTCAAATTCCTGAAGATCCGTGGGTGAAAATCATCCAAAATTTAGAGGGAAGGGTCTCCAAAAAATCTAGTTTCTCTCAAACTAGTTTTTGCATGAAGTTTTCAGTTTATCAAGATATGAAGGACTGATTTTTTATCAATATTCTACCCTGTAGCTCCATACCCAAAGCTCTTACTAGGCATAAATTTTCATTTTTCATTTCTGAGCTTTCTAGTAAGCAAATCATGATGAAAATTGGAGCACGAGTTCGTGATGAAGAGCCAAATCCAAAATAGTTGTTCCCATCACAAACAAGAGGTCATTTTCACCATTTACTAAAAATAGCATATTTATACTTCCTCACATGCTATAAATGGTGAGCCCCATTGAATTGCAAGTTCGATCACTCAGACAATCAAAAAAGGGGTAAAATGGAAAGTAAGACAAAAAATGACTTCTTCCCAAAATAGAAAGTCCCCAAATAACAACCTACTAAAAATAGAAATGTGCTAAAAATAGCAATATCTCAGGAACAAAGGAGGTTGGAATATGGTAGAAGGTTTAGAAGGTGAAATTGAGCAAGACAAGTGATATGTCCTAGAATAGCAGAGCATGGGCTCATATTCTAAAAATAACAGGTTGTTCTCAAAGGGCAAGTTTGGCACAACAGGACATTGAGGGATAATCATTCAGGTCAATATCACCATTTGGGGTCTAGAAAAAAAAATTTGACACTTACTAAATATAGTAAGTTGTCCCTTCCAAATATAGTAAGTGTTAAGGAAACATGAATTTCAAGTGCATAGTTGGTCTAGTTTCTCAGGTGTAATCAATCATGAAGAGATGGTGGTTTTTCATGGTTTGGAATGATCATCTCATATTACAAAGTAGGGCATCACAAGGCACATCATGTGAATTCATCTTCATCACTTAAGAATTCAAGTGATTCAAAGAGAGTTGATCAAAATGATTTCAATGAGTCAAGGAGTTCATCAACCAAGTTTCAAGGAGGGTCATCATGGGCATTGTATGTGTTCATCTCAAGCTTGCAGTGGTAAACATCATAACAATGTTTCTAAACACTCATTCTATGGTCCAGATGTCCATGCATCATAGAGCTTTGTAGTCATCACTAGATTGGGAAAATGATTCAAAGTTATTCAAGGGAGCAATCTTCATCAGTGTAGAAGATCACCAGTGGCAGAAATCTTTTCTCAAAGTTCATGGCTACATCAAGGCATTCAAAGCATTTCATCATGAGGAGTGTTTTCCCCTCCATCCCTTCCCTCTTCCTCTCTTTCCCTCTCTTCTTTCTCTCTCCATTCTAATTCTTTGTTATGCATCATCATTGTATTTCATCCTATTCACTTAAGTGACCTATTTTAAATTTGTAAAAAGTATTTTCTCAAAATTATAAGAGAAATACTTAATTCATGGAAAATAAAAGGTCATGAGTGGAATATGGAAATGAAGAGTCATGTGAGGGAGGTGAAAGGAAATTTAGGTTGCTATAAATTGTAATGAGCTCTTCATTCCAAGGGGTTCTAATTCTAAAATTCTTCTAGCTAGTTGTTGTATTCTTGTAAGTTCATGAGAGATATTTTTCTCACTTGTGAGTGAAAAGAGTTAGCCACTTTTCCCCTATTCTCAATGTCTTCCATTCTCATACTATGTATAATTTTTTTGAGCATCAATACAAGAAGAAGGAGTTTTGAGCCTTTTTTGACTAAGGGGTTTACTTGATACTTTGTGTTCATTAAATTCTAATTGGTCTTGTTGTTGTTTGCAGTATTGTTTCTTCCTAATTTTAGTGCATGTGATGAAATTTCTAACTAGTGTGTGTAGGAATATGATTTTCTACCTACAACATTAGTTCTCCTACCTCTTTTCTCACTCCCCTTTCCCACTCTTCAAAAAAGTCTTCCCTAGCAAGATATTGCTAGCTTTTCCACAGGGGTCAGTGGAGTGCCCCTATTGGATCCCCGACCACAAGGCCACCAGAAAATCCACCTTTACTCATGCATGCATATACAAAAGTTACACTGGTTAAGTAGAGGGACTTAGATTCCCAGAGCATTGGCAAGAAATCCACAAGTTTTTCCACCCAAAAATTTTCTCACCAATAGTTTTTGGCACCCACCGTGGGGCAGATTTAGTAACATCTACACCCAAAATACGACCACAAGGTCTGAAAATCAAAAAAAAAAAAAAATTTCAAAAAAAAAAATTTCAAAGGAAAATCATTTTTTGAAGGTGACTCATCAAGGAATGAACCCCTTTCACATTTTTTCCCACATCATGAAGAAATTTCTAGATTGGAGTGAAGTACCAATGAGTGACAATGAAGAAGAAGAAGAAGAAGATGTCTTCCTTTGGAAAAGAAGATCATTGATCAACCATGGTTCCAGACTAGTGTTGACAAAGGAAAGAAGAAAGAACCTATCACCATGAAGAGGAATGGATTCAAAGGAGACATAAGATAAGGTGTGAAGCTTGAGAATATGCCAAATTCTTACATGAGATGAATGAGAAACTTGAAGCAACCCATAGCGAGGAAGAAGAAGAGGAGATTTTCCTATAGAGGAAGATCCTAAAGATCATTCATACCATAGGTTTTCATACCCAAAATTTCTTGAATGTTATTGAAGAAAATCCTATCCTTGAGCCTTCCGATGAAGATAAAATCAGCATTCAAGAAGATGATGAAAGACAAGATGGTGCAAGATCCACTGAAGAATATTTTTGCAATCTCGCACAGCTCACTACAAAATTGAGAACATTTTCCTTTCTTCTACCATTCTCTAGATGAATTCATTACATACGGTGATGAAGAAATGAATATTTTGAAAAGAGAATATGTGGAAAGACTTCAGAGCATAATAAAAGGAAATTTTGACCCCGAAGTCTTTGATGAAATTTGGAGGTATGCTTTAGCTCTATATAAGAAGATATGAACATCTTAAAGCACCACATCAAATGGAGGAAGAAGATGAGATGTTCCCTATGGAAGAAGACCCATGGCTTCTGCCCATACTATGAGGTTTTCATTCCCATAAGATTCTTGGATGCTTCTAAGAAGATCTTATCATGGAACCTTCCGATGAAAGCCAAAGCAAACATCATGGAGGAAGAAGTAGAAGAGATGAAGATAGAATCACCATTCAGCAATTCCATTTGGCTTGAGTCACAACCCATGGGGGAATAATATATTCAATAAAGGAATATCCTTGCTGCATAATGGATGATCCAATGCTCTCTCGAAGACTCCACCAATGATGAAGAAGATGACCAATTCAAAGTAAGCATGGATGATCTCTTTTCAAGTTTTGATCTTTCAATTAATGATGAAATGGAGAGATGTGAAGAAGTGCAAGAAATTCACCCGACATCATGGTCCAAGATGATGAATTCAAGATGGTCATAGATAATCTTCCCTCCTATTTTGATTCTTCAAGTGATGTAGAAATGTTGCATGAAGAAATGGAGGAAGTCAAAGAATCAAACTCTCTTCTCGATGCAATCATGGATGATCAAATGGAAGAAGCCCACTCTCTTTTCAAATCCAAGGAGAATGAACAATTTAAACACAACCTCTACTCACTCGGGAGAAAATCATCATCATGGTGAAAACATAGCCTTTCATCTTTCACCTAGCAAGAAGATTCAATAATGGATGGTCAAGATGTAGCTGAAAATTCTTCTCATACTACTGCCCTAAACATGGTTCTCTGCTTCTTACCAAGAAGAAGATGATATGGATTTTGAGCTTGAAGGAGTGCCCTTCCCACAAGCTTGGACCTCTTCTCCTTGTTAGTAGGTGTCATGAATCAAGTATGCCCATGTTTGCAAGAAAGTGAATCTTTGGCAATGCAAAAACATGGAAGAGGTGAATGAGGATGTTTCAAATGAATCATGGGCCCATATGGATCATATTTTTAACCATCTCCTAGAGGCACAACAAGAAGATTCTTCCAATGAAGATAAAAATGAGCCTATGGAAATTTCAGAAGAACTATCTATACAAGATATCTTGAAGGTTGTGGAAGAAACTGAAGATCCTCAACTCAATCTTGAACTCTTAACCTGAGCCATGGAGATACAAGACATGTATGAATCAATTTGTGCTTCCTATTTTGGTGGACCAATTTTTGATGTTGAGATGGAGCAGTTAGTTGATAATCTTGATGACTTCTCTAATACTTTGGTTGATGAGAATGGACATGAAAGCATGTCTTTTTCTTCCACATCATGTGAAGAAGTTCATGAGTGCAAAAGAAGAAAAGTTCATGAATCTCCTTTGGACATCTCTAGTTTTGAAGACAACACCTCTACCATGGAAGAAGATAAAAAGGAAAACATTGAGCTGATTTGCATTGAAGAAAGTTGTTCGAACATGGCAAAATCTGCAGCAATGTTGGGAGTATATTCAAAACCAACTTTCTCCCACCATTTTGGAATGGTCCATCAATGAAAAACAAGAGTTCATATGGAAAAATCCAATGAAGGGTGAAGAATGCTTACATGGCCAAACCAAAAGCTGTAATTTTGAAAATAATATCAAGATGGACTCCAAATGAATGCATATTGGTGAAAATTTCTCTAGACAAAAAAGTGGGAGTATGCATGATTCTTTCCAAATGATCCAAAATCAAACTACACTCACCTTCCTCCAAGCTCTTAATTCATCTTGAACATGTTCCCATGCTGCAAAAATATCTTAAGGATGATGAAGACCTCTAGCTCAATGATTTAACCTCCATGACCGAAAACACTTGGTCAAAGAAACAAAGGATGTTCAGGGAAGTTCTTGAATGGGAAGAAAACCAGTTTTTCTCACTCCTTCCAAGTGTTTTGCTGATATAAGAGACAATTTGAAGTTGCAAATTCAAAGAAGATGAATTTTTCATGACAACAAAATTTTCCCACTCTCGAAGACATGGAGGGATGGTGTCTCATGATTGCATGGGACATCAAAGGAATCTTCAAAATGCAAAAAAGTTCAAGAGGTTAACCAAATTTTCAATGGATGAAGGAACATTCTCAATACAATATGAGTACAAGGATGGAATCATGATCAATTCTTCTTCTCAAAGCCATGCAATCCATCACCAAAGCATGGTTTGATCAAATAATAGTTTTTGTGCTTCAAAGGTCAGACTTTCAATCCATTATTTCATGATGGCATGTACTTTTCTCAACCCATTTCAGGTATGTGTATATTCTTTCCCACCTCTATAAATTTCCCCCCCTTGTATATAATTTCCTTTCCATGGTGTGTTTTTTTTATGTTGTGTGTTTCCTTTCATTGTTTTGTGTGTGTGTTTGTTTTCCTTCTTTTGTTCTCTCTCTCTCTCTCTTGTATGTTGTATATGACTCTATAGGCCCAATGGATAAGGCAATGGTCAATGGATCATATTTCTAAAATTTGATATTTTGGATTCTCATGTCATGTCTTCACTACACATCAGTCCATGTCATGTCCCCAAGCTAGAGCCAGTTGTTGTCATGTAAATGTGCAACAAGGAAATTAAATTTCGAAAGCATGACAACCATACCCTATGTGTTAATTTTTTTCAAGTCTTATCATTCCAAGACACCTCAAGTCTATCCATTAGTCCAAGTGACCTCCCATTAATGTTATCTCATCCCCCTAGGTGATTTAGGAAATTCCATTCATTCCCCTAGGTGATTTTAGGAGTTCATTAAAAGTTTGCAAGCTACATGCAGTTGTGGGAAGGGCTATCACTAGCCTTCCTAGGGCTGGAGCAACCCCATGGAGTGGAGAAAAAATCCAAAATGGACATGGAGGTGATTCAAAGGTCTTGGGACATCATGGAAGTGATTCAGAAGATTTTGGAAGGGCTCAGAGAAGTTGGGAAGTTTCACCAAAATTAGGGTTCACAAGCCTAGTCAGTGTTTTGTATACAAGCCAAAAAACAAAATCCGAGCTTTCAAAGGTGATTTTCCAGAGCTCCAAAAACGGTGGAGTTAGGAGAAAAAAAAAAAAAAATCTAGAAATATAATTCCAATCCTACAAGATGGTGAAATCATTTTTTTCACAACACTTTGGTGCATTAGGTCTCAAGTAGTTTTTCTCATGCATAAGTGGAGTACCAAATCAAAAATCCAAATTTTTAGGGATCAAATGGATGGATAATAAATACATATACCCCCACCATTGGATTAAAAAAAAGGCATTCCATTTCTAGTTCAGGATCATATAAAATTTCACCAAAAAATTCCATTGGGAGCTCAAGTTATCATCGTCATGTCATTTCAAGTCCCTCTTGGAGCAGCGAGTTTCTGGAGTTAGCCAAATTTTTTGGGAGGACACGTGTCACTCCTTGATCTCTGGGATTTTTTTTCCCTAACATCCCTCAATTTTAGGGAAATAAACCATGAAAAATTTTGAAATTTCCCAGCCCCCATATGACCTCTAAAACCTCATGCGACCTTCACTATGCTCGTCCATTCATTCATTTCCTGGTGTTTTTGAGCTCAAATTCCTGCCTGTCATTATCTCTCCACCACGTGTCATGTCATGCCTCAGGAGCACCATGGAATTTGATGTCCCTCATGTCCCTCATATGTTCAGGGACATAAAACCTTGAAAATGTGCCCATCCCTCTAAGGAGAAACTTTGGTCACCCATGTGACCCACTTCCAGCCCCTCAGTGCTTTAAAGTTGATTTTCTAGCTCTCACTCCATAGTCGTTTTAGGATCATTAAAAGCCACATGTCGCCATCTTGATCACCATGGAAATTGATGTCCCTCATGTCCCTTTGAGGTGAGGGATGTCCCCATGGACAAAAAAAAATTCACCCAAATCCAACTCCAAAAAATCATTGAAAATTTTCTAATTTTGGAAGGGCTGAACTCTATTCCTTGGGGTAGTTTTTCTAAATCTCCATTTCACAGGCCTAGTCAAAAACCTAAGTTCACAAAGAAAAAACATCATCACCATTGTTGATTCAAAGGTAGATCTAAGATTAAGCTCATTAAAAAAACATAAACTCCATCCAAAATATAATTACTAGTTTTAAATATGGTGAATATTTTGATTATCAAAGATTTAGAGGAATTAGAAGAATCAAAGAGAAGAGCGAAGGAATTCTTCAGAAAAATAAAGGATCCATTACCATGAAACAAAGATTCAATTCTTATTTTAAGGATCAAATGGAAAAATATGTTGGGATCAAAATTATTCTCTCAAGATTATTAAAAATCATATTAAATCCCATTTATAAATATTTTCACAAAAAATAATTTCACTTTGGGAGCTCCATTAAAGAATTAAATAGCTTTAATTTCCTCTTAAACCAGTTTCAAGAGAAATTTTACTAAATAGACAAGTGTTGAAGCTCTAGGAGCTCATTGGATTTTGGATGTCCCTAACATCCCTCAAGAAATGGAGGTAAAAACAATGACCTTTGAAAAATATTCCTAAACCCATTATGACTGCCATGAGAACAATAGTGACCAGCAATGATACCTTTCCACTTCAGTTTAGGGTTCACAAATTTGAAATCTAAATTCAGTCTCGTCGGAATGCCACATAGGTTTCAGTACTCCAAAATCACCATGGAATTTTTTTCCCTCATGATAGGTTATGGACATAAAAGCCTTTAAAATTTTCCCATGAACCCTGACTTTTTTTCACCCATGTGACCCACTTCCATCCCCTATTTTTAAAGTTTATTTTGAAGCTTCACTCCATTTTAGATCGGCGCCACGTGTCACATTCTTCCTCACCATGGAAATTATGTCCCTCCATAAATTTGAGGTGAGGGATGTCATGAAAAAAAATCCCTAAATCCATTCTCTCAAAATTTTTAAATTTTCTAAATCCCTCCCCTTTTTATTGCTCATCCATCTAACATCTAAAGTTTCTAGGCAGAATTTGCTTGCTTAGTCCAACTTCCATTACCCACTCCACCATTTTCAAAGCTCAAACCAGATTTACCATGGAAAAAAAACCTTCCACTCCATGAATATGCATAGGTTTCAAATAATATATTTATCAAAAGATCCATAGAATGAAGAATCAAAGAGAAGAAAAGGAATTCTTCAGAAACCTCCATTACCATGAAACGAAGATTCAAACATATCTTACAAACCGGTGCACGGATTGACAAAAACCATCTTGTTGAGTTATTCTCTCTTGAAGGCCATTAAAAATCATATTCAAACCTCCCATTCACAGCAAGTAATTCTCACAAAAAATAAATTCCACTTCCGGCTCCACGAAGAACAAAGCTTCAATTTCCCATCAAACCGGTTTTTGATCAAGAAAATTTCACCAGTGAAGACAAGAAGCAAAAACCTATCGCAATGGAGTTTGATTTCATCATGAATGGAGAAAAAAACTAGACCTAAAAATTCAAACTCCATTAATGGCTGCCATGACACAATAGTGGAAAAAATCAGTGAGCTACCTCTCCACTTCTCAAGGTTCCAGTGGGTGAAATCGCACAAAAATTTGAGGGAATGATCATTGAAAAATCTAGTTTCACGTGAACTAGTTTTCATGCCATGAAGTCCCTATTTTTTAGGGATATGAGGGCTATGTTTTTATCAACATTCTTCCCTCTTTGAATAAATTTTCAAATTCCCAAAGATCCAATGGTGAAATCATCCAAAATTTAGAGGGAAGGGTCTCCAAAAAATCTAGTTTCTCTCAAACTAGTTTTTGCATGATGAAGTTGTTAGTTTATCAGATATGAAGGACTGATTTTTATCAGTATTCTTCCCTGGTAGCTCCATACCTAAAGCTCTTACTAGGCATAAATTTTCATTTTTCATTTCTGAGCTTTCTAGTAAGTGAATCATGATGAAAATTAGAGCACGAGTTCGTGACAAAGAGCCGAATCCAAAATAATTGTTCTCATCGCAAATAGAGGTCATTTTCACCATTTACTAAAAATAACATATGTTATACTTCCTCACATGCTATAAATGGTGAGCCCCACTAAATTACAAGTTCAATCACTCAGAGACAATCAAAAAAGGGGTAAAATGGAAAGTAAGACAAAAAATGACTTCTTCCCAAAATAACAGTCCCCAAATAAGAACTTAAAAAAATAGAAATGTGCTAAAAATAGAAATATCTCAGAACAAGGAGGTTGGAATATGGTAGAAGGTTTAGAAAGGTGAAATCTGAGTGAGATAGTGATATGTCCTGAATAATATAGCAGCATGGGGCTCATATTCTAAAATAGTAGCAAGTTGTTCTCAAAGGGAAAGTTTGCACAACACGACATTGAGGGATAATCATTCAGGTCAATATCACCATTTGGGGTCCAAAAGGAAAACTCTCAACACTTACTAAAGATAGTAAGTTTTCCCTTCCAAATATAGTAAGTGTTAAGGAAACATGAATTTCTAGTGCACATGTTGGTCTAGTTTCTCAGGTGTAATCAATCATGAAGAGATGGTGTTTTTTCATGGTTTGGAATAATCATCTCATATTATAAATAGGCATCACAAGGCACATCATGTGAATTCATCTTCATCACTTAAGAATTCGGGTGATTTAAAGAGAGTTGATCAGAATGATTTCAATGAGTCAAGGAGTTCATCAACCAAGTTTCAAGGAGGGTCATCATGGGAATTATATGTGTTCATCTCAAGCTTATAGCAAAGGAAAACATCAGAAAAATGTTTCTAAAAACTCATTCTATGGTCCAGGATGTCCATGCATCATAGAGCTTGCGGTCATCACTAGATTGGGAAAATGATTCAAATTTATTCAAGGAGCAATCTTCATCAGTGTAGAAGATCACCAATGGCAGAAATCTTCACTCAAAGTTCATGGTTGCATCAAGGCATTCAAAGCATTTCATCACGAGGAGTGTTTTCCCCTCCATCCCTTCCCTCTTCCTCTCTTTCCCTCTCTTCTTTCTCTCTCCATTCTAATTCTTCATTATGCATCATCATTGTATTTCATCCTATTCACTTAAGTGACCTATTTTAAATTTAAAAAGTATTTTTTCTCAAAATTATAAGAGAAATACTTAATTCATGGAAAATGAAAAGGTCACGAGTGGAATATGGAAATGAAGAGTCATGTGAGGGAGGTGAAAGGACAATTCAGGTTTCTATAAATTGTAATGAGCTCTTCATTCCAAGGGGTTCTAATTCTGAAATTCTTCTAGCTGGTTGTATTCTTGTAAGTTCATGAGAGATATTTTTCTCACTTGTGAGTGAAAAGAGTTAGCCACTTTTCCCCTATTCTCAATGTCTTCCATTCTCATACTATGTACAATTTATTCTTGAGCATCAATACAAGAAGGAGTTTTGAGCCTTTTTTGACTAAGGGGTTTACTGATACTTTGTGTTCATTAAATTCTAATTGGTCTTGTTGTATTTTTACAGTATTGTTTCTTCCTAATTTTAGTGCATGTGATGAAATTTCTAACTAGTGTGTGCAGGAATCTAATTTTCTACCTGCAACATTAGTTCTCCTACCTCTTTTCTCACTCCCCTTCCCACTCTTTCAAGAAGAGCATGTTATGGAAAATTTTGATACCAAAGAAGATGCTACTCAGAACTTCTCACTCAAGAATAAAAAAGTAAGCCTTCTAGATTCAAAATCAAAACCATCTCTTAAACCCCCTTGTAAAGACAAGAAATCAAGAAATTTAAGAGTAAATTTTGATGGTAGATGTCACAACTGTGGAAAATTTGGCCATAAGAAAGAGGATTGTAAATCCAAAAGAAGTCAAATTTCAGAAATAGGAAATGGAATATATTAGATCAAAATCAAGATGAAGATGAATAAAATGATCATAGAGCTAATGTAGTAGCTATATAAACTTCATCTTTCACCTCTGAATACATTGTACTGAATTTAAATTGTTTTTTGTGTATTTATTTCTGGTCATTTCTTCAAATAGAACTATTGGTCATGTTTTTGTCATGCAAAACTGATCATATATGACATGTTTAAGCTTAAATTTTCTACCTATGAAAATATTTTTCAAGGTGCTTACATGGTCATTTTTTTAAAGAAAATTCCACAAAAATCCATGGAAAGTATCCATAGAGTGGATCATGGTTTCAATTAGTGAATACTTTGATTATTCTTGTATGATCTGATTATCTGTTTATATTTAATTATCTATATGATTTTTGGCAAAACATTATATGTGATTACTAAAATATTAATCATATGCATATCAAATGACACTTGGGGACGCCTTTGTGTTTGTATTGGAGACGCATAATACTGATTACATCTAATTAATGTTTTATTAGTATAATATGTTCATTTTTTAGCATATTTGTAATGTAACATGATTAGTTGTTTAAGCATATCATTATGTTAGTTGATATGCCTATTATGTTGTTTATCATGACTCTAACCATGTTTATGTTGTGTTGGATATGCAACTAGATTTATGGTCAAGTTTTGATGTAGGTGCCATCACTTGGAGTAGCAAAAGAGCCATGTGGCTAAAGAGGCTACTGGTAGTGATACACATAGGAGCTAAAGGAAGTGTTCCTCCTCTATGTGAAGGCCAGATTTCTCTTGATAAAGAATCTAGTTCAACATCAGAGATTATGTTGTAGATATCTTCATCAAGCCATGGTGTGTTGTGAAGTTTTGCAAGTTTCATGCCTTGTTGGGCCTATCAGATTTTCCATTGAGGGGGAGTGTGCATGACAATGCCACCTCTTAACAACTTATTATAAAATACCAGGTTAACTGTTAAGAGTGGATCATGACCACCCACTTTGTATGTAACAAAGTGATCCTGTAAGGATTGGTTACACATGGTTGTAACATTGTATGTGAACTATAAAATGCATAAGGCAGTTCGTTGTAAACTTCCAATACTTCCTCCATTTTGTAAAAAGTAAATATGTCACTCTATGTGAAGTTACTTGTAAATCCCAACAAACTTTAGTTATGGGTATGCCTTGGTTTATAAAAGGCTCCATAATCTGATGTAAGTCTTCATACAATAAATCATTTGTTCTTAAGAATTTCTGTATGGGAAGATCATTTGATTTCCCTATTTGCATGCTAGCCTAAATCATTGTCTTTGATTCAAGGATCTCGTAAATCCTTTTGTAGAAAAAGGTAAAATTGGCATGTCTATTTTTGTCTTCCCCACTTAACATTAAGGGGGAGTGTTGAGGTGTTAATGTCAAGTGGGGATAGCCACTTAGACAACCCCTTGTCTTAAAGATTATTTTTAATAATCTTAGTCGGTCTTCACAACTTAGAAAAGAGTGAAGTGGTATAACCGCTCACCCATCTTATATGAATAAGATGATCCCTCATGAGATTGAAAAACCGGATGTTTTTATTTTTGTTAATGAGTGTACTGACACTAATTGGTCTAATCTCAAGCCACTTATGTGAGATGCTATATAATGAGATAGATGTCTGTGAGTGTTTACTATGAGACCGAGGAGTGAAGTGGAAGTGTTGGGTTAAATTGATAAATTCTTAATATAAGATCATGTGATTTTCAGTGGAGTTTTTCCCTTTGGGTTTCTCCACTTAAATATGGTGTTATTTGTGTCTTCTCTTGTCTCATTTACTTTCATCTCTTGCTTTCATTTATGATTTGTTATCTGTTATATTAATATGTAAACATCTGATTAATGTTTGCACATTATAATCTATAATCCTCAATTGTTTATTTGTGGATCTATAATTTGTTAATTATTCATTCCATCTATTTTCCAAAAATTATCTTGTTGCGCTTCTATCGAGACAACGTGCAACCCCACATTCGAGATTCCAAAACAACCAAAAAATTATGGGATAAGTTAAGAATAGTATATGAGGCCAAAAATAAGAACACAATTCTAAATTTGTAGAGTCAATTACACACACTAAAATTCAAACAAAATGAGAAAGTAGAATATTTATTAAGAAGAGTTGAATAATTGAGGGCTTCACTTTTGGCCTTGGGAGAGGAGGTCACTGATATAGCTCTCATTCCCATTGTTATGAGAGCACTCTCTCCTTCATACTTAATTTTTGTGACGACACTCAACTTTTTGGATCAAACAGTTAGTTTTAACAAGCTGGTAAATCTACTGCAACAAGAAGAAGCATTTTACAACAAAGATGATGAAGAAGAGAAGGAACTATCTTCTCATCAAAAAGGAAAAGGAAAAGTAAAATCTCATTCCTCTCAAAAGTCCCAAAAACAACATCAACATGGGGATAAGAATAAGACAAAATGTCCTATCTCGTAATGTGAGGACGTGATATTAAATATTGTTGGTATAATACATATAAGAAAGCTTCATCACGTCATTCTAGACCTCAAAATCAATAATCTCATAAGGGACATTCACACTAAAATCAAGGGTAGAAAAATTGGAAGTAGAGAAGAAAAACCCATCAACAAGGTAATATAGTTGAACAAGAAGAACATTTAGAACATGAAGACTTATTGTACACTACTCGCTCCAAAGAAAACCATCCACATCATCTAGTGATATTTGGTATGTTGATTCAGGAGCCAATCGACACATGACCTATGCACAGACTAGTTTACTACAATGAGGGACACACATTTGAAAAATCATGTTTCGTTAGGTGATGATTCTTCATACACAAGCTAAGGGATTAAGAACATTTATTTACCTCTTGGTTCACGCAATTGTAGATTTTCGATGTATTATATGTCCTTGGGTTAACAAAAATATACTATCGTAAGTCATCTTCTAGATCACAATCCAAGATTGAATTTGATAGTCATTCTGGTAAGAAAGTGTGTTTAATTTGAGACAAATCACGAGGCTCAAAAATTGTTGCAAAATCCTCCAATGTGGGATGTACGTTCCATCTTGACTTTGTTAATAGAGATTATCAGTCATTTGTGGCTAAGTATTATTCATCGGCACGCTTTGGCATTGAGTATTGGTCACATCGATTTCAAGTATCTTAAAACACTTCACCAAGACAACATGGTGAGAGTTTTTCCATCTCTCTAGAAGGATACGAGATAATTGTCCTAACCGCTTAGTAGAAAAACAATGTAGAACTTCATTCCGGAAGAGTACTTATCTAGCTCATGGTAAACTTGATCTACTTCATACCGATATTTGTAGTCTAATGCAACCGAGTCATTATGGATTTCAAAGTACTTTATGATTTTTTTATGACTATTCAAGAAAAATGTGGATATATTATCTTTGTAAGAAAAGTGAAGATTTTAAGAACTTCAAAAAGTTCAAAGTGGTGGTTGTAGAGAATGATAGTAGTCATCATATTAGATCTCTACTTAGATTGAGGGGGAATTCACCATGATGAGTTCAAAGCCTACCTACAAGCTCAATAGATTTGTTAAAAAATTCCTCCTCCACACACATTGAAGTAGAATGGTGTTTTTGAGAGAAGAAACCGTACTATCATGGAAATGGTGCATTGCATGATCGATGATTCTGGACTAGCGAGGACATTTTTGTCAGAAACAATGACATTTGTTTATTTTTTTAACAGAGTTCCCACAGCTTGCTCTTGATGTAGTGACACCATATGAAACATGGTCAAAGAGGAAGCCATCTATTGCACACCTCATAATATTTAGGTGCAAAGCTAACATGCACATACCCAAGAAGAGCATGAATAATTTGGATATGAAGTCACAAAAAATCATCTTCATTGACTACAATGAAGAGACTCTTGGGTACAGATTTATGGAGTCGAAGACTAGAAAATTCTACACCAGCAAAGATGTTGAGTTCTTTGATAAGAAGGAAGTAGAGACTCCTTCTCTAGACTCACCTGATGTAGATATTACACTTTTTTTAAAAACAAAATATGATGTTCCCATAGATGATGACAGTGATGATGGGGATGATGGTTATGATCAGACATGACCATGACCCATAGGAGTAGTTAACCATTTGACCAAGTGGTATACTAACATGATACGATATGAAAAATTGGATGCTCCACCATATACATCCACCACTGGACCATAGACTCGCACTAAAGCATGAGAAGAAGTAAAATTTTCTTTAATGAGTAGAGTTATTGAATTTTTTGAGCCATATATAGTCCAGAATCCCCACACCAAAAGCTTGGAAAAATTCCATAGATGTTGAATATCATTCAGTAATGAAAATAACACTTGGTAGCTTGTTGAACTTCCACTGGGAAGAAACCCATTGGTTACTGATGGATGTTCAAAACAAATTACAAAGTAGATGGGACCGTAGACAAGTATAAATAGAGATTGGTAGAAAAGGGGTATGCACATAAGGAATGCATAGACTATGAGGAGACATTTTATCCCATAGCTAATATTAAAATGACCAGATGATATTTTCTCTAGTTGCACGATTTGGTTGGAAATTCTATCATATGGGCGTGAAAAGTTCCTTTCCAAACAAATATCTATAAGAATAATTCTACATGACTCAAACCGAGGGTTAGGTTGTACCTAGAGAAGAAACAAAGGTATGCAAACTTAGGAAATATGTTTATGGCCTTAAACAGACACTCCTGGGCTTGGTACATCAAAATTGATGAGCATGTAAGGATATTACTTGTATAAATCATAACATATACAAAAGAATAACATGAGAGAACACCAAAATATAGATAAATGATGACAATATGCTCATATAATAGCTTTTCCACTTCGAGGGGCAACCTCCAATACCACTTTGAGGGGGTAACCTCCAAACCATACAATAACACTCCAATACTCAATATGATGATTAACTACAACCTTCTAACCCCTATATATACCATTCTAACCTATGGCCAATACTGAGGCCGACCTCCTAAGCATAATAAATCATAAATGAATGATATAATAAGATAAGGGGATGTGTGCCACATGTCGGCATCTCCATCAATACATATACATCATAACATCCTTTCCCTAGGTGCATAGAATTCCTTCCCTCCTTGACATGTTTCATCCCCAAAACATAAGAAGAAACCATGTAATGAGTGTGTTGTAAATTTTTACACACTTTGCACCATGATCGATCATCCATCCATATGTGATCCTAGTAGATGATACATATCTAAACTAATATCCATATTCCATTGCACTACTCTGATTCCATTCATGACCATAGTTTATCATCCTTGGATTCCATGCATAACCAACATAAGGATTCAATGCATAACCATAATAAGGATTCCATGTATAACCATAATAAGGATTCCATGCTTCATAATTGTTGCTCCATTGATCCCCTGTATAAATAAAGTGATTATTCCTCCAATTACCTGTATATCTATATTGGTTGGAAATATGATGTGCCCTGGGATATCTCCATGATTTTTTTCTCTCATGTTGACGTGGATTTCCATATGCTGCAATTGTAGTATCCTCAACCTTATCAACCTATTTTTGAACTTTCTTTTCTTCTTCCACCTTTGCATTTGATATTTTCTTTTTCTCTTGAGTAGATGAATCATCATTTCCTTCTTTTTCTTCATGTTCCTCTTTTGAATCATCCTTATTCCCTTCTTCTCCATATTCTAAATCATCCTCATGGTCTATATTGACTTTTCTTTGATTTCCATTAAGCCTGATATCCTGTAAAGTGACCTTCTTCTTTTTGTACCAAATCTTCATAAACTTATTTTTCATATTAATATTAATTGTCCCCAATGTCTCTAACCAAGGATACCCAAGAAAAATATCCAAACCATCCATATATAAGGCAAAAAAATCTGAATGTAAAGTATATTTGTCCATAGTAAGTTTTAAATCTTCAAAAACTTGAATTTTCTTACCATTCACTTGAGCTTCTTTGATATTACTTTCTTGAATATGTAGATGTTGAGCCATATCCTTGTTGATGAAGTTATACTTGCTGTTAGGGTTTATGGAAACAATTATCTTATTCCTTTGAATGCATCCATGAAACTGAAATATGGTATCTTCCTTCTTGGGAGCTATAATATCTTCTTCTGCATCAATATCTTGTTTTTCTTCCTCTTCTTCATAGTCTTCTTCAACTTCTTCTGCGTTTGATTCTTCAATATATGCTGCACCATCATCTTCCATTGAATATTCTTCACCTTCCTCTTCATCTTCTTTCTCTCTTGATTCTTCAATATATTCTTCCCCATCATCTTCCTTTGACTCTTCTTCCTCTTTGTGGTCCCATCTATCCATAAAAAGTTGTTCCATTTCCTCCCAAGACCAATCCTTCCTATCATTTTTAACTCGAAAAAACCAAATCCATGCAGGACCACCAAGATAATATGAAAACCTACTCCTTGTCATGAAATATGAGAAATATATATATTCTTAAATTTTATCCACCATTCTTTAGCATCCATCTCACCATTTCCATAAAAATTGTTATCCCCGTGATCATGATTAGGGTTTAGGAATTCTGAAAATATTTTGGTAGATGGATAAAAACACAAAGAACAAACCCTAACTGAAATTTCAAGAGATTTCCAAAATATAAATTTTGCTAAAAAATACCACAATTTTCTTCCTGAAAAGTGAATTTATGAAAAAACCTAAAACACCAATAACATCCGCAAAATAGATCCAATGGAGCTGAAATTTTTAGATATTCTAACTTAGAGTGTTTCCAAATTATGATGCAAAAATTGGGAAAAAATTCAATACCCTCTTCAAGATATTTGAAACAAAAAATTAGGGTTTTACCCTAATTTTGGCCGAAATCGCAACCAAATGTAACAAACCGTTACACCAAAACCTCGATGCATTAGTGAAATCCACACATAATTTTAACATCCCACCACGCTTCCATAGAGCCTCGACTCGGGTTGGGTTTGCACCCGCACTCCCATATGGACAGCCCCGCTTCACCGATAATCAAAACATATACAGTAGAATAACATGAGAGAACACCAAAATATAGATAAATGATGACAATATGCTCATATAATAGCTTTGCCACTTCGAGGGGGCAACCTCCAATACCACTTCGAGGGGGTAACCTCCAAACCATACAATAACACTCCAATACTCAATATGATGATTAACTACAACCTTCTAACCCCTATATATACCATTCTAACCTATGGCCAATACTGAGGCCGACCTCCTAAGCATAATAAATCATAAATGAATGATATAATAAGATAAGGGGATGTGTGCCACATGTCGACATCTCCATCAATACATATACATCATAACATCCTTTCCCTAGGTGCATAGCATTCCTTCCCTCCTTGACATGTTTCATCCCCGAAACATAAGAAGAAACCATGTAATGAGTGTGTTTAAATTTTTTACACTTTGCGCCATGATCGATCATCCATCCATATGTGATCCTGGTAGATGATACATATCTAAACTAATATCCATATTCCGTTGCACTACTCTGATTCCATTCATGACCATAGTTTATCATCCTTGGATTCCATGCATAACCAACATAAGGATTCAATGCATAACCATAATACCAGGATTCCATAATATAACCATAATAAGGATTCCATGCTTCATAATTGTTGCTCCATTGATCCCCTGTATAAATAAAGTGATTATTCCTCCAATTACCTGTATATCTATATTGGTTGGAAATATGATGTGCCTTGGGATATCTCCATGATTTTTTTCTCTCATGTTGACGTGGATTTCCATATGCTTGCAGTTGTAGTATCCTCAACCTTATCAACCTGTTTCTGAACTTTCTTTTCTTCTTCCACCTTTGCATTTGATATTTTCTTTTTCTCTTGAGTAGATGAATCATCATTTCCTTCTTTTTCTTCATGTTCCTCTTTTGAATCATCCTTATTCCCTTCTTCTCCATATTCTAAATCATCCTCATGGTCTATATTGACTTTTCTTTGATTTCCATTAAGCCTGATATCCTATAAAGTGACCTTCTTCTTTTTGTACCAAATCTTCATAAACTTATTTTTCATATTAATATTAATTGTCCCCAATGTCTCTAACCAAGGATACCCAAGAACAATATCCAAACCATCCATATATAAGGCAAAAAAATCTGAATGTAAAGTATATTTGTCCATAGTAAGTTTTAAATCTTCAAAAACTTGAATTTTCTTACCATTCACTTGAGCTTCTTTGATATTACTTTCTTGAATATGTAGATGTTGAGCCATATCCTTGTTGATGAAGTTATACTTGTTGTTAGGGTTTATGGAAACAATTATCTTATTCCTTTGAATGCATCCATGAAACTGAAATATGGTATCTTCCTTCTTGGGAGCTATAATATCTTCTTCTGCATCAATATCTTGTTTTTCTTCCTCTTCTTCATAGTCTTCTTCAACTTCTTCTGTGTTTGATTCTTCAATATATGTTGCACCATCATCTTCCCTTGAATCTTCTTCACCTTCCTCTTCATCTTCTTTCTCTCTTGATTCTTCAATATATTCTTCCCCATCATCTTCCTTTGACTCTTCTTCCTCTTTGTGGTCCCATCTATCCATAAAAAGTTGTTCCATTTCCTCCCAAGACCAATCCTTCCTGTCATTTTTTAACTCAAAAAACCAAATCCATGCAGGACCACCAAGATAATGTGAAAACCTATTCCTTGTCATGAAATATGAGAAATATATATTCTTAAATTTTATCCACCATTCTTTAGCATCCATCTCACCATTTCCATAAAAATTGTTATCCCCGTGATCATGATTAGGGTTTAGGAATTCTGAAAATATTTTGGCAGATGGATAAAAACACAAAGAACAAACCCTAACTGAAATTTCAAGAGCTTTCCGAAAATATAAATTTTGCTAAAAAATACCACAATTTGCTTCCTGAAAAGTGAATTTATGAAAAAACCTAAAACACCAATAACATCCATAAAATAGATCCAATGGAGCTGAAATTTTTAGATATTCTGACTTTGAGTGTTTCCAAATTATGATGCAAAAATTGGGAAAAAAATTTGATACCCTCTTCAAGATATATTTGAAACAAAAATTAGGGTTTTTGCCCTAATTTTGGCAAATCAAATACATTCAAATGATACCAAATGTTATGAACCAAAAACCTTTCTTACTCTTAGAGGCATTATAAAATCCCACATGGATCAGGGGGAAACATCCCACCACATTCCAGAAAATCGAATCCCTCTCAATATAATTGTTTTTCAATTCCCATATGTACAAGCCCCGCTAATTCACCAATCAAAATTTAGGTGCCCCACATGGCCACCTTCAATAATAACACGAATGAACCAACCGATGGGATTGAACATGGGTGGTCCCTCTATACAACTTTTAAGGATATTACTTGTATAAATTAGAACATATACAATATAACATGAGAGAACACCAAAATATAGATAAATGATGACAATATGCTCATATAATAGCTTTGCCACTTCGAGGGGGCAACCTCCAATACCACTTCGAGGGGGTAACCTCCAAACCATACAATAACACTCCAATACTCAATATGATGATTAACTACAACCTTCTAACCCCTATATATACCATTCTAACCTATGGCCAATACTGAGGCCGACCTCCTAAGCATAATAAATCATAAATGAATGATATAATAAGATAAGGGGATGTGTGCCACATGTCGGCATCTCCATCAATACATATACATCATAACATCCTTTCCCTAGGTGCATAGCATTCCTTCCCTCCTTGACATGTTTCATCCCCAAAACATAAGAAGAAACCATGTAATGAGTGTGTTGTAAATTTTTACACACTTTGTGCCATGATCGATCATCCATCCATATGTGATCCTGGTAGATGATACATATCTGAACTAATATCCATATTCCGTTGCACTACTCTGATTCCATTCATGACCATAGTTTATCATCCTTGGATTCCATGCATAACCAACATAAGGATTCAATGCATAACCATAATAAGGATTCCATGTATAACCATAATAAGGATTCCATGCTTTCCATGCTTCATATTGTTGCTCCATTGATCCCCTATATAAATAAAGTGATTATTCCTCCAATTACCTATATCTATATTGGTTGGAAATATGATGTGCCCTGGGATATCTCCATGATTTTTTTCTCTCATGTTGACGTGGATTTCCATATGCTGCGCAATGTAGTATCCTCAACCTTATCAACCTTTTTCTAAACTTTCTTTTCTTCATCCACCTTTGCATTTGATATTTTCTTTTTCTCTTGAGTAGATGAATCATCATTTCCTTCTTTTTCTTCATGTTCCTCTTTCAATCATCCTTATTCCCTTCTTCTCCATATTCTAAATCATCCTCATGGTCTATATTGACTTTTCTTTGATTTCCATTAAGCCTGATATCCTGTAAAGTGACCTTCTTCTTTTTGTACCAAATCTTCATAAACTTATTTTTCATATTAATATTAATTGTCCCCAATGTCTCTAACCAAGGATACCCAAGAACAATATCCAAACCATCCATATATAAGGCAAAAAATCTGAATGTAAAGTATATTTGTCCATAGTAAGTTTTAAATCTTCAAAAACTTGAATTTTCTTACCATTCACTTGAGCTTCTTTGATATTACTTTCTTGAATATGTAGATGTTGAGCCATATCCTTGTTGATGAAGTTATACTTGTTGTTAGGGTTTATGGAAACAATTATCTTATTCCTTTGAATGCATCCATGAAACTGAAATATGGTATCTTCCTTCTTGGGAGCTATAATATCTTCTTCTGCATCAATATCTTGTTTTTCTTCCTCTTCTTCATAGTCTTCTTCAACTTCTTCTGCGTTTGATTCTTCAATATATGCTGCACCATCATCTTCCCTTGAATCTTCTTCACCTTCCTCTTCATCTTCTTTCTCTCTTGATTCTTCAATATATTCTTCCCCATCATCTTCCTTTGACTCTTCTTCCTCTTTGTGGTCCCATCTATCCATAAAAAGTTGTTCCATTTCCTCCCAAGACCAATCCTTCCTGTCATTTTTTAACTCAGAAAACCAAATCCATGCAGGACCACCAAGATAATGTGAAAACCTATTCCTTGTCATGAAATATGAGAAATATATATTCTTAAATTTTATCCACCATTCTTTAGCATCCATCTCACCATTTCCATAAAAATTTGTTATCCCCGTGATCATGATTAGGGTTTAGGAATTCTGAAAATATTTTGGTAGATGGATAAAAACACAAAGAACAAACCCTAACTAAAATTTCAAGAGCTTTCCGAAAATATAAATTTTTGCTAAAAATACCACAATTTTCTTCCTAAAAAGTGAATTTATGAAAAAAACTAAAACACCAATAACATCCACAAAACAGATCCAATGGAGCTGAAATTTTTAGATATTCTCGACTTAGAGTGTTTCTTATGATGAAAAAATTGGGAAAACGTTCAATACCCTCTTCAAATATGATTCAAAAAAAAATTAGGGTTTTTGTCCTAAAAATTCGATACCTCTCTTCAAAAATATATTAGTGAAACAAAAAATTAGGGTTTTTGCCCTAATTTTTGTGTCCGGCCAAATCGCTGCTTCATGATACCACTTGTAAGGATATTACTTGTATAAATCAGAACATATACAGAACATAACAACAAAATAACATGAGAGAACACCAAAATATAGATAAATGATGACAATATGCTCATATAATAGCTTTTCCACTTCGAGGGGGCAACCTCCAATACCACTTCGAGGGGGTAACCTCCAAACCATACAATAACACTCCAATACTCAATATGATGATTAACTACAACCTTCTAACCCCTATATATACCATTCTAACCTATGGCCAATACTGAGGCCGACCTCCTAAGCATAATAAATCATAAATGAATGATATAATAAGATAAGGGGATGTGTGCCACATGTCGACATCTCCATCAATACATATACATCATAACATATATCTATATTAGTTGGAAATATGATGTGCCCTGGGATATCTCCATGATTTTTTTCTCTCATGTTGACGTGGATTTCCATATGCTACAGTTGTAGTATCCTCAACCTTATCAACCTATTTCTGAACTTTATTTTCTTCTTCCACCTTTGCATTTGATATTTGATATTTTCTCTTGAGTAGATGAATCATCATTTCCTTCTTTTTCTTCATGTTCCTCTTTTGAATCATCCTTATTCCCTTCTTCTCCATATTCTTAATCATCCTCATGGTCTATATTGACTTTTCTTTGATTTCCATTAAGCCTGATATCCTGTAAAGTGACCTTCTTCTTTTTGTACCAAATCTTCATAAACTTATTTTTCATATTAATATTAATTGTCCCCAATTTCTCTAACCAAGGATACCCAAGAACAATATCCAAACCATCCATATATAAGGCAAAAAAAATATGAATGTAATGTATATTTTTCCATAGTAAGTTTTAAATCTTCAAAAACTTGAATTTTCTTACCATTCACTTGAGCTTCTTTGATATTACTTTCTTGAATATGTAGATGTTGAGCCATATCCTTGTTGATGAAGTTATACTTATTATTAGGGTTTATGGAAAAATTATCTTATTCCTTTAAATGCATCCATGAAACTGAAATATGGTATCTTCCTTCTTGGGAGCTATAATATCTTCTTCTACATCAATATCTTGTTTTTCTTCCTCTTCTTCATAGTCTTCTTCAACTTCTTCTGCGTTTGATTCTTCAATATATGTTGCACCATCATCTTCCCTTGAATATTCTTCACCTTCCTCTTCATCTTCTTTCTTTCTTGATTCTTCAATATATTATTCCCCATCATCTTCCTTTGACTCTTCTTCCTCTTTGTGGTTCCATCTATACATAAAAATTTGTTCCATTTCCTCCCAAGACCAATCATTCCCGTCATTTTTTAACTCGTAAAAACCAAATCCATGTAGGACCACCAAGATAATGTGAAAACCTATTCCTTGTCATGAAATATGAGAAATATATATTCTTAAATTTTATCCACCATTCGTTAGCATCCATCTCACCATTTCCATAAAAATTTGTTATCCCCATGATCATGATTAGGGTTTAGGAATTCTGAAAATAGTTTGGGAGATGGATAAAAACACAAAGAAAAACAATAACTAAAATTTCAAGAGATTTCCAAAAATATAAATTTTGCTAAAAATACCACAGCTTTTCTTCTGAAAAGTGAATTTATGAAAAACCTAAAACACCAATAACATCGGCAAAACATATCCAATGGAGCTGAAATTTTCAATGATATTCCATGGATCATACTCATTATCTTCATCGGTTATTTGATCCTTGAAATTTTCTGAGGTGTAACTAGTTTCAAAGTGTGTAAATCATCTAGCTACTCTTCACTTATAACATAATTTTCATTAACAACACTAGGTGTAAAAGGCTCAATATGAAAATTTGAAAAGGGATCTAAATTGATAGTTACCTTAGCTCCATACCGAGTTTTGAAAACTAAATATGTCCAATCTATTGAAAGGTAACCACCAATATTAGATGTGAAGTCTCTATATAAGCACATGGCAAAATAAGGTGGTAGATCCACCACCATCACAACTTGTGAGATTGTAACACTTGGATTTGCATGCAAAGTTAGTTTCAAATATTTTATTATTCCAATGGTCTTAGTTGATGAACCATCAAGTTATAACACTCCTTTGGTACTTGGTTCATACTTAAGACCCAACCTTTCAGCCACTAACTTTGGCATAACAATGTTGTTAGCTCCGTTATCAACCATGTAATTATGAATTAATGAATCCTTAATGATTAATGAAAGATAAAATGGAGGAGGCTTAACCACTTTTACCTCTTTTGTTGATTTTTTTGGCTTAAATACTTGTTGTTTTGACCCTTTTGTTTGCTATTCTGCAATTTCCATCACCATGTTGGTGTGTTTCCTACACGTTCATCCTATTTTTATTGTAATTTCAGACCCACATGATCTTGTACCAACAAGTCTCTTTTTCCAGAATAGACAACGTATCCCACATGTTCATAGTGACATTAGACTTATTCATATGATCAATAATATTGAATGGAACAACACCTATCTCAAACTGATTTTTACAACATCATCATGTTCTTGAACATTAGGTGAAACACAACTCTTACCAACAATAATATTATGATTTTCACGAGCTAGTACAATAGTTTGATCACTTACATTAGCTTCCATGGATCTTTTCCTTAATATGGTAATTTTTGCAACAAATTCAACCTTATCTTGTGCACTAATTTCATGATTTACAACCACATGAACATCTGTTCAAAATTTACCAATGTCACATCTAGATTCCCTATTGTTCTTGTGTTGAAATTTGGTCTACGTGTGCTGCAAGAAATACACTTTCCTAGAAATGGTGAAATGCCTCTTCTTCAATCATTTGTGGCATAGAAAATCCCTATGGTATCATCTTTGTAGATGTATTTGAGTCACTAGGTTATATGTTTGAATCTCACACCATATTTGTTTGCACGGGAACCAAGGCTCTTGAAGTTGTAGGGGCATTAGGATCAGTTGCAACAAGAGGTCTAACAACTGTAATGGCTAGTTGTGCTTGATATGGTCTATAACCTTGAGCAGGAGGCTTGTAATTATTGTAACTTGGAAAGGAGGCTAATATGGTCTACTAGTTTGAGATTGATTCCTTTCCAACTGCACAACTTTATTTGACAAATCCTTAACAACACCTTCTAAACTATCAATCTTCTCAGGCTGAACTATAGGAGATGTAGATGCTTTCTCATCTTGGTGGAATAGGAGCTAGCTCAAAGCATAAATGGGCATAGAGGGTCTAGGTGCCAACTTTCCAGCTTGTACAAGGCCTTTTTCTCGCTTTAATTTGTAAGATCAAAGGTTGTGGGAAGTGTAGTTCCACCCATAGACTAAATCATGACAACAATGTCACTATTTAATGCACGCAAATAATACAAAAAACATGTTCCAGTGAAGGGTTGACTGTAATTGGAATTTTCTCCCAAGTTCTAGTAAATCTTAAGTTGAAATTGGCCATGAACTCTTGGGGTGCACGCTTAATAGTGGACAACTTCTTAATAAGGGATAGATGGTTTGATTTATCTTCAAATTATTTACACAAAGCAACGCCTAACACATCCCAAGTGCATATTGTTCCTATTTCTATGTTTTTGTACAATTGTAGGGCTTTACCTTTAAAAGAAGTAGCTAGCATCCTTAGAGCAACATCCTCATATGTGATATTATGTACTTGAACAAAGGACTACTACATCTCTAATATGTTCAACTCGGGTAACTTGATTTTCACCAGTAAAAAATGGAAGACATTTTAGGGCAACAACTGGTATATCATGATAAACAAGAATTATGAGAGGGTTACCATTAGTAAAAGGAACAAAGGTTCTAGGTTGCTGGGCAGCCATTGGAAAGATTGGGATTTGAATGAAAAAAATTGGATTTGGGGAAGGAGGATTGGAAATATGGGGCTTATTATAGGGTGTAGTATTTCCAACCCTTCTTCTTCTAGCTAAATTTAGAGGTAATTGAATGAAATCAGGGAAATACCTCTTGTTGATGCTATGATTCTGATCGTAGGCACAAATCATGGAAAAAAATATTTTAGACCCTTCAAAGAAGCTAATCTTAGCCGCAAAAGATCGATCGGTCAAAATCTTCACTCAAAATTGTTATGGAAGCAAGTTGTTGAAACTGATGAAGAAATTCTTAGAAGACTACAACTCTTAAATATTCATTTATACCGTGTTGTGTGTTGATAACTACTAAAACAGGTTGTTGATCTTGATCAATTAAATATTTAGAAACAACCATATGATAACATTATCTTTAACTCGCAAGTTGTAAATAACTCCAAATTTTGGTTCTTGTCCCACTTGGGTGTGCCAAATAATTGTTATCAAATCCAAAGTACACCTCCTTTGGATGGAAATATGACTTCTTACTTCGGCTAGTATAATGGGATCCCTTATGAGTTATGGAAATTTTGGAATAAGGGAATCCTCCGAAAGGGTTGGCTACCTTTGATGAATCACTTGAAAATTTGTATTTGACTAAGTTGAAAGTTAGAAGGAAAGTTAAACTAAAGCATGTAAAGATGATACACCAAAAATATGTGGGACTTGGTCTTGCAAAAACACACTTAAAGATTTATGAAATACTGATTATTCACTTCAATTAATTATTTGACAGATTCTACACTCAATAAGGTGTTTGAACACACTTGGAATAATTGCTTGATGGAGGTTTCTAGAATTTGATAGCATGCAAAGGAACCTATTTATTCACTTTAACACACAAAACAACTTCTATAAAACACTACAAAAATCTTCAATATGGAGGAAACTCAATCTTTATTAATCGAGGTGCATAGTTAAAAATCTTGCGGCATAGGTGTGCAAAAATTAGCCCCCTTGTGCTTTTTTAGTGCACACAATTTATAGCAAAATTATTGACCCCCTTCTCCAAAAATAGATTGTGGATGCATAGTTTAACTCTTAGTTCTAACTCGAGTTGACTCCAAAATAGACTCTAAATTCATTGGTCAAACTTCATTTGACCAACCCAATTCTTCTTTGCATGAGCCGTATGGTTCCATTTTCCTATTTTAATATCATGGTAACTTTATCTAGCACATAAGCCAAAGTCTATTTTTAAGGAGACTCAAAATAGAAAAAAATCATGCTAGCTTTATGACTTGCATGGTGACTAACCTAAAGTTACACGATTAATATTTATAAACAATAATAAGGCGCTAAGACCTTAGCCCATGTGAGCATGCAAAAAAAAGAGTTCTATGCAATTATGCAACCCATGCACTTGGTTTAGTCTAAGGTTTGAACCTTTTAACTAATGCTTAAATCATTGGCAATTTCAAATAATTTGAAGCCCACATGGGCATACAACATGATTAATATTTTTGATCTTATCTAAAAAATTAAACCTAACCCGGTTGGGTTAGGTTATGCCTCCGATCACCATGTGCACCTCGTAACTCAATGGTCGAGTTAGTTGGGTAAAAGGAGGGTCAAACCCTAATCATTTGCTTCGTATTCCACTTATTCTTTATTGAATACTCGAAAGGTTTTTAAATCTCTTGGGAACTCATCCTTTTTATTTATTTATTTCTCTTCACTTTTGGTGGTGAGGGTTTACAATTTGGAGGCCCGAATTGACCCGCACAACACTTTACCGCCATGTCTCCCGAGCTTGAATGCTCCAATAATTGTTTGGATGTGAGTCACCTTTCTAGTTAGGTTTGAATATGTAAATACTAACATCACCCATGATTGGGTCTAATTTTTAGTTCATCTCCAGAGTGTGACTGGTTCATGTGCCATTATGGGCTTGATATTTGCTTAGGGTTTCATAATCTGAAAAAATATACAATGTATTTTTCTACACTTTATTTCTTCAATGGTCTTTTGGGATGAGTTTGACATCTATGGCTCCATTTGTTTTTGTATGCATAACTTTGTTGGAAGTGATAACTAAAATCTTGATTGGTTCGACTTGTTCTTCATGGAAGTTATGGGTCTTTTACTTGAGCTAGGATTTTGCTAATTTCTTTTATCTTATTGCATTCTAAGGTCTCGTGTCTCGATGAATATTATGCTTTGTTGATTCTAGGATTTCTTCTCTTTTTATGGCTTCGTTTCAATTTCTTTCACCCAAATCAGGTCTATATTGCTTTCTGTTATTCATGGAGTTTTCTTAATTTTTGGAACTCATCATTTATTTTTATTATTACTCTCCCACTTTGGATTATGTTGAATCTTTTCATCTCTCGTATATGGCTATGTTTTGAGTAGATGTACCGAGATACCCACTAATGGTTTTGCGCTTTTCTTGACTAGGGGTCTCCTCTTAACTCTATAAATGGGTTTTATTACTTTCATGATTCTCGAGTCTAATATCATTTAATATCCACTTTGAAGAAAGGAGAATACAATATGGGAACTCCTAAATATAGGTCATAAGATGGTCATGGCAATGTTTCAGAATTAACACCGGCATTTATGTTGAAAACTCTTTGTATTTTTGTAATGTCTTTATTCTCTTCCGAATTTTATTTGGGGCCAAAGTTTTGCTTCTCCCGAGATGGAACTATAACCTAATGTAGCTTGATGTATATTTTACAAACTATATTACCATGAATTCTCCTTTTTATACCCAAGTCACTTGACCAATTTTGTTAGATTAATTTCACGGGTTTTTATAACAGCAATTTTTATCTCTTCTAGATAATGACCTCTACAATTTGAGATCCATATGATTTGATTATTAATTCCTTTGCAAAGATTTTAAGTTTATTGTATGGTTATAAATTCCGAGTTCAACTTCCTTTAAAAATTAATTTTGGCTCTTTATGTGGCATACATTATCTTGTTCTCTTATCCTTTTATCATACATGGTAGATTTGGTTATAATTATGCTAGTCACTTGATTGTACTATTATGGCTGACCTAATTACAAGCTTCTGAGTCATGATTTTTCGTCATTTGCATAAATTGACCACTTCTGAAATACTCTACAATAATGGCTTCACTCCTTGACTAGATGCCTTAGATAACTATTAGATGTTTTTTTGTACCTTTACAAGATGAACTTGTTCTGATTTATATTGAGTGAGCCTTCCTCTACATGAAGAAAAAATTCTTTGAAATATATACTCTTGTTTCCTTGTAATGTAATCTAGAACTTCATTTTGCAATGGGACTCTGAATTCGCATTTAATTTGATCTCTATGAAACATATGTTGAGTTGTAGAATCTCTGTGTATGCTTTATGAGATGATCATTTTTGTTGTTAGGCTTCAGGTCTTAACTTTGAACCCTACTTCAACTCTTGTATGTGAATTTTTTTGGAAACCTATCTCCATTAGTCTCGTGAAGTTGTGGATTGAAAGTGAAATGGTTTGGTTGGAATAACATCATGTTATAATTATTGTACCTATACTACTTGACATTTTGTATCAAGGCATCTTTATCTTCCTATGGAATGTATTTGCATACTTTTGATCTTCTCGGGACTTGCATCATTCCTTTTAGAAGATTGATCTTTGAGCATTTTTAGTTAGTGAATGTTCCCTTGAGGTGTACCACAGTAACTATATCAAGGTATTTGACATATCATGATTTTTTTGTTCTTCTCAAGTATGTACCATCATCCACTTTTGTACTTCACCCCGTATTAAATTTCCTTCCACTTTGGTATGAATTATTTGAAAATTTAAATTTTCCAATCTTCTTTATTCATTGTATCCTTATAACTTTTACAAAATGACAACAATTATATCTAATCGGTTCATTGAATGTTGTCATTACAAATCAGTATTTTGCCTTTTATGAGTCATTATTTCTTCACTTAATGGAGGGGATAAGACTCTAATTGAACATATTCTTCTTTTATGGGTTGTCCTAGTTGCATTATTATAAACTCTTCTTCTTAGAAGCCCTTTATACTATAAATCTGCACTTGTATTTATCTATTGCAATCTCCAAAGCTTATCCAAAATGTAGCTGTAATCTGTTTTGTGGATGCCAATAATTGTACTAAAGACATAAAATGTAATTTTTGATCTTGTTTCTTATTTGTTCCCTATACTTGCACACTTCAGAAAACTAATTAGAAAATGGGCCAACAACTTCTCTTTTCATCCATCAATGATCTTCTCTTTCTTAATATGACTCGAACGTAACACTTAAATGCTCCTGAATGATATTGACATGTACTTTGTGATTCTATTCTAGTTACTTTTCTTGTATCTTATATATGCTTTCTTGAAAAGATTCATCTCATTTGAAATTGTAAGTACATGACTAGAGAGAAATACCTGAGTTGTAACAATATGTTTTTGTATGTCAACAGTACTACAACATGAGAGGAGCATGGAGATGATGTAGCTATATTTCCGTATATTTTAGTTATTACATTGTTGTACTTTCTTAGATTATTACTAAAATATAGATTTTAGATAATCATTTTGGTGAACCCATACTTTAGAACATTTTCCCTAGGATCCACTTCAAACCCTAATGGTTAAAGATAGCTCTTCTCCTTGTCCCATCATGTCACACTTTAGTGTCAATCCAATCTATGATGAGGTTGTTATCACTGAGCTCATGGCTCTCTATAGTAATGCTACTATACTAGATCATATTCAACAACTCTTAGACAACCAAAAATATGTACCTACTAGTTTTGAAAATTCCCCATTGGCATTAGTATCATTTCGGATCCGATAGCCTTCACTCATTGTACACCATGTTATATGGCTACTAGTGATCCTCCTACTGATATTTCTAAGGAAATTCTATATGATTATCTTATTGATTACATGTTAGGTCTTGAAAATAGCTCTCATACTAATTCTTCTCCTCATCAGACCACTGTTATAGTTCCATCTCATGATTCTCCTATTTCTGATATTTCTTCTCATCATTCATCACATACTAGTTCTCATACACCTTCATATTATGTTGATGATCCTATCAATAGTACACTTAATGACATTCTCATATCTGAGTCTTTAGGTGATGTTGATGAAACAAATGATAGCCATGATTCTCCTACTTTTCATTCTCGCTGAGTGTGAAACTCCATCGCCACTTCCTCCCAAGGTTGTATCTAGCGAGAGGGCATGTGTTGTCTCCATCTATTAGTTCTTCTTCTCCTACCATTTCATCTCCTCCTATCACATCATCTACACTTATTAGTTCATCTTATCTTATCGTTGTATTTCCATCGGTTGCTTCACCTCCCGGGTATGTTTCGATGCTATTCCTACCACTACTATGGATGTTCCATCTATGTTTCCTACTATAACATCTTCAAAACCCACCCTGGTGTTCCTTTAACATCATAATCTCCTTTATCTTCTCTTTATATTCCCATGGTCACTCACAATGGCAAGTTACAACCAATTAATACATTACTGTCATCTTCTACTATTTCTTTAGAGGACATCATGTCTCTTGTGCATGTCTTAGGTCAATTACAATCTCAAGTTCATTCACTCACTGTGGAAAGTATGACTTAGTATGCTACTATTGATAATAACTCATTACATGGTAACCCTATTCCTAAGAAGATTCATAACTCTACATTTCCTAAAGACTTTTTCATGCCTACATTCACATGATTTGATGGTACTGGTGACCCTCACTTACATATCCAACATTACCACATGGATATGGCTTCCTATTCTAATGATAGATTATTGCTTAAGGCCTTTTGACATAGTCTTACTTGATGATGCTTTACAATGGTACACTCTTCTATTTGGGTCTATTAGTACTTACTATGATATGGAGGATGCCTTCCTCCGTCATTTTATCATCAAAAATGGCCCTAGAGTTACTTATGATCATATACCTACTTTACATCAGGGCACATCTAAACCTATCAAGGATTACATCTTATGATTCAATGCTTATATGCACCAATTAGTATTCCAACCTATTGATCTTGAGAAGCAATTAATTTTTTTCACAAGTGGTTTAAATCCCACTCTCAAGCAATGATTGCAATATGATACATGTGATTCATTCATACTCTTGTGCTATAAAGTTATCGAGCTATAACAAGACCTTCTCTCAGCACATGTTATCGAACCTCTACTTCCTACTACTAATGTTATATCATCTAGTTCTTCTTTATTACCACCAAACAGGTGACCCACACAATCTCCAGCTCTCCCTAGTAAGCAACCTTAACCTACTACATAAAAAAATCCTTCTCTTCCTCCTCCATGATAGACTACTTCACCATCTACTCTATATGTTGCATGCGATCCATTAAACTTATCTCATCATGCTTGACCACATGATGTGCTGCATGTTTTACTTCATGAGTGTCTAATTTAATTTCCCTCTAATCAACATCATCCAAAAAATTGTCTACAACGTCAGCATGATCAAACCTATCATAATTATCATCGCATCAATGGCCATATGGAAAGTGATTTATTTTCCTTCATGATAAATTGTAACAATTAGAGGATAAGGGAATTATTTCATTTAGCTTTCATTCACATGAGTGGTCCATCTCTCCTCTTCCTTGTTAGCGCGTTTCTACTTGGGTTGAGTTGTCTCCACAATCTAATGCTAAGGTTATTATCCATCCATCACCACATGTTTATCACTTATGCATGCTCTCCACCACATTCATCCATCATTGCACCACCACATCCACTTCATCCAACTCATCCACCACACCATGCTCTTGCTTCACATCAGCTGCCATAACCCTCCACATTCACCTATCCCACTAGTTCTCCACATAATATCCATTTTGGTTCATATTCCCACCCCGCCTTTATGCCACATGATCCCACTGCTTCACATTGCCTTAGTATTTGGTAGGTGATTACTATCACCTTACCCCGATGAATCACTTGTGTTCTTACGGTTCTTACACAATCGTGAGGTTTTTTCTATAAGAACCTTTCATCATGTGTTTTGTCGATTCATCTAGTGCACTCAATCATTTATTGATGACACACTCTTTCTTTACGCAGTTCATTCTTGACTGTTGAGGGGTATTAACTAAATGAACCTAATCATATATACCTTGAGGGCATTGCTAATCTCCTTCTCTCCCATATTCATGAACACCGACATATTACAATCACATCCCATTATCATATCAATAAGAATTTATCATGATAGTTAATTTTACAAATCATGTATTATTTATCTTCACATATATTCTACTATCATCATTACACTAACTATGCATTACAAACCCATTTAACAAATACTCATATCGCTCAACCCATGAAACATCATATCTAGAAAATCAAGTTACATACGTTATCTATAATCATTCACATTACACATTTTTTTCTATCAAGATCTACATCATAAGACAAGTACACATCAATAAACATGAACAATGAAATCCAACACATCACATAGATTTGTTGAGCTAATGAAATAAAACCTAATTATGAAGGTGCAAAAGGATTGGGCATGTGAGTATAGGGTGCATGAATGCATGTGAATTTATAATGGTACATGGCACACCTGTGAAGGTTTGAAATCGGACTTATCTGCTTTGCATATCAAATAATGCTAATTATGGATATAGAGTGCAAAGCACATTTTTAGAAGACTTGGGGAGCACACAAAGGCTATTTTGGATGAGTTGAAGATCAAGCATCATGTAGGGTTTAGAGCTATTAATAGGATTATACTTTGCAGTAGATCATTAGATAATCTATTATTAGTAAGCTTGCATGCTCTCGTATTTATTATGTAAAGGCACATGACTATTATTAGCATGTGGCCTATTTTTGAAAGGTGCATGGGTGGTGAAGGGAAAGTCCCCACCCCTATAAATATGTATTGATTTTCACAGTTTAGATGGTTTTTATGTTTTGTAGAGTTATGTTGCATGTTTATCGGTGCACATGATTATGGTGACTTTACTATGTATGTAAGAAGCTTATGTGTTTTACAGAAATTAATATAATGGATATTTATGGCTGGATATTGGTGTTTGACATAACTAAACATGGATCTTGTATGGTAAATATTATTATAGTTCTTGTTTAAGTGTTCTTGTGTATGGTTGAGATCTAGATCTGGTTTAAGTGTTGTTATATGTTTGGTTGACTATTATGGATTTGAAATATATGTATACTCATGCTAACTAATTGAAAAAGTTGACATAAAAGAGGGACTTGGTACCCTTGTACACTTCAGTGAGCGCTCACCAAGCTCGAGTGATGATGTCTAGCGCACCTTGGGATTTTGTGGGTAAAATCTAGGCTACATTATGGTCTCATTGTCGGGGCCTCTTTTTATGTTGTTTTTAGGATGTTGCATGATGAAGACGTACATCAGCTTAACTCTAGCCAAGTATTGAAAAGTGGTTAGATGATTTGGAGGAAGAATATGCTCACATATTTAACATTGGGCATGAATTTAATGCACACGCATGGGTTGAACAAAATCTATATGAGACATTATTCACCATATTTCACATATATTTTTACAAGTGGTTGTTTGTTTATTCATCAAAAATAAATTGGAGGTTTCATACACTTGTTTGAATGTAGGAAGAATTATAGGCCTTGTATCATGCACATCTGACATGGACGTGCATTATGGATCATTGCTTCCATGGTGCTTTAAATAGCTATATTCTAGAGTACGCAATTTTTGCTTACTCTTGTATTGAGGTTGTTGAGTTCCAGCTTTTGCATGATCCCGCAGGATCTTATTTATGCGGAATTCCTTTGGAAATTAAGATCTTGATTGTGACACTTTGGCTTTGGAAGAGAAACTATGGCTAGCTAAACCCCACCATGTGCATGGGTAGGAACGGGTGTAGTGAGAGATGACGGGTCTAGTGGCGGTAAGACAAAGAGAAGAAAGGTGGCTTAATTTTAATGAACGCATAAGAGGTACTTTGAGAAGTAGCGAGAGATCATGAAAAGAATGGTTTTGCAGAGGGAGATGGATCGTGAAGGATTTGGAGCTCACGCAGAAGACATGGAGCTAGAGAATCTAGAACTCCCCCATTTGGGAAAGCATGGCAAAGAACCCTCTTTGGCTTTGGATGAAGGCACATCTGAAGAAATATTGAGGACCATGGGTGTGCATCTGATCCTACCTAAAAACCTAGCCTTTGTGCTTATTTTGACAGATTCTATGATAGTTAACGGATGTAAGCTAGTGTGGGCGTAAAGAAAGTTGCAATAGATAGAGTTAATTTGCAATCAAGTTCAGGAGTTAATCAGGTAGCTTATTCATCTATGGTAGCACAATTATCATCTATGTTATTTGGAGGACCAGTTGGAGGTATATTTTATGGTGCGTCATCAATACAAAACGTGGGCATGCAAAACATTGGCATAACATCTGGAAGTAGCATAACTTTACAGACTATGGGAGTTCAGTTTAGCATAACTGTTGGAGCACAAGGAAGTGCATCCTATAGTTTGTAACCTACTTCGGGGGATGATCAGGAGGATCAGGTAGCTCAGGATCTAGTGGTTTTGGGGGTGGAGGAAACATATGAGGAAATACATATTCGAGATCTGGTGGGCATGGTCCGCACCAGACCCAAGATATTTATATGGAAATGTCCCTTCGTCTTCCTGAATATAGAGGGATAGAAGATGTAGCTGAGTATGTGCATATGTGTGAGATGATATGGCATGTGAAGGGTATTATATCTCCAAAGCTTAAGGCAAGTTAGTTTGAAACTATATTGCAAGGGCGCGCACATAAATGGTACAAGAAGTTTGATCCAGGACAGGACCTATGTAGATTATATTGAGCTATAGGATGCTTTCTTGAAAGAATTTTTTATCCCGAATTTGAGAAGAAGAGCATCGGTGTGCTAAAATACATCAAGTAGGGTACTTTTTGGTTGTCAAAATTACACATATGTCTCAGATCTGGAAGGATCGAGTCATTTGAGAAAATAATGGAATCATCTCCAAGTTGTGGGACCTTACACGCTTGAGATGGATCTCCGAGAAGGCTGATTCCTCTATCTATTTCTACTGCTCCTGCTACTTCTAGTGCTGAAAAGGAAAACTAAGCTAACGATGCCAAGGGACCATGGATATAAGGATAACATGAAAGGAAACTACACTAAAAAGGTGATAGCACTAGAAAAAGAGGGATGAACACTATCTATTCTTAGTAAAAATGAAGGAAAATGCATGAAATAAGGCTAGACATGTGTAGCACAACTAAAACGTATTTACCATATTAGTTTCATGGAATGTAACTAGAAAGGGGGCTATAAGGGATGTAAAATGACACAAAAAGCATGCAATGTAAAAGAAAGGAAAGAAGAAAGAATAAAAACACGCTTAAGATAGAGAATAGTCACAAAATGATGCTTTCATTACTTCCAAAAATGTACAAAAATATTACAATGGCGAATGAGGCCAGTATCCACATGCACAAGCCAAATATAGAGATTTGCAACTCAGAATATAGAAAATATAAAGTCCTTACCAAAATGCGTAAGGATCTAAAAAGTCCAACATAACAAATGAGCCTAGCTCTCACATTTATAGATGAATCCATGGAAGAAGAGGAGAAGAAGGAGGGAAAATCTGAATTTGAAACACAACCACAAATAAGAAACATTCAATACCTATAGAATTCACCTACAAATCTGTCAAATACGCTTCTCTAAGTTTTTGGCGTGTTAGAGAAGGAAAGAAGGTGGATCTTAATCAAATCAGTGGTTGGAGAAATTAGATATACTCATTAATGACCAGAAACACATTTTCCCATTTCTCATCTACCAAATCCACCAAGAATTTGAATTTGAATGTTTAACAATGTAGCTTTGTGTCACATTTTTTTGGTTGAGACTAAGTGTGTGATGATCGAGCTTTGTAGCAAAAAATATGTTTATCATAAGTTTTTCAGAGTTGTCTACACATGCAAGACACATGGCACTTTCGATTGACTGAAAGGATGACCAACTGTGCAAATGTTCTTGTCATTTTTTCCATGTGTCACTCATTGATTTGTTGCAAGGATTCAGCACCTTATTGGCGTACTTGGACTAGTTGCATGTGGCACACTCAAGCATGTTAGAATGACATGACAGAGAATGACACGAGAAGAGGGCGGAAAGATATACGAGTGGAAGATTAAGGCGTGGGACAAAAGTAAAAGGAAGGAACGTGTAGCATGTGAGGAAGAAATGAGGTAGACTAAGTTGATAATGTATGGTCAAGGAAAAACTATTACAAGGTACTGCAAGTGCGGGTACGCGAGAGGGCCAAGGACTTATCTTATTGAAGTAAGTGAAAGGTGTGTGCGCAAGATGAATAGTTTCTAGGAAGAATGTGAATACAAAGAAGATGTGTGCAAGATAAGAGTGGGACAAAGAGGAAATGGAAAAGGGGAGAAGGGGAAGCGCGTAAGGGCATGTGAGGAGACAATGACCAATTGAATGTGCTAAGAAGACAACTAAGGTGCATGCTACTACAATGAATATCTCTAAGTCGAGTATGTATGTGTTATCCCGTAAAATTGACAAGGGAAATTTTACCGATAACCATACCAAAAATTTTGTTCCGATCCCTCGTCAGGGATCCCTTGCATTCAGAACATTGCAAAATCCATTTTCCGGAAATCTGGTTTTCCGAACTTAGTCATTTTTGGTCTTTTGGCTGGGCGCATGGAATTACTATGTAACATCAACTTTTGGTGCGCCCCCTTTAAATCCTTTGGTGCATGGTTCTTCGTGTCAACAGACCTTTTGGTGTGCCTTGATATGTTGAGTCTTTCCTGCGTGCGCCGTGGTGCATGCGCCTTCGTGTTAGCAACCCTTTTGTTGCGCCACTTTTCGGTGCGCCAAGGGCGCACATATTCTTGTGTCGACATCACTTTCGGTGCGCCAAAGGTGCACATAACTTCGTGTTGTCAGGTGCTTTGGTGCGCCAAAGGGCGCATGCTTTCCTATGTCGACAATGATTTCCATGCGCCACTTGAAAAAGTTGGTGGCGCATTTATTACTGACTCACCTATATATATAGGTGCACCTGCAATGTCATTATCACCAGAGCAATCACGTTTTTCTTATTATATTCTCTGAGCCTGTCAGCGCACCTGCCCTATCGTTTTCAAACACGTAGTGGACCCATTTGCACGTTCTTCGCTATTTATCCGGGTAAGAGGTTCTTATCTCTTTCGTGTGTTTTGCGTTTTTGGTTCTTTGTTTGCTTGTTGGTCTGGTTTTGGATTGGAAAGAATGAAATATTGAACTAGCTCCCCCCTGCTGTCTTTCCACATATTCCTCCCCCTCTTTCCAGATCTGCTGGTAGAGGAAGCTGTTCTGAATTCATGGTTTGAACCGCTTTTGTTTAAGCCGTTTCATTACAAAAATGACCCTGCAAAAAAGAAAAGAGAAGCTAAACCATATGAAAAACCCCTCTGAGAATAATTAAAGCTCTAAGAGAGACTGTATGTTTCCTTTTCCCCTTGGCGCATCTGTCACCCCTGCAACATGATCAAAACCTGCGCCAATGGCGCACCCATTATGCCTGTTACATCAAGAACATTTGCGCCCTCAAGGCGCGCCTCCTTCGCATGCTGCAAGCGCTAGCCTTGCGCCCTCTTTGGCGCACCAACCTTATTTGTTGCATTACTTAAACATGCGCCTCTTGGGCGCACCCTGCACCTGTGCAACATCAGCTTAAATCTGCGCCAAGTGCAAAACTATCAAAGGCGCGGGCGCATTCCCCATTACAGCAACATCATGTTGTGCAGACCCTCTGTGCGCCGCATAAACCTTTGGCACACAAAAGGTACATGCTACACCAACCATATATGCGCCATTGGCGCATCCTGTCTCTATGTAACATGGTGTTTCCATGCGCCCTTTACAAAAATGCACCCTGCAGTCTCTATGCGCCATGCGCCCTTGGCGCTGATTTAACCCTTGCAACACCTTTTTTCTGTGCGCCTTACCTATTTAGCCCTGTAAGCTGCAGCTTTCATGCGCCCTACGCCCTGAGCCTCAAAATCACTAACTCTTTCTTCTATTAACACTTCAATGGAAGATCAAATGACTAATACAACCTTTTTGCATTGGGTCTCGCTTCTTCTTCGTGCAGATCAGCAATTAAGCTCAGAAGAACATATGTCTACATCAAGCAAGAGACCTACCAAATCCAAAGGCAAGGCCAAACTCACAAAAGAAGAGATGAAATATAAATATCAGAGGGTCAGAATGCCTGACTCCCAGGCCGAATGCGACCTAGACATCAGAGACTCAGAGTTGGGTCACATTGATATGGAGGAATTCTGGGTCAGAACTCAGAAGGTAACAAGAAGTCCATGGATGGACAAACTGATGGGCAGTGCCCTACACTTCGCTGGAGGAATCCCAGTCAGCACCATCAACAATGAATTCATGATGGTGGTTGCCCGGTGCTACAACAAGGACACAAGGTGTGTCGTAAATGACAAGGGCGAGGTCGTCATTAACCTCACTGCCCGCCACTTTGAAATAATACTCGGCATTCCTCATCATCGGCACTTTGTGGCCGTCAGCCGAGAGGATTGTATTAAGGCCTGGGACGACAACGAAGATCAGTGCATGCAGCTGATGAATGAGGTCTATTTGAAAAACAAAAAGGTAGTGACCCGATGGCCACAAATCATTCACCGAAGTGATTTTTCGGAGGAGCTCAGTGACACCATCACATTCCTGAGTAGGGTCTTTGGGCTTCCTGACGCCCACTTTTTCCATAAATGGATGTTGCGGTACTTAGAGACCATGAACAAGAATGTGCCCGATCAGCGCTTTTGCTGGGGAGAGATAATAAGCAGCACAATCTCTCGAGCAGTTTCAACAATTTAATACAACAGGGAGATTCTACATGAATTCCTATGTTGTTTACGCTACAGCATCAGAAAGAGACTACCCAGGCCTGATGCGGAGTGGGGTTTGGCCTCAGGTCAAAATATATGAATACTACCCAGAGTTGAGGCTGGAAAATAGCATCCCTCAATTCACGAAGATCAACGATGTGTTTTTCTACCACATCATCTGCCTGTTGAGGCCAAATATGACTTACGGTCACACGACCAAGAGCATAGTGGCAGCCACTGAGAAATGGGGGGCCCTGTTCACCCAATTTCCCACGTTCACCTATCTGAGGGCAGCCAACTTCTTGGGAGAGCCAACTAGATTGCCAAGGTATGTTAGACCCAAGCTGATTCTACTAGAGTTGTCAAGGCAGCTGATCACCTATCATGAGAAGTGCCTCAAAAGAAAGAAGGGTGGGACTCCTTTCCCCCTCACAGTGGGCAGATATACATGTCTTACCCATCATAAGGCAAGGGACATGTTTACAGAGCTGGAGCTACTTAATTTGAAACATGATTTCCCGACCAGGCCTACCTTTGATCCAAGAAGTTGTCTGCCAAGGGCTAAGCTCGACCCAATCCACATCACTCAAATCGAGGACATCTACATCGACGCCATTCATGAGGTTGAGCTCAGGATAAAGGATCATTCTCACTTAGCCTTAGCATAAATCATCCAATACGGGGTAGCAATTGTCCCCGTGAGGCTTCCAAACTGTAGAGGATGAAGTAGACCAAGTATATACTAACACAGATGGGGACAATTGGCCTTTTCCAGCCATTGATAGAACTAAGGCACCTCAGACGATTGAGGAGAGGGTCAAGGAAACTCTACGCAGAACAGAGCATTGGTGCCGGATGAACGGGTTAATCTACCTCGGGGTTGATTTCACAACCTCCCCATTGGGTAACGCACCTCCTCGATCTAAACAGTAGCCTAAAGGCAAGGGCAAAGGCATAGAGGGTGAATCCAGCACCACTCAGGAAGAAGCTCCAGCAAGTCCTCCTTCCGCCGCACCCGAACAGGTTATAACTCTGGCTTCACCAGAGAAAGAAGCAGAAGAGGATGTTCCAATAGGCCCATCCACTCAGGATGTCGGCATTGCTACAACAACCGAGGTCCCTTCTGTCCCTTCTTCTTCTCTTCCTTCCCCTCCTCAAGTGACTCAAGCGACCATCCCTTTGGTTGTGTCCTCTCCCCCTTCTTCTACTCTTCCCCCGCTTCTTCGTCTATCTTCTCTTCCCTCATGGATCTTTCCCCCTCCATTTCTTCCCTCATCTCTGAGCTCCCTTCCCTTCCTATGTCTTCCTTAGCTGCAGTATCCCTTCCTCCCGTGGGCACTTCTTCGGCTGTTCTCTCCATGCCGCCACCACGTGTCTCCATGTTTTTCCCTTCTTCTACTACGGCTGCCCCCTTCTCTGTTTCCGGCCCTTCTCCCATAAGTCTAGCCTGGATCTCCCAACAGTTAAGTCAGCAAAAGAGGAAAGTTCCCATCGCTCCGATGGACTTTTCTGTAATCCCATCTAAGGGGGTAAAGAAGCAGAATCCCGTCACACGCTTCTCTCAAAGTGCTGCAGGAGAGAGGGTTATGGAGATCGCGTACCCCAATCCTCTCAAGGAGAAAAAGGATCTGTCTCCGACAGATTATACTGTGACCCAAGTCACAATGGGGACGTCTTCTGAAAGCCTTCAGGGGGAGGCCCTTTCTGCAGTTGACGCCCTCTGCAAGAAGCTTCAGGAAACAAAAGAGGAGAAAAGGCAACTGAAAGAGCAAAATAAATATCTTCTCCAAGCCTTACAGAAAATGGGCAGTGCGCCTCCCACAACTACCGCCGAGACTTCTGAGCTTCTGAGCCAGGAGAAAATTAATGAATATGCAAAGATCGGTGAGCAGGGTATGGCCGTTTCCGCTTAGAGGAGCCAGATCCTTAAAGACAGCGAAGAAGTAATCGCCAAGTTCTCTGACTTGTATTTGAACATCAACAAGGTGAATAAAGAGCTCCAAGTGTTAGCGGGACCCATATCGGAAGAGCTGGAACATGCTAGACTGCAGCACGAGACCTTTCAACAAATGTTCGACTGTTCAGTCGAAGATCTGGTCAAGTTTGGCGTCTTCGGCCATCCCAGGGCCCTCAACAAAGTCACGTCCACTCTGGATTACCGGGTGGATCAGTTGGAATTTTTCCTTGAAAAGATCGACAAAGTGAAAGAAGAAGCCCTAGACGCGATGCACCAAATGGAACGGATCATTCTCAACATGACGCCAGGGTTGCTTACTCCTTCCTTCACTTTAAGAAAAGCTGATGAAACCATCCAGATCTTCAAGGAGATCATTTCTCAAGGGATGGGGCCAGAGGTCACTTTTGACGCAGAGTCTATCAACAACCTGCTGGCCTGTCGGGACTTCATTGGGTTACTCATTGAAGCGGAAAAGGACTATTCCAAACTCCCGAGAAGCTCATAGACGAGTGGGAGACTTGCGAGGCGATTAGTGAGCGGCACAAGGATCCTTCCCAGGATCAACTAGGGCCCATGATCAGCAAGTTCATGGAATACCGCTCTCAATTCCACATCTCGTCACCTGAGCAGCAGCAAAAGTAGGCTACTCCCTTTCGGCCGCAGGATGACGATGATGAATAGTGGCTTCTTCTTCTTCTTCTTCTTCTTCTTCTCTCTCTTCTTCGACTTTCTTTTTGGGAATATCTGGAGTATGTTGGCACAAATGATGACATCATCCATGTTGCACCATGGGATGATGTCATCCATCAAGTTGTCAAAAGTCAACATGACTTTTAGATATTTTGTAAATATCTTTGTAAATAAGTGGTTGGCTCCTTTTTGCCTTCTTTTCTCTCCTTCTTCTATAAATACCCCAATACTTGTTGTATTGGACATGAGTGAATATCTTTCAGATGAAAAATAGGAGTGAGGAGAAAAGACTTTGAGCTTTTGTAACAGAAGAAATTATTAATACAATATTTAGACTTTGTGCTGAATACGTGTGTTATTTACATCAGATCTTTCTTATGTCTGATCTATGTGTTTATTCTGTTAAATATGCTTCTATTTTATTGTCATTTATTCATCATCAGTATTGCTTTGCTCGTTTATGCAAGTAGGTTTGGCTCTGTTTACTACCAATCCCAAAACATAAACCTTCTGACCTTTCTGCTTTGGAATTCATTTCTTTTCTCCCTTTGACCTGCTCTTTCTTCATCCCTTCTTCCTTTCCTTTCTTTTCACAAATCGGAAACACCCCTATTGGGATGAGATCCCAAACCCCCGAAGGTAGAATTTGTGAGACTTGCACAGTTTCTTTGGTAGAATAGCAATAAACCAATTTCACTTTTCTGACTCAAAGAGGGGCTATGCCCTGCACACTGTTGGCTCGTTTATTCATAGATCTGCCCTAGCGATAGATTTTCGACCAACAGTATGTAAGTTGTTTAAATAACTAGGAGAGTTATTTGGATAACAGTTTTGGTGAATTTTGGGGACATTTTCCTGCTAGATGAAGGAGATTAGTAGCCTAGAGCGTCCATTGGGCATGGATTCTTGAAATGTGATTATGAAATTCTGATTTTCAGCTTTGAAGAACTATCCCTGAATTCATTGTGAAGTATCATTTCTTGACTCTATTCTGAATCCTGCAAGCTACCAAAAAATTTTGGCATCTTGGAAGAAAATGAAGAACACACAGAGGAAGCATGTGAGAAAAAATAACTATGTACAAACAAAAAATGTGCATGCAACACACTTCAAAGAATTTAAACTACTATAATATGTACAAAACGATGGAACAAAATTAATTGAAGGGTTTGTGATAGATCCCATTTACTAGGATTGGCAGCGCACCTCCATCAAGATGAGTTAACTCGAAAGAGTTAGCCTCCTTGCATGAACTAATGATTTATGCGCCAATCCAAAGTGCATCAAACTTTGAATGACACCTTGGTTTAGCTCTATCAGCATCCCATTTCAAAACCAAGTCACCAAATTTGAAATCTTGAGGCCTAGGCTTTCTATCAAACCATTTCTTTGTTTCTTGTTGGTACTCTTCTAGCTTGATCATAATAGAGTTCCTTGACTCTTCAAGATTAACTAGCTCTGCCATTTTGATTTCTCTCTGGTCCGTACCTTCAAAATACAAATGTTGGGTAAACACTAATGAGTTCAAACCCAATGCCAAAGGGAGGGTAGCTTATTTTTCAAAGACAAGCTTGTAAGGAGAATTTCCTATTGCTTTTTTAACTATGATGGTATCTACCCGGAGTGCTCACGAGAATTTTTATGCCACCGTCTTTGATTCATGTTAATTGTGCACTTCCAAACCATTTCCTTGGGGGTAATAGTTGGAAGAATTCTTTAGCATGATACAAAAGTTTAGAGCCCACTTAGTGATTTTAGTGTCGGGAAGGATTTTGCATTATCGAGATAATGGTTTGAGGAATGCTAAACCTTATAACTATACCTTCAAGAAAGTCAAGGATGACTGACCCAGTCAAGTCCTTGAGTGTGATAGCTTCTGTCCATTTGGTAAAGTAGTCCGTAGCTATTAGCACCCACTTGTGTCCAACGCTTGAAGGTGGATTGATCATGCCTATGAAGTCGAGACCCCATTGTGCAAAAGGATGATCTGCTTGGATTAGTTGGAGAGGAAGCATATCTAATTTTTTCTTTCCTACAAAGAAGGTGCATTCCTTGCATTTTGTGACCCACTTGTGTGCATCTACAAATAGAGTAGGACAAAATATACCTGCCATTATGATCTTCATTGTTGTAGTCTTGGCAGAGAAGTGTCCACCAAAAAATCCATCGTGAAATTCTACTAACACTTTTTCATTCTGCGCGCCATTGATACACCTTAACAACACACCATCAAGATTCTTCTTGAAGAGAATTCCATCAATCAAAACATAAGGGATAGATTATAACCTCAGATGTATTCTCTTTGCCTTGTTTAAGCTAGGAGGGTATGCGCCCTTGGAAATGAATGTGATCATGTCCTTCATCCAGTCACACATTCCAAGAGCTATATTCTTCTCAATTTCTATATGTTGGAGAGCTTCATTAAGAAATAATGAAGTCTTAGATTCATTGTGTGCATCCTCAACAAGATTCTTACAGAGTGCGCTACCTCTTACAAGTTTTGTGGCCTTGATCTCACATCATATTCCATGATTTTGGTCACCCATCGTGCCATTTTTCACTAATTTTTGTTCTTATGATGAATTCTCGATAGAAGAATGGGAAAATAACACCTTGATATGATTTGTGGTGAGCATACTCTTGAATTTCTTAAGCACACACATGATGGTGAAGACCTGCTTCTCTGTGTGATCGTATTTTTAATTCATAATCCCGCATTGTTTTTCTCAAGAAAGCCACTAGTTTTTCCATCCCTTGTTCATTTTCTTGGGTTAGGACAACAGAAACACTTGCATCACTTCCATAAGCATAAAGGATAAAATCCTTTGAATAATTTGAGTTGATGAGTGTTGGTGCACAAGAAGTTTCTTTCTTGATTTTGTTGAAGATTTCCTTTCCTTCTGTTGTCCATCTGAAATTTATGTCCTTCTTGAGCATCAGGGTGATTGGCCTTACCAATCCTGCAAAGTTAGGAATAAAATGCCTAAGAAAATTAATCTTACTGAGGAAGGACTGCAAGGCCTTTGTGTGCACTTTGGTAGGGAAAGAGCTAGGATGGTTGAAATGCAATCAAGATCAATTACGATGCCATCCTTTGAAACCACATGACCCAAAAGCTTGCCTTACGCCACAACAAAATTACACTTCTTGGGGTTAAGGGATACCCCAATTTTTTTGCATCTCTCAAATAATTTTTCTAGGTGTGTCATATGATCCATGTTCTACTTTGAGAAGACTGTAATATCATCAAGGTAAACAAATATGAACTCATTGATGTAACCTTTGAAGGAAATGTCCATGTCACATTGAAACAAGAGTGTGCTTGTAATTGTGAGCAAAGGGCATCTTCTTATATGCATATGTCCCCCACTTGGTTGTAAATGTCATTTTGAATTGATCCTCTTCCTTAACCAGGATCTGATTGAAACCTAAGTTCCCATCCAACATCAAGAATATTTGCACACTTGGTCACAATTTACAAAATATCGTCCATTGAAGGAAAAGGATAATGATCCTTTAGAGATGCCTTGATAAAATCTATGAAATCAACACAGAGTCTGATTTCACCGTTCTTCTTACACACTAGAATTAGATTCACAACCCAAGTAGAGTACTTGATGGGAAATATATTCTTCACCTTAATGAGTTTGGATAGTTCATTTCTCATGAGGGGCTCTATCTTTGGATTGACTTGGTTGTTGCTTTTTCGATGGGCTTGATACTAGGATCAAGGTCAATGGAATGTTGAGTAGTAATTGGATCAAAAAATTTGAGGTATTCATACTCCCATGAAAAGATATCACTGTATTTTTGATAGAGAGAGAGAGAGAGATGAAGGCCTACTTTTAATCATGCACGCAAGCTTTACTGAGAAAAAAATCTTTTCCGCACGCAATAGTGACTGGAGAGCAGTCTTCTTGTGCGACACACATATATTTTTCTTCACCCTTGAACTCATCATCAGGGCTAACATTTTCTCTAAGGTGACCATCCCTTTAGGAAGCTTATTTGACTTTAGTTGAATCACTTGGTCACCATAGTTGTCATGCAAGTCAGCTTGCATGCTTGATGAGAAATCAACTTCATTTTGAATGAATTAGATGATTTGTGCATCACTATCAAACACTTTCCAACTAGTGTTGTTATCTGGAATGGATGGTCTGATCACCATCTTAATATGTTGAGTGTTTCCTTTGACAAAGTCCTCAACAGAGAGAATCAGAACCAAACACGCTCATTTGGTCAGCGTCCCTATTTATATTATGCGGCACCACCAGCATATTTAGAACATCAAATCTCTTAAGGAGGTCCCAAAATCTATGTTTATAAGATTTGAGAAGCTTATTCCTTGCTTGGAACTTGTTGGTGACTTGATGGATAACCAATTCAGTATCTCCAAATATCTAAAGCGCCTTACTCTTCTTCTTTTCAGCAATACGCAGACCATGCACTAGTGCCTTATACTCTACCACATTGTTAGAACATGCGAATCGCAACCTGTGAGTAAAAAATAATTTCTCATTTTTAGGAGAAATGAGAATGAATCCTACTCTCGTGCCATTTCTACTTCTGGATCCATCAAATTATAGCTTCCATAGACCAGGGTTCTTCTCCTTTTACTTTATCGGGCATAACAACATAGCTTATTCTTTAAGAATGTCGTAGGTACCAAGCCCAATTTCATAAGGTTCCATTTCTTCAAAGCATATAAGTCAAATTTATGGTGCCTCTCTGCCCACTCATCAAGTACTAGATCAAGAATAGGATGTGGGAGAGGCTACTCTTCAGAAAATGAAGCTTGTTTTTCTTGGATTAAACAGTTGGCTTGGAGAGGGAATGGAACATATGACTCTACATGATAGGAAAATATTGACTCAGCTTGTATGGTAAACCAAGTACCATACCTTGTCTTGAGTAACATATGGGACCAATCAAGAAAAGTAACTTCACACTTTATTAGTAAAATCTCTTGACAAACATAAGGCAACCAAAGGGGGAAGATCAATGATTGACATATCTTGAGTTATTGTTAGACTTGGACATGCATGAAGGGTTAACTCAAGATCCTTGATGATTCCTAGGGAAGTGATAGTTTAACAGTCAAGTTGTAAGACTCCTTTTCTCAAGGGGTTATACCTAAGACCTAAGACATCAATAATCTTCTTGGGCATGACAGAAGTACTAGCACCCAAGTCAATCATACAGTTATGGAAAATATGTTTTCCTATGATCAAAGACATATAGAAGGGTGGGGTTTTAACAAATTTACTTACTTTCTTCTCCATTTCATGCAACAAGTCACACTGGGATGGAATGGTCAGGGCATCCCATATTGTAACATTTGTATTTTTCCTTTTCATCTGGTCCATGATGTTGAATGGAAAACCCATTTACTTACACATTTGAGGAACAACAACATCCTTGCTTGGTTGTTTGGGTACAGAGGTAGGAACCTTAGTTGGTGTAGAGGCTTGGCCTACCAAAGTAGGGGCACACACCACTTCTGGAGGAGCTTTACATGGAGCCTCAAGTGTTGGCATTCAAGAAAATTTACAATTAGATGTCTTAGCTACTTCCTTTTGATTTTGAGGGTCTGCTTTTGTTGTTAGTATTGTGACCTATGTGCCAGACTCAAGCATTCTCTTCTTGTATCTTTTGTTTTCGCAACTTGGGTGCACAGTCTTCTTGTATCCTCTGCAACTTGGTTGATTTCACAAAAGTCCTTAGCGCCAAATAACATCAAATTTTCCTATGGAGGAGCTTTTGGCCTTTCTTGGTTATCTGCTTTAGGTGTGCTTGTTGAAGGATCACAACTAGAAACATTCTAAATCATGTAGGCTTACACATGTGCAACATTGGCACATTAATACTTGGCTATGAGGCATATTGCAAGGAAAACACCATTTAGAATCTTGCGCCATGTTGTTCTAGATTGGGACAAGTTCTTGACTTGTTTTGGGTCTTTGGAAGTGATGTGTAGAGGGAATAACTTACAAATTCAAGTGTGCATTAGCATGCCATCTACCATTCTACTATTTTTGTCTATACCTTTTATTACCATAATGATTCTACAAAGGTTGATTACTTTGTCGTTGCACTTGATTAAAACTACTTCGGTAGGCTTACAACTATTGTTTCTCTAATGATATGACCTTGTTGGACAAATTTCTAATCAAGGCCTTCAATTCATCATCTTCCTTTTATTGTGTAGGAGTGTAAGATGTAGATGCAATTGGTTGCATGTTTTACACTGGAATATGAGCAATAGAAGGCTAGGGCAACTGAAGACATTTCGGGAATAAGGCCACACAAGACCTAGGTGCCAACTTACCAACCTGAATGAGACTATTTTCTGCCCTTATTGCAATATTGTATGCAATAGGTAAGGTTTTACCTCCCATGGATTGAATCATGACTAAAATGACACTATTTAAATCCCTTAGATAGTACAAGAAATCATGTTAGGTTATAGGCCTTACCACTTGAGGAATTATATCCCAAGTCTTCTGGAGTCTGATGTTGAAATCAGTCATCTACTCATTGGGCACATGCTTTGTCATAGTCACTGCTCCACCAATGATAAATGATCTGATTTATCTTCAAAGTAATTGCAAAGAAGTTTTCCAAGCTTGTCCTAAGTAGAAATAGATGTAGTTATTAAGCCACAGTACCATTGAAGTGTTTTTTCCTTGAAAGAGGTTGCAAGCAATCTGACAACAACATCATCATGTTCAATCAAATAGACAGAGCATACATTGGCCACATCTTGAATGTGTTCAACAGGGGTGACTTGATTTTCTCCTGTGAAGTATGGAATACTTTTGAGCGCGGTCATTGGCATATCATGTTGAGCATTGAGATTGAGCGGGATTCCACCAGTGAAGTTGGCAAAGTTCCTTGGAGGATGAGGAGGCTAAAGCGTCATAGCAAGGTGCACCTATCTATTTTGAGGAGTATAGTGCACACGACATGTGTGAGATGGGGATGAGTGTGTGGTATATATGTTGTGTGTGTTTCTTGGAGAAATTTGGAGGTATTCAAAGGATCCTTCAGTTGCAGCACTCTATCTTCTATGCTCTCTTCTCATAAAGGTGCTCAGGACTACAAAACAGAGCTCTGGAAATGTTGGGAGTTGCTAGATGTATTGAAATAATCCTTCAAAGGTTGGAATGCTAAGTTCACACACTAGAACTTAACAATATGAAATTTAAGCTTTCACCGCTAGTCCCACCGAGCGTGCCGTAAACTATTGGTCGTGAAACTTGAACCCGTGTCTCGATCTAGAAGGGTTGAGTCGTTTGAGAAAAAAATGGAATCGTCTCCAAGTTGTGGGACCTTGCACACTTGAGACAGATCTACGAAGAAGGCCGGTTCTTCCGCGATTTTTACTATTATTAATACTCCTAGTGCTGAAAAGGAAAAGTAAGCTAACAGAGTGCCAAGGACCAGGATAAAAGGATAACATGAAAGGAAGTTACACTAAAGAGGTGATAGCACCAGAAAAAGAGGGATGAACACTATCTAATCTTAGCAAAATGAAAGAAAATGCATGAAAGAAGGCTAGACACGCATAACACAAATTAAACATATTTACCATATTAGTTTCATGGAACACAACTAGAAAGGGGACTGCAAGGGACGTAGAATGACACAACAAGCACGCAATGTAAAAGAAAGGCAAGAAGAAAGAATACAAACATGCTTAGGATAGATAATAGTCATAAAATGATGCTTCCATTACTTCCAAAATGCACAGTAATCACTAATGGTGAATGAGGCCATAAACCACATGCACGAGCTAGATCTAGAGGTCTGCGACTTAGAATACAGAAAATATGAAGTCCTTATCAAAATGCATAAGGATCCAAAATGTCCAACATAAAAATGAGCCTAGCTCTTACATTTATAGATGAATCCATGGAAGAAGAGGAGAAGAAGGAGGGAAAACCTAAATTTGAAACACAACCACCAATAAGAAACATTTAATGCCTATAGAATCCATCTCGCAAATCTATCAAATACAGCCTCCCAAGTTTGTTTGGCATGTTGGAGAAGGAGAGAAGGTAGATCTTGATCAAATCAGGTGGTTGGAACAATCGATCTTATCATTAATGCCAAGAAATACATTTTCCCATTTCTCATCTTCTAGATCCACCAAGAATTTGAATTTGAATGTCTAGCACCATAGCTTATGTTAGCAATTGTTGGTTGAGACTAGGCACTCACCGATCGATCTTTGTAGCGACATATATGGTTTTCAAATTTTTCAGATTTGTGCATGCATGACAAGACACGTGGTGCATGCCAATTGATCAAAGGATGACCAACCGCACAAATTTTCTTGTCATTTCGTGATGTGTCACTCATTAATTTGTTGCAAGGATTTCAGTGCCTGTTGGCGTATTTATACTAGTTGCGTGTGGCACACTCAAGTGTGTCAGAATGAAATGGCATGGAATGGAAAAAAAGAGGGCACAAAGATATGCACAAAAGAATGAGGTGCGAGACAAAGGTAGAAGTAAGGCACACGCAGTGTGTGAGGATAAAATGAGGTAGACCGGTGAGTAGAGAATTATGGTCAAGTTGCAACTATTACAAGGTAATGTGTAGGGCACACGAGAGGGCCATGGACTTAGCTGATTGAAGAAAGTGCAAGGTGCTCGCGTAAGATGAATAGTTTCTAGGAAGAAGGTGAATGTGTAGAAGATGTGCATAAGGTAAGAGTGAAACAAAGAGGAAATGGAAAAGGGGATAATGGGAAGTGTGCAAGGTCATTTGATGAAATAATGACCAAGTGAGTGTGCCAAGGAGACAACTCAGTGCATGATACTACAATGAATATCTCTCGAGTCGAATATTTATGTAAGTTGTCTAAATAACTAGAAGAATTATTTGATTAATATTACTACCGAGAGTGTTAGTGAGTATGATTCTCATTTCAAAACCCTTTTGTTTAAGTTATCTTATGATATACACATGATTCAGCATGCTCAATGGTTTTTTGGAGGACCGGTCACGCCTTTTAGGAGAGTGCTCTCACATAAAACTTATACTAATCCACACAAGGAACTTGAGGTAGATTTGTGCACCGAGGAAATTGGGAGTGTAGAAATAGGAGTTATCCCTTTTTTTTTGGACTCTTAGATTATAGGGATGACAAAATAGTTAGAGAAATTTTCAGCTAACTCAAAGACATGAGATGCACAAAGGAATTTGGTACACATGAGTGTGAAGTACAAGGGCATATTAAAGATAGTTTTCCTCATAAATCAAAGTGCACACCATATTGCTGGATTGTAATATTTTTGACTTGGATCATGGTTCAATTTGGTTCCCTTTGCTACAATGTGCAATAAGAAAGAAAGTGTCTTGTTACTGCAATATTTGCAAGTCTATCACTCATGATACTAAAAATTGTAGGTTGATTGATCAGATTCATGATGCCATTGATATTGGTGTATGTCAGACCAGTGTTACAAATAATTACAAGGAAAAGGTGAGCATCATGATCATGATCACAATGAAGGGGGATCTGATGGAGGCCATGGTAGAGTTCGATGATACCGTGGACGATATAAAGGCCGAGGTCACAATAGTGGAAGAAGTGAGTTTCCCCATGGAACATGTTATACATATGGATCCCCTAATAATTTCAGGAGGGAATGCCCTCTGAACATTATTTGTTCTTTTTGTGGAAAGAACCATAACTATGAAGAATGCTTGAACTTGTATGAACACTTGAGTAAGAAGCACAAGTATGACAAGGGCGCAAGAATGGTTAGAGTACAACATGTTGTGGAAGATTAGTGGATGCTGAATTTAGCACCTGAGCCTGAGTTGATACATGTGAAGATCATAACACATGCTAAGACTACGCATGCTAAGGAGGTTCCAAAGATAAAGCCTGCCATTACAAAGGAGGAGGTATTCCATGAAAAGTATCCAAACCCTATGCATTAGAAGGAGGTTTATCAAGAAACCATGGAGGTAATTAGGAATTTACAGGGTGAGATACAATGTTTGAAATAATAGTCATGGAAGTTAGAAAAAGAAAGTCATTGAGCTCCATTAGAAAGATGTTGATGATTTGAAGGAAGTTTGAAAGATGCTACGACAAGAGAACATCATTCATTTGTTTAGGGAATGATTAAAGGGGAACACCTCGCATGCCAGAATTGAGCATGAGAGACATATTTTGCATGCTAACCTTCCTCCTCATAGTTTTGATTATGACAAGGAAATTACTCTAAATGTTGTTTTTCATGGCTGGATTTTGAGTAACATTCTGATTTACATAGGTGCATAAGTGAATGTACTCACTTTAGACATGTGGATTCAGATGGGCATACCACCATTGTAGCCATATTTGAATTTTTTTTTTATGGAAAACATGACTAAATCCATACCTATTGGTGTTTTAAAATATGCATCTATTACTATATTAGGGGCCAAGGTTATTGGGGATTTTTAAGTGTTGGCACTTACAAAGGCCGACATCTTTCCAAATTTTACTTGGGTGCCCTTGGTGTTATATAAAAAATGTTGACCTACATTTCAACAAAGGTTATATAATTTTTAAGAACAAGGAAGAGTGTGTCATTATCCCTTTGATAGATGGAAAAGTTATGCCCTATGTAGAGCCCTTAAGTGAAGAAGATTTAAACAAAATTTATGTGTGCGTCATTAGAGATCTAAAAGTGCTTGAGCCATCTAAGGAAGGAGTTCTCCAATGGGATGATGCACAGTCCATAAGTGATATTACAAGTGATGCATGTGACAACTGGGCACATGGCACTTATGAAATGGTGGGTGCAAGATAAGTGGTGCAATCACACATGTAAGTGTGTCACATTGTGTTAGGTGATTGAGTAGTAACCCGTACCAAGGTACACCGGTGAAGGAAACCCCAAGTATTCACACTTTCTATGGAAGTTTAGTGGGAATGTGGAATGAAGGAATATGCTAGTTTATACTTTGCATGAGATGATAGCGCACCGGTGGATGGTCCTCGTGGATAATCTTTTGGAGTGGTGAGAAGTGAGAATCACCTTATATGCTATATTTCTCTGGAGCAATTTGCCTACTTAGATCTGTGAATTTCATGGTAATGATCATGCTTAACACCAAATTTCAGTAGTGTGAGAGACTCGAAATAGGGATATGAAGCCTTACCACCTTCTTTGTGGGTGCACAAGCTCTACTAAACCTTGTGAGGCTTCGCACACGCATGGTATGTCTATCTACGTAATTGAATAGAGAGACTGGAAATTGGCAAGAACTGACTATAGGTATGATTCAGACCTTTGACTATTTTTCCATTAAACCTCTAGTGAATGAGGTGTTACAGTTATGAAGTGCTTGACTATGGGAGATAGTGCAAAGGATAAGGAACATATTCAAGAACTGCTAGGTGAGTTAGACCTGAGGCACACTTTTAGGAGGAAGAGATAGATACAAAACAACATGGGTGCACCTGCCTAGAAAGAGAAAAGGGTAAGATGGTCTATATAGTGGATGATGAAGAAGTGGAAAATCTAGATGTTGAGCATACAAAGGGTACACATGAGGTCTTAGATAGTGCAGATGAGAAGGCATGTTCATACCATGAACATATGAAAACTAAGATGGTCAAGATTGAAATGGATGCTAAACCCAAGGAGGCCATAATTGGATATTATTTGTCTAAATCTTAGGTTACTAAGATAATTGAATTGTTGTGTGAATTCCGAGGCTTGTTCCCTAGAGGGTATCATGAATTGAAAGGCGTATAGGAATCTTTGGGTGAGATGAGAATCAAGAAAAAGGAAGGTGTGTGTCTAGTTAGGAAGAGGCCTTAGAGGATGAACCCTAACCTGTGATTCAAGGCTAAAAAATAAATTGACAAGATGCTAAACTTTGGAACCATTGAGCCCATCAAGGAGTGGGAATAGGTTAGCCCTATGGTGATCACTATAAAGAAATATGGAAGAATCAAAATTTGTGTGGATTACATGGAGTTAAATGCTGCATGTGTCAATGATCCTTTTCCCATACCATTTATGGAAGAAATCATGGAAGGTGTTGCAGGGCGCGAGATATACTCTTTCACTGATGGATTTTTTGGATATCATCAGGTGAGGATAACTAAAAAGGATCAAGAGAAAACAACTTTTAACACCGAGTGGGGAATTTTTGCATACATTGTTATGCCCTTTGATTAAAGAATGGGCCTACAATATTTTAGTGCATTGTTGTATAGGAATTCCAAGACTTTATACATAAGTTATTGTAGGTTTATCTCGATGATTGGACAATCTATGGTCTCGTACATGATCACCGTGATAACTTAAGGATTTTGTTTGAGATATTTTGACAAGTAAGCATCTCCTTAAACATCAAGAAGTGCGTGTTTGCTACACCATTTGGGACTTTGTTAGGACATATCATCTGTAAGGAAGGCTTGTTAGTGGATCCTACTAAGGTTGTTATTATTTTGGGCCTAGAGAAACCTACTAGCTAGAGCGAGGTGTGTGGATTCTTGGGGCACACATGATATTACAGGAATTTCATCAAAGGTTATGCCAAGATCGATATGCTATTAGAGGAATTATTGAAGGGTAAAGGCAAGTTCCATTGGGGTGAGAACCAACAATGCGTGTTTGAGACATTAAAGGAAAGGATTTCTATAATGCCTATTATGTACTTTCCTTCATGGAAAAAACCTTTTCATGTGCATGTGGATGCCTCTGGCATGGCCATTGGTGCGGTATTAGCCCACCTAGAGAAGGGATTATTGATCATCCTATTTACTTTGCAAGTAGTAAGTTAACTCCAGCAGAACAAAATTACACAACTACAGAGTACGGGGCATTGTCCATGATGTACGCATTGTATAATTTTTGACAAGATTCTTTGAAACACATTTTATCTTCTATACAGATCACATGGCATTGAAGTACTTGGTAAACAAGCTCATTGTACAATGGCACATATGCCGCTAGATTTTGTTATTTCAGAATTTTATTTCATTATGGTGGCTAAGCTAGGAAAGAGAAATTATGGAAAAGATCATTTATCAAGGATTAATACCGGTGAGGATGTGCGAGCATTGAAAATATAATACTAGATGCACAATTGTTCAAACCAACCACACGCCCTATGACTTAGAGGATATTTTTGTTTGTTTGAGAATTGGTGTGGCACCTGAAGGGATAAAGGCTTTGGAGAAGAAACAACTTGTCATTCATGCCACACCTTATATGTTGATTAGTGGAGACTTATACAAAACTAGGTTGGGATGAAGTTTTGTGCCGTTGTGTACTTGAGCATGAGCGTGAAGCCATTATGGAGGAAGCTCATGGGGAATTGTAGGTAGACACTATCTTGGAGATGCCACAATACGTAAGATTTTATTTGCTAGTTTATGGTGGGAAACATTGTATAAATATTATAAAGAATATTGTAAGGCATGTGACCATTGTCAATGCCTTGGAAATCTTGGGCATAGAGATGAGATGCCTTTGAGGCCTATTGCTAGCACAGAACCTTTTAAGTAGTGGAAAATTGATTTTGTGGGTCCTATTTCCCCACCCACGTGCGAGAATGGATCATGCTACATCGAACTTATATAGATTATCTTACAAGGTGGGCATAAGTGGCACCTACAAAGGATTACATGAGAGCTACCACAACTAGATTTATGTGGGAAAATATTATCAGCATGTATGGATGCCCTTTAAGTTTGACAAGTGATAGGGGTACTCATTTTCTTAATGAGATCATCAGGATACTATTAGAAGAATTTATGGTGGCACACCATAAAACAACACCCTATCATCCTCAAGAAAATGGAACTATTGAGGCCTTCAACAAGATATTGAGCCATACCTTGACTAAAATTTTTGATGTTGGAAGGAAATACTGGGATGATAAAGTCTCTATTGTACTTTGGTCATACAGGATAACCTATAAGAGGTTGAATAAGGCCATACCCTTTCAGTTGGTGTTTGGTGCAAAGGTTATTCTACCAGTGGAATTCATGTTATCATCTCTATGTATTGTGTGTAGTAGGTTTGGTGGATGGGAAAGCACTTGAATAACATATTGACTAATTGATCCAGTTAGATGAAAGGTGTGTTATAGCACGATGGAGGTAGAAGCAGAAAAGGCCAAGAAGAAGGCATGGCATGATAAACATATTAAGGATAAGAAGCTTGAAGTCAGACAAATGGTTCTACTTTATGACTCCAAGTTTTGTGACACCCCGCAAAAATTAAAGTGCATTGGTTGGGACTATATGTTATAACTTATATACTTAATTCAATTACTTTCCAATTAGAGGCATTGGATGGAACACGGTTGCTCGATTACTTCAATGGGAGTATAATGAAGCCCTACGATAAATAAGTCTTCTTGGTGTTTGTAATAAGGCAATATTTCCACTTAGATTATATTTCTTTAATGCTATTCATTTATATGTATTTCCTTTCATCCTTATTATGCTTTTTCGACTTAGTTCGGTGTTTTGTGTAATAAGTGTGCTTACGCACCACAGCTTATTATTGTCTACGTGTTTTCATGCACAGAGGACCACGCATACCCTTAGCGTGGGATGGAGTATATGTAGGGATCATGGACCAAGCTTGAATGTTATTTGAAGATGGATACACCTACGGATATTTTGTGCAGGTTCTTGAAGTAAAGGTGTAGATAGAGAAAAATTTCTCATGAATGAAGACCACATATGGATAGATAGGTGCATAATGTAATGCGAGGTAGGGTGTAGATGTGGAAACTACTTAGTGAAAGGTGCAGGTGGTGAAATAATTCAGTTTATGGATGCACACAAAAGGAGGTTTATGAATAAGGAGTAAAAGGTGCACCGAGAAGGTTATGAATGTGGCACGGAAAAATCAACGCAGAAAATTAAAGAAATGTCAAGTTAATGTGAAGTACGGTGGTAGTTGGAGAGAAATAAATGTAGATTTTTTTGAAAATATATATAAGGTGGTGTTGTGAAATCATTTTCACCTTTGTGATCAAGATCATTTAAGTGATTTTTGACAAGCGAGCTAGTGAATGAGTTGTGAAGTACAGAGAGCTATGAACTAGATGGATTTGTTATATTTACACACCAAGGTGATTACCACTCCATTTGGAGAATTTTTTAAGTGAAGCAGAGGTGTGTGGAAGAAAATTGACAGTTAGGGTTTGGATTTTTAGCTAGGGAACGTGGATTTGAGTTGCAGAGCTCGAAGTAGTTAAAAGAACACACCTTTATAGTTGAAATGGCACCAAAAAGAGCACCTAGAGCGGTGACAAGGGGGAAGAAGAAAAAGGAGGTTGAAATTAAAGTCAAAGATGCTCCTGAGAGTAGATTTTCTAAAATGCAATACCCATAAGGGGTTTACATGGGTTGCGATTGGGACTCACACGTTCATCGGTGTAAGGTGAGTGATTACAATCACAGAACAAAGGATAATAAGGATGAACTGGATAAGTTGTTGGTTGTGAAGACAAACAAGAGAACAATAGATGATATGGCCATGTATGATGACACAGAAAAAATATTTTGGAAAAGGTGGGAGTTTTACAGTTGTATGAACTCCCTTATTTTGGAAAACCAGAAAAATTATACCAGTGGTTGATGAGAAGAGTCCATGAGGACTTCTTCTATTTTGTCGAGCAATGGATGAGGCTCACCACACCCTTGATTGGGAGCTTGACAAGACTTAGGAGTTCAAGTATTAAAGTGAGAAGAGATCTCATAGATAAAGAGGAAATAATTATGATAAGGAAGGTGCTAGGTTACATCAAGGAGGGCACAACATGGACAACGACAAGCTGCAGAAATATCTAGTGGCTCGAGCAACATCACACCTCCTCACAAATATTAATAGCCAAGAGTGATGGTCGTAAGTGAATATGTTATGGATGCACATAGAAAATAAGATTACTGAAGGTGTAGTCTACAACTTGGTGGGTTTCATCATTGAAATCAGCATTGAGGAAGTGCACAAAGGTGGGAAGATAAGTTTCAACACGATCCTGTTACCTCTTGTTTTTGTAGAAATTGGAGTGCCCGATGGGCCTAAGGATAAAGTTTGGTAGTATCCTAAGGAGAAGAAATCTCTTGCAGAGAGATTTAAGAAGTATACTTGATGGGACCATGAGTGGCCCCTTTAAACAGAGGGAAGAATTGTGGTATGAACACCTCCATGCCGCATTTGAGGAAAAATGGAGAATACCAAAGGAGCTTCCTTCAGTATTAGATAAACATGTATAGTTTGCAGTATACCAACACTTTTGCATTGCACACTTTGCGATGAAGGATGGGAAGTTGAGCCCTTGGTGTAAGCTCCTATATGCCTTAACCACACATTATTTCAAAGCATTTTTGCACGAGGGTTTTAGATGCATGACCTAATTTTTAATGTAGACAAGGTAGACTACAACTACTATACCACATTAATAAAAAGGTAGTGTGGGAACTTTGTAGCCCCTAATTATTTACAATTAAATTAATACCCATCCTCACCCCATTATTAATTTAATTACTTTAATTAAATGGATGCACACCCTCACCTAGACACCTCACCATAGACACTATTCATAGACCTATTCATAGTTTCCATAAATGAATAAGACTTGGTTCAACCCTAAAAATCAAGGCCTATTATTCCTCTAACCACCTTCCCACTCATAAAAACATAACATCCATTCTGATCCATGAATAAATGGATGAACTGCCCAAATGATTGTGAGATCTGTCATTTTTAGTAAACCTAGGGAATCCCACCTTAACCGATGCCGGTCATCCCAAAACCAACATCATTCAACCAGAACCATCATCAGTTACCATTTATTCACTTTGGAAACCTTGTTTGTGGGTTGGCACATTTTGAGATCAAGAGAAGAGAAGAGAGCTGCATGCAAGAAAACCAGAGTCTTTTCATACCTACAAACATCCATAGCCAGCACCAGAGATAGATCCAGAGGTATTGCACTCATGGTAACATTCCGGGAAGCACCACTGCGGCACCAAGCTCCATCCCACCAATCAATCATCACCACCACATAGCCATTGACCTGCAACACCAGTAAGTACATTTATCACCTGTGTTATTTTAGCCTTATCCTGTTTTAAAGGTTTTTGTTACCTTTGTTGTCATTTCCTACTTGCATTCCCTTTTCCCCACTATTCCTCTTTTTGTAAACCCAACCATTCCTCCACCCACACCATAAAACCACCTATACCCAACCTCTACATATTTTTGAGTGTTCCTAAGATCCCCATATACCTTTATTATGCCCTCTGTCATCTCTTCCTGACCTTAGCTCAAACCCCACTAACAAATCTTATTGAATCTTATCATCCCACTCTACCAACGCCGATTACCCATAACCATCATCGGTATGCCTAACCATGATCGGTCATACCTCGACCAACGCCGATCTCTGTGTTTTCCAACACTGTGTAAACCAACAACCACCTACCTACCAAAAACAACCCAAACACCTTACCCAACCCTGCTAAGACCTTGTCTGTGACTTGCAGACCACCTGAACAACCTGCAACCTAACCCAAAGACCTTGACCCACATAGTTTTTAGTATTTAATTGGATCGACGCTTGATAGTGATCTAAGGTACCCAAATCAGAATACTAGCACTAGATTTGTTTATGTACGCATTTCAGTTATTTCATAATTTGTTTTATAAAATAGTGGGTTGACAACCTTCTAGGAGTATCACACTTCCCGGATCTAGCATACACTAGGCAATCCATTGTCATATATTGTTTAACTCTTCTTTGGTGGTCTTGTTTTCTATTTCAGGTAGTTCCTCCTAGCCAAAAGGAAGCTCTCACAGTCAACATCGGATCGAGAAGTCAAAATGCACATCAACCTCCAAACCAACACAATAGTATTCCTCCTTATCCCATAACATTATCTATTTCATCACATTCCAAAAATGTAAAGAAAATGGTGAAACATTTTGGCACACCGGTGGGACCCATCCGGGGTTCCTTGCATTTTCTTCATTCCTAGGTAAAATTGTGTGTTTGTTTCCCTTCAAAAATCTTACACATTAATTTTTCTTCTCTGAATCATTCTTCCTCTCTTTATTGTCTAAAAACAATCATGTTTTTGGTGCTTTAAAAGGAACACATTCTTCTTTCTTTTGCATTCACATTAGTGAAAGAGCACATTCCTACCTATTCACCATTTGCTTCATCGAACGTAATTTGTCGATTTGGGCTTAAAATCAGTTGCATTTCATCCTTGTATGTTGCATTTAGCTCACATTAAAATGAGGGCAACCTATATGCTGAAGTCATGCCCAACTGATGGTTGACACAAAGAACCATAGAAAAGCACTCTCTTTCTTCTTCTACCAAACTACACAAAATCTGAATATACACATTTTCTTAAATGACATCTTACCTGGGAATGCCAATGATCACACGATCAGAGGATTGAAGGTACTCCCCATTAGTTAGTTATCTCTATCCAGTCACCTATCAGAGAGCACCCCCTACCATAACATAACCCAAACCTCACCTTTTAGATATCCTTCTTTGTAGGATGCCTTCCCAACCAAAAATCTATTCTAAATTCACATGGTCAGTTCTAAATAGCATAAGCTAAAAAAACATAAGAAAATCACTCTTAGGATCATGTTTTTCTTAGTTTTTCTTCTTGACTTGTGTTTTGAGGTGTGAGACTATGAATCTACATTATTCTTCTTCTTTGCACACTCCACCATCATAGTTGGAGTATTCTGACTTTTTCTGAGTGTGCCAGACCCCATATTTCATTCTCAGATTCCTAAGTTTGACTCTTCACTTGATTTAAATTCACAAAATCTAATTTCTTCATCACTCTCTCATTTCACAATAACCATTTTCGGGCAGATGATCATCATCGGTTCATTTGATCGATCATCGTCATCGGTTAAACCTAACCGTGTCGGCTTCTTTCTAGATTTCTAGTTATTTTTCCTAGAATAGCCTTCATCACTCCTTTTGTTATGTTTTGGCCTCTCAGGCATCATCTATTCCCCCTTTTGATATTTCTCATATACATAATTTTCCCCATTACACATTCATCAGTCTTGTTTCACTTCTTGAAACTAGTGTTTTTCTATAAAGATCGGCATCGGTTTCTTTAAATCGACATCGGTTCCCATTAACCATCATCGGTCATCCTGACCGACGCGTTGGTTCTCGTTTTGGTTTTCAAAATTCAAACCTTGACCAAATTCACCCTCCAGCCTCATTTTTCCTCTTGTTCCTACTATTTTTTGTGTCATTTATAGAATACAGTCTTTTTCCAAGTCAACACTTACTCACATGGTGTTGACTCACAACCAAACTAACACTCTTATATTCCATGCCAGTTGTCAACCACTCCCACCTAGTCCTTCACCACCTTCTATCCTATCACCCATGGATCCAACCCTACCTACCACCATTACTTTATACATGATGAGGAGTTCACACGACTCCTCGATCAGAATCTGCAGCCTTACAATTCTACCTTTCCCACTCTTCCACTCGGGATTCCTCAGGTCAATTGATATATGGAATGCCCGTATCCATCTCTCCTACCCTTATCCCCACTTCTTACATCAGCCCCTACTAGTTTTGGCATTACCTTCACCTACTTTACCCCAATGGTTTCACAGCTAGGCCCCATACCCACTATGACCATTGCATCTGCAACATCAGTCACACCTGTAGTATCTATTTGTTCCTTCATTGACCACCTGAACATAACCCCATCCACACCCATTATCTCACATATACCAATTGCAACACAACCACCCATGGTGTCGGTGACCCCTACCCCATTCCAGAATCTTGTCCTCTCCATCCCATGCAGTCTCTTCCCCAATCACTACTAGAGTCACTGCAACTGACTACCCCACCTACATATACATATTATCAACAACCCCTATCTCATCCGTCATTCATTCTGGATATATGCCCTCTATGTCGGTCCCCTATTCTCAACCTTCCTATTCAACATCACCATACACTAGAATGCCACCCACATCACATGTTCAACACTAGCCCTCTTACGCCACAGAGGTGCCCTTCTATCACAACCTACCAATGACCTCATCAAATTAATGATGGAAAGGATGCAGACACTAGAAGCATTGGTTTTGGCTCACACAATTCTCTCACCTATGATGAAATCTGTAATGAGCCCATTCATCCATCCATTCCTATTCACCCATACCTTGTACATTGGGAAATGCCAAAATTCAACCACTTCAATAGTAAAGAAGACCCACAACAACATTTGCGGTCTTTCAAACATGGGTGTTACCTGATCGCCCATGATGACGCTTTACTCCTACGGACCTTCCCGATGTCCCTGACAGGACCTGCATTAGACTGGTATAATGGGCTACCCATAACATTCCATCTACTCATTTAATCAAGTAGCCCAAGCCTTCTTAGACCACTTCTCAATCAACATTGTTAAGAAAGTCACCATGACTAATCTTTACTCCACATGATAGTATGATGACGATGAGTCTATCGCTGACTTTTCACTCATTGGCATTGCAACTAAATTAACTAACTCACATTTCAATTACCTCAAACTGAGCTCATAGAGTTGTTTACTCAGGCTTGTGCTAGACACATCTCACCAACCTTGTAGGTGCAGACCTTCCACACCTTTGACGAGGCATTCACCATGGCACAAAAATTGAGATTCATGCTATCAAAGAAAAGAAAATTCAGCTACGTAACAAGAACACCACATTTAAATCAAATGATGCTTCTTCATCTTTGAAACCCTAGAACAACTATTCAAAACCCAAAGGATCTCCAATGTTGTGGTTCTCAAGGCTGGACCTTCTCTCCCCATCAAACCAAGCCAAACCTTCTTCTAATCTCTCTCCCATCCAAACTTTCTAGTTCAGATGAGAACAATGAAAGTACACCCCAATAGGGAACCTTATTCTTCTATTTTGGAAAAGCTTATTAAGGCTGTGCCATTACCCTTCCACCTATAAAACCACACACTAGTTTTGACCCTAATCACCCCACCCTCATGTGTATAAAAGAACATGACTTTTGTAACTATCATCGTGTCAAAGGTCATAGCGATGGTAATTGCATCACCTTTAAGAATATCATCCAAGAAATGTTAGACAATGAAGATCTAGTCTTGGATAACCCAAATGCACCCGCTAACCAAAACCTACATATCTTCAAAAACCATTCCCTAATCATGCCCCATCTTCCAACCAAACTAGTGACACTTCAACCAATGATAGCAATGTCCATGAGGTCCACGCTATTTTCGATGACATACTAGTTGCTTCCCAATTGCCCCATGTTCCTTCCATAGACAAAATCCTAGCCCAAGCTCCCCTACCTACATAGAACCTATTTCATCTACTCCTCCACCCATAGAGGAACCCCCTTCATTTTCTCCTTCACCCATGTGGAAGAGCCCATAATTAGCACTCCACCTTTGGCCCCTCAAATTACCGAGTAGTCATCAGTAGCACCTCTCCTACTCATAGGGGACACATGTCCACTCCCTACACCATCACAAGGAGAGTCCACCTCATCTAGCCCATCATCTCCTCTACCCATAGAGGATCCTGTAGAAACACCATTTCCTTTAGATGACCATTCTCCATCGACCTCCAAGATCCTGTTGATCTAATTTCGCTCTCTTACCCACAGAGTTTGAAGCTAGCCATTTCCCTATTTCTCAAACACATTTTATGGGGATTTCTACTCGATCCACATCGCCCCACCTACAGTAGTACCATTTTCACACTTGGCCATCACCTAGACTATGTTGATAGAGCCTTACTTTGGGGACATCTTCTACTTCCTGCTTCAACCCAAATGCAATTGTCACTCACCGACACCTCCACAATCTATCCAAAAGTGTTTCAAGTGGTCAAACCAAACACAACCATGACTATTGGAACACCTTCCATGTCATCACCCACAACCCAACACACACCTTTACCCAACAACCCAACACACACCTATACCCAAACACCTACCCATGCCTATATCATCTCCCTTACCTAAACCCATCACTACCTTAGGGTCATGCCGACATCAAACCTTACTCACCCACCCATCAAATTAGATTTAGCCACATCTTCCCAAACCAACACTAAACTTATTCCTTGGCCCCTAAAAGGAAGACCCAACCTCCTAGGCCTCATACACCAACCTCGCCTACCACACCATTATCACCTTCACCCCTTTCATCCATCCTAGGACCTCACCCCTCAACCTTGCCAAGAAACCTTCTTCCACCGGTAAGTAAACCAAGAATGCAACATCTCACCTCCTCATCATGGCCCTCTAATATACCCAAGTGATCCACACAACCCCCACCATCACCCGTGACCTTCTTACCACCCATACCACCACTACCTTCCATAAATTCTTCACTACCCATGACACTCTCTTCTCTCTTCCACTCACACCTTCTACCCAACCTCTACCAACCACCTCCACCACAACTTGGTTTCCCCATGGGTAACCCATCCTCTTCCACCATCTGATTTTCCTTCTACATCTTGTACTCCCATGTCACCTTTTCCCAAGAAGGTGTAACCCAAAGCTAAGAATCCACTACCCTCCAATAAGGTAGTCAAACCAACCAAACCTTCCATCACCAGCTCTTCTACCCCACCTTTACCCAAACAAATGCCTACAAGACCTAAGACCACTCCACATACCAAACTAGTGGACCAACCCATTCCCCCTCTGTAAAGCCTCTTCCTTCACAATCAACCACACATGTACCCAAACCCACACTCACCTCCCATTGTGATCCATTAGCGGGGTCCTACACTAATATTTTAACCAATCTCTTAGAGACTTCCATCATCACATTACCACCACTTCGACCTTACGATCCTCTCAAACCCAAACCAAAAGGGTTTGATGAGACCAAGATTTGTGCCTATCATCGTGTGCCAGGACATGATGTTGAAAATTGTAAGGCCTTGAAACCATTCTTATCCAAATTTTCCTCCTGAGCACAATTTTGATAATGACAATCTTCTGGATGAGGACCCCATTCCACCTTCACCAATCTCCCAAATCTTCTTCCATTACCTACTCAACGACCAATATCTCCACCCCACAACTCTTTTATCCACCCCCAAAATTTGAAATTAACATGATCAACATTACCACCCGCACTCAGAAAGACAAGGGAAAAGAAAAGGCAATCTAGCCCATCAACCAACCATGTACCCAACATACCATCTGCACCCACACCCAAAGTCACCATTCGAGGTCCCATATCCTATTTCTGATGGGGTCACACATCACACAATGCTAAAACAATTACACCAATCCTCCCTCAAAATGTCTTTATATGACCTCATCCAAACCTCTGAGTCACATCATCAAGCCCTCATGGAGGTCCTTCAATCTATTGAGGTTTTACCAAATGACCCCACACATGTAGCCTCCATCATTACCCCTCATCACATAGCCTCTCTCACTAAGTCATCACCTTCCTCTACACCTCCACCTACTCACCAAGTAGCCACCCTCATCTTTTTAGATGAAGAGATCACTCCCTTCAGATCCCTGATGACCCCGATCCCACTCTTTTCATCTCCATCTTTATCGATAATATATGCATATGATGTGTTATGATTAATGGTGGTGCTAGTATTAACATCATCTCCTCCCATGTACAACAACCAAATGCACATACCTACCAATTTTATGCATGGTAACCCAGTTATGTTGTGATCCTTCAATGATGTCATGACCTCTACCCTAGGTACTATCATTCTCCATGTCCATGGGTCCCCGCACTATCCTAGAACTTTTCTATGTCCTAGAAGGGGAGTTATAGTATAATATTTTGCTTGGCCAACCTTGGATCCACATCATGGGTTATGTCCCTTCAAATTTACACCGCTGCCTCAAATTTGAACACGAAGGACATAATTACACCATCCATCCGACCCATCACCTTTTAAGACCTGTAACATGTTGTACCAGCCCAATGATGTACTTGTCCCAATCAAGGCATCTGTCATTACCCCACTTCACCTTCATCCACAAGCCCATCCACTAAGACTGCCACCACCTCTCCCACATCTAACCCTACTATCCCTACTACCGTCGTAGCCTCTATCACTGACTCACATGCTTCCCCATCATCTAGTAATTCATCTATCCCTACTACCCACATATCGACTACTGACCCCTTAGAGGGTTTTTTCAATGCCTCACTCTGGGGGAGTACCACCTATACAATATCGACATGTTCCTCACTCCACAAGAGTATGGGAACTGCGTCACAACACCCCAGCTTATGACTACCATGTAGGCGAGGTTTTCCTTATGGTCCTTCCCACCTTCACACTAATCTACCATATGGGGGACTTGATATTTCCACTTATAAACCCAAACCTCCATCCCAAACACAACTATTTTCATCTAACTTACATTTCCTTACTAACCACCGCTTTCGCTCACACTTTCCTCCACTGGTGCACCTGGAAAGGATTTGGCTTCAATTTTTACAAACAAGACCATCATATTGTCATTTCCTGTACCACTCATAATAACAAATAATGGAAATCAATTCAAAAACAAAACCCTACGTAAGCTATGCCATGCTTTTGGTATCCAACTCAGTTTCTCATCACGATACCCACAAATCAATGACCAAGCAGAATCAACCAATAAAACCTTAAACAAAATTCTTATGAAAGTAGTCAATAATCTTTGGGATGGATTGACATATGTACATTCCTTTTGCTTTATGGGATTATCACACTAGTATTCACACTTTGACTACTATGAAAACTTTTTCTCTGTCTATGGCATTGAGGTTGTCTTACCTCTCAAAGTCTAGATTCCATTCTTCACATCTCACTATAAGACATGCTCAAAGACGATGAATTTTACCAAGATCATTTGGCGTAACTTGAGTTATTAGATGAACGATGTCTCAATGCTCTTGACCATCTCCAAATATAAAAAAACATATCAAATGTGCCTATGAAAATCGTGTTCATGATTGAACCTTTTAAATCCGACGACCTCATCTTGAAGGAAAATCAGCATGTAACCAAAGAAGAGAAAAGTAAACAGGGGAAAATTTTCTCCTAATTAGCTTGGGCCCTACATCGTTACCCATGCCTATGGATCATGCTTATCATTTGTCTTCACTTGAAGGTAAACTCAACTGAGCCCTCAATGCCTTACATCTTTGACCATTTTATTATTGACATCAAGTTCTATATCACTTGTCAGTTGATCACTCATCCCTTGAGCATTGTTCATCTTCCATATTACTCGTGTTTTTGAGGATCCACGACTAAACAAGGATCATGTGATTACCCATCACCTTTCATCCTTATCTTCAATATGAGTACTACGGATCTACTTATAGCTTGATTCTCATGGATATTTTTGTCTTCTTAAAAGTGGAATCCCATGGTCGTTCATCACTCAAAACCAACTCTTTATAATTAACCTCTGTGTGTTATGGTCTTGTCTTCTAAACAAGAACCTAATCTTCATATAGTCTTAGCCATGACTTAAACATCAAAAAAAAGGGATGCAACTCCTTGAGTCAAACTTCCAAAAAAATTTTCCTCCCTCAAAAGGGACATCTCTCACTCTCTTTCCACCGCTATAAATACATTGATCCTCAAGATAGCTATATAAATCCATTGCAAAAATACAAGAAACATATCCGTAAGCTTCCTAAATCGATCAACTTCACAAGACCTCAAGGAGATGCTATACTCATCCCATATAGACTTCCCGCATTGATCAGTCTATTAAAAATACATAAAATAAAGAAAATGATGAAATTTTTGCCATTGACTTGCCTATTTTTGATCCTGGCTTTCTTGCTGGGAAAAATAGATTGTCATACACTAAGTTACGCTAAACCGCCCATTCTCACCTCATTTTCTTTCATCCTAATTTCCTCTTTACTCAAGGGAATTTCCATAACCATGACATTTCGTGATCATGTGACTTTATTCACCCTTAGAATGGTCCATTATGCAACACCTTTAGGGTCTTACGTTCATAAGCCCATCTTGGGTATGGTAGACTCATTAGGGTTCTTATCAATTAAGTGGCTCTTTTACCACCTCTTACCATTTTCCTTCCTCATTACTTATTGATTATCCTATACATGACCAAATCATCAACACCTATATTTAAAACAACTCAACCATGCCTATGACCTAAACTCAACCATGCATATGACCTAAACTCAACCATGCATGACCTCACTCAATCATGCCTATGACCTAAACTCAACCATGCCTGTGACCTACACTTAATCATGCCTATGACCTACATTCAACCATGCCTAACACCCACCAACCCATTCCTCTACTTCATCATATTCTTCCCTAGCTTATGGGAGAACTACATCGGCCTGAGGCCCCTTTTTGTTGGGGCTATGTAGGCAACACTTCAAGGGCATGGGGCCCTTAGAGGTTAGCTCGGCCACTCTTTACCCTAACCAATTCCCCCTTTCACTTTCCTATTCACATTCTACCTTAGTTAGTTTCCATTTTATATCAATAACTGGAAATTAAACCAAACAAGCATCAATTAATACACATTTTTACCACATCATCAAATCATTCATTTATCATTTTCACATTTCCATTATAGCACATATTTGGAAATTTAAACCATAACATACATATACATCACCATTTGTCCCCCATGTTACTAAAAACTTGGACGTTAGATCAAACTTAAATCAACCTAACTCCACCATGCCTAAATCAACCTAACTCAATCATGCCTAAACCAACCTGACTCCACCATGCCTAAATCAACCTAACTCAATCATGCCTAAACCAACTCGACTCTGTCATGCCTACATCAACCTAACTCAACCATGCATGTTATCCAAAATTCATCCCTCGAGGTAATTTTGATAACATGCATCAAATTATTCAGTCCCGAGCAAGTAGATTGTTTCAATGCCCAAAATCATGTTTTGGGGACCCTTTGCTTCTCTCTAACTCTCCCATCCAAGGAAAAATCCCAATGAGTTAGAAAAAATTGAAAAAATGCAAAAAATGAAGTTGCAGGCTTGTTTTAATGCATTGCGGGTCTAGAGGTTGCGGGTCGTACCAAGGTTCGTCATACCAAGTTTGTAGCTGAAATAAAAGAATTGGAAAATTTAGAACTTTTTGTTCCAGGAGGTCTGCAGGATAGTTGGGACGTCGGGACATGCGGGATGCTCAAAGCTGAAATAGCCACAGCGAGTGAAAATCGACAAAGCGGAACTTTTTGTTCGCGTGGTCCTAACATCCGAGACAAAAGTACCAGCGCAGGATGCAAAAGGGTGCAAAGGGGACAAGGAATCCTGAATCAACTGATGTGGAAGAATGTTTTTGGGATAGCCGGGAATGATTTTGCTGCAATACCCACAATTCAAAGGAAAAGTCAACATTTGACTCCAAACTTCTAACGGCCATAACTTTTGACTCCGAGCTCCGATTTTCACAAAATTGGATTTTCTTAATTTTAATGAGGGTAGATATATTTAAATAAAAGAAACATATTCCACTCCAGTCAGTTAATGCCCATTCCCCTCAAATGACAAAACGCTTCACTTGTCGGACCCAAAATAGCCTCACACTCGAATGCCATAACTTTTGCATTTCTCAACGAAATCACACAAAATTAGTACCGTTGGAATTGTGGCTTTGAACCCAATGCAAAAAAATTAATAAATTCTAGATTTTATTGGAAATATATGGGGAGTTTTCATAAAATGTTTTTGGGTTCATGACAGTGTTCTATTTGGTAGTTGGGAGTGCAATTAAGAGGCATGGTCATCATTCCTTCTCTGCTGCAACACCTAGGACAGTATGGGGAGCCTTTTACAAGTAACATACAATAATTTCAATCCATTTAGTGCCTCTTACAAGTGGTTGAAGGATAGATTTCAAGATTTCCATTTCCCCTTCTCTCTCTCTCTCTTCTCATTTTCCTATAAATTGGAGTGTTGGGCTCATTGTAAGAGGAGGTAGTTTGTGTATCAAAACTCTACCAAAATTGCTTTGTGAAGCCAATGTGTTGTAGGCCCTTGTTGTGGACTCCTTGCATGGTGATCCAAACCCTTATCTTGTAAGATATTGAATCAGCCATGTATCATGAAGCAATTAAATACAATTTTGTGGATGCATCTTCCCCTCGCTTGTTTTCTTGCATTCTTCTTGCCCCTCTAACCTTGATTACAAGTGTATTGTATCTAACTTTATCCTCTTGCAGTGATCTATTATCATTGTGTATGATTGATATGTTGTTATGAGTGCATTTTACTAGATTGTGGAGAACTGTCAACACCCCTTCTAGTGTGCACTTTGCTTTTGTATCTCACGCATTGAAAGACTACTCTCACACCCATCCTTTTCTAGTGTATCGCCACTTTAGTGTATGTTTTAATTTTCATGCACTTTCTCTCCTTAGTCCCTTGGAAAGTTAGATTAGGAAAGATAGTTTTCCTGCATTAGAGTAGATTGTGGCAGGTAGTTTTAGGAGCAAGAACCAGCTTTCTCTGGAGGTCTATCTCAAGTAGCAAGTCCCACAACTTGGAGATAGTACCCATGTTATCCAATCACACCATGAGCTCAAGTACATGCACTTGTGTAAACATAAGGGTGCTGTGATTTGGTGATAACAATGCCTAAACCCACCTGACTCCATCATGCCTATTGACCTCACTCTGTCATGCCTACTTCACCTAGTTTCCATCACGCACACACATAATAATGGTAATTAAAAAAGTACACCATCCATGTTATAAATATCATCATCTATAAATCATAAAGTTTGTGTATACATACATATGTACATAGATAAAAATAAATAAAAAATCTCAAATCACTCGATACATCCTCACCATCTTCGGCGTGCAATTCGGTATATCTCAAAATACACAAAAAATATGGAGGTACACACAACTATCAGGCATCTCCCCATCGGATATCCTCCATGCCTATCTCACTTATCTCCTCCTCCTCCTCTACTCCTATGTGGTGTCCTGCTAGCATCTCCCCACCCACCATAGGCCTCGGTCTAACCTATAATGGCCCCTCACCTAGAGTTAGCATCCCTACACTAGTAGCCTCACCTGCGACCATGTCTCGGGCTCTCGTTGGCCCCCTGTACTCTCCACACTGTGAGTGTGGGACCTAGTCCTCTCACTCAAAGCCTGTTGTGCTCTATACTCAACATAAGATGGGACATCTATCCCTGTGGCCATCAAGTGGTCTTGATAGTATCATGCCTCACCTAGGGCATCCCTAAACCTAGCCATCGATACGGTATGCGAGTCACCATCGAGTATCGACCCCTATAACTTGTCTCGTAGGACCCTGTCCCCTTTTACCTATAATAAGGGAGCCTATCCCTATGCCTGTACCTATACTAAGGGACCATATCTTACCCTTGTCTATAAAATGAGACCTTATTCCTAAGCCTGTGTAGGTACCTCATGCTTGTACCTAGGCTTGTAGGGTCGACATGTGCATGTACGGTGGACAACTAGCCTGCCCCGAGCCACTCGTAACTTTGTGCCTATAACGTGGCCACCTCTGCCTGTGACCTTGTTGGCCACCCACGTAAACTAGTAATATGGGCCTATAATGTGGCCACATGTCCTTGTAATGTATCTCTCTCGACTATCAGGGTAACCATGTCTGTTGCCTGCTGCCTGCAGGGTGGTCTTTGCTCATTAAATTTGGGCTACCCACCACCGTCTATATGCATCTATGCAACCTGACATCATCTATCTGTCGGTCCACCAGCTACTCCTCCTACCCTGTCGGCACTGTCGGTTATGGTAGAGGCATAGGCCTCTCCATGTCATCTCTCCTATACTGAGGGAATGGTGGTGGTACATCCTGGGCAGCCCAAACTGCCGCCAGACTCTATCTACTAGTATCATCTTGTGCTCCCCGGCATGACGCCCCTCTATCCACCTAAGCAGCTATAGCTCATCCAACTCATTGTCCATGTGACTGTATGATGGATATACCACATACGGCCTCCAAATAATGTCTACTCCAGACATAACCCTCTAGCGACCGCTTTATAGTGTGCCAAATCATGTGTAGTCCCAGTTCCCCGCACACCACCAACTAACACCCAATGCCTATAATCGACTGGGCCATACCTGCTCAAATACATCTAGCCGGGAAAATCAATCGGCTGCATGCACACAATGTGCTCATAGGCCCAACAATGAAGAAGGAAGGTACAACACACGTAGAACCTCCAAAACCTCCCATATGCCCATAGCTCCCTGTATAATTGTACCAGGTAGGCGGGTACCCACGTAAACTGGTTCCTATCCTCCATCATATCATGAAGAACCCCCATCAATGCCATGGGAATCTCCCACCCTCCACATCTGGCAGTGCAAAACAACACATTTCCTTCACCATCAGAACTACTAGCCTCATCTCCTTAAGATGGGCTCGATACATATCTCCATAACTCATGCTGGCGCTATGGAATCTCAACTTGGCCATCCCCTCTCCAAAAACTATCAACATCAGCTCCTCGAGGCCTATGATGAAATGGAGTACACATGCGCTCCCAATATCGGTAATCTCAGGATCTTGTACACGTCCTCTAAGGTGATTGTGATCTCACCTATCGAAAGATGGAACGTGTTGGTCGCGGAATCCCATCTATCGATGAGAGTGACCATCAAACTCGAATCATGCACTATACACCTATAGCATTGAATACCAATCAAACCCACATTGGTCACATGTCTCCACTCCTCATCAGTCATGTCTCCCCACACCACTAGTAATAGGGGAGGTACCCTATCCCGCATCCGTAACTGGTCCCTTGCATGCATCCAACAAACCATAACATTATTAAACCTTGACCATACTTGCATTCACCCTTGACCCCCACCTATAACTATTACCCTACCTATTTTCATTCAACAATACCTTCCTATCTCACCCACCCACCCTTACTCATCTCCTAGCCCATTTTTCTCTCAATGCCGACCGACATTGATTCTTCTAAGTGCACCGATCTCCCAAAACTGGTATCGGTCACCCCATTTGTGACCGATGTTGGCTACCTCCCACCGATGTCGGCTAACCCTAGATCGATGTTGGTCACGACGCAGTGATAATTTGTGAAACCCTACCCTATTTCTCTAAAAATTTACCATTTCTACCTAACTACCCCACCCATTCCTACCCCAATCTCACCTAAATTCATCCCCACCCCTCTTTAACCTACATACCACTTCCTACCCTTCCTCTTTCACCCATTTTCTTCCAAATTTAAATTTAATTCCCCCAAACCCACTTCTACCCAAACCCACTTTTACCAACAAATTCACCTAACCAACAAAGAATGAGATCAAATCTTACCTTGTCTCGGCGTCGTCTACGTGGTGGCACGATTGGCTGCTCTTTGTGTTGATGGCCCACCAACCTTCTCCCACCTCTGTCGTATGCCGCAATCTACCTCAAATATCTTCACCGATCAACTCAAACCTACCTAATCTCGTGGACTGTGTACCTAGCTCATCTCACTAACCGGATCTCTCCACCTCAGCCAGGTATAGTCCCTCATACTTTCCTCTCAAAAAACACCAAAATTCAAACGGCTTCGTCATTTTCTCCAATCGTAGAACACAACAATGATTCTCGTAAAATACGAAATTTTTTTTTATAAACCCAACCCGACCTAAGCGACGTCGGTCTTATTTGTGCCCTAGCTCACCGACGTTGGTCACTATATAACCAACATTGGTCAACCATTATAATTTTTTAGTCTTACTAAACTTCCTTTTGCTATAGCCATTCGTGCCCATGCCCTTTTTATCATCCCGGACACCCATCAACCATAGCTATAAACCCAGCCTACCCCTACATTGCGTTTATTACGTCTTAGGAGTTGTTATTTTACCTATACCTTGGCATTACCCATGGTGTTACCTATATACCTTGACCTGAACCACTGGTTGTGACATTTGACCCTCCATGCTTGTTGTACATTGCGACGTGGTTGCCCATGTTTTTTGGCCTACTGACTTTACCTTGCTTATTGTTGTGTTGTTTATCCCGACTCGACCTTTGGTGTACTGAGCATACCTAAACATTCCTGCACCTGACCTCTGTTGTTTTTTCACACCATATCCTATACCTTGGATATCAAAATCACTTCAACCCTGTTTGGATAGACCTATTGACCTTAGCCAACTAATATTTTGAAAGCTTCTTAACTTGGTACCGTGCCACAGTTTCCAACGTGTGTGTGCATTCAACTGCCACTAACTTTGACCCTAATCAATTTACCTGCTTTTACTCGATTTGACGTTTTACCTTTACCCAATGCACCCACTGATCTTCATTTTCCCACCTCCTCATTTTATCAAACCACTCATCACTTCTGTCTCTCACCTCATCGGTTCCTAGTTTGAGGGGGTTACCTTCACCCACACTTGGGGAAACACCACCCTCACTTACACTCGATGCAACCATTTCCTATTTTTTTAATATTGCTTACCAATACAAGCTACACAAAAAAAGGGGGCAAAATGTAGACACCAAAATTGGGTCACACTCCCCTTAGTCCCCTTTCGAATAACCAACTTAAACACATTCACCTAACCATGACCCTTATACCCCACATTAATATTAATTTAATTATTTACAATTAAATTAATACCCATCCTCACCCCATTATTAATTTAATTACTTTAATTAAATGGATGGATAGCCCACCTAGACACCTCACCACAGACCTATTCATAGCATGTTTCCATAAATGAATAAGATTTGGTTCAACCCTAAAAGTCAAGGCCTATCATTCCTCTAACTACCTTCTAGCTCATAAAAACATAACATCCACTCTGATCCGTGAATAAGTGGAAAGACACGCCCAAATGATTGCGAGATCTTTCATTTTTAGCCACCTTAACCAATGCCAGGTCATCCTAAAACTCGACACCGATCAACCAGAACCATCGTCGATTACCATTTATTCACTTTGGCAACCTTTTTTGTGGGTTAGCACATTCTAAGATTGAAGGGAAGATAAGAGAGCTGCATGCAAGCAGAACTAGAGTCTTTTCACACCTCTGACAAACATCCATAGCCAACACTGTGACATATCCAGGTATCACACTCATGGTAACATTCTAGGAAGCACCATTGCGGAACCAAGCTCCATCCCACAAATCCATCATCACCATCACATAGCCATTGGACCTGCAACACTAGTAAGAACACTTATCACCTATGTTATTTTAGCCTTATCCTGTTTTAAAGGTTTTTACCCTTGTCATTTCCTACTTGCATTCCCTTTTTCCATTATTCCTCTTTCTGTAAACCCAACCATTCCTCCACCCACACCATAAAACCACCTATACCCGACCTCTACACATTTTTGAGTGTTTCGAGATCCCCATATACCTCGTTATGCCCTCTGTCATCTCTACCTAACCTCAGCTCAAACCCCACTAATAAATCTTATTGAGTCTTATCAACCTGCCTCTACCAATGTCGGTTACCCATAACCATTGTTGGTTCTGCCTAACCATGATCGGTCATACCTCGACCGACGCCGGTCTCTGTGTTTTCCAACATTGTGTAAACCAACAACCACCTACCTACCAAAACAACCCAAATACCTTACCCAACCTTGCTAAGACCATATCTGTGACCTACAGACCACCTGAACAACTTGCAACCTGACCCAAAGACCTTGACCCGCATATTTTTTAGTATTTAATTGGATCAATGCTGATAGTGATCTGAGGTACCCAAATCAGAATACTAGCACTAGATTCGTTTATGTACGCATTTTAGTTACTTCATAATTTTTTTATAAAAAGTGGGTTGACAACCTTCTAGGGAGTATCACACTTCCTGGATCTAGCACACGCTACGCAATCCACTGTCATATATTGTTTAACTCTTCTTTGGTCTTTTTTTCTATTTCAGGCAGTTCCTCCTAGCCAAAAGGAATCTCTCACATTCAGCATCGGATCAAGAATTTAGAACACGCGCATCAACCTCCAAACCAACACAATAGGTATTCCTCCTCAACCCATAACATTATCTATTGCGTCACATTCGTAAAAACGTATATAAAATGTAAATAAAATGGCAAAACAAGGAGATGAAAAATGATGAAGATAAGTTGAAGGAAACAAAGTTAGTAAAATATAAGGGCGAGCCTTCAGTGCACCCCATGTTACTCAAATAGGTAAGGGAGTGGTATTGGATTAAGGAGTATGTACCCTAAGGGTAAGTTCTCTAGAAAGGAGAAGGAGGATGAGATGTATGAGACTCTGTCATGTTGGGTATATTGATGACCCAAGAAAAATCATACACGTGCAGTTCCAAAGCACTTTGGATCCCAAGGACATGTATGGATGGGATCTCATGGACACATAAATGGTGACCATACGCACATAAACAATTATCATGGAGCATTCAAAATCACATGTATGAGCCTAATTTTGACATGTGTGAAGAGTCATGTATCTCATGTAGATTGAAGAAGGCACCTCATTTGTGCCATGTGACTATCAAGCATGTTGTCATGTCCAATGAATAGGGTAGCAATGCTTTGGTAAAGGTATCTGCTAAAGTTGTCTTGTTTGAAAACATTGATAAAGTGGCAATCATTAGAGCATTGTTAGAGGATAAGAAAGATAAGGAGATTGAGATCAAATGCCTCATAGAGGAGTGAGAAAAGGCTGAAGCAGAAGTATAGAAAGTCCTTAAAATGGAAGAACAAATTGGGGATGTGATTATTGAAAAGAGGCCATATATGTAGGATAAGGTTGCAAAATAGTTTCCATCCACTTTACCTATTTACGCACGAAAGTTTAGTTTTTACTTGAGGAGCGGCCCATCCATTTTCCGAAACCAAAGGATGCTACGAGAGGAGGAAATGAGGGCCAAGGCCACAATTACAAGAAAAATTATAGGTTATGAGTCCATTTTGCAAATTTTGAAGGATGAGCTAAAGAAAGCAGATCTGGCATTGACTATGTGCGCAACACTAGATGTGATAATAAAGACAAGGACTATGGCGAGAATAAGATGCAGTCCTTCGGGTGGTGAAGAATGAAACACTCACTTTGTAGAGAGACTTACACTAGTAGAAGAAAAGCACAATGTGCTTGAAGCTGCCCAAGTCCCACACAAGGAAAGAATAAAATAAATTAGGAAACTCATTGCGGAAAGGATGGATATAATGGAGGGAATGGTCTCGAGCATGGCTAATGTTCTCAAGGTCTTGTAGAATGAAGGTGAAAATATGAATCTTGATGAGATGGAAGAAATAGTTATAGACATCTCTGAAAAGACAAATAACACGCTTAGTGATTGGAATGCATTGGAGGAAGAGATTAAGAATGAATATCCAGAGTTGGTCCCGCCTGTAGAAGAGTATAACGCTGAGTAGTTTCTCATTCTTTATGTGCAGTAGTTCCTTTAGTCTTTCATTCATTATTCATGGAGAGATAAGTGTGATTATCCATTTTCGAGGGCAAAAATGAAATTAGTGTGGGGTAATGTTGAGCGGATGAAATATAACCTAAGTATGAAGGCACATAAGGATTGGGATCACGAGTATAGGGTGCGTGAACGCGCATGGAATTATAATAGTATAGGGCGTGCCCAAGAAGGTTTGAAATCAAGACTTAGCCATTTTGTAGATTGGGGCTAATTATGGACATAGAGTGCAATGCACATTTTGTAGAAGACTTAGGGAGCACATAAAGGCTATTTTGGACAAGTTGAAGATTAAGCACCATGTTGGGTTTGGAGCTAATAATAGGATTATATTGCAGTTGTATTATTAGATAATCTATTATTAGCAAGCTTGCATGCTCTTGTATTTATTATGTAAAGGTGCATGGCTATTATTAGCATGTGGCCTATTTTTGAAAGGTTCATGAGCGGTGAAGGGAAAGTCCCCACCCTTATAAATATGTATTGATTTGCATGGTTTAGACAATTTTTATGTTTTGTAGAGTTATGTTGTGAGTTTATGGGCACACATGACTATGACAACTTTACTATGTATGTAATAAGATTTTTTGTTTTACAGTAATTAATATAATATATCTTTGTGGCTGGATATTGGTGTTTAACATAACTAAATATGGATCTTGTATGGTAAATCTTATTATAGTTCTTGTTTAAGTGTTCTTGCGTATGGTTGAGATCTAGATCTGGTTTAAGCGTTGTTATATGTTTGGTTAACTATTATGGATCTGAAATATATGTATAATCATGTTAACTCCTTGAACAAGCTGACATAAAAGAGGGACCTAGTACCCTTGCACTTCAGGTGAGTGCTCGGTTCATGTTGAGTGATGTGCCAATGCGCCTTGGGATTTTGTGGGTAAAATCTAGGATACAACGTTACAAAAATAAATTATGGGATCATACATCATCAATCAAATCAGAACATCAATACACATCAAAATAAACTCATCATATACCAATAAAATATGTCAATTTATATATCGAGTACAATCATCCTTAAAAACATCTCATCACTAGGGGAAACTCCCCTACATCATATACACTAATAAAAATAAAATATCATCATCACTATCACTCTTGGGTACTACGAGATCCCTAGAACTTGACGCCTCACCACTAACTCTATGTCTTTGGTCACGACATCGATAACTCTTAACGCACCTTCCTCTGCAGTGAGTGTGACCTTCATAGACAACTTAGAAAAGTGACTCTGTAGTGCAATAAATTACATAAACACATCCCACGCTAAGGAAAACCACCCACCGCCTCTCTTTCTCATTGTGTCTCCTCACATGCCTCGTCCCTCTCACTCGGTACCACTATACATGTTGATGTTGCTATAATAACCAAATCAAACAAATGGGCATGCTAGCCTACAATGTCATCCACATGCTCTAGTATCCCGCCACTGTAAGTACATCGGTCGACACATTCCATGTCAAGGTGTAGATGGATGTGTCCACTATCAAAGACCAATAGGTGTCACCTACAAAACAATATAACAACATGTTAGATAACCATCACTATCACATAGGAAAATAACAAAACACACAACACAACTATATATAAATACTCACGCTCACTATATCCGTTACCACATTATTTGGGGCATGTGATTTCCCCTCACCATATCCTCCCTATGGTAATAACATTGTGTCTATGAATAATGGAAACAAGAATACCCATCAATGTGCTTCCCACCATGCATGGTACTCATCTGTACACCCTACATCATTTGAGTCTATCAAATCTATTGTCGTGTTTACCTCATCCGCATAGGAGGTACTAGTTTCTCTCATGTGGTCCTTGGTCTACCTCTGGCCCTTCTAGGTGCTCTAATAGCTCTCAACCATATATACGTCTTTGGGGGCACGTCCTGAGCCATACCAAACTTTTGTGATACCCTCTCTAGCTAGAATAACTTGTCCACACCTAGGAAATGATCCTCTGTATGCATCGTAGCTCTATAAGGTCCTTTAGCCATCCTCTATAGTCTCGATATGGCCTCCATATCGCGTGGTTTAGACCACATCTTATATATCAATGCTCTATAGGTATTAGTGTCCATCTTGCGACCACACACACCAATCCATCTCCTCACATATATATCTGGCATAGCCCACTCTTCTCATGGACCTCCTACTAGCCTCAACATTGTTATGTGTTCATAGGCCCATACATGCAATAGCGTGGTAACACCTATCCCACCTCCATGCTTCTCCTGTGTGAATCTATATAGATCTCTATATAGGTGGGCCAACACACACCGTGCCCACACATATTTGGTACTCTCCTCCTCTATTCAGTGACATATGTCATGCATCTTATAAAATATTCCCCACACCTCCTCCCCCTACTATGATCGATGAAGCAATAGCTAAGGCTATGAACTTTTGCAAGCATGGGACCCTAGACCTCAAAATAACATTCAAACTAATATAGGCCTCGGTAGCTAGTTGAGTCCCCAAAAAATACCATCTCGTGGCTCACATCTTTCTCTCTATATTCTCCAATGGCATAACTTGTAATCTCCCCAACAACTGGAAATCATAGTATGTAATACATATCCTCCAAAGTGATTGTCATCTCACTAGTAGGAAACTAAAAAGTACAAGTATCCACACACCACCTCTCACATAAGGTTGTTAACATAGGCATATTATGGGGCACATCCCCCATCTGTGTTATGTACCATAGGTTGGCATGGTCCATAACATCCCAATCATCATCTGACAAACCTAGCCCAAGAAAAGTACTCAAATGATGACCCTCGTGGAACTCCCTCGAGTGGATATCCCTCTACACAACACGAAACATAACGTCATAACACTATACGAATCCAAAATCACTCACTTACAACATTACTACACATCCAAAATCACATTTACACCATTCTGGATTGAATACAACCACTCTGGACTAGGGCACCTAGAATTAGTACTAGGGAGCCCGGTAGAAAGACACCAATGCCTAAGTCTAGGTGCTCATGTCCCAAAATCCATTAGCTCCTTCACCACTCTTGTCTAGGTCTAAAAAAACAAAAAATGTCAACCTAAAAATTTTGAAAAAATCAACAAAAATGACTACCATACACACATTTTTTCAAAAAAATGGAGCACTTACCAACTCCTTCATCGTACGCAATGCTACGGCGGTCACTACCATCTCAAATCAGTTGGGACATGTTGCTCTCAATTGCAACATCTTTCCACACTCAGATCTCAATCTCACTTGTGCAAAAAGACAAATGAAGTGACTAATCACTTTTTCACCTCCCTATTTATAGTTACTTTTACCTACCCATTTCACTATAGTCATTATTTTGTGATCATTTCCTCAACTAATACACACTACACGATTTTTGCCATATCTTGAGTGTTTCTACTCCGATTTATACCCCGTTTGTGGTGTTATTTTCAAAATTCTTCCTACCATCATATCATGCACATGACACACACATTATTTCTCCTTAAATTTGTTTTTTACTCAATATATAAACATTTTGGCGATATGCATCCTACACTATCTAATTTGTGCTTTGTTTTGATTCACCGTTTGTTCTTTTCATCACTTCCCGAATACAATTAGGGTCATCCTATAATTCCCCTTGCACCATTAAGTGATCATTCAATACTATTAATCCATCATTTTCAAACATTTACTAATGCACCATGCGACATTTCATTGATTCCCCCTAATGACCTAACCTGGGGGAAACAAACATAAAATTTATCTATGCAATATTTCATCAATTGTCATCACTTCCCCCTAATGACCTAACATAGGGAAACAAGCATTAAAATATTTCCATGTGATCATTCATCAATTTCTATACATTCCCCCTATTGACGTAACTCAGGGGCCAACTAGCGTAAAATATCTCTATGATTAATCAATCAAACCAATAAAAATAATCAATTAACCAAACAATTCATTCAAGCCTCTAACAATTAAAATTACACCATTCAATCAATATAATACAACACATGCGGCCTCCCAGATGACCTAACTTGGGAGTTACATTTGTTATTTTCCTAGATGAACTAACTTAGGAAGTTATTCTATATTTGGCATTTACTTCCAAATGACCTAACATGGAAGCCATCATGCATTTAATGTTTTCTTCCAAATGACCTAACTTTGAAGCCATAACATTACGGCAACACCCGTGGAGTGGAGGCAAGAGTGCATTTTCTATACCACTCCTATATGGGTCAACTATTTCATCAAAATTATTTGGATCCAAAAACCACAAAATGTTTTATCTGAGCATGTTTGTAGCGGATAGATCTTGAGGACATAGTTAAAGGTTGGATAATAACATAATTTTTTCCCTCCACTCTTCCTCTTCCGACATGATGCCCAAATGCTCTAGTCATTAATTCATATGCATGTAATCGGGTTGGGAATTGATCACTCCTACCCCATCTCATCATCATACAACATACAAAATCATCAATCATCCAATATCACATTCATCTCTCTCATTTACTACACTTCATCAAAACATTACAATTCTCAATATGTTGCATGGATCAACCCACTGATCCATGGTTCGACATGATAAATGGTTCATTTGGCATGTTTTCTACCACATTTGTGTGATCTACTACAATATGGGCTTCTTTGGATTTCTATTAGGCATACACCTTTATCTACTTTATGTTAGCAAGCTTTATGCTCACCAACATAAAGTGAGGGAAAATGTCATCACAAAATCATGCACTTGCTATTATAATTATACCTCCAAGTATGTTATTTTATATATGGATATTGCGTAAGAAAACTATTCACTAATGACCCATCCCCTAGTCCTATTTTCAAACTAGTTGGTCATCATTTTCATTTGTCTTACACAGCTTATTAGTTACTCACATGGTTCTATTCATCTCTCGTAGAGTCTTATCTATCATTATTTACTCAGTTTTCATCTTTGGTCTTTGACTAGGGTGCCTAGGGAGGGATTAGGGTGCCAATGGGTGCCCTAGTCCTCATTTCTAGGTGCCCTAGTTCCCATCACATTGGTTCTCATTTAGATATTTGAGGTTAGTCTTTGTAATTTTCCTTCTCATTCCCCTGGGTACTAGTCGGCATGTTGGGTCATTAGTGTCAAAGTTTGAGCAAGAGATCCCTTTATAAACACAACATACTTATTATCTTATGGGCGTACTATTTCCACTAAGGGTCAAGCTATCTACATAAGGCAAGGGACTGCATTTGGGCAATATTCTGCATCACACACTAAATAGGAAGGGGATTCTATTATATTCCATCCACCATTTTACATTTTTATCCGTATCGCCTGCTACTTTGGCATCATTGGCCCTAGGGCACCCTAAGCACACCATTGCAATCATAAAGCATATAGAACTACACCAAGTTTTACATTTAGTGCAACACTTAGTCATAAGTCCATCCATTTGGAAACTGAGGACAATCTAACCCATTCATTTTCATCTTTCTTTTTAGGGTTTTGATGCTTTTGTGTGGGGTTTTGTAGGAGATTATTCATTGGAGATTTATAGCGACACTAGCAAACCAAGTGCAACACTAACCTAATCAAAGGCAAAGTACTATGAAGGTTTAATGATCATATCATATCCAATTAGGGTTCTCATATTTCATACTAGGGCACCCATAAGTGCCCCTGTTCATCCTCAAGTGCCTTAGTCTGGCCAAATCTACCACTTTAGTAGTTTTTTGAGGTTCGTTACGACATTGAGTTCCACATGTACATCACCCTGTCTAGTCCCAAATTACTATGAGGTAAGTCTAATTCAGGTTAGTACCTTTCTCCCTCCTATCTCATTTATTTCATTTCATTTAAAATATCGAATAAATTATCTAGCTCTTATATTTCAATATATTTCAGTTATTACATTGTTGTACTTTCTTAGATTATTACTAAAATATAGATTTTAGATAATCACAATTTAAGAGGCCTATTTACATGTACATGCATTTTATTGAATAAAAAAGAGGAATTATTGCGTAAAAATCCATCCAATTTTCACATCCACCAAATGTTAAGGTGAACCATCTTGGTTATGTAGGAAAACATTGCACATTAATTTCCCAAAACTTAGAGATTTGAAAGCTTGTTACAAACACATCATTATGATACAACAACCTTGGATTTCAAAAATATTCAATCACAAGTGCTTCACAATATTTCACTAATACTAGGGGTGTTGATCTACCTTACGAAATCTTATAGTCACAATTGTGCATGTTCAATCACACATGATTTCCCTAATATTGGAGGGTGTTTTTTTGTACAAACTTGGTTCACCCATATAAATATTGATAAATAGTTTCAAGGTTCATGTACAATCTTACATCAAACATAAAGTAATAGTTGGATTTTTTTGTACATATTATTTCATTTGGCATTGGAAAAATTCTCCAAAAAATCTAGATTATTGTTATGAATCTAAAAACTATTTAGAAGTTTGAAACAAGTAGAATTTATGACTTCATGGGAGATGGTCTTACAAAAAAAATGCACAACATGCATTCTCGGCATATTTACATTATTGATTATACGTAAATTGAATTTTATGTGGTAATAAAACCTTAATTAGGATTGAAAAATAAAAAAGAATGTAATTTCAAATTACTAAATTAAAAATTCATATAGGCATTTGAATATATAGTAAACAGTAAGATGTTTGATTATTTAGGACATATTCTCAACATAGTAAAATCATGGGAGGAAAATGCACTTAGATTTTTCTAACTTTGAGATTAATCAAGTACAAGAAAGTAGGAGAAACATGTAAGAATAGTGGTCTATAGATGATTTATCTTTGGAACTAGATCTTTGTCTACCTTGGGAAAAAATATACCAATAAAAACATAAGCACTAGTTACTCTTTTACAATGCAAAAAATTGTCCCACTATGAAAAAGTAATTTGGGACTATACTAGCTCTTGAGAAAGATGCACACAATTTGCCAAAATTACTCTTCATTAATTGAAACCATAGCTTCCTTGAATGACCTATAAAAATTGGTTAGTGGTTTGGGTTTAGTGGCACCCACCATGCCTAAGTAACATTGTACTCTTAAGAGGCATCAAACCCACACAAATATCCACCTATTGGAAGTGCAATTGTTTTTTTGTCATCTATATGCATGCAACTAGAATTTTGGTCTTTGACATTTTATATTACTTTCTTTGGATTGGCTTTAAATGATTTGGGATTGGTGGTGCTTTCTCTTAACTTAGTTTAGAGTTCTTCATATTTACATAAGGGTTTCTCAAAAATTTCTTAGTACTTGATAAATGTTTTCTAGATGAGCTATTAATAAGTGCAACGTATTAAAAAGTGAATCCCAAGTGAATAAATGAGGTTTGATTTTTATTTATACTACTCTAAGGGTAATGTTTTACAATACGGCCAAACAAAAGTAAAAGGCCAAATCATGCAAAGGCATTCATTTACATTTTTTCTATTAGATGGCTAAGGATAGAATCACCTAACAGGGATATGATCTGCATTAAAACCTATCCCTATTAGATAATTTTGTCTTGTAGGGGTAATAACTTAATTATGTATCTAGAGAGGTATGCACATGATGCATAAGGTGTTTTTGATTGATAGGAGTGTTTATATAGGTGACTTACTCATAGAGTGAGAGATGTTACCTATTACGCAAGCCTTAAAATAGGATAACATAGTGAGTTTTAACTCAGTCTATTTGAAAGAGTCATTTATGAGGGATATAATCCAAAAACAACCTTACCAAACACCAAATGACCAAATTTTGGTGTCTAAATTTCCCCTCCTTAATCTACTAAGTGATTTTTTTCTTTTTAAAGAAAATATGTACATGAGTTTGTAGACACACTTTTCCTTTGCTTGAATACTTGAGTGCTTAAGTACTTGGGATATTTCCAAAGAAAAATATGCAACACAATTTGAGTGTAGTTAAAATCCATATTATGAAAAGTGAAACTCTAACTCTAAAATTTGAAATAAAATTGAGAGAACATGGAAGGAAGGAGTAAACATGTATGTTTAGAAACCAATTTTTCCCTATGAAGATTGAGGCTTTTTGATGAAGCGTTTTAAGTAGATTGTGCAACCTAGTTGAGGCACATGGAGAAGGAGATTATTGATAAACCAAATGGGGAATTAGGGGTGATAAATCCATAATTTGTAAAACCAAAACTATCTAGTGAGGTTGGGGTGTAATACACCTAACAATCATGATTTGTGGAATAATATCTAATCTATAACTCGAAATGTGGGAACTTCTATGGGTTCACTAGGAGTGATTCCAAGACAAATGGGTGTCACTAAACTTAATGTACATCACATGTTCTAACAGAACCAAACCACTGCAGATAGATCTAGGATCCAAATTTTTGTGATCAAAAGGAATAAAGTATAAGCATGCCATTGCCATACTCGAATCAATTTATAATATTGAATAATCAAAAGGGAACATAATATATTTATTCCCAAATTATGTTTGCAAATAATTACATTTTGAAAAAATGGCATATGATCAGCATTTGATTCTATGGTCAATATGAAACTGCTATGGATATTTATTGTTTTTTCTAAAAGCTCAAATAGTCTAGTCACAAATTCACTATTTTAAACCATTCATTTAATAGAATGTTATCTTATGGTATTGGCCTTGTCTACAAGAGATTTCACTTAGATTTGGCATACTTTCAAAGTGGAAAATTTTCTTGTCATTTGGGAAAAAAAGGATTTGGCTATATTTTCTCATGTTATTGTTAATTCCATTATTTCAGCTTATGAGTAGTGTCACAGGGATAACCTTTTATAGGTGCACCGTAGGATCAAATGGACGAAATGATTCTTATTAGAAAAAGGAAAAATCCTAAGTATTTCCTATATACTGTGAAGTATGTAGAATCTAAAATATGTGCACAATTTTTTTGATGGTGAGCACCCTCATACTACATATCAAGTAAAATTTATCATGACTTTGTCTAAAAGGACATCTCCTGTGAGTTTTACAACTTACGTAATACATTTATAACTCTTGGGGAATTATATGAAACGCCAAAATCAACTCTTAGTACCCAAACATTGAAACTTGCAAAAAAATAAAAACTATAATAGATTCGAATTTGCGTAAAAAGTTGAACACTATAAATATGATTCTATACATGCATGCGGTATGAGGAGAAACATCTATTGCTTTGATATCATATTGATTTTTGGGTATTTTCTAAAATTGATGTAAACAACCATAAGACATACATTCCCACATACATGCATTTATCATATATTAATGAAATCCAACATATATTAATGAAATCCAGGGTTCCTTTTAAGAGACCTCTTGGAAATCAGAGGTGGAAAATACACGCGAATATCCCCTGGAACTAATTTCATGGGAAAGGCAAATTTTTGGGGGATTATATGCAAAATTTTCACCTGATTTTCAAGTGGTGTGACAGAAAGGCTGCAGACACGTGACATGAGATTGCAAGTTTTCTTCCGTGTGACAACAACCTTGTTGACGCGCGACAACAAGTTTGTTTTTGCATGAAAATAAATCTTTTTTCGCAAGTGCGTCTGCAGCTTCTGCCCTCATGTCACGCATCAACAAAATATCCATGTCGTGTGTCAACAAACTCTCCATGTCACGCGTCAAAAAACTCTCTATCGCGCATCTGCAACCGTCATCCTCATGTCACGCGTCAACAAACTCTCCATGTCATGCATCAACAAACTCTCTAAAGCACGCTCTGCAGCAGCCTTTTCCCTCATGCTTTGCGTTTATTGTGCTTGATAATACATATTCCCAAGGGGTATGCATGAGCTAGTAGTGTTCTACTTGGCGAATAATATAGGATTATATAGGGGATATTTTCAAGGGTAGGTGAAGCTGACCCCTAAAAAAAATTAAAATGTAATTTTTAGGCAAACAGTCATCGACCCACGCTTGGAAAATTCACCTTTTCAAATTTTTCAAAAATGGAATATTCACCATATTACAAATATTCACCACTAAAAAAACCCGATGAAATCTTAAAATTAAATGTATTACACATATTTAAAATGTGAGTAGCATGACCGTGCTCAGTAGATGAAAACCTCTAGCATACATTTTTCAATATAACTCTCATCCATCATGAAACCACAAGCATTATCTCTCTAGGATCTTATAAAGATAATGCAAAGACTAGGGTTAGGGTTTAGAGAGTAGTTAACTTGCATAATAAGTATTATTTAATGTTATTAATAACATAATCAATTCAAGAAACTTGATTGATACTATTCTCTATAAATAACTTGTGGATAAGTGCACACCAATTAGTACATTATCTATGAATTATATCACATCAGATATTACAAATTGCATCTTAATCACATACAATAATGTATTTCTCATTAAATACACTAGAGTTCATATACATTGATATGTACATATATAAACATCAAAGTGGGGAATCATATAGACATCTAGTTTTTATGAGGGTGTTATACAAACATAAAGAATGCATTATTTGAGGGTAATTGTTCATTTCACTAAAACTAGCATAGATTATGCCCTTATTAAAGCGTGTTTCACTATTTTTTTGGTTATTTTTTGTTGTGTTCTCCTATTTTTATCTCCTTAGTTTTCCTTGTTCCTTGGCGTTATAGATTTTCCCTAACAACCATATTATAATTGTATGGCTTTGGTGGTTTTTGTTGTGTGGGCCCTTTTGATGCTTCTTTGGGTTTCTCAAGGGTTTTAAGTATTCTTTGTTGGTTTTCCCCTCTGTGTGTCAACTTGCGTGCTAATAGGGTCTTAACTTGTATTCAAGAAGTTTATAAATACATATGCAAATTAGTGTATTTAGAACACATGATAAGATGACATGCTAAAACAAAAGCAATGGATAAAGCCTCATTGTGAATTGAAAGAATTCAAACCAAGAAAATATTTGAAGCATCTTTTTAAATATTCACTTTACTAAAAAAATTCATTGAATATACACTCTAGATCTTGATTTTGTACATTGTGGAAGGCCCTAATAAAATATCAAACAACTTATATGATCTTCATTGGTTTAGCACATGCCCATAACAAATATCTTCCTTATGTTGTAAACCTAGTTTCATTACTAAGGTTTGAAGGAGATTGGGCCCTAAAGATATGTAATTAACTTTAGAAATGCATGAGGTTTTGGATCCGTACACCCGATGAACAAAGCTATTGAGTCGTATATTTCTTATGTAACAATCGCAAGAACTCTACTTTGATAATCTTGGAACAAGAGTGTTGATGGTCCAAAAGAGTATCTTGATAGGTCGTGCAAAGTCCTCCATTCGATAAGAGTTTTTTTCAAGTTCTCTCTCTTACAACATAAAAACCTTAATTTTGATTGTGTGTTATTGATGTCTATTTCCATATTTATATGAAAATCAACTTGATGAACATTATTTATAGAATTAACTTATTTAGATCCAATGTGATTTAATTGCAATGTTTAGTGGTAGATGTAATGCATTGTTTTTGGGTAATCTAGAGGAATCGACGAATACTCAACGACTCGAGCTTCAAGAGTGAGGCTCTAACACAAGGTGAATGTCACTAATCAACATTTGGAGCAATTTACAAATACCCCTCTTCATATTGCAGGTAGTAAACCAAGAATCGAATCCACAACATAAATTGTGCTCCATATTGTGGATAAACCAGAAATTAAAACTACAACATAGACCATCTAAAGCGATGATCGGGTCAAATAAGCCAAACCGCGGACATAGATATAATGCATTGTTAATGTAGAACCACCTTCCCTAAACAATAAGAAAGGGGGATATTACTAGGTCAAACTACTTCAATTTTCATAAGAATTTTTCCCACCACGAGGGGCTCGAGTTTATATTTTAAAAAACCTCCTTTGATCACCTTAATCTTTGACAACTAGGAATGTTTTGACTTCAAACTATTATTCTCAATCACATGAGAAAGCATTCGAGATGCATCAAATATTAAAAACTATTAAAAAAATAATTCAATAGGAAAAAATACCTGTTCAAATGTCTTACATCCACACGTTCCGTGCACTAATTGTATGTTGCTGGCAAGGCATACATCGTGAAGAAGTAGTGGGTAAATCTGTATAAATGCGCATTGTCCGCATGAATGTTGAATCATGCATTCTCACAAGGTGGAGAAAGGAGGAGAAAGAATTCGAGGAGTTTCTGTTGCAGGATTAATGGAGTCTGAGCCAAATGCAGCCAAGGAAAGAAATCGATTACAGAAGCGTGCGCCTCCGCCCATTAAAGTGACGTTTTGTCCTCCTCCTGATTTGTTCGGTTGCAAGACTCCCATTCCTTTGTTATCTCCCGTTATGTTTCCAGACATGGATGGTGAAAGGAATAACTCGCCCAGGGAAAATGAAATGGTGTTACCAGTTGAATCGTTATCTTTGAATCTGAGCACAAAGGGTTGGAAGCATCCAGCGATGACAAGCTTCTGAATGTGCTTCTGCATCCAGCATATACATACATTTTGTAAGCTGCTTCAAGTGCCAATATCACTCGCAGTATGTATTTGTTCTTCGTTAAGAGCTAAATTGTTTACCAATGGAAATTGTTTTTTAAGAATGGATTTGGGAGCTACTGGTGGCGATTTAAACTTCAGTGTATTTATTAAATTAGACATTTGTATGGGTTAGGTGCACAGAATTCTTGGTTTTCGTTGTAAAGACATGACCTCATTCCTTATTTATTGGGTATTTTTAGGACTTGTATTTTGTTGGATGCCCACCCAATAACTTTTAAACCATCATACGCCTCATTAAACTACAACCCATTTAAAGAGAAATGCATTTTACTCTGGTTCAAATAATTTTCACAATTTTTAAGTACTTATATTTATTCTTCAATGTGTAATATTGATCATAATAGTTTATGAGTGAGAAATGCATTTTACTATTGTCCATATTAAATTCACATTTAAAAATAAATAAAAATGATTTGTCGATATTTGGTAATAATTACAAGGAAAGAGGACCCACTTTAGTACACAAGAATCATAAGCATTTGTCGGTAAGGGAGAGGAAGGGTGAAGGTCATTCACCAATTTGAGATTCTTGCCATCTAATGTCTTTCCCCATTAGCAAAGTTTTTGGTGAGTGTAGTGAGTAATAGATTACCCTTGTCTTATAATATTACCTATGTGGGGTTAACTTAATTATAATACAATCATGTATTTTATGTCAAGTTGATAGTTTCTACAAGCAATTTAATTAGATTGTATATTTTGTGGAATTGCTAAGATGATAGTTTCTTCGAGAAATTTATTTAAATTGTATATTTTTTGAGATTTTCTTTGTATACTTTTGAGTTTTTTTTTTAAATTATTAAAAATAATAGTTTTGTTAGATTTTTTTGATGATCGAGACATCGTGTTTTATCTCTCCATTTCTATCTCGGAAGGATCCAATGACTGGTACAATTCGAAGGTGCACGGTTGCAGGCGGGTCCAACACACTTGTCCTCGGGTGGCACAACTAACGCCCCAACCTCGAAGCACCACAATTCCAATCGATTGAACCCCTCACCTAGTGGTCACCAATCCAATAACATATCATTGACACCAACTCTAGGGGCTAAAACTTTGGATGGTAATCACTTTTATTATAAAAAAATCTATGAACTGGAGTGGTGGAGGAGCACTTTATCTAAGTGTGACATGGGGGTGGGCATGTGTCCTTAATGTTCACTTGGTCTACATGGAGAAGTTTGACCCTATCTTAAGGTGTCCCCATGACCACTTATTGAAAGTGTCCAATGGACTCAATGAGAATAGAACTTGGGTCGGTGATCACAAACTTCTTGTAATTTGAACCAATAGCCTAAGACCTTGAGTCTTCTTATATTTTATTTTATTTTATTAATTATTTCATATATATTATATGTGTGTGTGTGTGTGTGTGTGTGTGTGTGTGTGTGTGTGTGTGTGTGTGTGTTTTGTGTGTACGTATGTATGTTCTTGGGAATATGGCCTATCCTATTTCAAATGATGAAAGATAAGCAAGGGCTCAACAATCTCTCATATGAAAGAAACATTTTATCATGTTAGATACAAAAGAAGAAGAAAGAGGTCAATGAGTTTTTGGCTCCACCAAATTGTTTTCCTTTCATTCATCTCAACCAAATCATAGAAAATGCCCAAATCCTTCCTTCTCAATCTTAAAGAGAAACCCAATGTGTGTATAGTGCAATAAGTAATCGATCTGTCAAACCAACTTTCCCATAAATATGAACTGTTTTCCTAGAAATAATGACCAATTTTAAGCAATGCCAAGCATAGACAATGAGAGAACACATTGAAAAACTCAAAAATCTACCTTTTAGCATACTTTTGTTGTACGCTTTCTACAATTACATCGATATAGGGTAATTATCATCATTCTACTTCAATATACCCCTACACATGTATAATAATAGATAAAAAAGATTCATCCTATGTTACTCATGTATATAGTTATACTACCAATTCAAGTATAAATTCTTATACAACCATCTACAAAATGGACTAATAAAGTTGATATATATACTTTGACTAAGACAGGCTAGGGAGAATTGCACAATCTTTTCGTGCATTTATGATTTATACTAAAAATTAAGAAGAATCAATACCCATTTACAAGCCTTAATCGAAGATTATTACCCCACCCTTTTCCTACTTGTTGGAAGACTAAGTACAATACTAATGAATTTATACCAACAAAGAAATGGATAAATTGACTTCATTAGGAACTGCACAACTCCTTTTTCATTGTAGATCACTCTAAGCCCGTCAAGAATGACATGTTAGTGGATGGTGGACTCCTTGTGTGTATAAAAATACTCTTTTTCATAACAATTATCTAAATGATGAAGATAATTATCAACATCATTAGAGAGTATGTTCACCAAAATTAGGGTCTAATCCATGTCAACAATATTCTATCTCCTAGGATCAATCAAATAATTCTTTGTCAAGAAAATGAACTCGTTGATACCTATTTCATCTAATTATTTAGCCACTTTCCATATCCACTAAATCCAAAGCCTCATCATAAGGTTATTTATTTCTTGTCTATTGTCTTTGTAAATAAATTCATCACAACATGATATGTTATAGCCTTCTTCTTACACTTGCAATCATTACTCTCAAATTTCACACCACATTTGTGAGTAGGTGTCGTCTTTGAATACCTCGACAATACAAATGGTGTGTTTCTTAAGAAATATTCATGTCCCACTATACAAATGATTTAAACACTCAAATTTGGGAAATTTACCCTTTTGACACTACTTATTGCAATTGTGCTTCTTGGATAAGAAAAACACCCACTTCATATGTTATCTCTTTCCTAACTTGCTTATTCATACACATTGATTTTTCTAAAAAATTTGAATACAAGTCCACAAAATCAATTCTTAAGCTCTCACCATCATTATGCAGCTTTCACATTGATTCACACTATCCTTGTCCAAAAGCGCATAGATTCGGTCATGTTGTATAATCCGGTCTTGGCCGACCCCTATGATCCTACACCGACACATTTTATAACTCTTATTTTAATATGATATCATTTGTTGGGTATTTTTATCCCTTTGTGTCAGCCTTATTATAATATTTTACCATCGGAATCCTATATAGGCAAGTTAACACTACATCATTTACTCACTTGGGATTCATATGCAATTTTATTGACATACTGTCTTGCAATAGTCACAAAAAGCACTCAAGGCTCCCTAAATCTTCCTAAAGCTAATGCACCTCCATTAGGGAAACCATGAATACAGTTTTGAAGCACTCCATCAAGTCAAGGATTTTATCTTCCCTCATATCCAAGCACACCAAGTTCATATTTCTAAGTCTTAACAAGAGCACAATCAAATTTACATGATCAAAGGTGTTTAAGTTGCCAACTAGCTACATATATATATATATATATATTAAATGCTAGGTGGAGAACCATGTGTGGTTTGAGGCCTCTTTGGAGTAATATTGTTGTAGTTAGTGCATGGGGTACACCAAAACCCAAACACTAACCTTCATGTTGTGTCTTCTACCCATGTTTAAGGTTTTGGAGTGATTCTACTAATTATAGAAAATATCGAGACTATGTGACAACTAAGGTTCAAAAATGAAGTCCATTTCTAGGCCATCAAAGGACCCATAAAGTCAAAAATCTTAATTCCAAAGGAATCCAAGATCATCTGAAGGGGCATGACCAGATTATACATCGGCACCAAACTGTATGGTCTTACACCAGTAAAATTTCATATCACGATTCCACATTGAAGTTGTTTATGTGTAATAACAACACCCCATGAATGAGACAATTTATGGACTGGGGAATTCGGCGTGATTGCACAACATTGAGCTATCCTGAGTGTGGGACAATGCAAAACAAGATAGCTCTTTGGAGAAGGTTGGTTCCTTCTCCTAACCTACCTACCACTAACTACTCCAAGTGCAAGCCAAACTAATACTACCCTAAACTACAACTTCTAAGGGAACATGGATATAAGGTTTGTATGAAATGAACCTACAATACGAGAAGTGATATAATAGAGAAGGAATGCTAATCACTTCCCCCACCTACAAAATAGTGACTAAAATGGATCTAGGAAGGGTGATCCTACACCAAAACTAAACCACACTCAATACACCATCCCTAAATGAGAAAAACATATCAAATCCTGTAATGAATAAGGAAATGCACAAACCCTACAAGTATAATGAGAGGTAAAATTAATGCAACAAACCATGAGAGGTCAAAATATCAACACAGACAATTTATTGCTCCACATAAATTTACACAAAAAGATATTAATTTAGCAAGAAGAGGAATGCAACCATTATAGTGATTTAGAGGAAGGCTTGAAGCCCCAAGAAGAAATGGGGTGCATGGGAGAAGAAAGGTGATCAACAACCTTTGTTTGTACAACCCCTTACATATTTATAGAAGAAATTTGATGAGAGGAGAGAGAGAAAATAGAGACCCCGAAATTGCAACAAAACCCATAAAAAATCCTTCTTTAATCTTGCAATGAGTGTGGAGGATTTGTAAAATCTCTGCCCATTAATGTTTTTTTCCTTGTGCTTCAAGAAACTAGCTGTGATTTAGCCTCGAATTTCACTTCTAGCTCCTGTAGCTTCATGATTACCTCTACCTTTTCACCAACCTACCCCATTAATGGTTATCACCTAAGCACTGGAATACTTCCATTTTTTTAGGTTTAGAAACACCAAACCTAAAATTTTATGATGTCATCCTCTAGATCCTGAAATCACCTTTCTGATGACTATAAAATTGCAAGAAATAGATGAGTATATTAGAAGATATCATAATTTTTACCCCGACACTTCACTGGGATTTTTCCTATATATAACCTCCTAGAACTAAAAATTTTCTTCACCATCGAATTCTCCTCTAAATCACCTTTATAGAAATTATAAGTTTGTCCAAAATAGAGGAATATTGCTAAAGTTATGAGGTTTTGAAGTTGGATTTGGTTTAGGGTTTTCTATGTATCTTAAGCTCCATCAAGCTCTTCCCTCTAAGGATCAAACTTTTTTTTCACCGCCTAACTCCCTTCTTCCATCGAGCCGGTGGCTCATTGCATCTACCAAGCCACTTCTTCCTCTACCAAATCCAACTAGTTTTGGGCTTGACGTACTTTCCTCCCACCTATTTCCTAATTCACCATTCAATGGCTCGACACCCCATGTATTGACTCAATGGATATTTGAATGGAATGGGTGGGAGTTTTTATTTGGGGTTTCGGACCCATTTTTTCTGGACTCAAACACCTTCAAACCCGAAACCGAGACTTATAGGGATCTCCAAAACTGCCCATCCACGAAACCCAAAACTATCCAACCTCCAAAGCCCATGTTAATGCGCCACATCACACCTTCGATTCGGGCTTTGACATCACCCTACTTTGGAACTCGCAAGCTTCGCCCCTTTGGGCTTCTTGTTAATTTCAACCCAAAACCACAATAGCTGAAACCTAGAAAGGTGAAACCTCAAGCTCATCAACTCCGATTCCATTTCTTGACCCTCACGTACATTTTAAACCTCGAAGCCAATTTCATCTACCACGCGATCATCATCGACTCATGGATTTATTCGCCACAGCCTCCACGACAAGTCAACTTTGATTATAGGCCACCAAATTGATTTCTCTCAACGTGGATCACTTACTTATTATTGATCCCACGAGGCACCTATTTTTGCACGATTCAACTTGGAGTTGAGCCAAACATCCTTGGCCGATCATCCTACCTAAATTGATGTGTTGAGTGTTGTTTTCATTCCCTACTCAATCGATCTCCTTATCACCTTGAGCCAAGTTATCTCTTCAACTTGACTCACCCATTAACGTGTTTTCCGCAACATGGTTGAGTCGATTTAGTGTGGTTTTCCTTGGTTCTCATCCAACACAACCCCCTCCATGCCATGGCTCAATGAGCTTTTCTTTCGACTTGACCCATTCCTTCTCGTTTTCCTTGAAACCCGAATTGCTGAGATCTCTTGTTTTTTTTTCTTCATGGCTCGCTCTAATGATCCATTCCCCTCTCGTGGCATCACATCCTATGATGCATTCTCCCATAGATGAGCTTAGGAGATCAACCTTCCTTCTTCCTCCTCAATGTTCTAACTCAGCCCCCTGCATTCCCCCACCGATACAAGCCCATCATTCACAACTCTACCAATTTATTTGAGCTTAACGGCCATGAATCCTGAAGACCCTCACGTGAAGACCTCAAGTTTCCTTGCGGCGCCGCACCCCGACGAACTTGGTGACTCAACCAACTCCACTTTTTGAATAAGTAGCTTCGAGCTACTCAATAAGCTACTTTACAACTTTCTCCCCTAATGCTTGACCCAACTCGGAGCTACTTTTTTTTGCAATGGGAGCTCATTTCATCTCAGTGGACCTTATAAGGCCCAAATATGAACTTTGGACCCCCGAGACCCAAATTTTGGATTTTTTCAGATTTTTCTCGATCTAAGAGCCCAATATGGATGAGCATGGGATATTTTTGGAATTTTCATATTTTTTCACATTTTTCTTGCTGGCCAGATGTGGGCCGGGTTGCACAATTTTTCCCTGGGGAAAAATTGTCAACAATTTGGCAACTCACAGGGATGATTGCCTACTAGATGTTCTTGCACTGAAGTATCCTTACCATGTCCATTAGGCACGAAGTCACCGAATACCCACCACTAATTCTAAATCGGAAGAAATTGAAACCTAGATACCACCCACACACATTGTTGAACTTAAACTATTTCTTACAATCTCAATTTTTATAAGAAAATATTTAAAATAAGATTTGTGAGAGTAGAAAATTGTCTTGATTTGAGATCTTCACTGTTCTCTTTGTAACCCTTGTTCATGAGACTAAAATGGATTGTCCCAAAACTTGATTCCACCAAGTATGAAGCACACAACTAATGATTTTTTGGCATGTTTTACACGTTGTAAAATTTTGAATAAGACAATTTTCAATTTTTTACATCATGGAACTCTATTAAATTTGAAATTTTTCTTTTCTTTTGAAAGTTCCACTTTTCGACATGATGATGAGGGAGGTTGTTTTGTAATTGGTGAAGGAACTGGAAGTTCATCAGTGATTGTCCTTAAAGGACATGAAGAATGAAAATTTAACAAAACTTGTCCTTAACCTAATTTAGATGCTCTACATTTGTTTTCCTTTAAGATTTGCAATTGTTCCCACAAGTATGAACCTTTTGCATGCAAAAGGCCCACTGAAATACCATGTACTATGTTAGAGCAAACATGAACAAAAATCTATTTACAAAAACAAATCATACATGCCCAAGTAGACATGCAGAGTGTGCAAGAGCACTTGTTATGCTAAAAACAACATCCTACACCTACCCTACACTAACCGGAAGAGAGAAGGTTTCAAACAAATCCTGACATTGGTTGTGCAAAGTAGCTCCCTTTTTTAACAATAGGAAGCCATGTGGATGATTTGACCATAGACATGGTTGTACATGAGTGAGAAGTTGACATAGACCCAATTTTCCACCCACATCATCAAGGTATCAACCGAGACAAGACAAATACCTCCTCTGAATGATTTGCATGAGGCTCTTGAAGGTGTTGTATCTGATGTAGTTGATCCTTGGTACTATGAGACTCATCCCCATATTTTGGATTGAACATGAATAGTTTTGTAAACTCTATTTTCATCTCCAACAAAGATAGATACTGATGGGGCATGGCCTGGATCACCAAATGTGCCCACTACTCTTGAGTTTTTAGCAAAAGAAAATCTTCATGTAGACTTTCCTGAAAAGGTGACTTTCTATGATTGGATTTTATTTTTCTCACACATCTACAGTGATGCGTCACCTTGGTGGATGGTATGGAAGAAATGATCTCTTTATGCTCTTTCCCCTCTCTGGTAATGTAGAACTCCTTCTTGCCCAACATGATCTTTGGAAGATTGAATTCCTCCAATCTTGATTCAAGAGTACTCTTATGAAGGATAGGATACTCTTGTATGTGCTCCTCTTCGGTAATGAGCTCTTTTTCTTGGAAGGCGGATGATGGAGGAGAAAATGAAGGTGGATGATGTGATTTCCTCTTCATTGAAACAATCCTCCAAGTCTGACAGATAATTTGTCTCCTCATTTTCATATTGTGGTGGATCAACCTCCTCCATAGCAGAAGCATGCTACTCTTATTTTAGTTTTGGAGCTATTTCTTCCTCCCCTCCTGCTGATTTTGCAACTTGTGTTTGATCAAAATTTTGTGAAAACAAAGTGCCCTCATGAATGTTACATTCTGAACACTCCGATTGTTGATCATGCTTAACTTGTTCTTTCTCGGCAAACTACCACAATCAAATAAGCCTTCACCACCTTCTCTTTCTCTACCTTGACCTCTCCTGAAGGCTTAACCAGTAGAGGGATTTTTTCTATTCCGAGTTTAGCAACCCAATTCTTCAAAAATTGAGGCATTTCTTCCATGTTAGGATCCTTTTGTTGTTGTTCTTTTTCACTGGTTTTTGAGTTTCGTCCCTGCATGGATTTGGGGAAGTGAGAGGAGTATTGGGTTGAGTCTTGATAGGTGTTTTTGTTGGTGGTGGAGATGGTGGGAGGGTTTTACAAATATGCTCCTATGGAGGGGACTATTTTTTGGAAGGGAAGAGGATAGAGGAACTGAGATGAGATGGAAGGGTGGAAGACGGAGAAGTGGAATCCACAATAGGTGTAGCAAATGGGAAACTTGGAAATTGAGGTTTGGGTTGAAATGATACTGATTGGGGTGAAGGAAAAGAACTATGAGAGGGTAATGCAGGGGTCTCCTGTAGACAAGGTTGACTTGCATAATGTTCAATGTCCTTGATCCATCCTTCTAGTTGGGGTAACATCTCAACTATGAAGCTTAGTTTCTCCTGCGGGCTAAGATAATATGGAAAGGGGCCTTCCCATGGAAAAGGGGCCTGAATCCGATCTTAAATGCCTTCATTTGGGCTGAAGCCCTAGATTGCACCATACTTGCCATTATTTTTAGGATCTTCATTTGTAACTCAACATTTCTAGGTGAAGAATGTCCTTCAAATCCACATACCCGCTCTTGAAAATATGGATGGTTTGGTGGATAACCAAACTGACATGTCTCTTGTTCATTTGGGCATGCGTAATGAAATTGATTTTTATCATAGAAATGATAGAGATTTGGAGATGGTTGGTAGTACCTTGGAAATTAATTTTGTAACTCTGAAGGAGGGTTGCATTGATATTGTTGTTATTCTAGATGTGAATCCCAAGAGGCGAATGAAGCCATGACTACAAGACTTCATGAAATGGAAGAAAATGGAAGGGAAAAAATGGATGGAAATGGATGGTGAAGAAATGGAATGTTTGCTACTCAGAGAAATGGGTTTTCTACCCAGATGGATTTGTCAATTGTGTTTGCATGTGTGTCTCTCGAAGACTGAAATTACACCAAGTGCACAACAAACTTGATGAGATGAAATGGATACTTGTTTGCACACCTTGAAGAGCTCAAAAAATTTTTTGCAGCATTAGACTGGTTCAACCGTAAATGATCCTCCAAAATCCCAAAAATTGAAACTTGGCTCCACTTGAAAACCTTCAAATCTAAAGTGGTTGAAACTCAAACCCAAAGTGCACAGAAGTCCCGAACTCCAAAATCTAAAGTCCAAGCAAAATCCGAAGTCTAAATTCCAAAATCACCATAGCTCCCAAACTTTAAAATACCGACATTTCAAGACCTATGAATTCCTGAAATCTTGAAACCCAAAATTTAGAAAGGTCCGAAAATGGAAAACCTCTGAAATCCTGAATCCCAAAATCCCAAAATTTGAAAAAGCCCTAAAATTTCAAAAGTGATAATTTTGAAATTCTAAGGATACCCTTTTGAATATTAGACCCCAATCTATCATTTAGTGAAGTTTGAGCCCATTTTGCACATTTTAAGCCCTCCAAAATTGATTTTGACTGTGATCCTATAACTAAAACCTCTGAAATCTGAAATTTGCTACTAATGAATTCCGAAATGTAAGGAGACCTCCAAAAATTCCTTTTTTCGATCTTTGGCTTCAATGTGACTAGGTTTTGCAGTAGAACAACTTGTAAAAAAATGAGAACTTTTGACTTCTTGAAGTTGTCCAACCGAGCATGCCAAAATAATTGATGTGCTTGCATGATGGCTTAAGATTTGTTGTTTGATAATGAGACACCTCTGAAAGATGAGAAAAATCTAACTCCTGTGATGTCCCACTGGGCATACCAAAACTATTGATGCATAATCACAACACCCCCTAATGATATAGTTTATGGACTAGGGAAGGCCGATTCCTGCTCCTAACCTACCTACCACTAACTACTCCAAGTGAAAGAAAAACTACTACTACCCTAAACTACAAATTCCAATGGGATAAGGATATAAGGCTTGCATGAAATGAACCTACACTACGAGTGGTGATACACTAGAGAAGAAGTGCTAATCACTTCCCCACCTGCAAAAAAATGAATAAAATGGATCTAGAAAGGGTGATCCTACACCACAAAAATAAACCACACTCAATACACCATCCCTAAATGAGCACAACACATCAAATCCTATAATGAACAAGGAAATGCATAGATCCTGCAAGTATAATGAGAGGTAAAATGAATGCAACAAACCATGAGAGGTCAAAGAGATCAACACAAACACAATTTATTGCTCAACATAAACATACACAGTACATTAATTTAGAAAGAAGAGGTATGTAACCATTATAGTGATTTAGAGGAAGGCTTGAAGCCCCAAGAAGAAATGGGGTGCATGGGAGAAGAAAGGTGATCAACAACCTTTGTTTATGCAACCCCTTACATATTTATAGAAGAAATTTGATGAGAGAAGAGAGAGAAAGAAGATCCCCAAAATTGTAACAAAACTCATAAAAATTTCCTTCTTTAATCTTGCAATGAGTGTAGAGGATTTGTAAAATATTTTCCCATTAACTTCTTTTCCTTGTGCTTTAAGAAACTAGATGTGATTTGGCCTGAATGTAGCCTCTAGCTCCCTGTAGCTTCATGATGACCTCTACCTTTTCACCAACCTATCACTTTAATGGTTCTCACATACCACTAGAATAATTCCATTTTCATAGGTTCAAAAACCTCGAAACCCAAAATTTTATGATGTCATGCTCTAAATCCCAAAATCACCTTTCCAAAGGATCGTAAAATTATAAAAAATAGATGAGCATATTGGAAGATATCACCATTTCCCCCTTATGAGTCACTATGACTTTTCTTATATCTAACCTTCTATGAACTGAAATTTATCTTCACCATCAAATTCTCCTCTGAAGCACCTTTCTAGAAAGTATACATTTGTCCAAAACAGAGGAATATCACTAAAGTTATGAGGTTTTGAAGTTGGCTTTAGTTTAGGGTTTTCTATGTCTCTTGAGCTCCATCAAGCTCCTCCCTCCAAACATCAAAGTTGTTTATTTCACCACCGAGCTCCCTTCTTCCACCAAGGTTGATCATTACACCTACCAAGCCACTTCTTCCTCCACCAATTGTAACTCATTTTAGGCTTGACGTAGTGTCCCTTCTACCTACTGCCTAATTTTCCATTTAAGGGCTCGACACCCCATGCATTGACTCATTGGAGATTTAAATGGAATGGGAAAGAGTTTTTATTTTGGGGTTTTGGGCCCATTTATTTTGGACTCCACACACCTTCAAACCTAAAACCAACTCATGGGGATCTCTGAAACTTCCCATCCCTAAAACCCAAAACTATCCAACCTCCGAACCCACTTTGACTTGTCATGTCACACCTCCGATTCAAAGCTTCGCATCACCCCACTTTGGAACCCACAAGATGACCCCTTCAGATTCTTGTCACCTTGAACCCAAAACCACAACCCTTGAAACCACGAAAGGTGAAACCTCCGAAGCTCACCAACTCTGAATCCCAAAGACTCTCACATGCCGACCTCGAAGCCAATTTTATCTACCATGTCGAGCCATCCCAACTCATGGATTTCTTTGGTTCCTCCATGACGAGTCAAATTCAATTGCAGGCTTCCAAATTGATCTCTCTCTCCATGTGGATCAAACTTACTTTTTATTAATCCCTCTGGGAACCTATTCTTTGCTTGATCGACTCGAGTTGAGCCATGCATCCTTAGTCGATCATCCCGCCTAACTCGATGCGCGAGTGATGTTTTCGTTACCTATTCAACCGATCTCCTTATCACCTCGAGTTTTCTCTTCAACTTGACTCTCCCATTAACGTGATTTCCTACAACATGGCCGAGTCAGATTTATTTTGGTTTTCCTTGGTGCTCATCTCTACCCCCATCCATGTTATGGCTTGATGAGCCTTTATTTCGACTTAGCCCATTCCTTCTCGTTGAAACCTCGACTCACCGAACTCACTTATTTTCTTGCTCCATGCCTCGGTCGATGAGCCATTCCCCTATCGCGGCATTGCTTCCCACGATGCGTTCTCCATGGCTGAGCTCAAGGATCTTGGCCTTCCTTCCTCCTCCTTGGCATTTCGAGTCAGCCCTTAGCCCACCAACACAAGCCCGTCATTTGTAACTCGACCAAGGTGTTTGATCTTGTCGGCCTTAAATCCTAAAGACCCTCATGTGTCAATTGACCCTAAGTTTATTTTTGGTGCCACACCCCGATTAACTCGTGACTCAACCAACTCAAATTCATTGAGCTACTCGACAAGCTTTGCTTTAAAAATTTCTCCCCAATGCATGACCCAACTCACCAAGCTACTAGCTAATTAGCTTAGTGAGCTAATTTCAACTTGTTGGACCTTGCAAGGCCCAAATATGAACTTTTGACCCTTAAGACCCAAATTTTAGTTTTTCATATTTTTCTCGATTTGAGAGCCCAATATGACTGAGCAAGAGAGATTTTTGGAATTTTCATTTTTTTTTCCATTTTGCTTGCTAGCCATATGTGGGCCCGATTGCACAATTTTTACCTAGGGAGGTGAAAATTGTCATTAGAAGATTTTGGGCTCTGCACTTCTAGTTTCTCTACTTTATCTTCCCATATTATTCCTAGATAGCTATGTTTAGATAAGTATTTATCTCTCTCTCTCTCTTGTAGTCTCATGGATTCTTCTCCATTGCATATCACTATTAATCCATCTATGTTTGACCCTATTAATGAGATACCATTGCATGAAATTGAAACTAATAGTGAACATTCTTATGATTACAACCATGATGAGGATAACATTGTGGATCACAAACAAGTGGAACTTGTATCTAACTTCTGCATGCACAAATTCATGTAAATCCTCATCACATTGACCCTATGATTGATATTCTTCTTCTTTGCTAATATTTTTCATGATCAGAAATCCAATGAAACATCATTGTTTCAAACATCTAATTAAGGGACATGTTGATCTCCATGAGTGTCACACACTGATTCCCCTCCCACAACAACAATAAAGTTGATGCTTCTGAAATTTAGTCAAGAAACACGCAAGTTTGGATAACCTAGAAAATGTTTCATGTAAACAGGGGAGGTTCTACCTATCTTGAATAGGAGGCACATGTATGAGAAAGTGCAATAGGAAGTTTAGCACTGGAATGGGAGTTCCTCTTCCAAGGATTCTTCTCCTTTGTCACGGGATCTTAACAACCAAATGATATATGTTTTGGGATAACTCAAGATAATAGTAGAGTGGATGTTTATGATTTTGAGGGAATTTTTAGTTCTTTGTTGTTTCTATCTAGTGTAGGATACTAGTGGCTTAGAGAATACATCACAAATGATTCCGATCATGTAATATACAAGTAAAAAAATGATTGACATTCATTCATAACCTAATGATTGTGTGAAATTTATAAAACTAATAATCATCTATGAGTATCACTTGTAACATAACCATGCATTGCGCAATGATTACATGTTACAAGATTTAGTCCTAATAATAACATAGTTGATAAAAATACAAAAGAGAGTATGGTAGGTTATAGAGATAATACATAGAAAATATTTCTTTCTTTTTGTAGCTTGTTTGGACATTAAATATTGTGAAAACCATGCTCACACTCAAACCAATATGCACTCGATCAAGACACAAGAAGGTGTAAGAGTTTTAGGGTAAGGGATTAGAACACCAAGAGCGGTTTGCAATGCCATTAGATGCGTAGGATGCATTATTTGGTCTTCTAGCCATGAAAATTGAGATATTACATTCAATCAATAATATAATCCTTAACACTCATTCAAACTAAAATAAGATAAACCTATAAGCCAACTTAGTTAAATAACATGTATAGCCAAGTGAGAAAAGGAAAGTGCAAAATAAAACTCCCACAATATTTTCTATTTCAAATCGAAGGACCTTTAAAATGAGTTTGATCTACGTATTTATATGAATACCCATATGAACAATGCATACAAACATTAATGGTAGTAGGCTCTACCCAAACTAGATTTAATTATTTAAAATTACATGGTATATGTAAGCTAAAATTACATTCAATGCCAACTTGGTCATCTAGAAGCTCTATTATGTTGGAAAAATTCTCTTTAATAAGGAATATCTCCATTAAATGGTGCGAGGATCAAATAGAAGCCCAAATTTGGTATGTCTAATTTTACAGTTTTCAAGGCAAGATGGATGGCCTAATTACAATATTCAAATATCTCATTTAAGGTAGCCAACTACCTTTGACATGACATGTACATGAGCTAATATATTTTGATAAATTAACTAACATGAATCCTTTTATTTATGGGAAATATGATTTGTCTCCTAGATAACTTGAAATTATGTCATTTTATACATGTTTTATTTAGGGTGTGTAGTGGTGTGCATTAAAGGTTCACATTTTCCTCTCTTGTCTTGTCATCACATGCATTATCCCTTAATATATTTCCTAGGTCCTGCATGCATAAAAATAAAGGAGCACATTAGCATTACACACAATAATCAAGTAAAGGGAGAAATTATTATATGGTATGCACAAAAGATGTGCGCACACTTCGTATGTCATATTTATTGTGCACTATTCCAATTGCTAACACATGGTGAGGAATATCTTCACTACGCATGAGGATTCCTTTGGGACTTGACTTGGATTAAGTGCTTAGAGATTAGATAATTTTTGGGAGTGTGTGAAAGTTTTCCAAACTTTGAACAACTAAAAATGAGTTAAGGTCTCATAGAGCATTAATGGTTTGTAGGAATCACAATATGGCTACACAGAGATTGTGTAACGATAGCTTTGAATGTGAAGGGGACACCTCATGGATTCGAATAAACAAGAAAGGTTTAAGGGTGCACAACTGGTGAAAATATTGTGTAAATGGTTTATGCTATGGTGTGTGTGGATAATATGTTGTGAAAAGGTGAATGGGTACGTGCGAAAAAAATTGTGGGAGTGCTAGAAAAAAATTGTCCCATAGGGGACAAACATATTTGCGAAGGGCATGGGAGAAAATAATCATTTAGATGAAAATGAAAATAGCTAAGGCATGTAAATTCTTGAGAAGACAAATTATGTGTAAGACGTATAAAAGTGAGGGTGAAAATTATTGACTACCTTGTGAAGGTATAGAGGTTCCATGATTTTTCTTGTGAACTTATGGGTGTGTTGTGGACACAACAACATGGCATCTAATATTCATCCTTACACTATGTCTACATTTATGGGGAAACCAAGTGCACCGCACAATGTTTCCATGTTTATTCCTACATTAACCACTATTCATAATGGTATTCATAGTGTTTCTCATGTCTTCTCTCCGAATGTAGGACCTTGAAACCCTTATTCATAATTTACACACTCAAGTCCTATAATTACAAGTTACATACACTACTTCTCATACCATGTATTTCACACAATCACTTCATAATCTTCTTGCACCCAAATTAACATCTTATCCATTACCTCTTGGTTTTGTTTCTCCTATGTTACCTATTTGTGATGGAAAGAGTGATCTCACGTAGCACCTTTTCTCATACCTACCCAATTTGAGGCTTTTAAGTCCCTAAAAACTTCAAGAACTTATTATGCGAGGAAACTTCCTCCCCACATATTTTCCCTATCTTGGAGGTACATCTTGTGAACTCTAATGTTCACCTCTTTGCTCCATCTTACGTGGCCAATTTCCTTCCATAAAATAAGGATGAAGACTACAACTAAATAGAATACGCATAGGTAGAAAATTACGCCCCTTGTTAGTAGATATGTCATGCAAATTTGTACACCAATTAGTTCCTATAGATTTCAAAATCAAAAAGACATATTTCCACTAACATTCAACAACTTGTTACCTTGAGCTGAAATTACCAAGGAGATATGAGATTTTCCTTCATAGGAATGGATAATGTATATATCCCCATCCTTGACTGATCAATAGTATATTTCTCTCTACATTAATATTGTGTCACACTCATACATGTATGGGTTTCCAAATACTATGCCACAAACATACATATGTACTACATCCACAACAACATTGTCAATGAAATGTTCATTTATAGAAAACTTGACATTACATTGCTTGGAAACCTTAATCTCTTCTCCTTGTTTCACCCAACCTAATGTATAAGGATTAGGATGATTTTCCACTTCCAACCCAAGTCTATCTATCTCTCTACTAATATAATTTTCTTACGAACACAAATAAAAAGAGAACCTACCATTTTCTTCTTAATATGATTGTTAACATGGAAAAGCTTAGAAAGATCACAATTTTTGCACCATCATTATCATTGGAACTACCCAAACATACCTTCCCTTGAAGAGAAGTGAAGCACTTTCTCTCTTCTCCATCTTGGTTGCACCCATCCTCTTTTTCTATAATTAAGGTCATAACTTTCTTCTTCCTCTTGTTCCTAAAAGGATGCAATTCCATATGAAAATTCCAACAAGTCTCCTCTGTATGACCATCCACATAACAATTCCCATAATTCTTTACACATTATTTTTTATAAATATAAGTGGTATTTAACTCACCTTCCTTATCATCATATGAAGAGGGAAATGAACCCTTGTCTTCATCCATCTCAAGATAATGAGCTTGAGAACAAGCCTTGTCAATATCCTTGGGCTTAGCTAGCACATCAGCCTCCTCAAGTGACTATGCAATCCCCCAACATACTTCATTAAGATGTCATGATCAAAGGTGTCTTGTCCCATTTGCACTACCATCTTCTGAAACATGTTGGTATAATCATGCACACTTTGTCCTTGTTCTTGACTAAGATATTTTCAAATAATAGATCTTTCCTCTTTATAGAAAATAGGATAGAATTGTTTCTTAATCAAAACTTTAAATTCCTCCCACTTACTAAAGGGTGGTAACTTCTTCATAACCAAATAATGAACATAACTCTCAAACCAAGATAATGCATGTTTAGATAACTTCAACCTTGTAAACTAGATTTTTGATATTCATTACTTTGATGTAAACAAAGTATGTCTCATTCGAGATAGCCAATGATCTATCCTCTTTATACTCACCTCTCCATCATGTGACTGAATTTAAATATTTTCCTCAACCTTAAATGAAGGTGGATCTTGGTTGGCATGGAGTGGTTTTTCGATCCTCTCATGTTTGGTAGTGTCCTCATTTTCTTGTAGATCCTTCATTGAAACACCAAGCATGTCCATGAGAGTCTCCATGATGAACCCTAACCTATCTAGCTTCTTCAATAAAATATAAATACTTGCAACATCCTCCTCCAAATTTTGAAGCCATTATTAATTTGTAAGGTCTTTTCATCATAAAAATGTGTCATGCTTCTCACTTATTTCTTCCACTTCTTGGTGGAGATATCTTCTTACGCAAGGGTTCCAAGTTACCCTTCCCACGAGTACTTTATTTTTGGGCATACATATGCAACACAAGTCACCAAACCACAAGGGAGCAAAAAATAACACAAATTTGAGGGAATTTTTAGAAAAACTTATACGAAAGAAAGGGACAGTAGATTTGATACCAATATGACCATAATTCAGGTAGATATTCCATACTAGGCTTCGCCAACATGGATACTTCTTGTTCCCACTCAACAAGTGATAAATAATAACTCAAATTTTCATACAAAGTTATAATATGTTGAAAACGAATGTGTAACTTACAAAACATATAAGATAGAGATGATAAAAACATGAAGCACACAAGAACACAATATTTACTTTGGAGAAACCCAATAAGGGGAAAAAACTCCAGCAAGTGAGACAAAAACAACTCCCTTCATTATGTAATTCAAATTTTGTACATCATAATGTTGTATTAATGGCCTTCATGGAAATAAATATCTCTCCAAATATTTTACAAGCCTTAATTAACACTTTACAAATAGGTAAGCACATGGAAATGGGGGATCAAAGGGGGTAAAAAGTGGCTAATATTTTCCTAAAATATGAATACATTTAATTTCAACTAGTAATTGAATATGCATATGCTCAAAATATGATAATGTGATATGAATAATATTTGTAGTGCTCAGAATCTAGTTTCTAAACTACTACTTTTTTAAATGGTAGAGATTAAGAAGGTCAAATATTTTTGCACACAAAGTGTGCCTATTTTTGTTCTAAAATATAACATAGTGTTGTGTGTCCCCCACCTCCTCCCCATTTTCGAAGTTCCATAAAATATTTTTACAAATCCATTCAATAGAAAGCTAGTTAAGACCATGTATTAAGTCTCACTAATTTTTCAATTTGTTGGATGAATATATAAATTTTTACTAATGTAGACACTAAATCACACACTTTGGGTATTATTTAGTCCTGGTATCATACTATTATTCATAAGGTTTTGAGTGAAGAAATTACTAATTAACCCCCGTCTCTTGGTCATTTTTATTTACTTTCTGTCATAATTCCCAACCTTCACCACATATATGCCCAGTCTATTTTGACACTTTCCATCATTTTATCCTTGACTAGGGTTACCAAGCTAGTATTGGGGCGTTCTTGGCACTGTCCCAATCAGGTGCCCCGATCCTTTTACACTTTCTCACCACTTTTTGGGAACTTTCTATCCATTTGAGCTTCTTATCATTTTGGTGGTCATCCTTTTCGTGGTTAATTACAAAATTAGAACAATAAAACCATATAAATATAAAGTTATGAGACCATAATTAGGGACTAAACACTAGTCACTATTATCATCCACCTATATTTGCATCCATCTAAATCCATCACAAGGGACAAGGTTGGTTCATCTGCATCACACAAGCATAGGAGGAAAGTTTATTTTATTCCATTCACCATTTATTACATTTTTCTACACATAGTTATTGCTCACTACTTTTGCAAAGTGTGACTGGCACAACAACAACGTAGGGCATGATCACACACTCACTCACATAGAACTACATTGGAGTCGAGATGTAGTGCAATGCTTAGTTAGTAAGCCCACCATTGTGGCCACTGAGGAAAGTATGACCCCTTCATTTGCATTTGCATTTTTAGGGTTTGATGCTTGTTTTGGGGTCTTACAAGTTTATCTTTCATCACTGATCATTGGTGACATCTCGCACAAAACCAAAAAATTGCACACGACCGGTAGCGAAGGATCCGGATCATCCTCGACCATCCAAAGCTAGTTTCTGGACCTCCTGCACAGACTAGGGCACCCAGAACACATACTAGGGCACCCACATATGCTTTGATCCTTTCCTGTGCACCCCAATCTAGCCAAACAACTCATATTTGTGCCTTCTGGAGCTCTTTTGTGGCCGTATCTGCATTCCGTTTATCTAGTTCATCTTGCGACACAATCCCAAACAACATCCGAATCAGCTAAGCTCTTTCCAACCCTACTTGTCAATTAGGGTTTCACATTTTCATTAGTTTAGTTGCTTGGGTCACTTTATATTTTTTACTACATTTATTCACTATTATTTACTATTGTTCCTATTTATATTAACTTAATTAATTCCAAATTTTAGTTAATAAACTAATTTTCAAAGTGAACACATCTTGAAAATGAAATATTTGTGTGTACACCCCCTAATTTTGAGAAAAATAGTTAAAAACAATTATTATTTTTTGAATGTGTATAGATCATGTTGATTTATGTTTTTCAAATTTGGATGAGAAATCATAAATTATGTATAAAAAATGATACATGTGTTTTGGAAAGAAAAGAAGGCACTAGTAAAATAAATTAAGGATGAAAACATTAAACTAATCATATTTTAGAAAGAAATACATCGACACAAACCTAAAACAAATCTTGATGTTGTAGTCATGTTTTATTTGGAATATTGTCTTATAACACATGAGAAATCATGGCGTACACTTGAGATTGTTATTTTTTTGCAAAACACATATTTATTCATGGATTACATAGTCCAAACCTTAGGCTTAGATATCCTATCCAAATCCAAGCCTAAGGATTGATAATTTCCAATCAAAATAGAGAAAATGAAATGACGTTATAACACTCTTTAAAAATGAGATCTAAACATAAAAAACAAAAGTACTCATGATTTTGGTCCCACAAAGCACTATTTTCTACATATTCCTACAACATTTTATTCCTTTGATACATTCTATATGACAATTTAGTACTTTTTATGTTTTTTACATTGATAGAAGATTCATTTTGTATCTTTTGTCTTATATAGAATCATTATTTTGTGAAATATTGTATCATTGTTTGATATTTGAGTGTATTTTTATTGTTTATTATATCCCTAACATTCATAAAACATTTTTTTGTTAATTGTCTTGTGTTGATAAATATATTTGAGAATTATGGGGAGGAGACCATGGAGGCAAACACTTGAGGAGATGGAAAAACAAAGGGAATGGATGCAAAAAGGCATGAAAAAGAAATTGAACACATCTTTTCTAGAGAAATTAGATGTTGAAAAATATTGTCTATTACCCAACAGAGCCAAGAAATAATAAGAAAAAAAGAAAACAAGGGAATGCATGTAAAAATATGTGAAAAGAAAAAATCAATGTATGGAGATGAAGGTATGTCATCTCTTCCAAATGAATTTGATAGTGAAACATATCCTCAAACACCAATTAAATCAATAAATAATGAATGTTCAATGAATGATGATGTAATTCCAAATTTAAACTTAGATGTTACACCAAATGACCAACCTATTCAAAACACACAAATTTTATCAAATTATGAAGATGAACAACAAATAGGAAATGAACAATGTTTATCTAATGTTCAATATACCTTACCTTTGAAATCATCGATTAAAATTTTGTGTAAAACACCTAGGATTTTACTTGAAATTGATAAAAATATATAAAGCCCAATGACTAATAAGGTTATTGAATGCGCTTATAGAAGAAAAGCTAATAAGACATAGAAAACATTTTTTAACGACTTAAATGAAACAAGATGTCAATTGTTTGTTAAAATGATGAAAAATATTAATTTTAGACCTACTATGAAGACCCTTTATCTAAGAACATCTAAGAGCAAGAGTGAAAAATTTATTGTAAAACTCTAATGAATGCATACCAATTAATAGGTTCAACATCATGTACTAAAGATAGTAATAATATATGATGTGTTATTACATCAACTATATTGAGTAAAGAAAAAAAAATCATGTTTAATTAGGAAAATGATTAGTGTACTAAAAATAAATAGGAAAACACTATTGAAAGATCTCGAAAGACATGAAAGAGTTAACAATCCTAATAACAATGAATTATGGACATTCTCTAGTAGAATTCCATGGAAAGAAAAACATAGTTGATGATTTAAAATATAAAATTTAACCCGTGTTGATCTCAAAGGGATGACACCAAGCCATGACTCTGTTTGATAGTAGGGGTTTTTCGCCCTTCCTAAAAAAATTGAAGGTCATTTTGAAATTATTAGTAAATATTTTTCCAAAGGTTTCGAAAGAATACAAAAAAAAATTTGGTGGTTAAAATGAAGGGGACAAGCATTGAGATTATTGTGGATTCAGTTGCCAAAGTGATGGGTCTTCCTGTAGTTGGGAGGGAGGTCTATAAACCCAAAAAGAATCCTCCGAAGAGCTAAACTTGTTTCTCAAAGGTAATGAAAATATCACTTCCCACTTTGTTGGTTATCTTCATCTGTCTTTACCTAAACCTTTTGACGATGTGGCTCTCACCCTTATCCAATTTCTCACTCTTGAGGGCCGTCACAAATGCATTTACGCCTACCACCTGCATATGCTTAATCATTTCAGGTGTGGCTAGGCTTTTAGCTTCCCCTACTTTCTTTTTCGCTCCCTAAGTGCTTTTATCTCTCAATTCAAAACCAGAAGAGTCTTTGTCCCACTCCATCAAGGCTTTATTCTCACTCTTTTAAAAAGAGCTGCTCTAGATATTAAAAAGTCTAAATATCTAACTAAAACTCTGGAAGCTTATGCAGATGGAGTCAACTCGGACTTGGAGGAAGAAGACTCGAGTGAAGATTTTAATTCTCAGGAAGGTGACTCGAAGAGGATAAAGATGAGGTTGAGATTGTGGCAGCCCGAGAATCTTATGGAGATGAAATCCAAGCGGTTCATAGTGTTCGGGCTTTGAACACCAAAGGGGAGTCTAGTAAACAAGATTCTCTGGCTCCTATCAATGTGCAATTGGAACAACAATTCAAGTCTATGGGTCATGTTGGACCTATAAAAGGGGATAATCATCTCATTAAGATGACGGTAGATATTTAGGAAATTAAGGGAGATATGAGACTCACCAAGATCTCGGTGAATTTTTTTTTCATGATTGGCATAAGATGAAAGCACGGGTTGAGGAAGTGATTAACAATGGGCATGGCAGAGAGATTGATGTTTTAAAATCCAACTATGGTTTCATAACCAACGAGTTGGACCATTTTCGTGCTATTCTCCATAGCTACATGGAGTGGAGTGTAATCATGGTGAAATATACTCTACAACATCTCCAGACTCTGGGTCAGCTTACTAATGCCTATAGTGTTGTGGATAGTTAGGGCAAGAAAAGAAAGGTGACTCTCAAAGGTCTCGACTTGGTGTCTTTGGCTAGTAACATAGATGCTCTAGCTAAGGAATGGGAAAAGGTGTTGGAGGGGCTTGAAAAATCCTATAAATGATCCGGGAGGGGTTTTTTGTTTTATGTCTTGTCTCTATATCTTTTTGCTATTAGTTTCTACATTTTTGTTAGTTCCTCTATGTTTTTTTGTTGTTGTTTCATTACCTTTTATCCTAGGGGAGCCCGTTTATTATGGACTTTTATATTATCAATTTTTTGATGGTTTTGTAATGTATTTATCTTCTCTCATGGAGTTGTGGATCGTGTTCGGGTAAGGACCCCTCAACCCTTTTTTACCTCTTATCAAAAAAATATAAAATTGAACAATTTTGGAAAACTAATACAAGGGTTTCACCTAATGAAAAAGACATTTTAAAAATAGAATTGATTTTAGTTAAATATCTCTATAAAATTATTAGTTAAAGGTCTCTATAAAAATAGAATTAGCGTTGTGATGAAGAAAAAACACCATCATAATTTTATAATAATTTTAAAGATACCTACCCCCAAATAGAAATTAGTTAAAGGTATTTTTAATTAACAAAAAAATTGAAGTTAAAATAAATCACTCATGGATTACTCGTTGTTGTAGGATCCATCTTGAATTTGCTATGCATTAATATATTTTCTAACAAATATGTGTTAATTTACATACTAAGAATATTTTAAAGGAGTGTATGATAAATGTTCCACCTAAATCAAAAATATATTTCATCTCAAGTGCTTTTTATATAAGAGAAGGACAATTTTTTTAATAAGAAATCATGTTTGGAAGGAACTTGCGATAATTTTGGTGGTTTACAATGCTTGCAAAAATGTATACATAAAGAGAATACACATGAAAATATAAATGAACTAATAATTTTTGGAAATACAAGTCGATGGCATACACTTTAAAATATGGTAAAGAGTCCAAGAGGTGTGAATTAGCGAGTAAAGAAAAATTGTATCAAATTTTGTGACTATTTTTCAAGCTCGAAGATAGTGTATGAGTGTGTATGACATACACATATATATATCAATGGTTAGAAAATCAATTCAGGTTGTGGAATGACACTTTTATTCTTAGTACCTTTGTGTCGCTTATTGATTTTGTATATAACTATATGCTACAACCATAGAATGAAGTGCAATTACAATACTACAACTATGTTCTAGTTTCCATATTTGTGCATATAGTATTCACTCATTCTCTAGAAGAAACAAAGGAAGACAAAAATATATTGAGGGAGTATCATTTCTATATTAGTGATGATCATACACATTATACAAAGTTAATGCAAGTTCTCCTTGAGATATTCTATGGTAATTTAAGCAACATAAACATCATATTTTGTCAACACATCATATGGTCAAATAACTATACATCAGAATTCAAAAATGTGTGAATATTCTATTGGTTGAGAAAGATGCATAGGATGAGCGACGTCTAACATATTTGGAATTTCACCGAGGTTGGGCATGGAAAATGAGAGTATCTTTGGTGCGGAGAATGTGTTAAAAGAGTCATAGCAAGAATATTTGAATTATAAAGATGGTGCGAATTTGATTGATGCAACATCCATCCTAGAATTTTGTAACTCAACAATAGGTCCGGTAATGAGGGTAAGTTCACAGTTCGTAGGTTTTTTTTTGTAAGAAGAAGCTAATTTAGAAATATATGAAGATTTTTTTACACTAACAAGATCTAGTGAGTTGTACTATTTTAGAAGTTCAAATGCAAGTTCATGGACTATTCATATGAGGTAGATGACATTTTTTCTCTTCATGTAGGTATCGGTGTGAGTTGAAAGAGTGGATCAATGAATGGTGTTGTACACTTATATCCACTAGAGACGTGTCAAACTCCACAAGCTCTATAACTCAATGAGAAAATCATCAGTTGACTTTGACCATATATCGGATCTAGTGCAATCAGGTATTATAGATGCATTATTTTGTTAAAATTAATATTTTTCTCATTATGTAACTTATTTATGAATCATTTATTGAAATTAACTATTTTTTGTACAATGTGATGCGAGGTCATCTTTAAGAAAATATTACGAAAGAAAATAATAAAGAAGGAACAAATTATTATTTATCTCATTGTGTTGAGGAAAAAAATAAATTAGTATCCCTGATCATAGATGTAGAAGGCCTAGAATATCCAAAGGGGTATGTGGTAATTAATAGAACATAGATTAGAAGATACCCAATGAAGAAATCCAATGTGTGGTTGTTTGAGGAATTTGACACTCATAGAAATATTATTCATTATTCTCACCTTTTTGTTGCATCTAATGTTCAATTGATCAAATAATGTGGCGTAATAATAAATTTTGGAAAGTTCTTGAGTCTAACCATGAAGCAATACTCAAAACCATAAACACTAAATCAGACCCAGATGGTTCATTGGATTGAATTGGTATAATGGAACGTAAGTTTTATAGTTTTTAAGTACCACTTTGAATTCTTAAGTTTTGTGTGTTTGAGTACTTTTTTATTTAATTTTATTTATTTATATCATTACTAATGTTATTAATGTAGGTTAATGGTGCTAAACAATCTTCCACCTTCATGTGGTTGGTGTTGTTAGTAAATAATTTATATTATTGAAGTGAAAAGAATATTTTATTTTCGGACCTTTGGTTTTAATCCTATGTTCACTTGATCTTATCATGTTAGTACATAGACATACATTATATATCTATATAAAGAAGATAGAGCATGAATGAGAGAGAGAGAGAGAGAGAGAGCGACGAGGAAGGGAAAAGAGTTCAAGAGAGATATGGAGGGAGAGAGTGGGAATTGAGAGAAACCGAGAGAGAGAGGGAGGGGGAAAGAGAGAGTGAGAGTGAGAGAATGAGAGAGTGAGAGGAGAGAGAGAGAGAGACCATATTATATGAAAATGATTTTTTTAACAAGAACACATTATCATTTCACCACCTATATTGTATTAATTTTTAACATTTTTTTTAACTCTTACACATTCTCATTTCACCACCTATATTGAAGGAGAGAGAGAGAGAGAGGATGGTAAAGAGAGAGACCATATTGTATGAAAATGCTTTTTTAATATTCTTTTTAACAAGAACACAGTCTCATTTCACTACCTATATTGTATGATTTTTTTAACATTATTTTTACCTCTTACGCATTCTCATTTCACTACTTGTATCAAAGGTGAGAAAGGATGGAAGAGAGAGAGAGAGAGGCCATATTGTATGAAAATGCTCTTTTTAACATTCTTTTTAACAATAGCACATTCTCATTTCACCACCCATATTTTATGAAATTTCTTTTTTTTTTAACATTATTTTTACCTCTTACACATTCCAATGTCATCGAACGACCCACTCGGATGTGTGGAACCATCGACTTTGGTGTCACGAGGTGTTGATTGCAAAATATCGCTATAGATGCTTTGCCATTGATGTTAATTGAAGGTTTTTTCCACACTCCATTTGATACAATAATGATAAAATGGGCTAGAGATGGGATAAATTGAGATATGATTTTTTAGATGAACTATATTCTCATCCATAGGTTTAGATGAGACATTCCTAAGTGCCATAGTTTGTGATTTATCACTTGTTAAAGTTTTCCTACTTTTTGCTCTCAAGGCATTTAAGAGATGTCATCGGACCGATGTAATTAGGAAGGGACATGATGGTTGGGAAATAGAATGATAGCTCCAATAGCATCTAACATCTAGCCTAGACATGTGGGTACCATCAGTTTGGTGCCATGAGGTGCAGATTGCAAAAATCACCCTAGATGCTCGACACTAGTGTTAATTGATGTTTTTATCCATGTTCCATTCATCTGCAGTCCTAAGAAAATGGGTGAGAGATAAGATAAAATGAGAGATAAATTTTTATATGGACTAGATGGTAATTTGTAGGTTTAGACGATACATTCCTAGGTGTCATGGTTTTGAATTATTGCTCATAAAAATTTCCTACTCTTTGCTCTTAGGGCCCTTAAGAGACATCACCGGATAAATGTAGCTAGGAAGGAATGAAAAATTTAAGAAGTTTAATGGAACCTCCAATAGTGTTTAAAATCTCACCCAAAGATGTGGGTACCATCGGTTCGGTTCCATGAGGTTTCGATTGAAAACTATCGCCCTAGATGCCCCGGTGTCATTGATTCGATTGAAGGTTTTTGGCATATTTAATTTGTTGTGACCATAGGTGAATGATGGGTGAAAATGAGAGATGATTTTGTAGATGGACTAGATACCTATACGTAGGTGTATACGAGTAACTCCTAGGTGCCATGGTTTGTAAGTTATTATCCATCAAATTTTACTTACTTTTTATTCTCATGACACTTAAGAGACGTCATCGGACTGATATAGCTGAGAAGGGTTGGAATGGTTGAGAACTAGAATGACACCTCCAATAGTTTGTAACAACCCACCCAAATGTGTGGGCACCATCGGTTTGGTTCCATGAGGTGTTGATTGTAAAACATCACCATAGATTCCTTAACAATGATGTTAATTGAAGTTTTTTTCTATGTTTCATTCGTTGCAACCAAGAGAAAACAAGTAAGATATGGGAGAAAATGAGAGAGAATTTTGTAGAAGAACCAAATTCCCATATTTAGGTCTATCTCTCTCTCTCGCTTACTCACTCTTTCTCTTTAAATCTCACTCTTCCTTTCTCTATCTCTCTCTCACATTGACATTGACATTACATGATTATAATATTGCATGATTATAATAATGGATAAATTTTTAGTTGTATATATTTCAATACCCATGTTAAAAACATAACACACATTAAAACTAGTAATCCAAGTTAACATAACATACATAGAGAATAACATTAATCTACTTAGATACATATAAAGAGTGCTTCATCCACTATACAAGTTTGAAAAAAATATTTTTGTCTCGTACATTATATTGATTTCTGAAATCCATGATGACATACAAAATTTGAACAAAATGAATGTCTAAAAAAATCCATATAGGAATACAATGATATACATAAGAAAAATACAAATCTATGCCTACATGCCATGAAGGAATACAAAAATGTGTATACATCAAAACTATGGGGTATCATTGAACAATATGGTTCTCTTAGCCCACCAGAGAAGATGAACTAGTCTCATAAGTGGAATGTCCCTTATGTCGATTAGACCTCCTATGCTCAAGGAATAATTGTAGCTCCTCCTATTAAAAAAACAACATACACATTAATATATAACTAATGGCATGTAAAATGACATTACTTATAAATAAATACTTACTATAATCTCATAATAACTCTGAATCATCCTTTGACTCTGAAGATCAACCTCGGGGGCAACAACCTCGATGTTGAAGTGTATGAACTAGAGTTGTCACCTCTGCCTATGGTAGTCATGATGAAGAAAATTAGAATACATATGAATTCCATTTATTTATACTAAATGATGTTATTTAATACAAGTAATTTATTTTGAAAATTACATTACTAGCTCATACCTATATAAGAGGCACAACGAACACTATGCCCATAAAAAATCCAATACCTAATTATCGTTGAATTTCATAACGATATTTTAATGACGCTATCAATTAAAAATAAGAATGGTATGCACATACAAGTTACATGACATTATTTACATACATTAAATATAGTTCATTATCTTTATAAATGATGATTAAAAATACTAAAACCCACATTAGTAAATTCATCGACATGAACACTCATATTGACATCCTGGATGTAGAAGGTCCATTAGATACATATTTAACATCAAATTGTAGTCACTAAATCATGCACTTACTATGTACATCTAGCTTCTAAACACTTCAATTATATACAAGATTCCTAAGCAAGAGAATTACTCATTAACACCCTTTTACTTTGCTTTGATAATGCTTTTATCCTTTTTTATCTTTATTTCTTATTTTTTATGATTGAAAAATTATAGTTTTTCATACCATTTGACATCCTACTCAACTCCTTGTTCAATGTCTGAACATTTTAGCACCATGTATATGGCTTCCCGTTAGGGACAAGAGCACTGAGCACTACTGTCCCCTCGCTTAGAACCTTTTTCCTATTTACCTCTTTTTCCGATCTTTCAAATATTACTTCTTTCTTGTCTTCTTTTATCACTCTTGGTCATCATTTCACTTGTTAATGACAAAAATTAAGCAAAGGAATCATGTGTGTGTGTCTTATTTAACCTCATTAGGGGGCAAGCATTCAAGAGTCACATACTATTACAAGGAGCTAATATTTTCTATCTACTACATCAAGGACTGCATTTTGGGACTACATAATTGATTGCATAGGAGGGTTTTATAAATTCCATACAACACATTTGTATTCAGGAAAAATTAGTTTTAGCTCACTATCTCTTTATGTGACTGGCACTAGGGCATCCTAGCTCAAGGGAAACTATTTCAATCACACACATAAGAACTACATGGAGTCTAAAATGTAGTGTAACACTCGATGAAAATCACATTAGAGTGACCTCCGAGGTCACTCCAACTCAAGCATATGCATATTTTTATTCATCTAATGTGCACTTGAGTATTGTGTAGGTAGCTAGGCTTATTTTATAGGTACACGGGTGACACACTTGAATCTAATATGACCTATGATGAATAAGGAGTGACATAAAAAGAACCAGATCACGATACACTCCGCGACACCGAGATCGGACATTAGCACTTGGGCAGTCCTAACCCATTCTAGGTGGTTATGTCCTGTCAATTTCTAGATTACAATTCCAGACAAAGAGACTCCACAACCCAAAATCTCTACTCTAGAATCGATTCATATCTATAGATATAAGATAAGTCATTCTCTAAACCCTATCTATAATTTGTTCTTGTATTTCATTTACTTGATCTTGCTTGGATATTGTTATATTTATCTAATCAACAATATCCTTATCTTATATTTAATTTTATTAAATCATTTGGTGAATCTGATCCCTTTCACACTTACCTTTTCAGATCCATTTCCATCATGGCTAGTACCTCTCATGAAATTTCTACTAAGGATCTAAAAACCTAGATTTGTTACTTTTCCTACTACCATGAGGAAGCCCAAAGGATTGTTTCCTCTACTCCTCTTGGTACCACTATTTTTGCTACTACCACATCTTTTATTCCTCTTTCCTCCTCTCCTACTAATGCGGTAGATTCTATAGATCATATTCCTAATTCCACACCCAATCCTCATCTTTCTTCTCATCTTATTTCACACATTCAACCTAATTATTCTTCCAAAACCCAAGATTTAAATTCTCTTTATCATGATTTACAATAAAAAATCCATCAATTGAAACAAACTAATTCTTCTTCATCTCCATCCCTTAACTCTTCACTTCTTCTTCATATTCCTCTTGCACCTTAAGTGTCTTCTTATCCACTCACTACCAAATATGCTTCACAAAAATTTCCTCTATTTGATGGCCATGGATATCCCCAAGATAATATTAGATTCATTCATGTTGCTTTCCTTGACTATGCATGTGATGACACCCTCTTGACCAAGTTGTTTCCTAGAGCTTACAAGATTATGATTTGAGATGGTTTTATGACTTTCTCTTGCATTTTGTTAAATAATTTACTACTCTTGTTGATTTTTTCTAGCTCATTTTTCTATGAATATTGGAACGAAAATATATTATGCAGAAATGGCTAAGACTAAAAAAGGATTTAATTAACATCTTAGTTATTATATATTACTTTACAAGAACACCCTTTCTAAAATGATCAATGTATTGGTTGAATATGAATTACAAGACCTATTTATTCAAATTTGCAAGAATCGTGTTTTTTTATTCATATCATTCATTTGACCATCTATGTCATACCTTGAAGACTCATGAGACTAAGTTAATTTCTTTGTGTAAACTCAGATATAGTTCTAATACTTCTGATCATTCCTATTCTAAATTTCCAAGAAGGTTTCCTTTAGATCCAAGACTAATGATGTTTAACCTACTATCAATGTTGTTTTTCAACCTCCTTAGCTTCAGCTCCAAGCCACTCGGTGTATATTTACTCAATTTCCTTATCCTCTGCATATGTTGTTGCCCTAAATTATTGAAAGTAATATGATTTATCTTCCACATCCTCTCAAGTATGACCCTAATAGGCCCCATGGAAGGAAGTTTGATGAGCATGTACATTATGATTACTATAGATGCAATGGCCATTCTACCAACAAGTGTTTAAAGCTTTTCAATTTGATTCAATATATCATTGACAATAATGATATCGAGTTGTGTGAATCCATTGTTGCCACTTCCAAATCTAATAATGACAATGGAAAGTTAGAAAAATTAATGTCCCATTACCTAAGCATGCCAAGTCAGCCCTTGAGTCCTCTTCCAATCATATGTACCATGCACCATGCGCTGCGTCCTCCTCATTCTTTGTACCATCCCCTTGGATTCCTTGTTGGTTCTACTGATCTCCCATCACCTGTTATCACTTTCACTAATGTTAATTTTCACACCTCATTCTCCTCTCATAGATTACATATTGATGTTTCTCTTGGACCCCATGCCACCAATAATATTATGGAACAACCTACATTCAAATTTAATGCATGTTCATTATATTTCTTGCAGTCCATTGTCTTCCCTCTATCTCAGATGCCACACAAGTCTCCCACTTCTCATGGCCATGTTATTCTACACATTATTGTTGGTTCTCTTACTATTTTTATGCCATTTACTATTGGATATACTATCATGCATTGTGGCATGCTCTTTGGAATCCCTTGGCTTCATGCTACCAAAGTTGTGCCTTCTATTCTTTACTTGTGCCTTAATTTTATCCATGAGCGACATCTTATCACTATTCGAGGAATTCCACCATAGACACCTTTGTCCTTGGCTCCTCTGACATCCCATATCCAGTTGCTCCTACTCCTAGTGCATCTTCTCCTATTCATGATGGCTCCTTATCCTTGACATATCCTATGGTATTTAGATCCCTTGCTCCTCTTGCAACACCTTTTACACATCCATCTCAATTTACTTCATATATGGCTATTAGTCATCAACCTCATCACATTTATACCCATAGCCCACCTCATAGGAGCACTTCTTCACATTGGTAACATACTTCACATGATCCATCTAGACATGTTTCAAACTCTAATTCTTCAAATTCTTGATTTAGACATATCTCATAGACTTGGCCTCATGTATTCTCCCATGACCATCGACCCTCAATCATTTTCACATGCATAGTTCCTTTAAATCAATTGATAGTGGGCCCTTATCTAATATTATCATTACATAGATAATTTTGGCATTCACACTTAGGGGTATCTTGATTTCCCCATAATACCTTATGGTGCACTCTTGTTCTTGGTTCATACTCAACTATTGATTATTTCTTTATATCGATCCCACTTTTCATACAAACAATGTGGGGCATCCTTATCCCTCCCTTTAGCTGGTTTTCTTTCATATATTTGCAATCAAAAAACAAAAAGCATTAGCTTAGATCTTAGTTGTATGTGCTCTTTCTTCCTTATACTATTATATGTTGCACCTTTGTTTATCATGTTACTATGGTTCATAATATGCAATATCATTTTTCATACATAAATGCATGTTCACATGGTATCTTGAGGTGAACGCAGGTCACTTAGAGGTTGTTACATGATGTATGATGCTTGGCCCTATCTATTACTAGTCCCACTGAGGCTCATGGGGGCATATAACTTTTCTCACTTACTATGAGGTGCTATCATTATAATATTTCACATTTTCATTCTTATCTTCAGATATTACTTGTTACATACTACTTATCTTTCCTAACATGTTAATGGGTGCTTCATGTGTAGCATTTACCTTATAGACACTTTGTCCAATCATGGTTATTTGATTTACTTGTACTTTATTTGTTATTGTTTGTGGGATATGCCTTATTTTTTCTTATTACCTTGTTTGCACAATCCTTTATGGCTCACGATTGACTTGTGACATCATGATTGGTGCCCCATGTATCAACCATCTACTCGAAGTGTCCTTTTTTTTTATTTTCCTATATGATTTTACTAGTTTTTATTTATGTGTACATTACTTATTTATCACTAAAACCTTGTATGATAGTATTTCCCCCTTGTTTTACTTACGGCATGGTACTTATCATGTGTCATCCCTATTTCCCCGCATGATTCCTATATCGAGATGTGCACATCATTTTCATCCTTTCTCGTTTTTTCTTCATTCACATTTGTTCATCTCACACACCCTAAATCAATGGGGAAAACATTGGGTGAACCTTTTCACCCTCCCAATAGTCAAAAAAATTAGCTACATAAAATCATACAATAGGAACAAAAAAAGTTACAAAATAGGGCTAGAAATAGACTTGGCCACAAAACTCAACATGGAAAGAAGCACCTAGAATAGATAAGAACACACTGGTTCTAATATCCCACATGGGTGCTCATATCCTCTTTGGAAAATAGCTACAAAGTAGTTTCAATTGCTACACAACATAATTTTCTCCAGTCTCGATTGAAATTAGTTGCTAACATGAACTAACTACTAATTTAGGAACCAAAACATGAACTAAATAAGGGAATGAAACATAGGGCATATGCAAGACAACAATATGCCTAGAGCCTTTGTGTCACCTGAGGCAAGCTAAAAATATGGTTTGTGATCATCCAGTAATGACACTTATCCATGGGGAAGCATTAACGGTTGGAGGAAAAAACATACCGATCTCCTAATACACTTTCCCTTAGCGGTGTTAGGATGCCTTAAGTGTTGAGCTGCTCAAATACCTACTTTGGTGATAAGATTCCCAAATCCTTCACATTATTCCAACAAACTCCTAAGCATTGGGTCTATAAGTAGGAACAAATTTCTATAAATTTCTCTTTCAACAATCCAGGTGTACTATAACCCCTTAGTTTATCTTTTCCAATACATATTTTCATTTTTACATATTTTCCAAGTTAAATTTCAATTGCATTTACTTATAGCATTAACTACACTTGTTTTCTTTTACATGTTCTATCTTATCCCAATGAAGGAAAAACACACAAACAACCATGAAGCAAATCTCAAGCACACTCCGAGAAAATATGATACTCCAAGGAACTACATGCACACATCATTATCACTCCACACACACAAAGGTCACCCCTAGGATCCTTATCCTTCCCTCTCCTTAGAATTTCATGGTACATATTTTACATTATTCCATTTGGCATGCTACAACACTCATTCGACATGTTATTGGGTACAATCTTCATTTGAATCTCCAAGGTACACTTTTCTTTTCTACTTTATGCTATCAATCCTTATTCACAATCATAAAGTGGGGGAAAATGTAGTCACTAAATCACACACTTATTATTTACATATTTCCTTTAAATAATCAATTTATATGCATGATTCCTAAGTAAGATAATTACTCATTAACATCCCTTTACTTTTCTTTGACATTAATTTTATCCTTTTCATCCTTATTATTTGTTTTTGATTGAAAACTTATAGTTTTTCATACCATCCAACATCCTACTCGGCTATTATTTCACTATCGACCATTTGAGCACCCTGCATGCAATACCGCCCATTAGGGATAGGAGATCTCGGGAACTACTATCCCTTCGGGAACCTTTTTCCTCTTTACCTTTTTTTTGATCTTTGAAATATTACTTCTTTCCTATTCTCTTTTATCACCCTTGGTCATCCTTTCATATATGCTTCCGTTTTTAAGTTTTTCCATTAACAAGTGAAAGGATGACCAAGAGTGATAAAATAAACAGAAAGAAGTAATATTTCAAAGATCAAAAAAAAGGTAAAGAGGAAAAAGGTTCCCATAAGGGATAGTAGTTCCCGAGATCTCCATATATGTCTTATCTAACGTCATTAGGGGGAAAGCATTTAAGAGGCGCATACTATTACAAGGAGCTAATAATTTCTATCTACTACATCAAGGGTTGCATACTTCACCGCATATGAGGGTTTATTATGAATTCCATACCAAACATTTATATTTCAGAAAAAAATAGTTGTAGCTCATTATCTCTTTGTGCGACTAGCACTAGGGCATCCCATCTCGGGGGACAATATTTTAATCACACACACACACACACAAGAACTACATGGATTTTGAAATATAGTACAATGCTAAATGAAAATCACATTGGGGTGATCGCTAAGGTCAATATGAATCAAACATGTGCATATTTATATTCATCTAATGTGTTTTTAAGTATTGTGTATGTAGCTACAACACTAAATGAAAATCACATTGGGGTGATCGCCAAGGTCAATATGAATCAAACACATGCATATTTATATTCATATAATGTGTTTTTAAGTATTGTGTATGTAGCTAGGATTTATTTTACAGGTACATGTGTGACACATTGAATCGATGCAACCTATAATGAACAAGGAGCAACAATGAGTGACACAAAAAGAACCATCTCTTGAGCCACTTTGTAGACACCAACGACCATATCGTACACTAGCATCTAGGAAACCATGTCCTATTCCAAGTGGTTCTATCATGTCGGTTTCCATATTACAGTTTAGACACAAAGCTTGCAACCCATAATATCCCCTTTCATACTCGGTCCCCACCCAAAATCGGTTCAAACCTATAAATACAAGTTGAGTCATTATCTAAACCCTAATTATCATTCTTTCTTTTATTTCCTTTGCTCGATCTTTCTTGAATATTATTATATTTATCTTAACAATAATTTCCTTATCTTAGATTTAATTTTACTAAATCATTTGGTGAACTGATCCCTTTCACACTTACCTTATTGGATCTCTTTTAATCATGGCTAGTACCTCTCATGACTTCTAATGAGGATCTCAATGATCTCAATGAATATTCCACAAACATGACAAACTATGTTATATGATGTCTAATGCCTCAAAATACTAGCCTCATCATCATGGGAGAGATGGGTGTCATCATGTCAAGCAATGAATGTGTAAAAGAACTATTATATTCAAGTGTCTCAACCTACATGGTCTCTTTCACAACTAAAGGGACTAAAACATGTCGAATAGATGGGAAATTAATGGGTACAAGTTTTCATTTATGTAAACAATGTGGTTCCAATATATCCTATGCAGAGCCTTTTCCTTTTCCTTGGAACTCTTGAATACCAAAATAGTTTGGTATCTTGTTGAGGATAAAATCACAATAGAGTTTCCTCAAGAAATAATGTGGTACCTCAAAACTATTACAATTTTGTTAGTCAAAAACATCCACCATTTATCCAAAAATATTTTGATTCCCTCATGGCTACACCAATAGATTGAGAATCTTCTGCAGCTCAATAAGTAAGGGTGGATTGGTTTTGGGGTTAGTAAAAACAGCACACAAATTGTCTTTAGTGAATTTTTTCTCCACCTTAGCGTAAGACAATTTGATTGCATACAAATTGTGACAATTGGTTTTGTAACCCTCCCATGTGCTTATTTAATCCACCACATTATGACTATTAGATATTAATGACTCTAATGATGGCACAAGATTTTGGCGATGGGTACTCGTGGAATTGGGGTTTCTTAGGGTATATAATAAAATTTGAATTTGAGCATTGTTATTCGAATCTCCTAAAAAAATTTGGGTAATAGGAGGATGTCTAGGAATTGAAGGAGGTTTTTTAGGTATATTTTGTTCACTATGGTCTATAGTGAAGGATGGTTTTCAGGTGAAGAGACTAGATCCATTGAAAATAAAAAAGGAATCGGGAACAATGCAATAAAAACATTAGTTTAATGAAAAATATTTCCTTAAATTTAATTAAAAATCACCTTCTAGACTCTTCGCCATGTTTGATTCATCAGTGAAGACAATATTTCACCTCTAGAAACCCGCTCGTAGTTTTTACACAAAAGACTTTTGGGTAATAAAAATGAATTTGGAAGTCTCAACCAAGACTAATTTTTGACGATAAAAACTCACTCATGTTATAAAACAAACACTTTATAACGTGACCACATTATAATGAGAGCATGTTATAACAAGATCATGTTATGGCTTTAGAATTCCAATCCATAACATTCTCTTGCTATGATGCGATTATAAATATCCATGTCATGTTATAACAAAACTGAACTATAACGTGAGCACGTTATGGCCAAAATATCCAAAAGTATATTTTGGCTGCTTTGTGGTCCCCATCTCCATGCACATGCCTAAACATTCTATCTTCATATAACACTTAAAACACGTCATTGTTGACTAGGAACTATTTTCATGTGGTCCTATTAGGTGTTGTCATTGATGCAAAACCACATTAATGACAAAGTGAATGTTGGATTAGGATCAATTGATGATGTATATGATGCTAACATGATGATTTAGATGTTTCTATGCTCATATAGTGAGATTCAAGTGAGGATTGTTTGTTCTTTACAAGCCTATTCAGTGTGCTAGGTGATGTACAATGATAGTACGATCTTATTGGATGCTTGAGAAAAATGTTGACATGATGGATAATAGGATTGAAGAGTGCTTGGGCATTCACAATAGTGGCATGGTGCAGATATAGGTGTTTGGCTATGTTACAGTGCTCATTTGGAGTAGGAATGGTTGCTTGGAGGTATGAGATTGAGATTTGGAGCTATATGAGCTCATTGATGCTTGAATTTAGGTATATCAAGGTGTATCAAGTATGTTTGGGTCATTTTTAGTGGTTTTATGATGAGTTATAGAATTCTTTTAGTGACCCTAGCTTCTATAAAGACAAAATCCTAAGGTGAAGCTATGTAAATGAGATAGGATGGAGAGTTTGAGATATGGTGATGACATTGTGATGATTAGAGATTTTTTAGGATGTTTCGTGGTGCTTTGGAAAAATTTCTGGTTTCCATGATGAGAATTTTGCAAGTTATGTAAGTTTCAGTGAGACATGGCGAGAATCTAGTGCAATTATATCTCGAATTACAACTTGATGTTCACTATGAATTGTGGGATTTACATGGCAAAAAAATTTTCATGGATGATTATAAAGTGAGTCTAAATTTTTTTACAAAAATAATGAGGTCAGTTCATTGTTAGGTTTTATGAACGAATGTTAAGAAGATAAAGTGGTCTAAAACCCTAATTAAACCCTAGCTAGGAGCAATCTGCAAAAGAAGAGGTATAGTGACCTAATTTTCATTGATTCATAAAAATTATGATTTTATATTTTATAAGACTCTCTTATATTTCCATAAAGGTATGGTTGAGGTCATGGTGATGAGTGGGCCCCACTCAAACAGGTTAGTTTATGAAGAAGAAGGTTTTGGGACAAGGTTGTCCAAAAGAGGTATGTGCTAAATTGATGGTATGGAATGTATGTGAGCTTATATTGATTTACATGGAGTTTTTAGGACATTTTAATGTAAATACATGGCCATTTGAGGTCCATTTAGGTTGACTAGTCAAAGGGTAGTTTTGAGGTCCTGCAGTTCAAGTAAAATGGCTATATCATGAGCTACATATGGAGTTTGAAGATGATTCGAGTTGTGTTGGAAAGATCATTCAAAGATATTTCCAGTTATATATTGGTTTTTTTCATGATGAGGTCATTTGATATGGTTTCTAGTTCATTCTTTGATAGGAATATATTTTCCAAGTATAGAGACAGGATATGTTTTAGTGCAAGTTTGAATTGTTTGAAGCATGAGATGGATTGGGTGATGTTTTATATCACCTGGAATGTGAATAGGGATACATTTTTAAAAAATGAATCCATTTAGAGGTCTTGAATGTTTTCATAAATGATTTTATGATCTAACCTTTGGAAACAAAGTTTTTGGCAAGTTGATTTGGTGAAGACAAAAGTGGTTGTGGTTTGAGCATGAGGTTGATTCAAGGCTTATAACTTGCTTAGAAGTGTTCTAAAGGTTCTATAATTTCCATCAAGTTTTTACATGGCATGTTTTTGACATGTTGAATTTATTTGGTGGCCTAATGAAGTTTCCAGGGTGTTAAAGGGTGTAGGAAACAACTGTTTTGAGATTTGCAAAGTGCACTAGGCCCATTAAATGAAATAATTTTATTGGTTGAGATAAATTTTAACCATGTGTGAATGTTAAATTATATTTTAATCATGTGTAATGAAGTATGGGTCATGAATATGTATGGTTTTTATGTAAGGGTTATTTTAAGATTAATCCCATGGGGTTTTGAGCCATTTTTGGCACATGTAATGAGGTTTTAGTTAGGCCGACCTAAATGGTAGCTTATGACTATTTTAATTCAAATTTGGGATGTTTAATTGATGTATGGGTTGATTCAAAATGATGGAAAAATATTTTACTTGAGTTTGAAATCATGAGAAGCTTATAAAAACATGTTTTTGGGTGCTTTTTGAAGCTAGTTGTGTGTGTGCAAGGTGTGTGCAAGAAGTGAGACAAAGGTGGGTGATATTTTTTAGTTGTTTGATAAATAATTGAATTTAGATCAAATGAGTTACAAGTTAATAAATATCAACAAGCATGTGTGCATGAGTTTGAAGCCTTGAGAAGTGAAGAAAGAGCAAGTTTGTGCAAGTTGGAGACCTAGGGTTTAAGAAAGGGTTTGGAGCTGAATATTTGGATCACTATCTGCTATGGTATCAACATATTTTTAGTGGCCATAATTCATTAAAATATTTTTTTATGTGTCATATTCATGCAAGTCTCTTATTATGTGTAATATCAATAATGGTTTAGGGTTGGTGCTCCTTGTGGGGTTGGTGCCTCACTAAAGAAATATCTTGTGATGTGTAATATTCACTTGATTCTTTTTTGTGTGTAATATTAGCAAATTTTTCAGTGGGTTTTCTTCCCTTTAGGGTTTCCCACTTACATCTTGTGTTATGGTGTTACTTATCTTGCTCTTGGTTTATTGAATGAATGTTGTATGTTGTTGTGCACACATTAATGAATGGATAATTGATTAATGGTTTATGTGAGTGATCTAAAATTTAAGTTAAATTTGTAAGGAATGATTCACCCCCCCTCATTCCATTGTTCTTATAACAATTTTATCATATTAGTTCATTTTGGAAAAGTTTAATAACTTGAAAGGAGATCCTGAAGCACAAAATGGTGAGTGTTAGAGTTATATGAAAGGGCACTAATGTTTGATGGAAAAAAACTATGCATTTTGGAGTCTAAGGATGAGGACCTACATTATGTCACAAGGATTTGATGTTTGGAAGATTTTGGAAGATGGATATACTCTCCTACCACTCCTATTACTAATCAAGACAGACAAGGATGCATATGAACACAATTCTAAGGCCTTTAATGCTATCATTCAGGGTCTTGGAGAATCTGAGTTGGGAAAGGTAATGTACTGCAAATCAGAAAAGGAAGCATGGGAGAAATTGCAAGTCCTATATGAAGGTGACTCAAAGGTAAGAATTTCTAAACTTCAAACCTTTAGAAATCAATTTGAATCTCTTAAGATGAATGATGAAGAGTCCATTATTGCATATCTACTTAGAGTTGACAAAATTGTCAATAACATGAAAGGGTTAGGAGAAGATGTAAAAGAAGAAGTGGTTGTTCAAAAGGTTCTAAGGTCACTAACTCCAAAATTTGATTCCAAAGTATTTGTCATAGAAGAAGTAAAAAAGGATTTGACTACTTTGAAGATGGATGATTTGCATGGTACCTTGACTTCTTATGAGATGAGAATAGGTGATCTAAACCAGCCAAGAAAGAGGTTGCATTCAAATTTGAAATGAAGACTAAAAAAAGAAAGTGAAGGATGATGATTCTACTCTTGAAATTGAAGATGAAGATCTTTTTCTATGATGGCTAGAAGATTGAATCTTGGATCTGGTAAGTACAAAGGTAAGCTTCCTTATAAATGTTTCAAATGTGGTAAGATAGGAAATTTTGTTGTTAATTGTCCTCATAAACACAAGAAGGAAGATCATGATGAACATAAGTATGATAGTGATCATGACCACAAGTACAACAAGTATGATAAGAGAAAGAAAATATTTAAGAAGGTTGACTATAAGAAAAAGGACAAAAATATTTTTATACAAATAAAGATGATGAATTATCATATGCAAGTAGTGGTGTTTCAGATTCTAATCTAAATCAGATCATGAATATATATGAAATGAGAATTTTTCATGACTAATGATACTATGAAGTCTTCTAGTGAAGGTTATTCTTTTTGTTAGGAGATTTTATTTCAGGTTATTGCAATTATTCTGATGAAGATGATGAGAATGAAAAAGATGATCTTGAAGGAATTAAAAGAAAACTAAAACATGCTCAGAAAGAGAACAAGAAAATGAGACTTCAGGTCAAAGAGTATGAAAGTCATATGCACAAGCTAGAAGAAATGTACCAATCTGAATCAAGAAAAAAAGTGAATCAATCAGATTATTAGAAGAGAAGGTAAAGTATCTTATCTCAATTTTGAAGGATAAAGAGAGTGTGTGCAAAAAAATGAAGAAGATATAGAGTTTCTAAGAGCTAAGTTTCTAGAGGTTGGTAAGAAAACTATGTATTTTCAAAGGTTTGAATAAATTACCGAGGCTCTTGATGAGATCCTGAGCAATCAAAACATTTCACGTGATGATAGGAACAAGCTTTGGGATTCAAATATGAAGTCAAGAACAAAGAAATGAAGCAAGAGGACGTGGTTTCATGTGAAATAAATTGGTGAACCAAGCACCAAGGAAGAAAATAAGGAGACTCTCATCAAGGACAATGTGAAAGAAAATCCTATTAGGCAACCTAATGCATCAAGGTATGAAAAATATTTCAATGGTTATTGTTTTACTTGCAATGGATTTGTTCATAGGGAAAAGGAGTGTATAAGGTATGTTAGAAAGGCTCATCCATGGAAGGATAGTATAAGTGAAAGTTAAGAGTGTGGTATGTTACAATTTCCATAAGAGAGGTCATGTTGCTAGACATTTCTTGAATAATCCACCTAGACAAGTTGAGAGCTACATGAGGAAGGATTCAATGGTGTGTTATAGTTATAATAGAGTTGGTCATGTTGTAAAGAACTACTACCATAGTCTATTAAGGAAGAATCAAAGAATTTGAGGACCTAGAGTGCAAAGAAATGGCTTTCAAATTCTAAATGAATAATAATAATCAAGGAAGAGTGTGGGAGCATAAAGAAAGACAATAGTGTCCTATCAAGAGCTTGTGATGATGAAATAAGAGGTGTTTATTAGATTTCAGATTAGAAAAATGTGGATGAAGGAGTTCTCCAGTGCCCAAGAAGGCTTGGGACCTCTTCAGGCCTTCTTTTAGGTCATTATGATTCATATACCTTCACTATGATTCTTGGAGGTATATCAGTGCATATGAAGCATCTAGGGAGGGGGAGTGATTCTGAGTCAAAGATTTCCTCCTCAATTAGGTTAAGGTATTTTTATGCTCTTGATCATGGTCTTGTTGGTTCATGATCGTTGTTCTTGTGTAAGTTGTCTTGAGTCACTATTAGTCCATATATGATGTTCCTTATGGTTTGTGTCTCATGTGTTTGTGTGTGGATCTTCTAAGTTAACTATATATATTCATGAGTCCTATTGGAATGTTTATTGAGGTAGTAAAGTGGTATTGAAGTCATGAAATGTGATCTCTTGCTCTTGGTGTCCGAGTATTTGTAGAGAAAATAGTTAAAGGAGTTTTGATCTGTCTGTGAAGGAGTTTGGAGGAAATTTGAGTCTGGTTGATGGTGTTATATGGTTATTCATATGTTGTAAATTCATGTGTCAAGTATGCCTATATTCCATGATGAGTTTGAATTTGTAAAGATGTCTTAAAGTTTGTAAAAGGTCATCATTATTCAATGTGTACTCATTCTCCTAAGATATGTTGTAAGAGGTGTTATCATCGTGTTGGTCTATGTAATTCTTTGAGACTTGAGTAATGAACTTGAAAGGTATTAGATTTTGCCCTTGAGTGTGTATGAAGATTGAGAATTTGATCAATTGACAACTTCATCGGTATTATGCTACTAAAAGTGAAGTATGGTCAAGATGTAATTGTATTCAATGTGGTTCAGAGAAAAATTTAAGGTGGATTTCAAGTATGCAAATGTCATGTAGAGTTTCATATTAGGTACTTAGATGTTCAAATTTTGAAGAATGTTATGACACATATGTTGATGAAGTCTTGTGTCAATAGAAGTAATTTGAGGATTTTTCTACTTCTCTTGCCTATGGGAAACTATGATACTCCCAAAGTGAACTCAAAAGCGATGTTGATGGAAACTAGTTTTGGGAAGACCTAATGATGGAGTTTGAAGTTAAAACTTGGAACATCTCATTTTTACTATAATAAGTAAAGGATTCAATTGTTTTCAAGTAAAAATAATGTATGCACTTCTTGGAATCTGTGATAATATTGGAAAGTTGACTATGATGTCTAGAAGACCTAATCATGTCGAGTAATTAATTATTGAAATTTAGGTATGTATCTTTTAGAATGAGCTCACAAGGTGATTGAAGAAGATATTTTGGTCAAAAGGGTATTTGAAAAAAAAAAAATCATCATGAAGTATTTTACACCAAAAGTTAGATGTGTTTCTCGGTAGTTGATGGGATTGTAGAGTGTATATGTGCATTAGATGTTGTGAAAAAGTTTTTGAGATCCTAATGAATATTCTAATTTTTCTAAGCATGAATAACAATATGAAACCTAAGAATAAGTGGAAGTTAAGAATGATTTAATAAAGTTTGATAATTTGTAAATTCATGCGTTCTTGGTGCACTCTATCATGTTTTATCCTATCTTCAAGAAAAGAATTGATATCGAAGTAATCGAGATCTTTACATCAGTTGTCCATAAGCCTTTATTGATTCAAGGCTATGCTCTAATGGAGGAAAAATAGATATTCGTATGATTTGAAAAGGATAAGTGATGCTTGGTTGAGCCTTTTTAGTGGAAATTGACCTTCTATAGTGGTAGTGTGTCATGACAAGCTTCATTTTGAATGATGAAATCTACATGTAAGTGAGTTTATTCACTTCATTCTTGGTATGTCTCAATGCTATGAAGGATACATGTATTGTTCTTGATGGATAATCTCAAAGAGATAGAAATTTGTGTGGCCTAATTCATTTATTGATCCAAAAATTAGCTATCTACAAGTTTTGAGCAATTTCAGAGAGATAGTATGTTGATGTATTCAAGTATGAAGTTGATATGTATAAAAATTTTATGGGTCATTATATTAGTATCATGATTGGAAATGTGTAAAGATACATTTATGCCTTGGAAGTTAGTGAAAGACAATCTCGATGGTTGGTAAGTCTATGGAAGTTGTCCTATTTCTCTCAAAGCAAAAATGAACATCATAGGGTACATTGACTATGAAGGGAAGAATGTGAGTTTTTTAGCATTTATGATGTGTGTGAAGTTCTTTTGAGTTTTCAGGGTGCATGAAGAAGTAAGTACTTTTTCATGATGTGTGTAAAGTAATCTCTTGTTATATAGTTGCTTAACCTTTGAATAGGTTGTATGATAAGGCTATGGATACATTTACAATGACTAAATGGCTATCAAATATGTTGTTATAGGTTACTTGCTAATATGTAGAACATTTTCAGGATAGGGGAAGTCTATAGTTCCTCTCCTTAAACTGATATCTAAGTTTATTTATGAATTTGAAGAGAATATCTCCTAACAAAAGTAGAAGGTTGGTTGAATGTTTCCCATCCCATTTGTTATCAATGCATGAAAACATTAAAAGTTTCTCCTACAAGTATATGAATTGCTCGGAGTATACCAAAGTTATTTATTGTAGGGGAATGAGTTCAAACTTCAAGAAGATGGATCTAATGTAGAACTCAAGACATATGAAGAATGGTATAGGTGTTTTCTCATAATTTATTGCATGGCAAGTGTAAGTTTTCTCTATATCACTCAAATATGACTATTAAGGACTATAAGAATGATTCGGGACTGAGAAAAAGTGTTCATGATGTTTTCTATATATGATAGCAATGTGAGTATCTTAAATTTTTTATTTTAAGCTACATATGGTCATCCTAAGTCCAGGGGAGGATTCATAACAGGAATGATCAAGGCATAAATGTTGATCTAAGGGCATGCCAAAGTTGGTCCAAAATGCACTAAAAGGATTGTTTATGGCTCTTAGTCCTAGTGAGGTGATATGGAAGCAAAGAAAATGCATAGTAATGATAACCCTAGCCTAGACATGATGGATTATGGTGGAGGGGAAGTTTGTATGCTTATATTTTACATTTTTGGTAGTATTCAAGGTGTGTATGACTCAAATCACGGTCGATATAGTTGCTTTTAAAGCCTAAAATAAGGTTGATAGGAAAAAGCTAGCTTGTTTTGCATGATTAGAAGATGAAATATGATGTTTTGGATCCAAATAAGGTAATTTTATGATTCTTTCATGGCTATTAATCATGTTAAATGTTTTATATGCTCAAGTAAGGGGAGCATGGTGGTTGTATGTGTGAAATGAAGGAAAAATTAGATTTTGGTGCAAATTTCAAGGTCTTGAGATAAGTTGAGATTTTTGGTTGATGTTTCTAACCAAAACATGATGCTTTGAAGCTAGTGGAAAGTGAATAATATGTTGCTTATAGGTATTCCTTTGTCATTAATGTAAAAAGGGGAATTTCAGGTAGTTTTTTCATTAATGACAAAGGGGAGATTGTTGGCATGTGGTCCTTATATAGGTGTTTTCACTGATGAAAAAACACATTAATGATAAAGTGAATTTATTATTATGATCATTTAATTATGTATATTATGCTAACATGCTTATTCAGATGTGTCTATGCTGGTACAATGAGATTCAGTGAGGATTGATTGTTCTTATAAGCCTATTCAAGTGCCTAGGTGATGTAGCATGACAATATGAGATTCTTGGATGCTTGAGAAATATGTTGACATGATGGATAGAATTTTTGAATATTTTTTGGGCATTCACAATAGTGGAATGGTGCAGATACATGTGTTTGACTATGTTACAAGTGCTCATTTAGAGCAGGTATGGTTGTTAGGAGGTATGAGATTGAAATTTAGAGCTATATGAGATCATTGATGCTTTAATTCAGGTATATAAAGGTGTATATGGTATTTTTGGTCATTTTAAGTGGTTTTATGATGAGTTATAAAATTCTTTCAGTTGAACCTAGCTTCTACAGTGTAAAACCCTAAGGTGAAGTTATGCAAATGAGATAGGCTAAAGAGTTTGAGGTATGGTGATGACATTATGATGATTGGAGATGTTTTTAGGATGTTTCATGGTTATTTGAGAAACATTTCAGGTTTATGATGTTAATTTTGCAAGTTATGTTAGTTTTTGTGAGACAGGGTCAAAATCTAGTGCAATTCCAGATCGAATTGCAACTTCAGATGCTCACTATGAATTGTGGGATTTACATGGGACCTTGTGGTTTTAAGGGATTATAATAAAGTGAATCTAGAAGCTTTCACAAAAATAATGAGTTCATTTCATCCTCAGGTTTTTATGAACGAATGTTAAGAAGATAAAGTGGTCTAAAACCCTAGTTAAACCCTAACTAGGAGCAATCTACAAAAGAAGAGGTATAGTGACCCACTTTTTATTGATTAATAAAAATTCATGATTTAATATTTTATATGACTCACTTTTCATTCCATAAATGTATGGTTGAGGTCATGGTGATGAGTGGGCCCCACTAACACATATCAGTTTCTGAAGAAGAAGGTTTTGGGACAAGGTTGTCCAAAAGAGGTATGTGATAAATTAATGGTATGGAATGTATGTGATATTATCTTGATGTAAATGGAGGTTTTAGAAAATTTTCATGCATGTACATGTGTATTTTAGGTCCATTCAGGTTGATTGGTCAAAGGGCATTTTTGAGGCTTTAAAAAGAAAGGTTCAATAAAATGGTTATACCTTAAGCTACATCTGGAGTTTGAAGATAATTAAAGCTGTGTAGGAAATAGGGTTCAGAGATATTTCCAGTTATATAAGGTTTTATTCATTAATAGGTTATTTGATATGGTTTATAGGTCATTCTTTAGATAGGAATATTTTTCCGGTGTAGGAGAGGATGTGTTTTGGTGTAATTTTGAAGTTATTTCGATGCATGATATGGATTGGGTGATGCTTTCTATAACCTATAATACGAAGGTGGATGAATTTTGAATCTAATGAATAAATTTTAGGTATTTAATGTTTTCATAAATGATTATATGAGCTAATCTTTGGAAACATAATTTTTGGTAGGTTGATTTGGTGAAGACAAAAGTGGCCGTGGTTTGAGCATGATGTTTATTTAAGGATTATAGATTGATTAGAAGTGTTATTATTTTTTTTAATTTCAATATAGTGGCTACATGGAATGGTTTTTACATGTTTAAGTGATTTTGTATCATAATGAAGTTTCCAGGGTGTTGAAGGGTGTAGGAAACAATTGTTTTGAGATTTACAAAGTGCATTGGGCCCATTAAATGAAATAATTTGATTGGTTGAGATAAATTGTGACCATGTATGAATTATAAATTTATTTTAAACATTTGTAATTAATTATTGGGTCATGACTATGTATGGATTTTATGTTAAGGGAAATTTTAGATTGTGCTCATGGGGTTTTGAGTCGTTTTTGGCACATGTAATGATGTTTTTAGTTAGGCCGACCTAATTGGGTAATTTATGACTATTGTAATTCAAATTTGGGATGTTTACTTGATGTATAGGTCTATAAAAATGAGGTAAAAATATTGTTCTTGAGTTTGAAATCATGAGAAGCTTATAAAAGCATGTTTTTGGGTGCTTTTGCAAGTTAGTTGTGTGTGTGCAAGGTGTGTGTAAGAAGTTTGATCTAGGTGGGTGATATTTTCAGGTGTTGAGGATGAATTGAATTTAGATCAAGTGAGTTACATGTTAATGAATATTAGAAAGCATGTGTGCATGATTTTGAAGACTTGAGAAGTGAAGAAAGAACAAATTGTGCAAGTTGAAGACCTAGGGTTTGAGAAAGGGTTTGGAAGATTTTGGAGCTGAATATTGGATCACTATCAGATGTGGTATCAACATATTTTTAGTGTTCATAATTCATCAAAATATTGTGTGATGTGTCATATTCATGCAAGTCTCTTTTTGTGTGTAATATCAACAAGGGTTTAGGGGTTGGTGCTCCTTGTGGGGTTGGTGCCTCACTAAAGAAATATATTGTGATGTGTAATATTCACTTGAGTCTTTATTGTGTGTAATATCAGAAAAAAAATTAGTGGGTTTTCTTCCCCTTGAGGGTTTCCCACTTACATATTGTGTTATGGTGTTACTTATCTTGCTCTTGGTTTATTGAATGAATGTTATATGTTGTTGTGCACACATTAATGAATGGATAATTGATTAATGGTTTATGTGATTGATATGAAATTGAAGTAAAATTTATAAGGAATGATTCCCCCTTATCTTAGTCCATTGTGCTTCTAACAAGAATAACTTCTATCCTAACAAATACCTTCCAACCTTCTTTTAGTGCATGGAAAATTCTCAATTTATAACTCCTCTTCCCATTCTTGATAATAATTGACATCCCTCATACCTAGATTAATTCCTTTTACCTTATAAAATCACACAAAAACTAAAAAAATATTTAGGTAGTTTAAACATGTCCAACTATTTCCAATTCACCTTTTGCGGAGGTCATTACGCAACTACTATTGTAACACACATTTTTCAATGATGAAAGTACAACCAACACCGATGAATATGTAATTTCCAATGTCAAATATGCATTCATCATTGATGAATGTGTAATCATAAAGGTGATTCTATGTTAAAGAAAAATTTCTCTATCTTGCCGAGGCTATAACTTTTGCATACAAAATCAAAATCATGTGCCTTTTGGTTTTAATTGTGTATTTTTTTGAGAGAAACCCAAATATGCCATAAAAACATAGATTTTATTTTGTGAATTTATAATAAATTCATTTTTAAGAGTGTAAAATATAAATTACATGAATTGAGAATATCTAAATCCAATTTTGGATTACACCTCAAGCTTTGTTTATGGATGTATAAGGCGAGGAATAATTACCATGACCATCTAAGCTTGTATGTAAAAGTTATAAAAATTACAAAAAATAGTAAGTTCAGTTAGCTCTAGGATATATTTTTATTTTATTGGTTTTATAAAGCTATACCTATCAACTCAAACATTGAATTGTGATCTTATTTAAACACACATGTTTGTTTCTTATATAATAATGAAGAATATAATTTCCTCTTTTTTTTTCTTAGTAATATTTGTGTATAGTTTATTATGTGTATTTTAATTGCTACAATTTTGGGTTCATCATAAAGGGAAACATATTATGAAGTTCAAGTAAATTGGACCTACATTATGAAAGGGTGAAACATAAATGGGAACACCACCACTCTTATCATAATCTTGAATTATAAAATATTTACACTCCCATGTGTATAAAAGGATCAATGAACTCATCCCTTACCCTCATCTCCTCCCCCAAACAACCCAAGTTTATAATCCAATATAAAATAAGTCCATTGCATCTATCAAAACCAACTACTCGATGTCATTGATAAATATTTGATTCAAGTACTGATTTGAGGCTCCTTAATAATGATCTTATTTAAAGGATCTTATGTATTACTTATGGGATAAGAAAGACTATAATTTCCTCTTTTCTCGCTCAATAGTATTGTATGTACTATTTATTATGTGTTTATTAATTACTACAATTTTGGGTTCATCATGATAACACTTTATCATAAAGGTCCACATATCGCGAAGGTCGAGTAATAAGTGGGCCTACATTATGAAATGGTGAAATATGAATGGGAACATCACCACTCTTATCCTAAGCTTGATTTGTAGAGGATTTACACTCCCACCTATAAAAAAGGGTGGAACGATCTCACTCCACTCCCTCATATTCTCCCCCAAGCAACCCAAGCTTATAAACCTATATAAAATAAATTCATTGCATCCATCACAATCAACTTCTTCAAGTCATTAAGAAATTGGTGAGTTGGGTACTCTCTTTATATAAAGAGATTTACACCAATATTATAATCTCTTTCTCCCATTTGACTCCATGTTCTTTTGATATTTAAAAATATTACCTCCTTAAGTTTAGAAAAAAATCCAATGTGCTTCATCAATAATCATTCCATTAATCATTATTTTATAATTACAAGTCTATAGCCTCCAACCTTTAAGCACCAAGAGTCTCCTTCTATGATAAATATCTTCAAAAAAATTATAAGCCTCTAATCTTTTAAGCATCAAGATTCTTATTCTATGGTGAATCTCTTACAAAATTTTATAATTACGCTAATAGGTGTTCTACAATGGCGAGACATAAGGTTGTAATGAAGTGTGTTGTTCACTTTTATTCTCTATATTTAATTTTACCTTCATGTGACAGTTCATTCATAAATTTGACTTCTATTAGACTGTCACTTGAATAAAAAAATTCTTATTTATTGGAGAATTCAATCAAAAATAGTAATATCCTTGGTCATGTAGTAATGCTTGGGTATTTTTTTCTTGAATAGATATTTTTGAGACCGAGATAATCGTGTAACTAAATGATTACACTTACATAGTTATATAGGTGCCTCATGATTGATATCTCTTGACATAGTTTAGATAGATGTATTTAAGACACCTATACTAGAGATAATTCTATAGCCTCTAATCCTTTAAGCATAGGGGATTAAGACCTAGGAAAACTAAGCAAATGCCTAGGCGCAAACATTTAAGGGGCACTAAATTATTTTATTTTACCATGGTTTATATGAAGAGTAAATTAATTTATTAACAATATATGCTAGTAGCAGTTAGTGGCTAACCTTACATACAAATTCAATTCATTTCATTCAAAATTAAATTAAATTTACACAATTATATTAAGATTATGATATTTAGGAGGCCTCAAATATTTATGCACATGTCTTTAAATTTAATTCATACTCATGTATCTTTCATAATTTGTATTTTTTTGAATTTTTGGAAGTTTATTTTGGGAAGAAAGATAAAAAAGTAATTATGTAAAAAAATCAAGGGAAAAATAGTTGGGAAATATATGAGAAAATGAGGATTATGATAAACTCTATGTTAGAGAATTAATTAGGATTTTATATAGTGTAGCTACACACAAATTTATTATCAAGTTTTTCTTAGATGATAGAGGCATAACATATCAAGTAATATGATATTTGGTTAAAATTAATTATTATTTTTAGTATTTTTTAAAAAGTTATAGAAGGCTTTAGTTATAGTATTACCTAGGGCACTCATAACCCTTAATTTGACCCCTACCGATAAGCATCAAGAGTCTCTCTACTTGATTATTGGTATCAATCATGACACCAAAATAATAATAATAGGTTTCCTACTTCATCATAGAATGCACCACTTCCTCTAATCGGTCCCATCTTTTCTTTTTTAAGTCATCAAAATTAAGTTTAATAAATCCATTTGGACATGGAGACCAAGTTACCATACCACTTCAACTTAATGCTAAAATTTGAGAGATATCAATTGTATCAAATCTATCTAGGACTTAATCGAGCCCCATTGTGTTATTTTAGATATCTAAAATTAGTATACCTTAAAAGAGTAACAACTATAATATAAAATCATCCACTCAAATTACAATCCTTTTAATGAGAATTTCTATTATAATTTCATATAATATATTATGATTTTTATGGGATTTTGTGTCTTTTAAGTTAGTTAAAAAAATATCACCACTACAATTAATAATTAATGATAAATTTTATCTAATAATTACAAGGAAAGAGAACTCACTTGATACAAAAAAATTGTTTGTAAAACTACTAAAAACAAAACTCTAATTAAATTGTTTCGTGAAAACATATACCTTAACATTAAAATTATACATTGTTTTAAGATGAAGATGAGGATTTTGAAAAATCCGATTAAATTTCTTCATGAAAACTTATAAATTAACCTAAATACTATACATTGTTTGAGGATAATGATGAGTATCTTGGGGTAGTAAGGTATACATTTAAAGATAATTTTACATGATTTTTTTAATTTTGAATTCACAAAGGAGGAAAGGGAGAGGTTGAGCAAGAAAACATACTCAACATGCAACTAATCAACCATTATGTTAGTAACAAGGCCAACTTCATTGTGATTTCACCCCCATTGACATAGGGATCATGTATATTGGGGTTTATATGTTATTGTAAACCAAGCTAACCAACCAATGTGAACTTAATTTTTCATTAAGAGAGGATTTTTACATTCATAAAAGAACTCCAAGATGCATTAAAAAGGAATATCTGATGGGGTAGTAAGGAATTTATTTAAAGGAAAATTTATAGGATTTCTTGGGATTATGAAGCCACAATGAAGGAAGGGGGAAGGCCAAACAAGCAAACATACTCATCCCAAAAGTAATCAACCTTGATGTTAGTAAGAGGGCCACTTCTATTCGACATCACCCCTATCGACATAAGGATCATGTTATATATTGGGTTTTATATGTTAATGTAGACCAAGCCAACCAATCAATGCATGATTAATTTTTAATGGGATGTGGATATTTAAAGTCATAAAAATGATACCAAGATGGAATGAAGAGACATATCCATCTTGTGAGAGTAAGATATATATTTAGAAGTAATTTTATAAGATTTTTTAGATGATGAAGTCATAGAGGAGGAAGGAGAAAAGTCAAGAAAGAAAACATACTCATATTGCAACTAATTAACCATTATGTTAGTAAGAGGGTCACTTCCATTGTGGTGTAACCCTTATCAACACAAGAATCATGATATATTGGGGTTTATATGTTAACGTGGATTGAGTCAACCAACCAACGTGGGATTAATTTTTAAATTGAAAGAGGAAATTTAGAGTCATAAAAGTAATTTAGAGATGCATTGAAGAGACATATTCAACTTGACGTAGAAAGACATGTATTTAGAGGAAATTTTAGGGTAAAGTTTTGGATTATGATGCAATGAAGGAGGAATGAGGAAGGCCGAATAAACAAACATACTCATCCCACAAATAACCATTATGTACTAACCTATTCATATTTAATTATGTCTTCTAATAGTATTTACACATATATTTTTGAAAAAATAAAACATTAAATACAAATACTTTAAATTAAAAACAAACTTTCATTAATAAAATACAATAATAATCATAACAAATATGGGTAAAAATTTCACAATTCAAAAATACAAAAATTGACTTGTTTTTAGATGGTATGAGAGTTACTTAACAAAATTTTGGTTATTACACAAAAACTACTTTACCAAGTGCTCCACTTCTATGTGTATAAAAGTTATACATTTACATGCTTATTTAAATAGAGTAATATCAAAATCCAAATGTGTTGTGAACTTAATATTTTGACTTCTTATAAAACATTAAATTGTAAATAATGTTTTTGTTTGGTGAGGGCCCATTTATTGGTAATTATTATTTTAGGAATCATAACCATTATTAGCCAATAGGCCTTTCTAAACTAAGTTTTATTGAAAACTTCCCATCATTGTCATCGTCTCCTCTATATTTTTATTCTTTGAAAATTTGATAATTTGAAATGTATTCGAGTTTATGTACATGGAAGAAGTTAAACCGCTTTGATGCAAAGGCATCACTCCAAGGGATAATTTAGGGTTGTTACAATCAATTTTTGCTTGTGTAAGTCTTTAGAGGTCCTAGGTGTCATTTTATTTTGGTTTGGTGAGCTCAAGATTTCAAATTGTAGAGTTTCCTCCAATTTCCATATTTGAAATTTTGAATTTCCCTTTGAGCGAATTTTGGCTTCTTAGGTAGGTGTAGAGGTTTAAAGGTGTATTTCAAACATGTGTTATATTGTTTTGGGTCATGATATGGTCTTTGAGCCTCCCTATGATGTCTTATGGGCTTGTGTAACGCCGTAGTATTCATAAAACCCCTTTCTTAATATGTAACTACACATCTTTTCTCAAGATTTTCATGACCCTAGAGATCATTTATTGGGATAATTCGAGCCAAGGAGCATAACAAGGAGGTTGTAACTATTTTTCTTCATTGATCAATAAAATTAAATGATAATTTGGAGCTCCAAAGTACGTGTGAAAGAAAGAAGACACAATTTGCATTAAGTTTCATTGTTTCAATATTGTATATCACGCTTTTAGATGTTTGCATTATTGTTATTAACAAGAAAGAGATGTAACAGCAGTGAGTACAAGTTTATCTAAGTTAGTTTTCATTAAATATGATGAAGGATCCTTATTGATATGACTGTAATTAATTGTTGGAACCCTCAAAAGTCTATAACAAGGTGTCTTACAAGTACAATCCATATTTTAAGGTAAGTGAAGTCAAGTTTTTAGAAGGAAGCTAAGAACTCGAGTGCATGAATGGAATCATAGTGTGTTCTAGGTTTTAAAATTCCTCAGAGATTTGAATTAAGAAGATAAAGCATTAAAATTTTGTGAAACCCTAAATTGTGTGGTGACCCCCTTTTCCCTTAGGCAGAGCGGGGCATTTAAAGTGTAAGAACGTATTTATAAGGGTCATTATAATCTACCGTAATATTTTCAGTCCCTAAATGTTTGCATATATTTGACCAAAGTTATTTGGAGTCTTGAAACTAATCTAATTCAATTTAGTGGAGAAAAACTCATTCCCGAGCTTGTTTCAAACCCTCACTAGGGTTTATTAATAGTTGTCTAATTAAAGGCCTTATTCACCATATCAAAGGATTAAATACTTAGGAAATCATCTATACAAATCCTTAATCAAGAATCAACAATAATTTTGTAAGTAGATGTCTTCATTGTTAAGGAAACTCGATGAAAAGTACATGCATGTGCATGCCTAAAGAAAACCTAGTTAAGATTGGGGACAATGGATTTTGTGAGAAATTTTCCAAAGGAAGTATATTTGACACTTTTTACTCAAAACCTAAGCTCAAATGGGTACCAAAAATAGTGATTTTTGTAAATTGAGGCTTCCCACCAAACATCATATCTGAAATTTTCTCCTAGACAGGCTAGAAGAGGAGAATAGGCCTAGAAGAAGGATTGTGAAGGAAGAGACATTTTCCAAGGAGTGGAGCCAAAAATTAAGCACACATCTGGAGGATAGAAAGGGGTGTTCAAAAATGGTTTTGTTTGTTTGTGTGACTTATACATTGCTCCAACTTATAACCCACCATATTCCTTGTTCTAAAGAAGCCTAATTGGTATTTTTACAAAAGGTTATTAAACTAACCATTTCTTATGCTTTTAATGAAGTTGATGGTTAAGTTATCCTAGATAAAGGATATTGTGCATGTTTGAAGCATTGGATGAGATATTTGGAGAAAATAGACCAAATTTGCATGTTTTGATGGTTTCCTAACATTGAGAGAAAGAGTCAAATTTAACAAGATAAGCCTAAGTTGAAGTTGTTTGTCCAATCTAACTTGTTGTGAGAGTGTTGGCATGTTTTATGCTCTGCATAATTTTGGTATCGTAGAAGAGGTTAAGAATAAAATTGATAGGAAGAAGATATAAGAGAGAGAGAGAGAGAGAAGAATGAAGAGCATAAATTTGCAAGAAAAGTGAAGATATTGTCAAGATGACATTAAGAAGAGTGGTCAGAGGAGGAAATAGAGAGCATCCAAGGGATTTTGAGTTGGTTTTTATGTTGAGAAACATACAATATATATTAGGAGCATTGGAATTTTCTCGAGAAGAGGGAAAGCATTGGATGAAGACAATGACAAGGAAGAAGAGAAAGAAAGAGAAGCAAAGAGCAATGAGAGAACCAAGATGAAGGACTAGAGGTTATAATACTAAAGGTAGTCATGGGAGAAGGTACTAAGCCAAGGATGAAGGTACCAGAGTATGGTGGAAGCTTGCATCTAGAAGAGATGATAGACTGGATAGAAAAAATGGACAAGTACTTTGATTTTGAGAACATTGCAGAGGATAAAAGGTGAAATTTGCATGTACAAAACTTACAGGGCATGCTACTATTTGGTGGGATTTTTATAAGAGGAAAGAGTAAGTAGAGGCAATGATAAGATCAATAAATGGGACAAGATGGTGGCAAGGCTAAAAGGTAAGTTTATTCCCTCAAACTATAAAACTAGTTTATTCAAAAAGTTGCAAAATTTGAGACAAAGAGAACTAAGTGTGGTTGACTATACTAAAGAGTTTTACAAATTGGCAATGAGATCTAGTCACATAGAGGATGATGCTGAAGAGGTGGCTAGATATGTGAATGGTTTGAGGTTAAATATACATGATGAAATCAGTTTGTTCAATCTAAGAATAGTGGAAGAGGCATACCAAGTAACATTGAAGACGAGAAGATAAATTGTCAAGAAAGAAAACACAATACTTAAGAGGTAGAGGAAGAGGAATGAGAGGAAGAGGTCAGTAGTCAAATAGAGGACAACAACAACATAAAACTAATGAGGAAGAAGTAAGAAAATCACAAACACATAGTACATCTAGAGGTGGATACTCATACAAAGGTAGAGGTGGATTTGGAAGAGGTAGAGATGAATTTACAGGAGATGCTTCAAGTGTAATAAATTTTCTATACATAGGTCATTTGAGTGTCTTGAACATCCACAAGCAAGAAACAGTAGAGATAATGAGGAAAGAAATCATATTGCACATGTAGATGAGGAAGAGAGTGTGGCATCACCATCATTAGTGGAGGAACTAGAAGTAGGTGAAGCATTGATGATGAGAAGAACCTTGATGAATGCAAACAGAAGGAGTGAAGAACTAGTTCAAGAGAAGGACATTGTTCGAGAAAAATATACAAGGAAAAAGGTAAATCCTCAAAACTCATTATTGATAATGGTAGTACTGATAACTTAGTTTCTTCTGAGATGGTTGAGAAGTTAAACTTGAAAATAATGAAGCATCCTCACCCTTATAAGGTGTATTGGGTTTAGAAAGATCATCAAGTATTGGTAAATCAACAATGTTTAGCTATTTTTCAAGTTGGTAGATATCATGATCAGGTTTTATGTGATGTATTTCCCATGGATGCATGTCATCTTCTATTGGGTAGACCATGGAAATTTGATATAAAATCCATCCATGATGGATGGGAAAACACATATACATTTGTGAAGGATGGGGTTAGACATACATTAAATCCATTGAAGGATAGACAAGCATGACATGAAGAGCAATCTAGAGTGATGTTAATGGGAGTGAAATCATTATTTAATTAGGGAGAAGAAATATGTGATGGAGAAAATAGTTAGTACAACTATGAAAAGATGTGGAAGTGGTTGAATGAAGAACAATAATATCATAGGAATATGTAGAGAAATATGAGTGATAAGGGTGAAGGAGGAACATCATATCATAATGAGAATAAGGAAAATGATAAGAAAGTAGAGGAAGTCAAGCAAGGAGTCATCTCAACACATGAGTTGAACATGAAGCAATCAGACCTAGAAGAGAAACAAAACAATCATAAAGTATGCATCAAAACAGTCTAAGGAAGCATAATGTTGCAAGAGAAAGGAGATAACAAAAAGAAGAGGACATGAAGGTCAAACATGAAGGAGATACTCAGGTTTTGCAAACTAATATTGCTTTGAGTGTTGTGTATTCATGTTTGTCACTTGCAAAGGTAAAGAAACAATCAAAGGAGAGTAAATACTTCAAGCAAAGAGTACTCTTTTCCAGTTTTGAAGATGAAATAACTCAAGGAGAGAAAAAGTGAGACACAAAATCTAGTGTACTAGTCAAAGACCATGAAGAACCATCACAATTGACCATGAATCAGGTGTGTAAACTCAATCAAGAAGTGGAAAGGAAAACATATATTCCAATTACATTCAATGGGCTCATGAAGATAATTGATTTAAGGATGGAAAATATTTTAAAATGTGTAGCATAGTTGAGGAAGATGAAACAACCAAGGATATTAGTTGAAATCAGTTTCAAAATCCCATGTGTAATTGGAAGCAAAGAAAGAAGGAGAAAACCAACTTGCAAGAAAAACACTATAAGAAGACTTCTTTTTCCCTTAGGAATATGATGCATGGGCATCACTCCAAGGGATAATTCAGGGTTATTACTATAAATTTTTGGCTTTTGTAAGTCTTTAGAGGTCCTAGGTGTCATTTCATTTTGTCCGTGAGCTCAAGAGGTCAAGATTTCAAATTGTGGAGTTTCCTCCAATTTGCATATTTGAAATTTTGAATTTCCTTTGAGCCAATTTTGGGTTCTTAGGTAGGTGTAGAGGTTTAAAGGTATCTTTCAAGCATGTGTTATATTTTTAGGTCATGATATGGTCTTAGAGCCTCCCTATGATGTCTTATGGGCTCATGTAACTCCTTAGTCTTCATAAAGCTCCTTTCTTGATATGTAACTCCACATCTTTTCTTGATTTACATGACCTTAGAGGTCAGTTATTGGGATAATTCGATCCAAGGGGGATTAAGAAGGAGGTTGTAACTATTTTTCTTCATTGATAAATCAAATGAAATGAGAAGTTTGAGCTCCAAAGTACATGTGAAAGAAAGAAGACACGAACATTTGTTTAAGTTTCATTGTTTCAAGAATGTATATAATAGTTTTAAATGTTTGCATGACTATTATTAACAAGAAAGATATGTAATATGTTAAGAACGAGTTTATCTAAGTTGGTTTGCATTGAATATGATGAAGGATCCTTATTGGTATGATCGTAATTGAGTGTTGGAACCCTCTTTTAGCAAGGTGTCTTGTAAATGTATCTCATAACAGATCTTAAGGTAAGTGAAGTCAAGTTTTGGGAAGGAAGCTATGAAATTAGAGTGCATGAATGAAATCGAGGAGTGTGTTCCATGTTTTAAAATTCCTCTAAGCTTTGAATTAAGAAGATAAAGCATTAAAATTTTGTGAAACCCTAAATGTGTATGACCCCTATTTTCCTTAGGCATAACAAATTTTAAAATACAAGAATGTATTTATAACCTTCATTGTAATCTCTTAATATTTTCAGTCCCTAAATGTGTGCATAGATCTAACCAAGGTGATTTGGAATCTTGAAACTAATCCAATTTGATTTGGTGGAGAAAAATGCATTCTCGGGCTTGTTTCAAAACCCTCACTAGGGTTTATTAATAGTTTTCTTATTGAAGTCATTATTCACCATCTCAAAGTCTTAAATACTTAATAAATAATCTATACAAATCCCTAATAAATAATAAACAAGAATTATATAAGGAAATGTCTTTAGTGTAAAGGAAACTCTTGAAGAAAGCATAATCATGTGCATGCCTAAAGAAGACCTAGTTGCGGTGGGGAAATTGGATTTTGTGAGAAATTTTCCAAAGGAATTATCTTTGACACTTTATAATCAAAACTTAATCTCTAATGGGTACCTAAAATAGTGTTTTTTAGTAAATTGAGGCTTTCCACTAAAATTTATTTTGAAGTTTTCTTCTTGATAAGGCTAGGACCTAAAATAAGGATTGTGAAGGAATAGACATTTTCCAAGAGAGTGGAGCCAAAAAAATAGCATACACATGGAGGATGGAAAAGGGTGTCAAAAATGGTTTTTGTTTGTGTGTGTGACTTTTAGATTGCTCAACCTATAACCCACCATCATCCTTTTTCTAAAGAAGCCAAATCGACATTTTTTGCAAAAGGTGATTAAACTAACCATTTCTTGTGCTTTCAATGACCTTGATGGTTGAGTTAGTGTGGATAAATGATATTGATCATGTTTGAAGCATTTGATAATATATTTTGAGAAAATAGAGAAAATTTCATGTTTTGATGGTTTCTAGCATTGAGAGAAAGAGTCAAATTTTACAAGATAAGCCTAAGTTGAAGTTTTTTTGTCCAATATAACTTGTTGTGAGAGTGTTGGTGTGTTGTATGATTTACATCACGCTTCGTGTCCTGTGACATTTATCCTCATCATGATCCCATTCTTTCCATTTAGATTGTAATTAAAATGAAATTGTTCTAGCTATGAGCACGAGATTCTGGAAACAGAAAGGGAATGCCTAAGTTGGATGGATAAATTGTCTCCGAAGTATGTGATATATGTGGAATTTGTAAGTGTTGATATTTTGAACTAGAGACAGTTAGATGAATTTTCTATGGGATTAGAAGCTATTAGTAGACCATTTATGTGGGTTTTACGGTCTGATCTGTTGAATGGAAAGGATGCGGTGTTCCCATCAAGATTCGAGAGAATGCAACATAGACGTAGGGTGTTCTATATCTTGGTCTCCGCAATTAGCATTATTATCTCGTCTTAGTGTCACTTGCTTCATCACACACTTTGGATGGAATTCAACCATGGAAATCATTTTCATGGACGTGTCAATGTTATGTTGGCCTTATTTTGTAGACCAGTTCATTAATCGCTCTTTCGTGGTAGATGAATGGAGAGTCGGGCTGGCTTTGAATGCAAACAAAGAAGGGATTATAGAAAAGAGTGAGGTAGAAGAGCTAGTGGATAGGTTATTAGGTAGGAATGAAGGTGTCGAGATTGGGAAAAAATGAGTAATCTCAACAATATTGCAAGGGATGTAGTGAAGGAAGGAGGATCCTCCTATATCAACTTCAAAAATTTTGAAGACGTCATCAAAAGCAATTGATTACACATTGATTGGTGTGAGTTTTCATGTTGTTTCCTTGAATAAGTTGGTGTAACTTTGTACATTTGTTTCAATCTTAGTTGTTATCTCATTTGAGTTTATCCAACCCCTATTACCTTTATTAGAGAAAGTCGGGTTTTCGGGTTTCACCAACAGGTCAACATGTGTTTTGAATGCTTTATGTCTTGTGTTTCCCGAAACCCGAAACCCGCTTCAAGTGAGTCGAGTCGGGTTTTCGACCTTCGCACATCGGAACATGCCTTATCCAAAGCATGTTTTGTGTCGCCTGTCTCCCGATACCCGAAGTCCGATTTAGTCCTTCATGTCGGGTTTTCGAACTTTGGAGCATCTAAACATCTCATGCTTTGTGTCAATTGTTTCCCGCGACCCGAAACCCGAATTACTCTACACACCTTCGTGTCGGGTTTTCGGACCTCCCGAGCATGCTGACATGGCGTTAATGTCGAGTTGTCGGGTGAGTTGGCACGTGCCAGCCGAGGTGTATTAATTGCAAATTTTCTTATAAATATGTGGATTTACACGTCATTTTCACCGACGTGTTTATTTTTAACTCGTGGATTTTCGTACATGCTCTTCCAACCTCGAAACCCAAAAGCTCACCTGTGCCCGATCAATCACCTGCTTTCGATCTTTCCTTTCTCTCGTTGAAGGTATTTCTCTCCATTCTTTGTTCCTAGTTTTTATGGATTGATCATGTATGGTTCTTCTCATTTTCTTACCGGGTTTTGTGGGATTTTTATTCTTCTTCTTTCTTTGAGTTGTTTTCTAAACGGGTTTAGGTTTTAGGGTCTATCTTCTTCAAATTACCACTTGGTGTTATTTCCTTAAATTTTCTTAATCAAAATGTGCTTGGTACATGAATGGTAAAAAGAGATTGCATGTTTGAAATTCAACAAAAACCCTGTTTTTCTTTCTCGGGTTTTGAAGGGTGTTGTGCAAAGGTGTCAAAGACCCGAAGTATATCAAGGTTTGGCGTGTCGACTTTCCAGAGTTTCCACATCATCACAAGTGTCGACTTTCCAGAGTTTCCGACATCATCACAAGTGCGACTTTCCAGAGTTTCCGACATCATCACAAGTTTTCGACATTCTGCAGCACATCCTCAACGCATCGGGTTTCTCGATTCCCCGACATACTCCTCAAGGTGTCGACTCTTCCGTTCTTCCGACATATCCAAAGAGGTCGATTTTTCACAAAGCAAAGCACATCCCCGATCTTCAAACTTTCTTCCTTCGACATCCTTCATGTCGGACCCTGGTCCATCTCAAGAAAAGACTGAGAAGTCAGGAAGAATGAAATACAAGTTTAGAAAGGTGGAGTCTCCATCATATATTGATTGCAACTACGACATCCGAGATATAGAGCTCAGGAATATAGATATTGAAGATTTCTGGAGTAGGGTAAGGAGTTCCTCCCAAACTCCGTGGATGAAAGCGATAGCCGATAGTGGCTTACCCTCGCAGCCGGGTTTTCCCATGGCCGCCAAAGCCCTCGAATTCATTTTGGCCTCGTGCCTCCAGCTTATGACTCGGCTTCTCGCTCTGTGAGAAGTCAGCAGAGAAGTAGTGATCAAATCGATGAGGTTACTTTGATGACCTCCTCAAACTGCCCAATTTTGAAGAGTATGGAGAGTTGGACATCAAGTCAGCTCAGAAAGCCTGGGATAACGATCAGAAAATTGTATCAAGCATGTAAATAAGAAGTTCCTGATCAAGGCCAAACCGGCTATCTCCAGATTTCCAAGACTTATCCCCAGGAGTGATTTCATCCAAGAGATCAATGACATCATCACTTTGTTGAGTCGGGTTTTTGGTTTACCCGAATCAAATGTGTTCCAAGGGTGGATGTATCAATTCATGATCACCATCAAGAAGAATCAACAAGGGATTGACTGGGGCACTCTCATTAGTAATGAGATAGATTCCCAACTGACAACAGTCTTGTCCACAGGGAAATTTTATATGTCTTCATATGTCACATATATGCAGCAATGATCGATGAGGAACTATCCCGATTGATACTAAGGGAAGCAGGATGGGAGTCATGTGTATCAATACTTCCTCAACTCGACAAGAAGGGATCCCAAGATCAATTCGTATGGGTGAATGACGCCTTCTTCTATGAAAACATCTCGCAGCTAAACCCTGAATTGAGGAAGACAAGAGTCTCAGATGAGGCTTGGGCTGAAGTTTCCAAATGGGGATGTGTCTTCTTACAGTTCAAGAAGTTCACATATCTACGGGTGGTCATGTACTCGGGGGATCCTTTTCGCCTGCCCCGATATCCAGGAGATAAACTGATATTGATGGAATTGGTTAGGCAGCTGTTGGATTTCCATAAATTCCAACAAAGTAAACATAAGGCTGTTGTATCCTTCCCAATTTCTATTGGGAGATACACTTGCTCAACAGTGGTGAAGGCTAAAAATGTTATCCATGAGCTTCAGGACAAGTTGAGGAAGCATATGAAACCTCGAGATGGTTTTGACATCCGAGGAGTGCTCAGGGCGTATGGAACCCTGCATCTGCACAGGCCAAACATAGAGGATATTTGGATTGATCTGCGTAATGAGGTTGCTGTTCACAGAAAGGATAATAGCAGATTGACAATTGCTGAGATTCAAACACTTGAGCTTGCTGATTTACCCGAAGGTACCAGTGATAATGAAAGTGTTTTGGATCTTTCCTATGATGGACTAAATGAAGATCAATATGTTTTCCCACCTATTGATTGGTCAATCAGTGAAAAAGCCTCCATTACAGATAGGTCGGCTCCAATTCTTGCACGCACCAAAGCATGGCTCTCCTCTTGGGGAATGAATTTTAAAGATGATAAGTTTTCAAAGTTGGCTGCTTCAGAGGCGGGGCCCTCCAAAAAGGAAAAGGACAAAAAATCTTCTAGGGGGCCTATAAAGGTCAAGATTGTCAAAAAGAGGAAAGAAAGAGAAATCTCTTCAATTGTTTCTCCAAATTGAAATGGTGAATGTGCCAATCAATCACCAACACCACCGTAAATAGGAGAAATTACTTTGGAAGGAGAAGGAAGCCACCTCTCTGTTTCACCATTTGCTGATTGCTCAACCGAAGAGACCTTATCTCTCGTATCCAAGGCTTTGAGTCTCGAATCAGTGCCTCTTTCCTCACAACCACTCCTACCTCCTTATTCTCCATCAACTTCTTCAAAGAATGGCCAATTTTTCTCGACTTTCACCCTCTCTCTCGGGACCCAAGTGATCACCAACACGCCCCCCGTGCCTCTTTTTATCGGATCTACTACCACGTTGGTAACTATTCCTCCTCCACTAGTAGAATCTTCTCCCCTTGAGAGTATGATACCAGCTTCTGCAACCGTGGCAACTCCCTCTGATACGCCGCAATGGCTACTCGAGCAAACTCTGAGGAAGAGGAAGGTGATTGTGCCCCTACCAGCCTTTTTGATTTCAGCTCACTCAAGGCTCCTACTGCTAAATCAGGCAAGAAACCCAAAACAGTTTCAAGGGTTTTGTGGACGCTTCAGAGATAAGTTCACAGAGATAGCCACTCCCGCGACTCGACAAAACTAAAGAGGACATAACAAATTCTCCGATTATCGATAACCAGGTGGCTCTAGGAAGAGTGACAAAGAAAGGGGCGCAACAAGATGCGCGGATGCCACAAACGTGTTGCAGCCGTGTCAAAGAAAAAAAAAGACAACAGAGATGAGCTTAAAGGAAAAGTGGAGCAGCTGACTGAGGTTTTGCTTAAACTCTCAAAACCCTCAATCCATACCATCTTCTTCTCGTCCCTCGCCGGATTCGATTTCTCATCAGTACCTACAATTGAGAAGATTGCTAAAAAAGGAAGAGTGGTCGATGAATGGATCCAAAGGTTACTCCAACAGGGGAAGGAGGTGATACAAGACGTTGTGAAAGTTCATCAATCTGTGGGGGATATTCAGAAGGATGGAGAGAAGATGGATGATGAGTTTTCTCAAGAAATTGGACATCTTGATTTGACTTATGAAGCTCTCCAAGTATTAAAGCAAATACCAGCACATCTCTTGGTAGAAGAAGGCGTTATCCCACATACGGATAAGCATTTTCAGCTGACTAAAGCCATCAGGTTCAGGGTGAGGATTCTCAACGAAGCCTGCGCTAAGTTGAGAGAATCAAGGGATAAATTGATTGATGGAAAAAGTGATTTGGAAGAAGAGTTGCTGAAGATTTGTCCAAAGGTGTCACTTGGAACTCAGTATCCTATCAAGATGATCTTTTCAAACAAGTCCAAGAGTCTGCTCAAAGATGAACCAACGCACGGATTTGGTATTGAGATCATTGATCGATTTGTAAGAATTGAACATTCTTTTTGAGGCCTTGAGAAAGCTCAAGCAAAAGATTGAAAAAGCTTCCTGGCGGTGCTAGTGATATCCATGAAACCCGTGAAATTTGGAATGATCATTCTACTCGCACTGATTTAAAATGAAATGCAAGGCATAATTCAAGGTTCCAAGAATTTCGAACAAACAGTGCAAATGCTGAGGAAGAGAAAGATGAAGGAGCGAAAGATGATGATTCAGACAATGATGTTTCATGTCATTTCAATCTTGAAATTGACATGTCTTTTTCATTTCTGTTTCATCATGTAGAAGCAAATTTTGACTTGGTCTCCTCGTGAGAGGATCAAGCAAAATAGAACACTTTTTTAAAGAACACTATTTTCTAGGATTTATCCTATTTTCTCTCATTCCCTTTTATTATAAATAAGGGATGCTTATGCATTCCAAAGGGTCGAGATTTTTGTAATATTCGTGAGCTATTGAAAGAAGAAAACTTTGTGTTTTCGCTTCAATCATTTCAAAGAATAGGAGTTGATATTATTTTACAAACTTTGTGTTGTGGGATATATCTTTCTTAAGACATTGTTCTTACGTTCATGATCTTAAGCTATTCTTTTCAGATAGATCTTATTGTTTCTAATCATCTCGTACATTATATTTATGATCTAAAGCTCGTATGATTATTTCGTGCTCACGTTTTTACTCGAAAGAAAATACGTTTCTCTCATTTCCTTTCCATTGTGCTTCTTTCATCAGTAATAGTTTCTAACCCCATTCATTTACGAAAGCAATACCTTTGAATCGTGTGAATGCGGATTTCGGATTCTATCCCAACCCCCAATGGTTAGATTAGTGTGAATACCGTATATTGTTTTCACTATGTTTTAGATTAGTAGCAAGCAGCCACCTCACTTTTTGAGGAGGGATTTAATCCCATATACCGTGGTCAACCTCATATTTTGGGTTGACAAAATATCCAACCAACAGCTTTTGGTGACTCCACTGGGAATACGGATTTATAGTATAAAGCTTATCCTCTTGGTGTCCGCGACTCCAGATTTGCCTTATTTTTAAAGGTCTCTTTCCCAGCCAAGCTGGCCAGAAGATCTTCACTGGTCCCGCCGAGCCCAAGGTGAAATTGACCCACTCTTTGAGTTGCTACAACAACAGACAATTTCAGCCTCGTCTCCCAACAAAGATTGTTTCTAACCGAACCAAGTTCTTCACCTGCTCGAGACACCGATCCCCGTGGAACGGGAAGCATCTCGCAACTTGTCGTGCATTACTCTTTGTCCGATACTCGATCCCTATACGTACTCTTTTTTTCGTAGGATGGCAAGGCAACCTCGTGCCTTGGGGTGCAGCTTATTGGTCCTCTTTCTTTAACTCCACCATCGCATGAGTTACCACATGGATCACGTAAAAACATTCCCAAATTTAATGGGGATGGGAAGCAAGATCCCGATGAACACGCTGCATCTTTCTTTGTAGCGCGGTGCGTTCTTGAGTAGCTCACGAAGATGTTTCGTGTGACTTTTTGTTGAGACGTTGCATGGTGCAAAGCAAATCAATGGTTTTATCATCTTCCAAATGCATGCATCACAAACTGACTACCATGCGACTAAGTTCAAGCACGTTTCAAACCAGCCAAAGATTCTCATGCCTTGTTAGCTCAACTTACTCATATGAAGAAGGAATCTCATGAACCCATGCGGACTTTGTGGCCAAGTTTAATAAACTCGATTCGAAGATTCCGAGAGGTAGCTGCTTCCAACTCCGAAAATCAGAAATGCTTCTTCATTAATGCTCAACCTCCCGATGTGAGCTTTTATTAAGAAGGTCGGTTATCCCAAATTTGGATGTTGCTCACCAACAAATTTATCAAATAGAGGATGATCTCATTTTGGCCGGAAGGATCAAGAAGGACATACCCAAACTCAAAATCAAGGTTCTTCTCAAGGTAATACCGATCCTATGTTTCGAAAATGGCTAATGATTTGATTGCTTTAAAAAAGCAAATGTCTCAACAGGTGAACAATGTTCCGTATTGGGATATCCCTAGACGGAATTTCAATAACAACAATGGTGCACCTGCAAGGGATAGGCCGCGATTAACTCCTGCTCAACCGAGGCTAGCAATCAAGCTCCTCCTATCAATGCAGAAGAGAAATAGTTGAAGAAGATGAAGAACCAAGAACAAGATTCTCATGGAGGCTTTCAAGCTTCAGGATATGCCGATGAGTCTTATGATGATTCGCCGGTGACTCCAGCATTGGGTATTTGGAATACGATGAAGATGAATGTGCACCAGATGGTCAGTCATTTGCTGTCTTCACTCGATCCCAATCTCAGAATCCCAGAAAACCTCTTGAAAACACTAAGGAGAAGAATAAGGAACCTCCCATAGCCATAGTTAAAAGAGGTACTCCTATTTCAAAGACAAACCGAAAGAGAGGTCACCAAAAAGGCAATCGCTCCTTATTCTCCTTCTCCTAAGATCGCCCCAAGACCAAGCTCATGTGATCGAACTCGAGCCTACCATCACCCCTTCTTATACTACGCTTTTGACATTGTTGACCATGCAAAGAGAACCAAAATCCAAATGTCGGAAGCAGTAATACCTTCACCAAATCCTCGAATAGCTTCAAAACTTGCCAAATTTATCAGAAGTAAAGCGGCTGTTCCATCACCTTCAAAAGGTCTCCTTCCAAATCCTACTAAAATCCCACCTCAGAACAATCTGACCTCTGCTTCTTCTTCGGGAAAGATTGAACCATTTTATTTGTCTTTACTTATAAATGGGTTTAAACTCAGCAATTGCATCATCGACTCAGGGGCCTCCGACAATGTTATGCCCTCAAAAGTAGCCCATGCTCTTGGGCTTACTTTGACTAAGTCATATGGATGGTGTTACTCTATGGAAACCAAACAAGTTCCTTTGATTGGTCAAATCAAAGATGCACAGTTCGCATTTGTTGCTTTCCCAGAAAAGAGAGTGAAAATGACCATTCTAGTTGCTGACATCCCTGCAGCTTACGGTATCCTCTTGGGTAGGGGTTTTTGTAAAGATGTCAGAGGAGAGATTAGCATGGATTGGACCAAAGCCAAGATCCCAATCAATGGGGTTCATCAGGTTCTCCATCCTGAACCGCAGGCGAGGTATTTGGTAACTAAATCAGATGATCCTAAAGCTCAAATTCTTTTCGAAGATGCTAGCTTTGGAAATTATTTCATGACTTCAGAGATACCCACTGTAGATGTCGAGGAAGAAGATCCTAATGCTATTTGACCCTCGAATTCGATGGTAGCTGCTCAACCACCAGATCAGGCGCTGGTGTTGTTCTCATATCTCCTAATTCAGAAATTTTCCCATCAGCTTACAAGTTGCAATTTGATAATACTAACAACACGGCTGAATATGAAGCCCTGTTATTAGGATTAGAAATGGCCAGACAGAAGGGAATCCGAAATCTCAAAGTCCAAGGGGATGCGGAGCTGATTGTCAACCAGGTCCGGGGAATCTATCAGGTGAAAAATGATCGCTTGAGACATTACAGGAACAAAGTTTGGGATAGTATAGAATGCTTTGATGCATTTTCTATTAAGGCAGTTTTGAGAGATTATAATGACAAGGCTGATTCTTTAGCCGTGTCTGCATCCCTCCTTCTTCCTCATCCTCATTTCAAGCAAGATACATACTCCATCGAGATTGTGTACCGTCCCAGTATCCCAGATAATGCAACTCACTGGCAAGTGTTCAATGATGATCAACAGGTGTTAGCTTTTCTAGAAAAGGCTGACAATTTCAGTGAGTTATACTTTGAAGGTTCTGAATCAGCCTTCCGTGAAACTATCTCAGATCCATATCAAGAGGTTGATGGTGAGTTTATTCAGCTTAAAGGCAACAAGATACCAAAAGGTTTGGTTTCTTTGGAGGGTTTGTTTGATAAGCATGATCGCTTTATTCAAAACAAAAGGCAAGTCAAGGAGCTTCTTCTCTCGAAGGTAGATCAAATCAATCTAGGTTCGTCCGATCAACCTCGATGGTGAATATTGGGAAATGTTGTTCTCCTCAAGAAAAGCAAGATTCACTTCACTTCTGAAGAGATACATGGATGTGTTGGCCTGGTCTTATGCAGATTTAAAATCCTTCAAACCCAAAGACGTACAGCACAGTATTCCTTTGAAACCTGATGTGAAGCCGTATAGGCAAAAGCAAAGACATTATAATCCCAAGATCTCAGGGACTATCCTCAGGAAATTCAGAAGATGTTGGATGCCAGGATTATTTTTCCAATCCATCACTCCACTTGGGTTGCTAACATCATCCCTGTTAGGAAGAAGAACGGCGAAATCCGAATCTGTGTTGACTTCCTGAACCTGAATCAGTCCTTGCTGAAGGATAACTATCCCTTGCCTATCATGGATCAGGTATTACAAACTGTTACCGGATCTGAAATGTTATCCATGCTCGATGGATTTTCAGGATATAATCAAGTTGAGGTAACTACGGAAGATCAACACAAGACGGCCTTCACAACCCCATGGGGTACCTTTGCTTACAGGAGGATGCCTTTCAGCTTGATCAATGCCGGAGCTACCTTTCAGAGAGCTATGGACTTGGCATTCAGAGACCTGATGGGCAAGGTCATAGTTGTGTATTTAGATGACTTGACCATTTTCTCTAAAAAACGGAGTGATCATTATGATCATTTGGAGCAGGTTCTTTTGAGATGCAGGCGTCACGGGATTTCATTGAATCCCAAGAAGTCTATGTTCGGGGTGACCGAAGGAAAATTGTTGGGTCATATCGTGACTAGAGAAGGAACAAAAATTGACCCAGAAAGGGTAAAGGCCATTCAGAGCCTTACCCTACCCACAAGTAAAACTGGAGTTCACTCTTTCTTCGAAAGGTTAATTTCCTAAGAAGGTTTGTACCTGATTTCACTGACAAAACCAAGGATATCCTTGGGATGATGAAAGGCAAAGTTCCATTTCGATGGAGTACATAAGGGAAGCTTGCATTCAAAGAAATCAAAAGGGCAGTTGCTTGCGCTCCTATCCTAGTATGTCCAGACTTCAAGAAAGATTTCATCATGTACAGCCACGCCTCGCTCACACAAGGTCACCATCCCGATGCAGAAAATAGGGGAAAGCATCAAGCTCCCATCGCATTTATGAGCTGCCCATCAAGGAGCATGAATTGAGATGTCTCAAATTGAAAAGCATGCTTATGCGGTGGTACGAGCAAGTGAAGCATTTCAGTACTATGTGCTAAATTCCCATACTCGCTCTCATTCCCCGACACTCGCCGTTAAATCCATTTTGACTCAACAAGAGCTGGGAGTCAACGAGGTACCTGGATAGCTAAAGTTCAGAGTACGACTTGACATCGACCTACCAAGTTGGTACGAGGAAGGGGCCTGTGCCAATTGATTGCAGAAAATCATGTTGAGGCAGAATGTGAAAAGACTCAAGATGCTTCTTCAGAGCTGCCCTTGGTGCTTTTCGTGAGTACAACTGATGAATGGTACACGGATATTGCTTTCTTCCTAACTTATGGTGAATGCCCCCCGCATTTAAGCCATAAGGAGAAGAGGACAGTCAAGTTGAGATCTGTAAAATACCTTTTGTGGAATAACGGAATATACAAGAAAGGTATTGATGGTGTCTTCCTGCATTGTGTTGATAAATCACAACAGGTAAAGTTGTTAGAATCCTTCCATAGCCTAGCATGCGGAGGACATTTTTCATCTTCTGTAATAGCTTATAAGATCCTGCGTGGGCTAGGTACTATTGGCCTACTCTCTTTCGAGATTCAGCAGAATGGGTGTCAAAGTGTGAAGCTTGTCAACATTTCGTTGGTCATCCCAAGTTAGCAGCTCTTCCCCTGAAGCCCGTAGTGATTGAAGAACCTTTTCACCAGTGGGGAATTGATTTCATTGGAACATTGAATCCTTCCTCCAAAGCCGCTGACACAATTACGTGCCGATCGCTACATGACTATTTTACCAAGTGGGTAGAAGTCGCACCAATCAAGCAAGCAACCTCTCAAGTCATTTTGCAAGTTCCTTAAAGAAAATATAATTGTCAGATTCGGTGTGCCTCATAAGATTGTAGCTGATAATGCCTCTAATTTCTCGTCGCATGAGTTGATAGAATTTTTCTATGGATTCGCATCACCCTGGCTCACTCATCTGATTATTATCCCCAAGGCAATGGGCAAGCTGAATCCAGCAACAAGAACCTGGTTACCATAATTAGAAAACTAGTAGATGAAAACCAGAGGACATGGCACAAAGCATTATATGATGCATTGTGGGCTGATCGAATTACCCCAAAGCGAGCTATAGGAATGTCCCCTTTCCAAGTACTATACGGATTGATGCTGAGATCCCTATTTCAAGAGAGATTTGCACTTTACAGCTGCAAAAGCAAATAAGATACGGCCTTTCAAAATTCTATTGAGAAGAGGGTTATGTACCTAGCCAGGCTAGAAGAGGAACGAAGCAAGGTGGTTGATCGCATCGCAGATCATCAGAGCAGAGTGAAGACAATTTTTGACAAGAAATCAAAGCAGCGTAATTTCCAGATTGGAGACCTGGTGTTGCTTTGGGATAAGAGGAGGGAACAAAAAGGAATGCACGGAAGTTCGATTCTTTGTGGAAAGGGCCTTTCAAGATCCATGAGCTGAATGGTGAAAATAGTTTCCTTCTATCATATCTGGATGGAGGGTTACTCCCTTTACCTTTTAGCGGACAACATCTAAAGTTGTTCCATCACTAATGCAAGATGTTCTCTTGCATTGTACATACTTTACTTTTTGTTGTGTGTTTGCTTTTGGTTTTCTTTCTTTCTTCGCTTTTGTTTTGTTTTGGTTTTCTTCTTTCGACTCCGTAGCCCAATGGATAAGACCAGAGATTCTCGAGTTCTCTTCCTTTGGTATTACAAAGAAGTCCTCACTGAGCTAGCTATGTTATCTCGCTTTTGAGTTTACTCCAAACTATCGATAACCCCTACGAAATTTTTAAAGCTGGTTTTGCAAAATTACCTTTATTAGAGAAAGTCGGGTTTTCAGGTTTCACCAACAGGTCAACATGTGTTTTGATGCTTTATGTCTTGTGTTTCCCAAACCCAAACCCGCTTCAAGTGAGTCGAGTCGGGTTTTCGACCTTCGCGATCGGAACATGCCTTATCCAAACATGTTTTGTGTCACCCGCCTCCCGATACCCAAGTCCGATTTAGTCCTTCATGTCGGGTTTTCGAACTTTGAAGCATCTAAACATCTCATGCTTTGGTCAATTGTTTCCCGCAACCCAAACCCGAATTACTCTACACACCTTTGTGTCGGGTTTTCGACCTCCCCCAGCATGCCGACATGGCGTTATGTCGAGTTTGTCGGGTGAGTTGGCACGCGCTGCCCGAGAGTGTATTAATTGCAAATTTTCTTATAAATATGCGGATTTACACGCCATTTTCACCGACGTGTTTTTAACTCGTGGATTTTCGCACATGCTCTTCCAACCTCGAAACCCGAAAGCTCACCATGCCCGATCAATCACCTATTTTCGATCTTTCCTTTCTCTCGTCAAGGTATTTCTCTCCCATTCTTTGTTCCTAGTTTTTATGGATTGATTGCGCTGGGATTCTTCTCATTTTCTTACCGGGTTTTGTGGGATTTTTATTCTTCTTCTTTCTTGAGTTGTTTTCTAAACGGGTTTAGGTTTTAGGGTCTATTTCTTCAAATTACCACTTGTGTTATTTCCTCAAATTTTCTTGTAATCAAAATGTGCTTGGTACATGAATGGTAAAAAGAGATTGCATGTTTGAAATTCAACAAAAACCCTGTTTTTCTCTCTCGGTTTTGAAGGGTGTTGTGCAAAAGGTCAAAGACCCGAAGTATATTTGGAAGGTTTGGCGTGTCGGACTTTCCAGAGTTTCCGACATCATCACAAGTGCAACTTTCTTTTCCACATCATCATCAAAGTTCCGAATTTCAAGAGTTTCCGACATCTCAAAGTGCTGACATCAAACAAGTGGGTTTTCCAGAGTTTCGACATTCTCAAGCATCGGGTTTTCTCGATTTCCGACATCCTCCTCAAAGGTGTCGACTCTTCCGTCTTCCCGACATCTCCAAAGAGGTCGATTTTTTTCACAATGTGCGACATCCCCTGATCTTCGAAACTTTCTTCCTTCGACATCCTTCATGTCGGACCCTGGTCCATCTCAAGAAAAGACTGAGAAGTCAGGAAGAATGAAATACAAGTTTAGAAAGGTGGAGTCTCCATCATATATTGATTGCAACTATGACATCCGAGATACAGAGCTCGGGAATATAGATATTGAAGATTTCTGGAGTAGGGTAAGGAGTTCCTCCCAAACTCCGTGGATGAAAGCGATAGCCGATAGTGGCTTACCCTTGCAGCTGGGTTTTCCCATGGCCGCCAAAGCCCCTCCGAATTCATCTTGGCCTGTGCCTCCAGTTATGACTCGGCTTCTCGTTCTGTGAGAAGTCAGGCAGGTGAAGTAGTGATCAAATTGGATGGAGGATACTTTGATGACCTCCTCAAACTGCCCAATTTTGAAGAGTATGGAGAGTCGACATCAAGTCACCTCGTAAAGCCCGGGATAACGATCAGAAAATCAGATCAAGCATGTAAATAAGAAGTTCCCGATCAAGGCCAAACCGCTATCTCCGATTCCCAAGACTTATCCCCAGTGAGTGATTTCATCCAAGAGATCAATGACATCATCACTTTGTTGAGTCGGGTTTTTGGTTTACCCAATCAAATGTGTTCCAAGGGTGGATGTATCAATTCATGATCACCATCAAGAAGAATCAACAAGGGGATTGATCGGGGCACTCTCATTAGTAATGAGATAGATTCCCAACCGACAACAGCCTTGTCCACAGGAAATTTTTATATGTCTTCATATGTCACATATGCAATGCGGGATGAGGAACTATCCCGGATTGATACTAAGGGAAGCAGATGGGGAGTCATGTGTATCAATACTTCCTCAACCGACAAGGAAGGGATCCCAAGATCAATTCGTAAGGGTGAATGACGCCTTCTTCTATGAAAACATCTGCAGCTAAACCCTAAATTGAGGAAGACAAGAGTCTCGATGAGGCTCGGGCTGAAGTTTCCAAATGGGGATGTGTCTTCTTACAATTCAAGAAGTTCACATATCTTCGGTGGTCATGTACTGGGGATCCTTTTCACCTCTACCCCCGATATCCAGGGATAAACCGATATTGATGGAATTGTTAGGCAAATGTTGGATTTCCATAAATTCCAACAAAGTAAACATAAGGTTGTCAGTATCCTTCCCAATTTCTATCGGGAGATACACTTGCTCAACAAAGGTGAAGGCTAAAAATGTTATCCATGAGCTTCAGACAAGTTGAGAAGCATATGAAGCCTCGAGATGGGTTTTGACATCCGAGGAGTGCTCAGTGCGTGGGAACCCTCGCATCTCGCACAAAGCCAAACATAGAGGATATTTGGATTGATCTGCGTAATGAGGTTGCTGTTCGTAGAAAGGATAATAGCAGATTGACAATTGCTGAGATTCAAACACTTGAGCTTGCTGATTTACCCGAAGGTACCAGTGACAATGAAAGTGTTTTGGATCTTTCCTATGATGGACTAAATGAAGATCAATATGTTTTCCCACCTATTGATTGGTCAATCAGTGAAAAAGCCTCCATTACAGATAGGTCGGCTCCAATTCTTGCTCACGCACCAAAGCATGGCTCTCCTCTTGGGGAATGAATTTTAAAGATGATAAGTTTTCAAAGTTGGTTGCTTCAGAGGTGGGGCCCTCCAAAAAGGAAAAGGACAGAAAATCTTCTAGGGGGCCTATAAAGGTCAAGATTGTCAAAAAGAGGAAAGAAAGAGAAATCTCTTCAATTGTTTCTCCAGTTGAAACGGTGAATGTGCCAGAATCACCAACACCACCAGAAATAGGAGAAATTACTTTGGAAGGAGAAGGAAGCCAGCCTCTGGTTTCACCATTTGTTGATTGCTCAACTGAAGAGACTTTATCTCTTGCATCCAAGGCTTTGGAGTCTGAATCTGTGCCTCTTTCCTCACAACCACTCCTACCTCCTTATTCTCCATCAACTTCTTCAGTAATGGCCAATATTTTCTCTGGACTTTCACCCCTCTCTGCTGGGACCCAAGTGATCACCAACACGCCCCCTCCTGTGCCTCTTTTTATTGGATCTACTACCACGTTGGTAACTATTCCTCCTCCACTAGTAGAATCTTCTCCCCTTGAGAGTATGATACCAGCTTCTACAACCGTGGCAACTCCCTCTGATACGCCGCAATGGCTACTCGAGAAAACTCCGAGGAAGAGGAAGGTGATTGTGCCCCTACCAGCCTTTGATTTCAGCTCACTCAAGGCTCCTACTGCTAAATCAAGCAAGAAACCCAAAATAGTTTCAAGGGTTTTGGTGGACGCTTCAGGAGATAAGTTCACAGAGATAGCCACTCCCGCGACTGACAAAACTAAAGAGGACATAACAGCCTCTGATTATCAGATAACCAGGGTGGCTCTAGGAAGAGTGACAGCAGAAGGGGCGCAACAAGATGCGCGGGATGCCACAAACGTGTCAGCGCCGTAAGTTGAAAGAAACAAAAGACAACAGAGATGAGCTTAAAGGAAAAGTGGAGCAATGACGAGGTTTTGCTTAAACTCTCAAAACCCTCAATCCATACCATCTTCTTCTCGTCCCCTGCCGGATTCGATTTCTCATCGCACTCTACAATTGAGAAGATTGCTAAAAAGGAAGAGTGGTCGATGAATGGATCCAAAGGTTACTCCAACAGGGGAAGGAGGTGATACAAGACGTTGTGAAAGTTCATCAATCTATGGGGGATATTCAGAAGGATGGAGAGAAGATGGATGATGAGTTTTCTCAAGAAATCGACATCTTGATTTGACTTATGAAGCTCTCCAAGTATTAAAGCAAATACCAAAGACATCTCTTGGTAGAAGAAGGCGTTATCCCACATACGGATAAGCATTTTCAGCCGACTAAAGCCATCAAAGTTCAGGTGAGGATTCTCAACGAAGCCTCGCGCTAAGTTGAGAGAATCAAGGGATAAATTGATTGATGGAAAAAGTGATTTGGAAGAAGAGTTGCAAGATTTGTCCAAAGGTGTCAGTTGGAAACTCAGGTGTCCTATCAGCAGATGATCTTTTCAAACAAGTCCAAGAGTCTGTTCAGCATGAACCAACGCACGGATTTGGTATTGAGATCATTGATCGATTTGTAAGAATTGAACATTCTTTTGAGGCCTTGAGAAAGCTCAGCAAAAGATTGAAAAAGCTTCCTAAAAGCTAGTGATATCCATGAAACCTGCGAAATTTGGAATGATCATTCTACTGCACCTGACGAAAATGAAATGCAAGGCATAATTCGAAGGTTCCAAGAATTTTGAAACAAACAGGTGCAGCTGGAGGAAGAGAAAGATGAAGGAGCGAAAGATGATGATTCAGACTAATTCTTGATGTTTCATGTCATTTCAATCTTGAAATTGACATGTCTTTTTCATTTCTGTTTCATCATGTAGGAAGCAAATTTTGACTTGGTCTCCTGCGTGAGGATCAAGCAAAATAGAACACTGTTTAAAGAACACTATTTTCTGGGATTTATCCTATTTTCTCTCGTTCCCTTTTATTATAAATAAGGGATGCTTATGCATTCCAAAGGGTCGAGATTTTTGTAATATTCGGAGCTATTGGAAAGAAGAAAAACTTTGTGTTTTCGTTCAATCATTTCGAAGAATAGAAGTTGATATTATTTTACAAACTTTGTGTTGTGGGATATATCTGTCTTAAGACATTGTTCTTACGTTCATGATCTTAAGCTATTCTTTTCGTATAAGATCTTATTGTTTCTAATCATCTCGTACATTATATTTATGATCTAAAGCTCGTATGATTATTTCGTGCTCATGCTTACTCGAAAGAAAATACGTTTCTCATTTCCTTTCCATTGTGCTTCTTTCATTGTAATAGTTTCTAACCCCATTCATTTATGAAAGCATACCTTTGAATCGTGTGAATGCGGATTTCGGGATTCTATCCCAACCCCCAATGGTTAGATTAGTGTGAATACTGTATATATTGTTTTCACTGTGTTTTAGATTAGTAGCAAGCAGCAAAAGCCTCACCTGCTTTGAGGAGGGATTTAATCCCATATACAACCTATATTTTGGGTTGACAAAATATCCAACCAACAATGTCAACTCATCATAGAACATTTATTCATTTGAGTACTATGAATTGGCGCTCATAAGGTATATATCGCAACTCTATCCTATCACAAATTAATGATCACATGAAAATGATAGGTCATTAGTTCCCTTAAATTGATGCACACAAATAATTTGTAACATGCATTAATGTTCACATTATATAACCAAAAAAATTTATTGGTGTACACCACAAGAATCGACACCTTGACCTTGTCATACCTATTAATTTGAATATTTAACGCTAAAGATTTATATGAAATTTTTTTCTAGTGCTTACATAGATTGGTGATTCATTAGTGAAGGATAATGAGTGAGTGCACAACATTATTTATAAAATTAATTGTATCTAACAAATGTTCCATAGAAAATATGCTTGGTCTCTATGAAACTAAAAACATTTGCCTAAAATTTTAAGAACTACATTTAAGTAAAAATAAACCAAGTTGATTATAATTAGTGAAGGTTTTTTTAGTTTAACTTTCCTATTAAGTGGTTTGATTGTTGTAGGTTCAAAACATATAAGGTTTATGTTTTGTTTTTACTATATTTTTGTTTTGTTGCTACTATAAATAGTTTTGAAATCAAGATCATTTTTAAATCTTAGAGTGGGAATATTTGTTTCACATTTTATACCATGTTCAACAAAACTTACAATCTTTAGCCAACACTAATTATAAAGAATACTATTTTAAAGGTCATGAGAAAATGAGTATTTTACCTCACACATAATTTCACATATTCACTTATTTTTTCCACATTGAATAATAATTTTTCACATGCTTTATACTTAAAATAGTTCCTTGAGACTATGATTCTTTTGAGAGTTTAAAATCCCAACTACTTGTATGATATTACATTCCCCTTCTCATATTATTTTTTCAATATATCCATCCTTATGCCTATTGGCCTCTCACATGCACCTATGGATGCATTTGCTAGTAAAATAGTTTTATTTTTGCTTGAAATTTGATATCTTCCATGGTTAAAACTTATTAGACGTGTGAGACTTGGGCTCCAAACTTATTATCAAAAATAGATTAGACCCCTCCAAATTCAAAAGCGAGTGAACGTTCAATTTAATAATAAATAAATAAACAACAAATAATTAGGGCCACAAATAAACTTTTTAGACATTCTTAAATCTGTCACATCTTATTAAACACACCTAAGAATTAAACCCCTTAGAAAATAGATTAGACCTCTCTAAGTTCAAAACGAAGAGAACAAAGAATGTGTGAGTAATTTTTTAAATTAAATTTCTTATCACACTATATAATGTATTATCAAAATAAAAATAAAGTGAGATTTTAATTATGGAGAGAGGCATTTTATAATGGTAGTAAAGGGTGGGATTTAATGGTGTGATCATGAAATTTTTTTATTTCAAAATTTAATTTAACGCTTTATTTGACCATCATTAGTCAATTTTAACCTTAAACTTAATGTTTGTTTAATTGTCACTTAAAACATTCATTTAGAATAGTCAATTGGAAAATATTATTTTTTTAGCCATACTTCTCAAGGATTTATAAAACATTAGGTGGAGTTCCCTTATATATAGAGTCCAATCTAGTTGGTAATATTTTTGTGACTAACACAATAATGCAAACACATTGATGTCATTTTTTTCACAAAATCATAACAAAGAATGTAATGAAGTAATTAATCAATATGACACTAGAAAAATCTAACATAAAAACCTTTAAAATGATATCTCTCAACATATTTCAAAATAAATATATTTAAGATATATGTATTGCATTACATCAAAAATATAATCAAAATATTGATCTAAAAAAAAATCACCTAACTTTATCCACAAATAAACCTTGTTTAAGAGAAGGTAATAGGATCTAGGAAAGTTAGTCTATCGTGATTCAAGCCTTCATCCTCATAATAATTTCATGAAACTTTTAAAGGTTACATGTAACACTTTAGAAGTGTTGATATTTTATTATCTCCACTAATTAATTATTCAACAATATTAAATCCTATTAAATACACCTTTGTAAGTAGATTTAAAAATATTGTTAAATGAACAAACTCGTGTGTATACCAAGTTTGTTTAATGTGATATAAACTTGGTTATAAAAACTAAAACCATGTACTCGAATCCATATAACAAGCTTACTCAATAGTGTGAACATGAACTAACTAGTTGCTAGAAAATATCTCAAACCACTTTCTAACATACTTATTGTGAGCACCACTAACACTTTCCCTTAAGCAAAGGTGTAGGAGTAAACAAATGAATGTGAATCCTAACTACTATGCCTGATAAGGTACCCATGTACACTCATAAAAAATGGTGAATGGAAGTAGAAGAAGGAAAGAAATAAATCGCCATATAGAATCCCCCAAGTATAACGTCCTTCACCCCACATGAAGATCATTACGAATATCTTGTGTGGATAAAAATTATGTAAGGAGCCATTTCCAAATGTGGTGAGACAATCCAATAATCAAATGTTCTTCCCATATGAATAAGTGACCAATGCATTGAGTGATCCTTCAAAAATGAAGAATATTCCTTTGTCAAAGCTACGTATGATCCTAGATTTCTCGATATTGTAGAAAACAAAATTGGACTATCTAAAACACTATTTCATAAAAGAGTAGTACAAAAATTATGTTTTGTAGGAAGAATAAAATGATCATAAATAAGAAAACAAATATCAAAGCTCATGTGTTTCTCTAAATCATCTTGAAGAGTGGAGTATACAATGATGGGAGCTTTGTGACCAAGATGTCTTCAAGATACATCACATGAAGAAAAATTGATGCTATGACGATCGTGCTAAAAAAATAGGTTTAATAAGATAGACTATACGTTATAAATGTCTCACAAGACCTATATCATTATATCCTGTAGAACAAAGTATGTTAGACCCAAATCCAAGAGAATGTTTCTAAAAGTAATGAGGAATATAAATAGCAGGATACAACGTGGAACAAGAAAAATATAATATTAGGAGTAGTAACAAGATCCAAAACAAACTTTGTAACAATAATAGGAGAGGGAGGTGGAGGTAATTCTTCCATATCACTAAGAAGAGATGGTGAAAACACACCATCTCGTAAAAAAATAAGTCCTCACAAAAAAATAAAGGATGAATTAGAGGATGTGAAATTTATTTATTTGTATCACCATCAAGAAGTAAGACCTCACTTAATGAATAAAAAAGGGGAGGATAAATCTCATTCATGTTACCAAAGAAGAAGAAAATCCTCACTAACAAGGGGAGGAGAAGGAAGTAGATCAGGTGGAGGTACGATAAATAAGGGATTAAAGGGTTTATAAGGACCATAATAATCATGTGCCTCCTCAAATAACTTTGTAAAAGTGTCCCTTTGGTGACATGGCATCCGTAATACAAGAATACAAGTCATTTGAAATAGAAAAGAAAATCAAGCCAATATCCTCATCGTGTAAGCACAAAATCTAAACATTTTGTCCTCCTCAATAAAAACTAGAAATTCCCTATAATAACATTCCATAACCCTTTAGTGAAAAACTATTTCATCTTATTCTTCCATGTTCTATAATTAGAGGTGATGAGGGGATTAAAGAATTGGGTTTCCATTGTCATAGATGAGGAAATGGTTGAGGAGAAGAATGAATTAACCCCCTTCCCCATTCCACCCCCTCCCTCCCCCACTAAATAAATAAAAATTAATAATTCCCTTCCAAAAAAATTAAAATAATTACACACTTATGTAAACACTCAGATTTGGTAATTTATCCTCTTGACACTACTAGTTACTGAATGTGATCCTTTGCTAAGACAAATGTCCACAACTTATCCCCATTTGTTACATCTCTTTGTCTCTTTCCCAAGTTGTTTATTCTAACACATTGATGTGTCGTCATATTCTGAATGTAAATGCATAAGATCAATACTTAACATATGCTTATCATGATGCAACTTCCATATTTCACTCACTATCACCCTATCCAAAACCATACAATAGGATCAAGATGTATTTTCTTGTCACACCTAACTTATACGGTCTTAGACTAACAAATCCTCAAATTTTTATTTCAATTTGATCATCTTAGTTGAAATTTTTATCCTCCTAGGTCAGCCTTGTCATATTATTAAATTACCTTCAGAACCATATATAAAAAAGTTAACATAAACTCATTTAAAAATCAGGGAATTTCATGAGTTGTCATTACAAATACTAATAATAAAAGCACTCAAGGCTCCCTAAACCTTCCTAAAGTTGATGTACATCCACTAGGGCATCCACTACTACAATTTTGAAGAACTCAACTAGGTAAATAAGCTCAACTTACCTTATTTCCAAGCACCCAAATATCACAAGTCAATGTTTTAGAAAGAGCGCAATCATCTTGAGCATGGTAAAAGTGGTTCGAATCACAAAATAGTTTCATTCATATAAACATTACATGCTAGGTGGAGAAATGCGTGTGGTTTGAGGCCTCTTTGGAGTAGTGCTGATGTAGGCAATGTATGGATTACACTTCAACCTAGAAACTAACCTTTTATAATGGGTCTTTACCCATGGTTATGGTTTGAGTTTGGTTCGACTTATTTTAGATGGTTTCATGACAGTGCAACACTTAGGGTTTGATAGAAACACATTATTCTAGACTACCAAATGACATATAAAGTTACAAAACCCCACTCTAAGTAGATCCAAGGTAGTACACCTAATCCTAACAAAGATGAATGGTTTCGTACTAAGGAATTTTCTAGTGTCATTCTTAGGAATTAATCATCTTCAAGTTCAAGACTCCCAAATTCTCCAATCAATAAACCTAAATCTCTCTTGTATCACTTTGTATAAGTAGGTGCATCTCTCCTCTTGTCCATTTCAACTTGTAACATAGTGTTATTACTAGTTACAAGTATTAATGCATTATTATGATATTATATACTTAATGTGGGAAGTTAACTAATAAGAATAACCCACTTTGTAAAAAAATGTTGCATTATTTTTTATTGTTATGCATTTCTATAACATTAATAAAATAAATTAGATAGTTAAATGCTTTTAACCAAAGCTATGAACCGAAGGGTTTATAGGACCCCACTCTGTAATTTTTAAAGGATGATAGTGTGAATGAACAACCAACAAAAATCCCCATAGATTAAGGGTCAAAACTAGTGAAGGCCAAACAATGACGAGAACCTAGAATCCAAAAAAACCATATAGCAAAAATTAAGTAACAAGAGCATAGAAAATAAATCAATCAAAGATTTCATGAATCTCCACCACCTCCTTCACTTGGGTAGGATCTTAGACTTTGTAGCCACAAAACTAATTAGCAGATCCAAACAATGCCACCTTTTTAGGAAATAAAACTACAAACCCGCTGAGGCTTTCAATTCCACCACATGCTCCATCGTGAGGCACAATGGGGGTGGCGAGATTAGAAATGTTTGGGGAAGGAAACCTAGAAATGGAAGCACCATAACAATGACAAATTTGATGAACATATTCCATGAATTGGAGAAGGACACGATTCTTACACTCAATCTCAACACATACCCTTTTTTCCACCCAAAGAGGGGATGGAGAGGATCTAACTATCAAAATTAAGGTAGGAAGGAAAGCATTAGCCACCACTTCCTCCAACCCACATGGTAACGAGGATAGATGAATTATTTCACAACTTCCACCATTATAGCCTTGTCAGCACAGTGAAGGAGAAAATTTTCCGCAAAGACACGAGCTATCTCCAATTTAACCCGAGCCCTCCCAGAGCTCTATAAAAATTTTGTTCCCGCACATTTTTAATCGAGTTTTTAGAGGATCCAAACCAATACGAAATATGTGTTGACGAAAAGTAGAGGACACCGTTGTAAAAAGGCTATTTTAGGTTTCTCACCTCACAAACGAACGAGAGGGAGAGAAGAAAATGCCATGAACAAAGGGAAGGGAGTAAATGACATGAATTAAAGTGACATAATACTACCATATTTAAATGCCTCCAGACATGTGCGAGGGGATTCCATCACAATCATGACATATGGTGGCCTCAAGAGTATCCAGCATCAACTTTATTATGAATGATGGCATATTCTTGTTGATTAACCCCAAAATTTGTTAAGGCATCCACAACTTGATTATTTTTTTGATAAACATGGTGGATGGACCATTCATCAAGGAAAGAAACCCATAAATGATATGATTAATGAAATTATTTAAAAACAAAGCCACTGCCTTACCCTCAGAAACAACAAGAACAATAACTTGCACGTCCCCTTCAATGAAAAGCTTATAATAACCACTATTCAGGATAACTTAATACCATGTAGCAATCCTTACGCCTCAATTGCATTACTAGAACTAGAGGAAAACCGAAAGGATCCATCTTTGATAAGTGTGTCCCACTCATCACAAAAATACACCCCACCTCTAAAAGACTGATATTCCCTTTAGAATAACCATCGAAATTGAGTTTGTAGAACCCATGGAGGGTGGATGCCAACGTGTCTTCTGATGTAGAACCATTTTAGTGACTTTGGAAATACATTTAGAAAAATTGGCCCTAAGAGAAGGGAGGTGAATAAGGGGCCAAACATGCCGATCTTCATATCCTTATTGGAAAAAATTGAAATCGCTTTGCAGCATACCGACGTTATCGAAATGGCCACCTATAACTTGATGAGTACACTCGGAAAAGAGGAATATTTGTCACGTAAGATGTGAAGATTTTGTTCCCACCAAATATTCTAGAGAAGAATAATGGTACCGCAGATCCAAATAGAACCATGAACAAAACTAAAACTAAGTTTTGGCTAAGAGGAGATGGTGGAGACTAGAGTTTCACCATGAGCCCAAAGCTAATTGAAGCTTATCACAAATCTAGTATCGAAATGAGAAATGAAGGGACAATGAAGGAGGATATGTTCATTGTCCTCTTCCACTTGGTAGCACATGATGCACTGAGTAGGACTAAAAACCCCCTACTTTTTCCTTACAGCTGAGATAAAATTTTCCCCTTAAATTACAACTAATAGAAAACACTATGTTTTGAAAGATAGGAGTTATAATAATATATCCAGGAGGGATGACAATATTTACCTCGTAAGTGTCTAATAACCAAAAGAAATTGATTAGCTACCACTTTTAGAACCAGTCCAAATGATACGATCCTCCTCCCGGAGACAAGAGGGACAAAATTTATCCAATTCAGATTTATACAATAACTTAAGCATGTCAAGAATCCCAAATATGTCAAAATCATTCCAAACCAAGAGAGGAGCTCCGTCACCAAATTAGGTACCATAATTTTGGACTTTAAAACCCCATAATATTTCACTAAAGTCCCTAGCTAGTTAGAGTTCGGGATGTCACCAATGGAGCATGGTTATTCCACGAGTGTTAGAAGTCAGCAATGGTGTCATTTTCAATGTGCTAAGAAACACAACTAGCAAAGATCTAATGGTAAATGGAAAAATAATTCCACATGTGTGACCCTTTGGGAATATTCACTGCTAAAAGGATAGAGTGAGGAGGACCATTACCTATAAAATTCTTGATCAATAATTGATTTAGGAGATGACTGGGATTTTTATGATGCTCTAGATGAGTTTGGCCCCTAAGGAAATATTCTACAAACCAATATCTAGAACTTCGTAACCACCTAATACTTATGGTGTTTTAACCACCTCCCATTTGATGAGGTGAAATTTATTAATCTCAAACGTACATTCTTTCCATAATAAAGTACGCATGAGCTTCTCTAATTTGATAATAATGGAACGCGGATACACATGCAATAAAGCATAAAGATGGGAAGAGCGCAGAGAATGGAACGAATGAGAGTGAGTCTACCCGCTAAAGATAACCACTTCACTTTCCACAACTACAAGTACTTCAAAAGTATGACACAAGGCCATCCAAAAGGGAGGATCAACCTTATCCCATAAACAAAGGGATCCCCAGATACTTATGAGGCAGGGGCACCCTACTCAAAACCAAATAAATAATGAATCCTACATTGGACACACAAAGGGGTGTTAAAGAAAAAAATGATAGATTTTTTAAAATTTATCACCTCACTAGAATCCTCCACATTGCATAAAAAGACAAGACTCAAATCCCAAGCTTCCTCCATACTCAAGGTTCTAAAGAGAAAGGTTTCATCGGTGAACTATTGGTAAGAAATGGGAGACACCCCTTCAAAGTGACTAGGAGACCATAGATAAGCTCCACCTCAAGAGCATTCTAAATATCTTTGCCGAGATATTTGGACATAAGAAAAAATAGCAAATAAGATAGCGGGTCATCCTAATGAATACGGTTATTACTAGTGAAAAAACCTTCACCATATCCATTCATGAAGAAAAAGTATCCAAGAGATGAGATACAACTAAAAATCCACTCATAGAAGCCCATATGGAAATCCATCTTGTGAAGAGAAATACAAAGATGCCTCTAATTAATATGATCATAAGATTTGTTATAATCTAATTTAATCAAAATCCCTAGATGTTTAGTAAAGGAGAGGGAATGAACTAGTTCATGAGCCAAAGATAACACCATCAAAAATATTGCGACCAAGAATAAACCGCATTGTTATTTGGTGATTAGAATATTATGTAGAGGTTTGATTTGAAGAGCAATAGCTTTGGAAATAATATTATAGGTTGTATAGTATAAAGAAATGGGAAGAAATTAATCGAACGAAGTTGGTTTTTCCTTTTTGGGAAAGAGGCATGATGCATCCTAGAACTTCATCGTGAATAACCCAAGCGCATCGACACATCACTCACTCGGCTGAGTGAGCACTCACCCGAAGCGTGCAAAGGTACTATGTCCCTCTTTAGATTTACTTGTGTAGGATGTTAGTGTGATGATGTTTAAACATGTTCATATTCATAAGTAGACATAAACATTCCACAGTGCAAAATCCAGATCTAGATCTTAGAGAATCATAATAAATGAACTAAATAATAACTATGATAAGATTAACCATACAAGAACCAGATTCAGTCATGTCTAACACCATTATCCAACTAATATATTCCATTTCATAATTACTATAAAACATAGAAGCTTCTTACACTGTAAAGTATCTCCATGAGTCATGTGCACGTCAAAACTAGCAGCATAACTCTACAATAATTCACCACTACTTAACTACGCAAGTCAATACATATTTATAGGGGGGGAATTTCCCTTCACCACCCATGCACTTATCAAAATAGGTCGCATGTTGATAATATCTATGCACCTTTACAATAGTATGCACAACATGCAAGTGTTCTTAACAATAGATTTCATATAGTTAACTCCAAGTAGAAATCCTATTATTAGCTTAAATTATGAATGGCGCTTATCTACCGCTAGTTCCCAAAAGACCATTTCTTGTAGCACAAGTCTTCATTTCTAAGTATTCTTTGCACGCTATCTCCAAAATTATCCCTTATGCACAAAAATAGCTAAGTCCTAAGTTGGGGTGCTTTAATAGTATTATAGCACCACGCACTTCCCCGTGCCCTATATTCATGCGCCCAATACCTAGAATATTTTTGGATGTTCAACATCACCCCACACTAGATTACATCTTCGCCATGACAATGGGAAGTCTTTCTCGATTTCTTTAATAATAAAGAATAAGTAATGAAAGAATGAATGAAATATTATACAAAAGAATGAAATTTTATTCTACAACACCCTCTTCCTCAACTGGAAGGATTAACTCTGGATATTCAATTTTGATTTCAGCCTCCAATGTCTTCTAATCACTTAGTGCATTCCTTGTTTTCTCTAGAATATCAGTGGCTATGTCATCTAATTCATCCTGAGTGATCTTTTCTTTCTCATTCTCAGTAGCAGTACTGGACAACATTGGCCATACCTGACAACATTCCCTCCATAAGGTCCATCTTCTACACTATGAGTTTCCCAATCTCATTAATTCTTTCCTTGTGTGGATCCTAGGCTACTGCGAGGGCCTCGCACTTTTTGTTTTACCAAGTGCCAACCTTTCTGCGCACCCAAGTGTTTCATCCTTCATCACCTTTATAACTTCATTATCCTCCACTAAATTTCTAGTCCTTATTATGGTGTCTGGCACCACACATAAATTAAGAGCTTGATCAGCTCTCTTCATCTCATCCTTCAATGTTTGGAGCAACGCCTCATATATTGAAACTTTTCTATCAATAGTGGCCCTTTCTCTTGCTACTTCTTCTTCCCATGTATCCTTTTTCTTAGGCGCATTGGTCCTCATCCAAAAGTAGGTGAACTATTGTGCATAGATAGTGCAACTCAGACTTGAATTCTTGAGGCACCTTCTCCTAAAACTCAAGCCTCTATAGTAGAATCTCATCTGTAATCTACTCCACCATCATCTTTACATTCTAGGCCTCCGCAAATGTATTATCATGCTCCTGAGTAAGGAATTTGATTTCTATAACCTTGTCCTTTTTATTCTCCAATATCACCCAGATTGTTTCCACCTTATCCATATTTTGGTGTGCTACTTATATGGACACCTTAATCAAATCATTGCTTACCTGCTCATCTGAAAACTGGGTTGGCTTAATGTTCATATGGTACATATGAGGCACCTTCATCATATTCTTTGAAGTGCATGCCTCCTCACAGACATCAAAATCAAAATCAGGCTCATCCATGTGATTTTGCATGCCCCAAGATAACTACTTATAAGTGTGTGTATTGGCCATTTTAGGGTCCATCCAATCCTAGCCATATAACTATTTGTTCAGTAGTGTACTCTAGAAATGGGTTTGAATAGTTCTTTAAAGGTCATTCAAATAACCCAAGTCTTGAGTACCTACCGCTTATTCTTCTTCATGTGCGCTTGCATGCTCGCTAACATCCTCGTGCGCTAATACATCCTCTTCTTTCTATTTAGGTACACCTACATCCTCGTGGGACAATGTCTTCAACCACCTGGTTGACCTCCTCTTCATCTTTCCCTTCTTTTTCATGGGGAGCATGACAACTTCGTATCCCCACCAACGTTTCTTTCTCCTTCACCAGAGATATCTTTGCGAATACTCACATTGGGGTCTATAGTCTCATAGACTACACACTCGCCAATATCTTCATCTTGCATTTCCACACTGGGAGTGGCCTCAGCTCTATCTCCACTCATTCTTGGAGTTTCTTCTACTTCCTACACACTTGGTTGTGGAGATTCCCCCTCACTATCTTGTATAGGAATATATTTCCTGTGTTTTTCTTCTCCTTCTCTTCATCCTTTACAGAGTTACGCACGGTGATTTCCTTACTAGATGAGAAGTTCCAAAGACTAAAGTGCCTCTAAAGTGCACTTCTTCCTTAGAATCCTTCCAGTGTGCATAAGTCTAGTGTTGTCTTCAAGCTCCTCTTGTTCTAGGATGTTTTTCAGTCCCGTATACACTAGACCTTCTCGATCAAGGAGTGAGATGCAACATTCCTTAAAGTCCCCACTGTTTGCTTCTTCGTAGGAGGTCCTGGGAGAGCCATATCTGTGCCCTTCACCAATTTTTCATCCTTGAACCTTGGCCTTAGGTAAATTTAGATGTGTGTTGGTTTAATCTTCCCTACATCCAAACTCTCCGTGTGATGTCAACATTATCAAAATCCATAGTTTCTACATAGGCCTCCTTACCTAGCCATATATATGTTTTGTGCAGAATGTGAATGTCTACATCCACTTTTTTTGCATCAAACTGGAGCTGACGTGCATCATGAAATATATTTATAGAGTCTTTAAAATATCTTGCGGTAAACACAAAGGATAACTTACACCATGGGATCTTCTCTCTAGACTTCATGTGGAAGCACCCCAAGCTAAAATGTTGGTAAACTATGAATTCACTTCTCCATCCAAAACCTTTGGTAGCTCACATAGAATGCGCTCATTCTCCCTCAAATGCCATGCGTAGTCTCTAGAACCACTTGTCCAAGTGCTCTTTGTATGTTTTGGAAACAGACCCACACAACGTGTACTTGGCATATCTTTTGGCTAGGGACTTGTTCTCCAACGGAAACTCCTATATATTTTCCCTAGGACCATCTAGTACCCCAACTTCACTGAACACAATTAATAACAAAATTGCACCCCAGTTATCTTCTCACCTTTTTCTACTTGGATGTGCACCTCATTCACCAAGCTCTCTACAATGTAACCAACAATATTGTAGTAGGTCTTGTTGGCCATTTTGTGCACTATATGCAACCAGCGCATGTTTACCTCGTTCCATTGCTCAATGGCCCCTATTTTACTCCCTCTAACAGCACTTGCTACTTTGGTGGCCATGTCTAAGATATTGGTGACCTTGAAATCTCATCCCCCCTTCTTATACTTGTATAGGGCTGCTGTGGAATCAATTCCCTCATCATTTGTTAAGTCTCTAGTAATTTCTAAACCCATGTCATGTAACCCGGTAACTTTTCCAATCAATTTAGTAGTTATCCTCATTCTCCTACCCGTGAAATAGAAATAATCTTCATGGACCCATGACATTAGCCACTAGTACAATTTCTCAGGCTTTCAAAAGTAGGGAAACTCCAAGATCTGCATTACACCCATGCTCTCAAGTAGTTTCTTCACCAAGGCATCCAAAACCCTAGTGTCGTTACTCGCTAGTCATCGGTTAGTATTTTTGTAGACTTCTGCCATGATGTCCTTCATACATTTTACAATGTGGTGGTTAATATCTAAAACCCTACACTAAGTAATATTTTTTTTCCATGGCCACCCTTCAATGACTCCTTCTAGATACAACATTTCCACCAGCCACTCCTCTGTTGGGTCATCAACCTCCTTCTCTACTACTGGAGCTTTTTGTGGTGCCATCACCCCTTTTGATTCTATAAATGTGTAAAAACTCTAGTTGTAAAATGAAAACCCTAGTCACCCTTCCATTGCATGAATGCACCACTCCTTAAATCTTTCTTCCATTCTTGGTTACTTAACACAGTGCTTCACAGAATGCGACAGTTTACTCAATTAATTTGCAATATGCTCTTCGTCTCCAACTCATCTTCACACTTCACTATTTTTTCTCAAGTTGGTAACATAGTAAATGACGTTGAGAACACCAAATTTAAACCAAGTTTTAAAAATTCCCTTCATTAATTACTCCACCTACCACCATACATGGCATTAATTTCTCTTGAGTGTGTTGTATGCCTCATTATCCCGTGCTTCAATGTCTCACGCCTCAAACTCTTGCACCTCAGTCATAATTTCCTAGTGTGCCGCTACTTATCTATCACAGATCTCCTCTACTTGCACTTCCTTAAGCCAAATTAGTTTATCCAATGTGACCCAACATACGTAGTCTCTAATGTCACAACCTCCCTTTAATTATATTGAGCGCTCAATGTTTTACGCATGGTCTTAATTTTTTAGCAATTCTTCAAAGTTCTCATGAATTTTGAAACCTTGCTCCTTTTGTTCCTCTTATGGTTACCCATGATTTTATTTCTTTTCCATACCTCCTTTATCCACCCCACACTAAGGGTATGTGCAGTCCTCTACGCATATAAACACTTTAGATTATAATCAACTTCTGGCAACGTGAGCTTAATACACAAAACACTAAACTAAATTGAAAAAGCATATTGAAAAATAAGGAAACACATTAAAGGAAATATAGTAAAGGAAATCTATACTAAATGTCAATACTTGCTTGTTACAAAGACCAAGAAGGATTATTTATAGTAGGTCTTCAACCTATTCCGTTGAAGTAACCAGTAATCGTGTTCCATTAATCGCCTCTAACTAGCAAGCATCTGATTCAAGTATGTGAGTGATAACATACGGTCCCAACCAAGGCACCTTAAGCTTGCTCTGGTGGCATGGAAACTTTGAATCATAAAGAAGTACCATATGCTCGACCTCAAACTTATTTTCCTTGATGTGTTTGTCATGCCATGCCTTATGTTTTTCCTTTTCCTACTTCTCGACTCCAATGTGTTATGGCATGCCTCTCATCCATCTGTATTAATTTTTCAATTCTTTCTTCCAACACGTACTCATCAACTAGACCTCCAGAGTGTACAATACGTAAAGAAGGTAACATAAATTCTATGGGAAGAACTGATTATACACTACAAACCATCTCTTCTAAAAGGGTGTGACCTTAATCCACCTTTTGTAGGTTGTTCTATATGCCCAAAGTACAACAAAAAATTAATCATCCCAATCTTTCCTTCCAACATCACAAATTTTTGTCAAGGTCTGGCTCAATAACTTATTGAATGCCTCAGCAGTCCCATTTTCTTAAGGGTGATAAGGTGTAGTCTTATGGTGCTTGACCATAAATTCATCCAATAATATCTTGATTGTCTCATTCAAGAAGTGTGTACCCCTATCACTTTTCAAACTCAACGGACATCCATACCTAGTAAGAATATTTTCCCATAAGAACCTTGTATTTTTAGCCATTGTACAATACTTTGTAGGTGCTACTTCTACCCACCTTGTAAGATAATCTATACATGTAATGATGTAGCGTGATCCAGTTCTACATGCGGCTGGGAAAATAGGACCCACAATGTCTATTGTCCATTTTTCAAACAATTCTACACTAGTAATAGGTCTCAAAGGCATTTCATCTCTTTATCCAGGTTTTCCAAGGCACGATGTGATCACATGCCTTACAATACTCTTTGTAATCCTTGTACAAGGTCTCTCATCATAAACCAACGAGTAGAATCTTGCATGCGGTGGCATCACCTACATTGTGCCCACCTACAATAACACCATGAGTATCTTCCATGATATATATGTGCACTCATGTTCCAAGAGACATCGGCGTAATACTTCATCTCATCCTAGTTTGTATAAGTCACCATTGATCTCGTAAGTTACTTCTTCTCTAAATCATTCATTCCTTCTAGCATCATACATGTGCGTAAAAAGACAAAAATATACTCTAATTCCAAAGGTGTGTGGTTTAACCTGTACAACCGTGGATCTGGAATTATATCTTCAATTGTCTCGCGCATTCTCCCCGATTCAATTCTTGATAAATGGTTTGGGCCATAATTACTTCTACCTAGTTTTACCACAACTATAAAGTCAAACTCCTGTAAGAATAACACCCATCGGCATATGTTCCCCTGTAGAATGGGATTATTTATTGAGTATTTTAATGCCATGTGATCTGTATAAAACAAAAAATGTGTTGCTAGCAGTATTGTCTAAACTTATGTAGTGTGTAGATAATTGATAAGGCCTCGCACTCTATATATGTATAATTCTATTCATCATGAGTTAACTTTCTACTAGCAAAAATAGATAGGATGATCTATAATACCTTCTCTAGGCTGAGCTAACATCTGCGCCAATGGACATGCCAAAGGCATCCACATGTATGTGAAAAGGTTGGTTCCATGAGGGAAAGTGCAAAATAGGTGTCGTAGTAAGCCTCTCCTTTAACTATTCAAATGCACGCTGCTACGATTCCCCCAATAGAATGTCCCTTTTCTTTTAGTATCTCTTCCAAGGGCACAAAAATTTTCGCATAGCCTTTGATAAAAAAAAATTCAATACCCTATGTGGCCTAAGATTTCGTGCACCACTCACTCGACTAGTAGGCTCCTTCAAGCCTAAGATAACTACAACCTTGGCTGGATCTATTAACAAACCATCCTTGCAGATGATATGCCTTAGCAAATTTCCAAAAGGTGTATCAAATACACACTTTTTTGATGTTTAAGGAGATGCTTAATTGTTTGCATCTTTCAAACATTAAGTGAAAGTTGTCACAATGATCCTTGAGAAGCCCATATATTGTCCAATCATCTAAGTAAACATTCAAGAATTTTTGAATAAAATCCCTAATGCTTAAAAAATATGTACGCAAATATTGTAACCACATTCTTCACCCAAAGGGCATCACCGTGTATGCAAAACTTCCCATTCAAGGGTGAAAGTTATTTTATTTTGATCCTCCTTTACAATTATTACCAGGTGATATCCAAAGAATCCATCCAGTAAAATAGTAAATTTTGTGCCCTGCGCAACTCCTAATATTTCCTGGTGAAAGTTGTAGGAAAAGGATCAATCACACATGCAACATTCAGCTCCCGTAGTCCACATAAATCTAATCCTAACATATTTCTTTATACTAATTACCATGGGGCTAACCCAATCTAATTCTTGTAGGGTCTTAATGATCCTGTATTTCAACATCATGTCAATTTCTTCTTTAACTTTTATGCGTAGGTTAGGGTTCGTCTAGTAAGGTCTCTTCCTAATCGGGAGCACACCTTCCTTTAGATTAATCTTCATCTCACCCAAAGATTCATGCACTCCTTTTAACTCATGGTATCCTCTAGGAAATAAGTCCTAGAAATCACGTAGTAACTCAATTATCTTAGCCACTTAAAAATCATACCAATTATAATTACCTCCTTAGGTTCAAAGATCCGTGTAAATGTTCACTTACTTGGTCTTCATAGGTTCATGATAGGCATGTGCCTTCTTATCCGCACCTGTCTAAAACTTTGTGTGTACCTTCTGAATTATCGTTGTCCAAATTTTCCAATTCTTCATCATCCATGATGTAGACCATATTTCCTTTCTCCTTCTCAAGACAAGGGCAGTTAAGTAGTTTGGCATCGGTCTCATCTACTTCATCAAAATGCGCTCCTAGGTCTACCTCACCAAATAACTCCTGAATGATTTCTTTAACATTTGTATTGTCTCCCATAGGCAAGTGCTCCATAACCCATAATGGCTCTTTCACCATAGGTTTAGAGGAGAAGTAATCAAAATTTTGGATCATTCCTGCAGTCAAGTTTTGGAAATTTCTAGTCTCCCTATGCAGCTCCACATAAACATAATAAGCACGTGCATAGCCTCACAAAGTGAAATAAAGTTTGTGCACCCACAGTGAAGGTGGTAAAGCTTATTTCCCATATTTTTAGACACACGTTAAATGTCATGTTGAATAGGATGGTTACCATGATATATGCATATTTTAGTAGGTGTATTTCTCTCGAGAAACCGGGTTGTTAGAGCAATTCTCACTCCATTCCATTCTATGAGATTATCCCTGTGAACCATCCACCAAAGATGTTTTTTGTCCCATGTAGGGTATACACTAAGATATTTCTTCTATCCACTTTATCCTACCACTTTTCCTCTATGGCACAGGAAAATTGTAGGGTCTCCTTCTCCGGTATCGAGGTACAGAGTTGTTACCTATCCTCCTAATACAAACAAGTCTCTCCTCCTCACGTAGATGCACTTTGTACTTCATGCCCAACCATCTCATAGGTGTCATGCGCCTAATTATCACAAGAAATACTTGTATTATCACTAATAGACTATGCATCTTCCCACTAGAGAATTCCCTCCTTATATGGATCAAGTACTTCCGATCTTGAATGACACGCACATAAATTTTTTCGTGTCTTCCTTGCTCAAATTTCCAACATAAGGTGCATATTTCCCATCTGTCAAAGGGATAATAACTCATTATTCCTTGTTATTAAATATTATATACCCCTTGTTGAACTATAGATCAACATTATTTCTATAACACCAAGGGCGCCCAAGTAGAGTTGGGAAGTTGTCTTCTTCTGCAAGCACTAAAACCTCAAAGTCCCCAGTGAACTCGGCCCCTTGTATAGTAATGGATGCATCCATCAAGACTCCTATTGGAGTGGTCTTAGTTTTATTTTCCATAAACAATACATTAGAGGATGGTTGTAATGGAGGTCTGCCCATCTAGCACCCATGCATCTAAAGTAAGCACATTAACTTCCACGCCTGTGTCAATCAATATATTGCTCAAAATCCACCCATCCACAACAACATTCAGAGTGATATCATTTTCATAATCCAAGCTATGAGGGGGATATTAGCATGCATGATCTGCCATCCATTCTCAATACCTGCATGTAGAGTGTTTCCTTTAACCAATTCCCTAGTAATGGAATAATATTCTCATGGTGCAACATCTTACATACCTCTTTCAAATCATCAACATCTGATTGGACCATCTTTGTTTCCTTCTTTGTTCCAACTTCCATGACTCATTCTCATTTAAACATTGTATTTCACCCTGTAGATTTCTTAGCACCTCCATGGTCTCCTAATAAACCTCCTTCTGATATGTAGGATATGTGTATATTTTATGTAAAACCTCCTCCTTAGTAATGGTAGGATTCTGTTGCAACATTTCTCTAGCGACGTAGCTTCAATGCATGTAGTAATCTTCACAGTACTACCTTAGGTTCCGGTGCCAACTTTGGCATCCATTGATTTTCCATTACGCATTGTATTCTAACCATCCTTGCACCCTTGTTCTCTTGTTTATGTTGCTTGCTAAGATGCTATTATAAGTCCGAGTACTCCTCATAGTTATGATTCTTTCCAAAAAATAAAAAGTAATATTCTAAGGTAATTTACACCCGTAGTGATCAGGAGATCCACCTATATAACATGTTCCATGAGGAAACTCACCTCATCCACCACCACACCTCATCCCCTAAATCCACCACGGTATCCTCGACATCTACTATGACCTCCTTCAAAGTTCCCTTCATTCTGATCGTAGCACCCTTGAATGTGATCATGATCATGGTGTTCACTTTTACCTTTAGATTTATCTGATACTTTTGTCTATTCATACACCAATATCAATGGCATCATGGATCTGATCAATAAACCTGCAATATTCGGTATTATGAGTCATGGACTGGAAAATATTACAGTAGCAAGATATGTTTTTCCTTATCGTGCATAACAATGGGCAGCGGCTTAAATCATGGTATAAATGACATATCTCATGGTCTAACAATAATGAACATATTGACCTATGGGAACAACTATCCTTAGTGTGCCCCTCAACTTCACAATTTGTATACCAAATCCTAGTGCATATCTCATGTGCTAAATTGGTTGATAGTTTCTCTAAATACTTTTCTATAGCTATAATATGAGCTTCCAGGAATGGGCTCACTATACTTCAAACTACCTCAAAGCACAATGTTGCTTCAAGCACTTTACGAGATCCGTATATGTCTTATGTGACAAAGACCCTCCTAAAAGGTGTGATCAAGCCTCAAAAACCACTATGCATGTTGGATTGCATAGATATCATAAGAAAGTTTAGACAAAAGTGTTTTGGAATGGGAATAATTTACCCAAACACTCTTATTAGTCCCCTATTTAATATCCTTGAGCATGCTTATACTCTTCTTCTTGAACTCAGGGATATAAAATTCCTTAAGGAAAGCATCCCGTAATGTTATATAATCTACACAAGCCTGATTAGGGTCAAACTTCATGTACCAACTATGTGTGCATCCCTGCAACGTAGTTGTAAACTGACTTTCCTTGCACTCGAAGCCATGATCTCTTTTGCATTCCATAGTATCTCACGCATGTGTACATGCTCAACAACATATTTTATTCCCCTATACTTTGGAAGATGAAGTGACACCTCCATGTAAATATTATAGGGTTAGAGAGACCATGCCCACCAGATCTAGAACTCCATGTTACCTTTGCCTCCCGACCCACCATAGATCCACCAAACCCAGAGCCACTTATGCCCCCTGATCCTCCACTTGTAGCAGGAAGTCAACCAGACGATGTACTACCATGTGTCCCAATAGTGGTACTAAACTAAATTCTTATAGTCTACGAGGTGGTATTACTACCGAGGTGAGTCCAAAACTCTATGCACCTAAGTTCTCATTGACGACACACATGAAAAGGTACCTCCAAATAACAAGGAATACATTTTCCTAGCCATAGATGTACTTGTTATTTGATTCATTCATATTATTCTACTACCCAAACTAGTTTTTGACTACTTGTTGTACTAGAAACTGGAACACCAAGCACAAGGGCTAGGTTTCCAGGTAGATTCAGATGCGCACCCACGACCCATGTCATCTCTATTGGTGCTCTCTCATAAGAGGCTTATGAGGGTTCCCTATCATGATTTTCCAAATGGGGAGTTCCAGATGCTCTGGTTCCATGCCCTATGCATGAGTTCTAAATCCTTCATGAGCCATCTCTCTCCTCAACACCATCTATTATACAATCTTGTGTTGCTTCCCTAACTCCCTCATGCATGCCTCATTATACTTAAAATGCCTTTCTTCTCTTTTCCTCTCTGCCACTAGGTCCACCATCCTTCACCAAACTTGCTCCTACCCCCATGTGTGGTGGGGTTTATCTAGCCATCAAATTCTCTTCCAAATTCAAGGTTACCAATAAGATCTTAATCGCCAATGGAATGCCTTATAGATAGGTTCCCCTAGGATAACGTAAAACCTAGAACTCAGCTACCTTTGGGAAAGAATAAGTAGAAATTTATTACTCCAAAATATATATATTCGTAACACTACGAACCAAGTGTCCACAATGCATGTCCAAATCAAATCAACATTATAGAGGGCCTAAAATTCTTCCTACGTCTAAAAAGTGTGAAAAACCTCCAATTACTTTTAGATGCATAAGCAGCTAGCCACAAGTAGAGCTCTATCGAAAGATAGAAAAGAAACTCTCATATAAACAGTCATACAAGTTATACTCCACCCACGCACGCAAGTCAAACTTAGATCCAGTGTTGAATCTCCAAGAAGATTCTTCTTCCAGATCTATTATCCACTCATCAACACTTGATAGGGTCAATCATTATGTCTTCATCACGAAACATCCTGAAAACAATTAAAAAAGAGGTCCCGGAAATGGAACCAATAATTCATCCTAGAATTTACTATGAATAGCCCAGGTGTGTTGGCACATCACTCAGCCTGAGCTAAGTGCTCACCAAAGTGCTCAAAGTTATGAGGTCCTCTTTTAATTTTTTGTGCAAGATGTTAGTGTGATGATGTTTGAACATGTTCAGATTCATAAGTAGACATAAACATTCCACAGTGTAAAATCCAAATCTAGATCTTAGAGAATCATAATAAACGAATTAAACAATAACTATGATAAGATTAACCATATAAGAACCAGATTCAATCACATCTAACACCATTATCCAACCAATATATTCCATTTCATAATTACCTTGTAAAACAAAAGCTTTTAACACTATAAAGTATCTCCATAAGTCACATGCGCGCAAAAACGAAAGCAAAGATAACTCTACAATAATTCACCACTACTACTCAACTACGCAAGTCAATACATATTTATAGGGGTGGGGACTTTCCCTTCACCACCCATGCACTTATCAAAATAGGTCGCATGCTTTGATAATATCCATGTGCCTTTACAATAGTATGCACAACATGCAAGTTTTCTAATAATATATGTCTTATAGTTAACTCCAAGTAGAAATCATATTATTATCTTAAACTATACATGGCACGAATCTACCACTTTTTCCCAAAATACCATTGTGTGTAGCACAAGTCTTCATCTCTAAGTGTGTTCCGCACCCTATCTCCAAAATTAGCCTTTATCCACAAAAACAATTAAGTCCCGAGCTAGGGCACTTTAATACTATCATAGCAATGCACGCTTCCAGCGCCCTATATTCACATGCCTAATACTTAGAATATTTTAGGCTATTCAACAAGGCACATGAAATTCTGATTTACTTCACCTAAAGCCTTTTTGGACCAATGAGATTCATCTATGGCCACTCAAATTTCCATGCCCATGATGTCCTATAAATCTTGAAAGAAGGCAACAGAAACCCATTTGGACCAAGAGCCTTGTCATGCTCCATGGAAAAAAACCAAGTAAACTTCTTCAAGTGAGAAAGGAAACAACAACCTTTCATTCATAAAAACATCAAGAACAAGTTGGGCATGAGAAAGAAGATTATACTCGACTATGAAGAAAGGAAGACTCTTCACCGCCTTGGAAGGGTGGAAAACAAGGAGATCGCTTCGTCTTTGATCGCTGCTTATTTGGAAATAAAAAAAAGCCTCTTCATTCTCTATCCATGAAATGTATCTTGAAGTATGTTTAGCTTTGACATAAGCATAAAATAATTTTGAATTACTGTCTCTATCTCGCAATCAAGCTTCACGATATTTTATTTCTAGAAAATCTCTTCTCGCAGAAGGAACTCACCTAACTCTGCTAAGAGAGATTTCTCGAGAAGATATTCATTGGGCCCCATACCAAAGGTGAATATGGTGATATTGAGAGATTTAAGATCAGCTTTGATGGAATATTTTTAGAGAAGATATTTTTAAGTGAGAAATATTCTATGCCCGAAGTTTGGATTTTAGAAGAGAGATTTTTGAACAAAATGAACATGCAAGTACCCATAACCTGGAAGGGGTTCCACCAATCCTTGACCAGCCCTTTAAGATTAACATCCCTCAGCCACATAATTTTTACTTTTAAAGGGGATGTTTAAGATCCAAATCAATCGAAAGCTCAAGGGTGATGGGGAAATGATCAAAGCCGAAATAAAAAGAATAGAACTAAACAAGAGGAAATTCCTTTACATTCATTCCTTGTTGACAAGAAATCTATCTTACCTTTTGGAAATATTGTTGAAACTGAAATGTCAATTAGTCTAAGTATACTACCCAATATTGGGCTCAATATTCACTAAGGAAGACCTATCAACAAAGGCCCATCGGTTTTTGAAAGACTACGATTGCATTACCATGCCCCCAAATTTGTCTCTAACGTAAGCAATCGCGTTGAAGTCCCCAACTAGAAGAGTAATCTCTTTAGGGAAAGAAGAGAGTTACTATTAGATAGAATACCATAATGTACATTTATATGATCGTAAATGTTTCACAAAAGAAAACTAACATCAGAATGGATAACTTGGACCCTACACCAGATCTAGTACTACCCCTTGGAAATGAGGGTGACATCAAACTTATTCATTTTCCATAGGACACCAAAATCCCCTAAGGCATTGGTCGCATCGAAAATATTCCATTCCACCCCTTCCACACTTTAAATCATTGGGTATAGATAATAGAGATCAACATGTTGGTCTCTTATAGCAAAAAAGGTCTCCCTCTTGCTCCAAAATGCAACGCCCGATAAAACATTATTAGTTAGGGGTGTTGGATCCCCTAACATTCCAAGAAATGATCTTCATGAGGAGGGGGAAGAGGATTTTTCCTCCCCGAAGATGAATTTTTTTCCTAATCTCATTCTAACAACCAACAACTACTTTATCATTGGCCTTAGTAATAAAATATTTAGGACCCGATTTACCATGATAGCCACAAGCAGGAGCCTTGCCCAACCTCGAGAGAGTGAGATATTGAATTATAGGACACATAAGGAATGAATGAATCAACCTAAAGCAAATATGAGGGGGAAGCATATTCTTGAATGAATGGATTCGATAGAGCCTTCTCTTTCTCCTTAACCCATATTTCTAAGGACTTGATATAATCCCAATACCTAGCATCCATCCCAATTTGAAGAAGATTTAGGAAAGAGGTGGATTCAAACACAACTTGTTTGGTATTGGTGATGAGAGTGCGCAAAGACGGTTGATGAGTGACCTTAGGAGCTAGGATAAAAGGAGCAGAATAATAAGGTAATGACCAAGACTCAAAAGGTTTTTCTACTTGAGGATATCTCGCTAGGAAACAAAACTCTTAGGGTTTATTTTTGGGAACCCATATCCAAGCGGTCTCTATAGGAGGCATGCCTTAGCAATATCTCTAAAAGTGACCCTCTTGTTTACATTTTAAGGATCAAAAGTGTATTTTCTTGACCTCCACAAAGTTTGTAATGATGACAAGGAGAAGAGACCTTGATAGACTTGGGAATGAAATGAGAAGATTCAACTGAAATACATATTCTAGCGAAGGCCACTAAAGTGCCATAAAGGGTTTTGGGGTCAACCCTGATGCCAAGGCAGCCGTAGATCTTGGAGAGAACACTTGGAATCCAATATTCCAAAGTGAGAAAATAAAGGTGCACCCAAACCAAGCGGACTGTCAACACTAAAATTTTCCTCCGTAATTTCTATTTCATTAATGTATGTATTAGGAATAGGATGTTGTTAAGTATAATTAGTAGTAGCGTCTGATAGAAGATAACGGCGCTGCCAATACGATGCCGCCAATAATGTATAGTATGGTAATAGTAAAAAGTACAATAGGAATGTTGTGGTAAAAAGTAAATATTTGTTGTAAGTGGTCCGGTAATGTTAAAATTTCAAAGTTAGGGTAAGTAGAGAAGTAGGGTCTACATGATTAGGAATTAGAAATATTATATTGGTAATAAGGACAAGGAGTGAGGTCATAAATATTTTGTGTATTTTATTTGTAAAAATTCTAAAAATGTGGAACCCATGTGAAATGATAAGGTTTATCTTATCTTAAAAGATAAGCTTACATGTAAAGATAAGAGTTAAGGTATGGAATATGATTCGTCAAAGTAGATTTATTATCCTATCTTAGAGATAAGATGGATAAGCCTGGAATTTCTATAAATAGAGAGGCCACCCCCCTCATTTAGCATAGAAGGAAGTAGTGAGAAATATTGTATGAGTAAGTGTGTAAAGGAAGCCATCATTTTGAAGGTGTGTTAAAGAAGTCATTAAGAGGTGTAATTGTGAAGTTTCTCCCATAGTTATTGTTGGAAGGCAAGTGAAGTTAGTAACACTTGAAGTACCTCATGGGTGAGATTGTAACAATTTCATGTTGATATTATAATTTACACTGATATTTCAGATTTATCATCATTCCTTCTTATCATAGTCTATGGTATTCTTGTGTTATGTTTGTTGTTGTGTTTCCAGATTTCATCCACCAAACTAAAAGTTGTGCATTAGTAAATAATCATAGCACAAGGAGTTCTGGTAAAGAATTATCATAGTGTCGGATTGGTGATGACAGACCTCCTCAGCGACATTGGAAGGGTCAAATTTGGGATCCCAAGGATGTAAGGATAAACCTAGCTTCAAACGATACCAATCTCTAAGTTACATCATTTCAACATAATGAGCCCCACTATGGACCATGATAAGGAAGAAAACCTTTCGAGGAAGTGAATGTGCAAGTCATCGCCCCATTAGCATTCACACCAATTACAGAGGTTATTAGTTGAAATCCATCTTCCATTTAGCTTGGCGATCACTTCCCTCTTATGGTAAAGCTCTACATTTGATTCCATACCGCACTAATCATCCAAATCAATTGTACATTAGGAGGAGGATGATGAAGTTGAACGTAGAAGAAAGTTTGGCTTGTGGAGAAGGGCGGAAAAACTACAAATAAAACCTAAACCTTATGTGGTTTCCATCTTATTTCATATCTGATTATATCTTCTAACATTAATAAAAATAAAAAAGGGTGTAAATATTTGCGAACTCGTTTTTGTTATTATATGACTTGAGGGTCACTAAAATAAGAACATGTAGAAGACAAAGACTGAAGATGTGATGTAGAAGGAGAACAAATGTGATCCTAGTCTAATATCCTAGTCTAACATGTAGAATACAAAGACCGAATGATTATGTTAAAAATGTAATATCCTCGTCTAATATGATGTTATGGAAAGTAGTAAATAACAGCTAAATAAATAAAGGAAATGTTCCAAGAGACTAAGTAAATAGAAATGTAAAACCTAATGTGGAAGAGAGGGTCGAACCTATTTTTGTTTAAACCCTTCACCTAATATAGGGTCTGCATTCTAGCTCCTTTGGTTGACCTTTTGATTTACAAAACCATAGGGTTTTCCTAGAGTGTGTTTTCTATTTCTTGTTTCATTTTGTTTATTCATGTCTTTCTATTATGCGAAAAAAAAATGGTTACCATCCCTCTCATTAGGTCCATACCACTTATGGGAATATGAAGCATGTTTCCCCTCCTCCATATTCTCGATCTAGATGTTATTTCCTATAATAATTATTAATCCCTCCATCCCTTTTTGGTTCCCGACTTTCCACAATGGAATGGCCCATCCCCAATGGATTCTCTTAGTAGTCATGACTATGCTTAAGAAATTATAGTAGGAGTCTCTCTTGCAATGTATTGCATTGGTTATTTCATCTCTCCCACTCCTTATTCCCATTATGCTAATAATGAGGAATCTTCTTGTATCACTTACAATTTAATTGGTTGGTATAGTGAATGTGAATAAAATCTTCCACAAGTGGATGCTTCTACTCATGCAATAAAGGATCTAGAATCTAGTGATGATGATAGTGTTTCTAGTTTATCTAATGACAATTTTCCTTCAATATAAAATTTAATTGACAATGTCTCTTACTCTTTTGATAATGATCTATATTCACCTAGTGGTGAATCTAAACAAGATGAAACTATTTCTAATACATCTCTCCCACTTGTACATACTTTGAATGATTCCACTTGGGTCTCTACTCTTCCTCTTGAATTAAAAAGTGATGAAACTATTTGTGATACCTGATGAGGGTCATCAATCCTCTTCATTAAATAATTTCAATCAAGGGGTGGTGTCCAAAGGTTGTATGCAAAAGGAGATAGAGATCTCGTTAAATGGTCCCTTCTACCCAAAATCCACACTTGCATGAATTAAAAATCACACTTGCAGAAATTTAAATTCACACTTGCATAAATTTAAACACGCTTTAATGGAATTGAAACACACTTGCATTAAAGGAAACACACTTGCATAAAAGAAATTGTTGAATTGAAAAGAAAAGAAAAACACATAAAACACCTGTAGGTTTACAACAAATTGTACATCAAGAGAATAATTACAAGGTAAAAAGAAAGAAATAAAAATACAACAAAAATAATTACGAATGAAAAAATAAACATAAATATACATGTCCATCTTCCTTGGAATGAGTGGCCAACTCATTCCTCAGAAGAGGATTTTAATCAATATTATTTACAAATGGACAGAATGAAATTTTTGAATTGATCAGAAAAATGGTGATTACATTCAAAGGTGTGGGAGGTTGCATTTATAATTCCATGCTTCCAACCACCTCCTTATTTTAAGGAATACATCTTTATCAACTAAGATTGCAATCTATCCAAAAAGCATCAATCTCCACCAAATATGGAGAGAGCTTATCTAATCAATCTGACTCTCATGTTTTATTGTTGAGAATCATGAATATTGAGTCTTCTTTATTTTACAAATAATAAAATACTTATAGAAATATCTATTTTTAGAATGAATTCCAAAAATAGATAACAATGCCACCCTTGGAATTATGCTCATCTCTGCAATTTTAGTATTCATCCTCATAGCTCTAATATCTAACTCCGAAGCAATCCCAAAGAGACTCAAGCAAGATGAGACACTCTGAAGTGATTTGAGACACACCGAAGTGATTTGTGACACTCAGAAGTGAGATAAGACACTCAATTGAGCTAAGATACTCTAAAGCACGTGAGATACTCAAGTAAGATAAGATATTTCAAAGCCAGCTGAAACAAAACACTCGAAGCGAGTTGAGACACTCTTAAGCAAGCTGAGATACTCTGAAGTAAGTTGAGATATTCCAAAGAAACCTTAAAATAGATATAACTTTTACATATGAATTGGAATCAAGATGATCTTATTTTTGAACTTGCATAATTTTCTTAGAGGAATATGAATATATAATCATATTTAGGTTTGGGTATATTATTGATGAATATTTTTCATTGTTTCCCAAACATATGCTTAATGAGCCATTCATAGAACTGTTGAACATTTATGGAGCCAATGAAAGAACATCTAGAGCTAATACAATAAAAATATTTAGAGATGATATGAGATATTTTGAGGATCTTCTAAGGCTGGTTATAGTTGGTATTAATGCTCAAAATTCCTTATTCCACAACTGTAGCAAAGTATGAATGGCATATGCACAAATTGACATATGTTTCCCAATAATCATTAGAAATAACTAATAGAAAGATAAAAATGAATTATAAATAAATAAATTTACATATGTTTCCCAATAATCATTAGAAATAACTAATAGAAAGATAAAAATGAATTATAAATAAATAACCATGATATATACTTTCTATTTTATCCTAAATAAATCATAAGTTCATATATTAAACTTATATCCACTTGATATATGTAGAGAAAAAATGTCAAATATTATATAAAATGGGTTATTTCTTGGGCTCATCAATACCTCTCTCCCACTTACACATACTATGAATGATCCCACTTGTGTCTCTACTATTCCAATTGAAATAAAATGTGATGAAATTGTATTTGATACGTCTCTCCCACTTGTACATACTATGATTGATTTCACTTGTGTCTTTGCTTTTCTTCTTGAATTCAAACTTGATGAAATTATTTTTGATACCTCTCTCCCACTTGCACATACTATGAATGATTCCACTTGTGTCTCTACTCTTTCTCTTGATTTCTAAAGTAATAACATAAATTTTGATGTTTCTATCCCTTTTGCACATACTACGCATTATTCCACTTGTCTCTACTCTTCCTCTTGAATACAAAAGTAATGACATAAATTACAATTCTTTTATCCCTCTTTCATATACTACGAATGATTATTCTTATGTCTCTACTCCTCTCCACAAAAATCAAAATAATGATTTTACTTTTTATTTCTTGTACACCACTTGTAGTTGATAAGGTAAATAATGATAACATCATTTCTATTTTTCTTGGAAAATGTGATACAAAGAGTATTGTCTATTTTCTTAGTGTGGTTACTTAAATTGTAGATAATTGTTTTATCCCTTTACCACCCCAATGTGAGACTAAAATTGTAGAATTTCATTATATACTCAATGCGACTTCATGTGACATATCATCCCATGTTGTTTTAAAGCAAAATAGTGTTCCTATGGTTACTATTAATGGTAAAGTGTAACCCTTAAATGATCCTTTAGATATTTATGTTGTACCTCCTTAAGAGGTTATCTCTCTTATGCATGTGGTAGGTGATTTAAAACATAAAGTGCATACCTTAACTTTAGAGAGTAAATTTTACTATGTTAGCCTTGATTCTAATACTATATATAGCAATTTAATTCATAGTAAAATATTGCAATATTATTTTCCTAAGATTTTTAAGCCCTCATTCCAATTATCTAATGGAACTTCAGATCCTTAACTTTATCTTAGGCATTATCGGACACTTACAGCTTCCCATAATAATGATAGGTTACTTATAAAAGCTTTTCCTAAGAGTCTCATGGGTAATGCAATGTCTTGGTTCACCCATCTTCCTAGTGTATATTTTAGTACCTTCATTGAACTTAAAGAGTATTTTCTTATCCACTTTAGTCATCATAGAGGCCCTAACGTTACATATGAGTGTGTACCTTCCTTACATCAAGGTAAGACCGAGATCGTATATGATTATATCTTCTAGTTTAAGGTACATATGCACATTTTATTATATAAACAGATTGATATGGGAATGTAATACATATTTTTATGTGGTCTCATACTTCCTCTAAAAATCAATTTCTTTGTGATGCTTCATTCTCATATTTTGTCTCCATGTTATAAATTTAGAATGATACCTCCTTCTTGCACATCAACCCACACATTCACATAATGACATTTCAATTGACCCTACTATACCTAATTATGATGTGAAATCAAATCCGTTACCTAATAAAGGTCAAGTTAAGGTCCCACATTGTGGTACCAATTTTTGTTATCCTAAACCCAAATCTACTATTCTATCTCCTCTTGTTCACAGGGAAAAACATGTTACAGTTTAACAAATATATCAATCGGCCACATGATATTCTGCTCACTTTACTAGATAAATGGATAATTATATTACCTTCTAATGATTATAACCCTTTTCATATGCTTTAATGTGAAAAATATCAATCTTTTTGTAACTTCTATTGTATTAATGGACACTATGATAGTGATTTTTATGCATTGGATCAAAGTCTTATGTTACTCAAAGAAAAAGGCATCATCAACTTTGATAGACGACATTCAAATAAATATGATTCTTCCCCTCCATGGGATCACCCTAGAACAAGTGTGACTCACCATACTCGTTCCTCCATTGATGGGTTATGTCCACAATATTCTATAAATGATATCCCTCGAGATGGAGTTATTACTATGAAACAAGCTCCGACAACTACACACAAATGGATTGCTAAAGAATATAATTTGGTACCACAAGATATTCACATTAATTATAAACCCTCTTTAGTACCATCCATGATATGTCCTACACAACTAACTAATTCTTCACATTTAATTCACCCTAGTGCATTTTCATAATCTCGAGTGATTAACCATTTTTTGTTTGTTTAGTCTCCTTATTACGGTATGATTTCTTCTCGAAATATCAAGGAAATATGTGGATCCCCATTCCTTTTTATAATAAGTACAAATTTATTTACACTATATATTCCCCACATACTCTGGTAAGGGTGATACTTCCAATATGTTGTTAATACCACTCATACTATCATTGATCATCACATGCTACATGAAATCAATCCAATCACAATCATTGTCAAAAATGAATAAAACTCACCATAAATAAAATTTAATATTCTAAGACATGGTACTCTAACTCCAATCCTTAATTCAAGTATTTTTCTCATACTATTTCCAATTGGTTTATTCCTCTTCGTATTTCTATCATGTTATGACACCTCTACAATTTCTACATATATTATGACATATTTGGGCTTGTGCCTCCTTCACTCTTTGGGGTTCATATTTATCCTTTATTATACTCTTCTTAGGTATTCCTCATGCTACCATTTCATTGTAAATAGCTAAATTAAAAAATACAAAAACACAAAAAAAAAACATATTTTCAATAATACGGAATCAGGACCTATACACATAGCTTGAATTGTTAGAAATTTGGATTACATATGTTTTTGTCACTATGGATTAATTTATATCATATATTTAATACTTACACACATACATTCATGAGGTATATTTACCTTGATGTAGGACACGATAAGTACACACTAATATGAAATACATTGGTTCCTTACATTACTCTCTTGGGGGCATCCCTCCACACTATACATGTGATATTGTTTCATTATAGTTCCTTTCTAATTCCTCTTTATGTTTGATTACATATATTGTTGTCATGTTGTCTTTTGAGATAACAATAATAACACATGTGTCTTTGCAATACTAACATATATTTTTTAGGTGTTTCTTTACTAGTTTTTATAATGTTTTATCAGTTTTTTTGACATCATTGTCTACTATACATGTTTTTACTTATTTTTTTATGCTTCATTGTATGCATCCTAAGTGCATTGTTTGTCTTGTGACATCCTAGGTGTCTCATATTTTTGGCTCTATTATTTTATTGTGTGACATTTCTTATCTTGTATGTGGCCTAACTACCTTAGTTTTCTTGTGACATAGTGGGTGTCTCGTGTTCGTGGTGCTATGCCTTGATGTGACTTTTCTCTGCATGTTATTGATTTTGTTTTCTCACTTGATTGTGTCTATCTCTCTAATTGTTGTATTACACATGGTTCTATCTCTCTTATTGTTTCAATTGTTTCGTGTCTCTTTGTGTGTCATGGTCTCCACCATGTGTAACCTCATTTTTTTGAAGGTGCAAGTTCTCAAAGGTGGCAGCCACTTCAACGCTTCCACATAGCCTTATATATCATCCTACATACAATACATGGGTACACATCTATTATTTTGATCCGTGTGCTCAAATGTTTTATAACATGGGCCTCAAAAGAGCGGGAATTTGGGATATATTCTATGCCTACAAGAAAATATTCAAGTTCATGAACATTTCTTTTACACAAAATAGGTCCTCAAAAACATCTCCGATATATAAATTGGCAAAAATTATAAAGGTTAAAAATTGTACAAAATGGCCAAAACCGTATGGATGTTCTTGACCCGACCATGAGTTTTTACCCTAGGGGTAGTTATACATGATTTTTCTACGGTTCCAAATTTCCACTTATGAATATTTTTTTGGCATAATCTTAGACTTAGTTAAGACAATTCAAATTATTTTTACAAGAGGCATGACTATTTTACCCCTCCTTTTTAGTACTCAGTTCCGTTACAAAATACAGGTTTTGAAGGAATGAGTCTCTTTCTCCATCATAATTTCAAAATGCTACACACTCCTACTTACCTTTACAAAGACACAAGAAGGGAAGAGGACACCCATTCTCTTTTATAATTTATCTCTATATAAAAATGTTGGACTTAGATCCATCTACGGGCGTGGTTCATGGGGTTACATAAAGTATCAAATAAAATAAATTATTCATAAGAAATTTTTCCCATCCTATTTGAAAGGGGAAGATATGAAGGTTAATAAAATCTTTTATACATGGTCTTGTTCCTTCACTGGGTAATTCAATACCTCTATGTTATCCTCTTTCTACCTTCTATTCGGTGTTGGGTTGCATGCACCAATACTCCATTTTCTCCTCGACATAACCGAGGACTGATCACCTTGAATCCTTTGGCAAGTTTAAAAATAAAAATCCAAATCTAACAATGCAAGTAAAGAATGATACCTCTTCCCTTTGCAAAATAAATAGGTGTATTACTTCCATGTTTTACATCTCTTTATTTCACTTTGAGAACATTCAAACTTAATATTTACATTTGATTCATAGTTCAATTTATATTATGGATATTGACTACACTCTATGTTGTAGGTTTCGTATTGAGCATGCCAACACCAATGCATCTAGACAAAAAAATCGACAAGAGAAAAAGTGTATCTACACACTAAAGTTCCATTTTACTTTAAGCATGTAATTTTCATTTCATACTTAAATGGGGAAATGTAGACACTAAAAATTGTATTTTTTCCTCTTGATACTACTAGTTTTTACTACACTCCTTTATGTCATAAAATTATGAAAATTCATAAAATAATTACTTAACCATTGTTTATCATGATGTAACTTCCATATTTCACTAACTACCACCATGACCAAAAGCATGTACAAAGAGGATCAAGATGTGATTTTCGGTCTTGGATGAACTATACAGTCTTGGATGAATAAATCCTCCAACTTTGATTTCAATTTGATTATCCTCGCTGGGTATATTTATCCTCATGGGTCATGCTTTTCATTTTCAATTACATTTTGAACCTTATATAAGTAACTTAACATTACATCATTTAAAAACTTGAAACTTTCCTAAGCTCTCATTACAAATACTAATAGCTAAGGAACTCAAGGATCCCTACACTATCCCAAAGATAATGCACATCCACTAGAGAACCCGCTATTATAGTTATAAAGAAATTAAATAGGTCAAGGATTTCATCTTCCCTCATGTCCAAATACCCAAATATCCTAACTCAATATCTCAAAGAAGTGCACAATCATCTTAAGAATGGTCAAAAAGGTTCAAATTGGCAACTAGTTGCATTCATATATACCTTAAATGTTATCTATAAAACTACATGTGATTTGAGGCATCTTTGGAGTAGTGCCAACATAGGTGATTCATGGATTACACTTCAACCCAAACACTAACCTCCTTGCAAGGTTTTCTACCCCTAGTTAGGGTTTGAGTTTGGTTCATATGATTTCAAATGGTTTTAGGATAGTGTAAAACTTAGGGTTTGACAGGAACACATATTTCCAAACTATTAAGGACAAAAAAATTACATAAACCTACTCCAAGTGAGTCCAAGACCATACAATAGGTTCAAGGTCATATAACTAATCTTGGCATAGTTGTATTGTTTTGTATCAAGGCATTTTCTAATGGCATTCTCAAAAATAAAGTATCTTAATATTCGTCACTCGATATTTTCTAGTCATTTCACCCAAATATCCATTATATCACTATGTATATGTTGCACCTACCCATGTGGGACCCAAACACAAGACCAAAATATACCAAGATAAAAAAAAATTACTCTCATTACTTATTACAAGACAACACATAAGTTTACTCACGAGATATCCACACCATATGTGACACCAACACAAACATGAACCCTCTCTTATAACATGCAGGATTGATGTAAAGAAATTAGTTCCAAGAACACATTCAAAAATAAATAAGGTTCCAATACCACCGACTTATACCTTAACTCTACATGAGAGGATCATACACAAGCCTACAATGGCTTAAAACTTGCAAAAAATGAAAAATACCATTTGGAATGGTCTCCTCATCACCAAATCCTATCTAAAACCTTCAATCATTACCAATTCAATCATCAAATTCATCACATTTCATGTAACTTCTCTAGACACTCACCTTTCTTGACTTGTTCTTCTTTTCCCTTCACTAGCTTCATGCAAAAACTAGCATCTTCTTGCTCCTTATCCCATATTGGCCTCTTCAACCTTTCACCCTCTATACCATCATCTCAAATTATCGTTAGAACCAACAATAATTAGTATCAAAATAACTCAAGCATGAATTGCACCAATCTAGCTCTAAAACTACCCTATTGCCCTTAAGATAGTGCATTATGGAGTAGTCATAGTTAGAGTAAACTAGGAATACCCAAAACAAGTTATCACCTTCATTAGTTTCCCTTTTACATCCTAAAGATGTGTGCAAAAATTAGAAGTCAACTCCTTTTCCTTTTCTCTCTATCTCACTTTTGATCTCTAAGCTCTTAAGCTCCCTTCTAGCCACAGGACAACCTTTTTGTCAAGCATATATTCTTCTTCACGAGGTTTCATAACACAAGATATACCTTTTAGGATACCCATTTAAGGTTTCTTGAAGTTTGTGAAGTTTCAAGTTTGAACTCAAAAGGAAATCCCTAGTTCCTTTGTAAAGTGACTTATTTTATTAGCCCTTTTTTTGATTCAACTCCAAGTGTAACCTACCCTTACTAGACTATCATGAAAATATGAATTTCTAACCCTTGGTTTATCAAAATTATTTTAATATCCATCTCTAGGATCTGTGATCATTATATCTTGAGAAATTCGGGGTTTAGTTTGAACTTTCAAATTGTAAACCCTAGCTAACCCCTTGAGAAACCCTCTTAAAACCCGAGAGGTCAAAAATGGTTATAATTTATCTTACACTTAGTTTCAAAGTGCCAAATTTGGATTGTAGGCTTGTAATAAAATTTCCTTCATGATAATATTATCAATGATCTTCATCCAATGACATCCATTACTAATCTCCTTTGAACTTTCCCTTCTCATTTTGTAGATGATTAGGTTGTAGGGTTATACATACAAGGAAGAAGTCTCTTAATTGTACATTATTACCTTTTCACTATCCAAACCTGATAAAAATCTCCACATAATTCTTATAACTTCAATACCTATTACAGTAAGCTTCAATAACATGGTTAATCGGTGTCTACCCTTTGAATCAATGTGTAGAAATGTGTACAAGTTCTCAAGCATTTTTGTAACAAGTAAAAGGGAATAAAACTCTTAATAGATATTAGAATATTTGATTAATCAAATCATTACCTTTATATATAATCCATTCTACCCACTCAATGAAACACAATCACACAAACATTTCCTGTAGTCTCACAGCAAAGTAGGAATTTCCTTGCACCACAAAATAGGGTATAAACTTCCAAACTAGATCTTTTCAACTAGGTTGATTGCTTAAAAATTCTCATTAACAATTATATAGTTGAATCTCCTATGCATTCAAAAGAGAAATCATTGATTCATAATAAAAATCAAAATGCTCTTGAAGAGATCAAATATTCATGTAAAACTAAGTTTATATTATATTTATATATGTGATTATTCATACAAAACTACTTCATTATCCTTCTATATATCCTTCCCTTAATCCTTCACCTTGAGGAATGATATCTCACTCCCTCTCTCCCCTTTATATTTGAATTCCCTCATGAATGTAACTTATTCTTGAAATGTAACTCCTTTCCAAGATCCATAATTACCTCCCTTATGTTATTCTTAGGAAGATAGTTTCTTTTTCATCATTTTCCACCTTTTGTGACTCTTCACATGCCACCTAAGCCCATACAACAAGATGGGACATTTTCCACATCCTTCCTAACATTTTATGACTTAGACTTAACCTTAAACCCTCTAAAACGTGACTAGACAACTAATTTATCTTTACAAGTCCATGTTAGTTTGCTTACATACTTTATAATTCAAATTACATTTTTGGAGGGAAACCTACCTTTTGAATTTTCAAACTCTAGATCACCTAGAATCACTTCTAGATGAATTTAAAACATTCAAATTGACCTCATAACTATATAGGTTAACATTTTGATGACCTCTTGATGATGTTCTTGCATTAAGGACATGCAAATAACAAGACAAAACATGACGCATCTCAATGTCACACAGCTTATAACGAATGGGTACAAAACTATTACCTAACCATAAGTTGCGAACCTAACCATAAGTTGCACATCCTCCATGGACACCTTCCACATTACCACATTTTTTAGGTTACATATTTAATATATTCATATATTTTTTATTTAACCTTAATGATTTAGAGAGTAATTAACATGAAAGAATGCATTTTCCTTTTTTAGAGACCACATTCCTTTTGGTTTATTTATCACTAAGCTTATAATAGTTCCATACAATTTAGTTTTTTTTATTATTATGAATACACTATATAACTTGATTGATTATTAGATTTTCATAAAATTATACATTAAGTTTTGATTCCCAAAATTAGAAGTTATTCTTTCTCAAAAATCCATTTTCAAGTGGGTCCAATCACGTCTACCTTCACCACATAAGAAAGATTTATTAAGCTGCAAAATAATCTCCATGGTACTTATAATTCATAGCCCGACATCACAAGGGTACATTCTCAAAACAAAAAGCAAGTTACAAACTCCCTTTACGAAAAGAGTCTTAGTGGTGTATAATTGCATATACAAATAATCTCTGCGATCCCAAGCACTCTATTATATTTTCCTTTCTATTGGTGTTTAGTTTCTAGGACAGCCATAAGATTACATACTAGATATTTCATCTCGAATGTCCCAAAAATTACATTATGCCTAACATTCAAGCATCTTCCACACTTTCGTACCCACGAGAAAAATCTATAATAGGTTCTTAGGGAGGAACACACAAATTCTTAAGATTCCCTACGGCTCTAGGACTATGAAGAAAACTTAGATCTAAACATAAATCAAGGCTTACCAAAAATGACCCTCTTGTCACCTTATATAAAATTTCCTAGTAGAGCTGGTCCATTATAATTCCCATAGGTGGTTTCAAATATCTAAGAGTAAGAAAATATATTCCTATGGTAACAAGGATTTGAGATCATATATCCTCTTGTGAATTTAAACTACTACATTCCAAAAATGTTGGGATGCATTTTGAGATGCACATGGGTCAAATGAGTCCCATGTTCGGGAAGGGAGATCAAAAATTCAAAATACGTGTTCCCATAAGGAACAACTCATCTCTTCACGTAAAACAAGGAAATAATTACTAATGGGTTAAAAGAAGGTGGTTTCCATATTTGCTTTGTTCTTAAGATCCACATTTGAGGAACCCAATTCAATAGAGAAAAGATCAACCACATTCATTGCTTAGCCCTCTATGTTTAACTTCAAGACTACTTCACAATTCCATAGCTTAGACCCTAGATCCCACATGTCTCAAAAGTCACCCCAATCCTCAATATAAATAATCCCACACAACTTCAACATTCATTAATATAATTCCTAGAAGTATTCCCTTTTACTCTAAACAATTTATAACCATTACCACTCCTATAGGGTGGTTTCGTGACAATGTTGACAAGTAGACATGATTCAACAAAAACCTAAATTTGTGCTCTTATTACCTCTAAACTAGGAGGTTCCAAAGAGTGTTATGAAATTAGACTCACCCTTTAATTTTTAGTTATCTAACTAATGTGCTCACACACAAGGGGGTGTCAAACAAGGATCTTACTTTAAGGTTGTCCTTTTCACCTTGGTTTTTCAACGAATTCCAAAGTAATTAGAAAAACAAAAGGATTTCATTCATGAATAACACATAAAAAAAAGTATGTTATGAAATATCATTTCATTTCCAAATAAAAATTACATCCATAACATTAGCAAGATATAAACCTATAATTAAATCACTCCTAAATTATAATTCTCATTTCCTCAAGATACCAATATGTTTCAATTTCTTATTCATCATAAAATAATCAATAAATAACATTCATGATCATAACAATAGTGTTGATTTATCCATTTAATATTACATGTATTTCAAAGATAACCCGTTATTACAAAAGCACAAATAATGTCATCATTTTCTTCTCATCTTGTGTACCTGCAACCACCGCATGGTCAACACAACTGTTGGCATGACATCAAACTACAACCAAGCATGAAATATGATTTCACAGTTCTCTAAAAATAATGAAACTATATTTAACATACTTCAAAGGAGAGTAAGAATTGCAATGTCATTTCATTTCGTTTCCAAAGCCAAGGAGAGAGATAAAGAGAGGAGAGAGAAAACACCATTTTCCACATTCAATTTCTTTTCAAGAAAGTGTCAACAAAAGTTTCCTACAGTCATGTATTTGTTTTTACAAGGTTTCCTATCATTTTTTTTTCTTGGATAAGGTCATATGACAATTTTCACCAATTAGTCACAAGTTTCCAAAAATGTCAAATTTAGACAAGTTTCTCAAAGATCAACATTCGAAAACCATCTTCGAGACTCAAACACACAAGGGAACAAATTCCTACCTATTCCCATATATACAAGGAAACACTTAGAGCTAACAAAACCCCAAAATGAAAATTAGGATTAAAATGTCATTCGTTCTTCCGCAGCTATTGGTCATAAATGCACCCAAGCGGCCTTGTCACCCAACAATTAGAGGCCTACAAAACCTATCAAGAAAACTAGCTTGGGGATGTTTTTCTCCAAAATGATGGTTTTTAGTGATTTTCCCATAGAAATATTATAGGTATGCAAAAGACAAAATCCATTTCTACACCCAGGGCCAAAATGGCAAGTCAAAACCCAACTACAGTTTTGACTTTCAGCAACTATTTAAAGTTACGAACTATCCCAATGGGCTCCTAAACATGTTTCGAAACAAGCTTAAACAAAATTTTGAGTACCAACCCATGGTTTGGTTGAACACTCTACATGACAAGGTACACGACTAAATTTTGCTTTTCTCATTTTCGAGTCTATAGGGATGTTTTGCCCTCCAAGATAAAAGATTTTATTAACATTGCACAAATTCATCTAGAAGTAGTTTTCACTAAGTTTCCTATTTAGCACGCCAACCGTGTGGTTTCCAAAACCAAAACTAGTATAAGAGTTTCTAAATATCTCACGAGGTAGATTGGGAATAGAGTTTACATTCCAGACATCGTTATAGTTGCATACAAAAATAGCTCGGTAAATTTGCTATAAGACACTACATATCACTCAGTTCACCTATAATTTATTATACTTTAGTTTTATTTTCTACTACATTAAAATAAGAAAACTAGAATCATTAAAATCATTTAAGAAGGGTAAGATGACCATGCTTGAAATTTGAATTCACGAATCACACATGACAAGCGTAAGGAGCGGCCAACCAATGACCAATTCAACTCAAAACACCAAAGGCGGACCCAAAGATCCACACTTCTCCTAGATATTCTATCGAACAGTTTAAATTCCCATAGAGTGTGTCCACATTTGGGATAAATGCAAAATATCATACAATGCCAATGTCATTCATTGCCATTGTCAAACCCACCACACTATGCAACTACGACTGTTGCAATTACACTCAAAATTTACATCTCGCCAACTACATTTTCTTAAATGCCTCCAAGGCCTTCTAAAAAAACCATTTTACGCATATCATGTAACCATGGAACTCCATGATATGACATCTGGTTGAGGCATTTCTTTGAAAATCCTTAAATCGTCATCAAGAACATCGTTTTGTGCATATCTCGCAATCATCGCATTCAAAGAAACCACAATTTTTATAGGTATTTTGTGTGCCATGTGTTTTCTTCCACATTTTTCATATGTGTCTCTCAAGGCATTTGCAGCTATGACATCGGGAAAAAAACATCTTTTGATTATGCTTTAATGCATGGCCACACCTTGGTATAAAGCTCCTATATTGGCACATGTTGGGAGGATACCGGAAAAATTAGTGGAGTTCGATTTACGTATACCAATCACATTTTCTTATAAGTTTCCAAGGATTTTTCATCAAACCCATCTTGTGCAAGGCCTGTCCTTTCTTCCACCTTACACATCTAGCTATCATTGTTGTCCACAAGCCCACATTTCCTTTAGGAAATTTTTTAAATAATTTATATGCCAAGAAATAAAATCCCCTTTTTGAACTAGCAACATTCAACGCAGGCCTGAGAGGCCACATTTTTATAAGGCATTTTGTCAAATAGTTTACTTTCCTAAGTATTTGCAACTACACAACAAAAAAATTTCCTTATTTAAAAAAACTTTGCACACATCCTTGAATGTTTCTCCTACCAAATGCATTGTTGAAGGACAGTTCTTTGGGCACCCAAAACATAGCCAATCACACCTACCAATTTTTGTTTGATGGAAGCTTCTAAATCCTTTTTAACAAATCATTTTTTCAAACAGATCTGCATGTCTTACGTTGGGGCCAAGCCAAGCTCATGTGTGGCATCCTTGATTTAATAAAATAGTCCACATACCGCACATGTTTTCCAATTGTAATAAAAAAGAATCAACAATACCAATGCTAACTCAGACACCAAAATTGGGTCATACTCCCCTTGGTCCCCTTTTGAATAACTAACTTACATATATTCACCTAACCATATCCTCTTTTACCCCACCTTAATATTAATTTAATTATCTATAATTAAATTAATACCCATCCTCACTCCATTTATTAATTTAACTACTTTAATTAAATGGATGCACACCTCACCTAGACACCTCACCCAGACACCTCACCATATACCTATTTATATCATGTTTCCATAACTAACTAATACTTAGCCCTACCTACCTTAATGAGCTAAGACTTAATATAACCCTAAAATCACATGCCTATTCTTCCTCTAACCATATTCCCGCTTATCTAAGTGAAACATCCCACTTATACTCAAAGACTAATGAGCAAAAGCTGGAAAAGGATAGACAAGATCTGTTATTTTAGGAAACCTAGGATATCCCACCTTAACCGATGTCGGTTCAACCCGAAATCGGTGCCGTCACCCTAAACCATCGTCGGTTACCATATAACTAGTTATGTAACCTTGTTTGAGAGGTCACCACATTTTCAAGTTTTGGGAGCAAATGATATTTTCATGCAAGCAAGAACCGAGCTCTTTTACACATCCAGATAGCCATAGCTAGCATAACCATTTATCAAAAGGTATTTTCATCCACAGTAGCATTCTAGGAGGCCCCTGCTGCATGCAATCGACAGTGATCATTTCATCGATCAACCATCACCACCACCCATTCATTGAATCTGCACAACAGTAAGTGTGTTTATAGCCTACACCATTTCATTTCTATTCAGTTTATAAGGGTTCTTCACCTTTTTTATCAACCACCATTTATATTTTATCTCACCACTATTTCCTTCCTGTGAACCCAACCATCCCCATCTCTCATAACTATTTTAATTACTTATGTCCATTCCTAAGTACCTCCAAATATTCCCAACACCTCCACAGACCTAAACCAACTCCTTACCATCTTTGATTCAGTCTCAAACAAATCCCCAAAACCATGAACTATTGAGTTATTATCAACCCGCCTTAACCGTCGTTGGTTCTTACTAAACCATCATCGGTCATACCAGACCATGATGTCGGTCTCTGTATTTGGAAATCTTGCTAATAGCAGATCCCAATAACCTTTTCCCAAGTGACCCAAAACCTGACCCTGACTTGTTCCAACACCTTGATTATTTACCTTATTTTCAGATCTGATCATATCCTAGCTTGTTATGTTAGATTTTCTTATTGTATTTGGATGAGATACCTAAATCATACCTAAACAAAGGGTTGATTGCCTCCGAGGAAGTATCACTCTTCCTAGATCTAGCATATGCTATACACCCCACCGACATATATTGTTTACCTCTTTCTTGTGGTCTTGTTTTGTATTTCAGGTAGTTCCTCCTAGCAAAAAGGAAGCTCTCGCGCTAGCATTGGATCAAGAAGTCGAACGCGCGTGCAACAACCTTTACACGACCTTCATAACAGGTATTCCTCCTTGACCCATACCCTAACTGTTTCATCGAAATCCTTAAAGAGAACAAAGAAATACTAACCACTGACAATATAAATTTCACAGCAATACAAAATTTCCATTCCAATGGTGCTTGATGGAAGTCCAAAACTCCTATTTTTTTCCATGCTTTTGATCAAACCAAGAAGACCGTCCACATAACCACTACATGTTAAACTAGCATGAAGATGACATGATTTAAAAAGGATGCCCAATAAGAAAAAGAGACAAAAATAGAAGCTTACATAATCAAGATCATTCCATGAGGTCACAATTCTTCCTTGTAGAGCATAAATGTCGTGAGCAAGTATCCAATCCCCAAAAAAATTATATCAAAACATTCCCGACCCAAAATAGTTCCCAAAATCCTCCTCACAAATAAAATCTTAGGTTACCCAAGAATAATTTCATTAATTCTCTCTTGGTAAAAAGGTTTTCCCACACCCCAAGAATTGAAAAAATTTAGGGATATTGAGAATATTTACCTATTTAATTCTTCTTATTTTTCTTTGTTATTTACCCTTTTCTAATTCCAAAAGATTTATATTCTTTTGTTATTTTAAATCAAAAAAATCCTTTAACCACAACCACAACATCTCCCCGCTACTAGCATTTACCTTATCACAAAATATCTTTATTTGAGAAACATACGGATTACATTGATCGTTACCCATATTACAATTTACTTAGATAAAATTTAACACTATACACAAAAATACATATAAATGTTTCAACTTCAAGATTCGCAATTTCTCTCGAGTTGAAAGGATCATAAGAATAACGATGTCACCACACAAGCTAAAGGAATGAAGGCACTTCAAGGGTTCCAAAGGTTTGTCCGTGAAAAGACAACTTCCAAATTGCCCTTATTATTTTATAATTGTAATTACATAGTTTATTTCATTTCCAATTTTATTTACGATCACTCCTTTGATGGTAAAAATGACAACCCGACACAATCCCAACATTCAACGACCATCCCATGGTTCTTGGGTGAATTTATTTGAAAATTGGGATAGGGTTATCATGATCCCCATAGCACACTGGGATTCATGACAACACGATCATGGAGGGGGCACTACATACCCCCTTATAAAAGCATCATCCATGATGCAACACACTCCAAGAACTAAGAGGGCTTAGCAAGCATGGGAAGCCAACAAAGACAACTTCTAATAAACGGAAGGGTTATGTTTCTTAAAACACATCCACAAGTAGGTTAAACATACTTTAAAATTTTCTCAATTTCTTAATGTTCTATGAAGATTGGCATTACTCATTATTTTATTACTCAAATTATCTTTTCCTTTATACATGTTCCTAGTTTCAAAGTTCATACAGCCTCTCTATTTAACAATTCAAATCCATAGTGGATTCAGATCCAAATTTTGATAGTCATTTCGAAACACACTCACATGTGTTTTCTCATTAGGTATTCATCATTTATTAGTCATGTCGATTTTGCAGCTTTACTTATTCAATGTTCAAAATGTTATCACTTGCTAAGGATTTTAAATTTCAAATTCCCAATAGGTTTCCCCAAGTCAACTAACATCACAATGTCACTCAAGGTATAAAGCACAATAAGAACAACCTACATAACCCATTTTTAGAACACTTTCACGAATGAATCACATCACAAGACCTCTAACTCTATCATATAAAGACAAAAGTAGTCCACATAACATAGAATTCACAACACATATGCCCCAAGCATAGATCCAACACATCCACGTGCCTAACATACAATAAGACATCACACTAATGCATATGCAACCGGTATCACATGACTCGGACCACGACAAGTACCCACATAGTGTCAAGCTAAGATCTAATACTAATTATCAACAAGGAGGAACATCAAACATCAACATAGCAGTACATAACAAGACTCACAGAGTAGCTCATGAATCATACAAACCCACTCCAAATGTCTCCCAAATCTCCATAAGCCTCCCAAAGAACTCCATATGCCTCCCAATAGAGAAATAATCATAGTTCCAAAACCAAGTCGAGTCACTCACCATAGATCCTCATTTCCTTATTTCTCCATGTTGGGTCACTCACAATATAGCTTCGTCTCCTTATTTTTTCATATTGAGTAACTCACAAAAGAGTCTCATCACCTTATCTCTCCATTTTATGAGGTTGTGTCATCCTATGGCCCTAGGAACATAGAACCCCATCACCTCCACCCAAGTGATAGAGCAACATGTAGTTTAATACTACACAGCCCCAAGACCCCCTTGGGGCATACCCCCATACAACGAAGTGGGCCCATAGGTCCAACTACTCCATGGTGAATTACATGTCCCTATTCCAATACATAACAACATTAGAACCAACATATCAACCAATTTCAAATTCCAAGTGGTAAAAAAATATCAAACCTTGGGATAGGCTAGAAAAAATTTTAAACTCCCAATAGCAAGTTTCAAACTAAGCAAAATAAATGGCTAAACAGCTGCAGAATGTAAAGGCCTCTTATTAGCACAAAACCAATTAAATGCCTAAATATTTAAAGTTACATCACTCAAGAAGATTGTTGGTTCTTACAATAAAATAGAAGAAGATCAATTTATGAATAAAATATGATCATATAAATATCACATTACGATCACTACGTGGCCATACAAAGTAGTCACCAAAGGGGTACTCATCGAGTTGGTGGCACTCGTATATCAAGCCTTGCTCTCGCAAAATACATCTAAACAGAATAAGTATACCTTCAAATCATACAAACGAGGATCCACAAAGTCAATATCACAAATGATTATTTTATAGAAAACCCAAATAGGAAAAATTAGAGACATTGGTTTGCATAAGCATGAGCCTAAGGTGGTTTACATCCACAATATACTAAGAAATCCCAAGGTATACTAAAAATAGCAAGAGGTTTTCAGTCTACATGTGACTCCACTTTCAAACTTGTACTTGGCTCAAGGTTATGGTCACCTCGTCTACAACTTCTCTCTCCACACATACACTTCTGGATGTTACCCATATGGATCAATAGTGTAGGGTACACAACAAATCACATAACAACGTTACAATCACATTGATGACTTACACACAACAACCATAACATAACAATATTCCACGGCTTATAACAAGTACATTTCCACATAACGCACCAGGGGTGAAAGTACAATACATTATGGGGTCATACAATCACCATATGCCCTAAATTCATGATTTGAATTCATCAATAACACACGAATACACATAAATATAACATAGATATTTCACATCATGGCATGCATTCACATACCATGCAATATGGTGACATAACGCCATAATACAACACAACATAGCGAAATTATTATGATGTGGCATATTTTACTACGAAACACTTTTTCATGCAACACGTTGTTCCACATATACAATATCACTAAAGAATGAAATATTACAACACTTTTGTAGTTCACAAAGCATTCCCTTCACAAAAAGGTGGTAATACACATGAATTTCATGTTGAATTCACAAAAGAGAGAGATAAATTACTCACATCAAGAAACACATCAATATCATAACAAGACCACACCAAGTGGTAAGCACAACAGGTGCATTCACATAATAAAAATACCACCTTTTTTACATTGCACAGCATAATAATACATTACTCCTCCAACTCCTACCCCATCATTCATAATCCATCACAACACAAAAATTTACCAAAGGTTAAAGAGTGTGAAACCTCGCTCTAATACCAACTATAGTGCCCACCCATGTGGGACCCAAACACAAGACCAAAATATACTAGGAGAAAAAAAAATTACTCTCATTACTTATTACAAGTAAACACATGGGTTTTCTCACAAAACTCCACACCATATGTGACACCAACACAAATGTGCAGCAGCCATGAAAATAACAAGACAACACAAGATGCAACTCAATGTCATACATTTATAATGAATAGGTATAACATCATGACCTAACCATAAGTTACACATCCTCTATGGGAATCTTCCATAGTACCACATTATGTAGGTTACATCTTTGTTATACTCATATTTTGTTATTTAACCTTAATGATTTAAGGAGTACTTAGCATGAAAGCACACATTTTCCTTTTTTGGAGACCACATTCCTTTTGGTTCATTCATCACTTAGCTTATATTAGGTCCATCTAATTTAGTTTTCTTCTCTTATTACATGAATACATTATATAACCTCGATAATTGATTATTAGAGTTTCTTAACAATTATACATTAACTTTAGATTCAAAAATTAGAAACTATGCTTTCTCAAAAATTATTTTCAAGAGGGTCAAATCACATCTACCTTCACCACACAAGAAATATTTATTAAGCTGCAAAATAATCTCCGTGGTACTTATAATTCATAGCCCGACATCACAAGGGTACATTCTCAAAACAAAATCAAGTTACAAACTCCCTTTACGAAAAGAGTCTTAGTGGTGTATAATTGCATATACCAATAATCTCTGCAATCCCAAGCACTCTATTATATTTTCCCTTCTAATGGTGTTTAGTTTCTAGGACAACCATAAGATTACATGCTAGATATTTTGACTCGAATGTCCCGAAATTGAAATTATGCGTAGCATTCAAGCATCTTCCACACTTTTGTACCCATGAGAAAACTATCTACTAGGTTCTTAGGGAGGAACAAAAAAAAATTTAAACTTCCTTAGGACTCTAGGACTATAAAGAAAACTTATACCTAGATATAACTCAAGGCTTTCCAAAAAAATTGCCCTCATGTGACCTTATAGAACATTTCCTTGAAAATTTGGCCCATTACAATTCCCATAGGTGGTTTCACATATCTAGGAGTAAGAAAACATATTCCTATGGTAACAAGGTTTTGAGATCTTATATCCTCTTGGAAGTTAAAATACTATAGTCCACAAATGTTGGGATGCATTTTGAGATGCACATGGGTCAAACGAGTCCCATGTTTGGGAAGGGAGATCACAAAGTTGAAATACGTGTTCCCATAAGGAACAACTCATCTCTTCATATAAAACAAGGAAAGAAATACTAATGGGTTAAAAAGGTGGTTTCCATATTTTATTTGTTCATAAGCTAAACATTTGAGGAAGCCAATTCAATAGAGAAAATGTCAAATAAGTTCATTTCTTAGCCCTCTATGTTTAACCTCAAGACTACTTTACAATTCCATAGCTTAGACCCTATATCCCACATGTCTCAAAAGTGACCCCAAGCCTTAATCTAAAGCATCCCACACAACTTCAACATGCATGAATATAATTCCTAGAAGAAACCCCTTTTACTCTAAACAATATTTAACCATTACCATTCCTATAGGGTGGTTTCGTGATAATGATGACAAGCAGACCTAATTCAACATAAACCCGAATTTGTGCTCTTATTACCTCTAAACTAGGAGATGCCAAAGAGTGTTAAGAAAACTAGGCTCGCCCTTTAATTTTTAGTTATCTAACTAATGTGCTCACACACAAGGGGTGTCAAACAAGGATCTTACTCTAAGGTTGTCCTTTTTGTCTTGGTTTTTCTACGAATTCCAAAGTAATTAGAAAAACACAAAGGATTTCATTCATTAATAACCCACAAAAGTACGCTATGAAATCTCATTTCATTTCCAGAGAAAAAGTTACATATACAACAACAACAAGATATATACGTATCATTAAATCACTCCTAAATTAGAATTCTCATTTCCTCAACATACCAATATGTTTCAATTTCTTATTCATCATAAAATAATCAATAAATAGCATTCTGGTCATAGCAATAGTGTTGATTTATCCATTAAATATTACATGTATTTCAAAGATAGCCATGTTATTACAAAATCACAAATAATACTATCATTTTCTTCTCATCTTGTGTACCTATAACCACCACATGGTCATTACAACTATTGACATGGCATCAAACTACAACCAAGAACCAAATACGGTTTCACCGGTCTCTAATAATAATAAAACTATATTTAACATACTTCAAAGGAGAGTAATAATTGCAATGCCATTTCATTTCATTTCTAGAGCCAAGGCAGGGAGATAGAGAGAGGAGATAGAAAACACCATTTTTCCATATTCTATATCTTTTCAATCAAATTTCAACAAAAAAATCTTACAATCTTGTATTCATGTTTACAAGGTTTCCTTTCGTTATTTTGCTTAAATAAGTTCATATGACGATTTTCACCAATTAGTGACAAGTTTCCAAAAATGTCAAATTTACCCTTTTTCTCTTTGTTATTTGCCTTTTTCTAATTCCAAAAGATTTATATTTTTGTTATTTTAAATCAAAAAAATCTTAACCTCAACCACAACATCTGGTTCTACTACATTTACCTTATCACAAAATATCTTTATTTGAGAAACATACGGATTACATTTCTCATTACTCGTATTACAATTTACTTAGATCAATTTTAGCGCTATACCCAAAAATACATATATATATATATATATATAAAACTTCAAGATTCCTAATTTCTCTGAGTTGAAAGGATCGTAAGAATAACGATTTCAGCACACAAGCTAAAGGAATGAAGGCACTTAAAGAGTTCCAAAGTTTCATCTGTGAAAAGACAACTTCCAAATTGCCCTTATTATTTTATAATCATAATTACATAGTTTATTTCATTTCCAATTTTATTTATGATCACTCCTTTGATGGTAAAAAAGACAACCTGACATAATCCCAACATTCAACAACCATCCCATGGTTCTTGGGTAAATTTATTTGAAAATTGGGATAGGGTTATCATGATCCCCATAGCACACTGCGGGATTGGTGACAACACGATCACGGAGGGGGCACAATATACCCCCTTATAAAGCATCATCCATGATGCAACACACTCCAAGAACTAAGAGGGCTTAAAGTGAACATGGGAAGACAACAACAACAACTTCGACCAACGGGAAGGGTTATGTTTCTTAAAACACAACCACAAGTAGGTTAAACATACTTTAAAATTTTCTCAATTTCTTAACGTTGTGTGAAAATTGGCACTACTCATTATTTTATTACTCAAATTATCTTTTCCTTAATACATTTTCTTAGTTTCAAAGCTCATAAGACCTCTTTATTTAATAGTTCAAATCCATAGTGGATTCAAATCCAAATCTTGATAGTCATTTCGAAACACATTCACATGTGTTTTCTCATAAGGGTATTCACCATTTATTAGTTATATTGATTGCATAGTTTACTTGTTCAATGTTCATAATGTTATCACTTGTTAAGGATTTTAAATTTCAAATTTCCAATAGGTTTCCCAAGTCAATTAACATCACAATGTCACACAAGGTATAAAGCACAATATGAACAACCCACAAAACACATTTTTAGCACATTTTCACGAATGAATCACATCACAAGACCTCTAACTCCACCATGGAAAGACAAAAAGTAGTCCACATAACATAGAATTCACAACACATATGCCCCAAGCATAGATCCAACACATCCACATGCCTAACATACAATAAGGCATCACACTAATACATATGCAACAGGTATCACATGACTCAAAACCATGACTATACCCACACAGTGTCAAGCTAAGATCTAATACTAATTATCAACAAGGAGGAACATCAAGCATCAACATAACAAGAAGACTCATGAGGAGTAGCTCATGAATCATACAAACCCACTCCAAATGTATCCCAAATCTCTATAAGCCTCCCAAAGAACTCCATATGCCTCCCAATAGAGAAATAATAATAGTTCCAAAACCAATCCGGGTCACTCACCATAGATTCTCTTCTCCTTATTTCTCCATGTTGGTTCACTCACTATATAGCTTTGTCTCCTTATCTTTTGATGTCTAGTAACTCACCAAAGAGTCTCATCACCTTATCTATCCATTTTATGAGGTTGTGTCACCCTATGGCCCTAGGAACATAGAGCCCCATCACCTCCACCCAAGTGACATAACAACTCAAGACCCATGACCCCCTTGGGGCATACCACCATACAATGAAGCGGGTCCATAGGTCCAACTACTCCATGGTGAATTACATGTCCCTATTCCAATCCATAATGACATTAGAACCAACATATCAACCAATTTCAAATTCCAAGTGGTAACAAAATATCAAACCTTGGGATAGGCAAGAAAATTTTTAAAACTCCCAATAGTAAGTTTCAAACTAAGCAAAATAAATGGCTAAACAACCGCAGTAATGTAAAGGCCTCTTGTTAGCACAAAACAAATTAAATGCCCAAATATTTAAAGATACATCACTCAAGAAAATTGTTGGTTCTTACAATAAAATAGAAGAAGATCAATTTATGAATAAAATATGAACATATAAAAATCACATTACAATCACTACGTGGTCATACTATAGTCACCAAAGGGGTACTCATCGAGTTGTTGGCACTCGTATATCAAGCCTCGGCTCATAAAATACATATAAACAGAAAAATTATACCTCCAAATAATACAAACAAGGATCCACAAAGTCAATATCACTCATGATTATTTTATGGACAACCCAAATAGGAGAAAGTAGAGACACTAGCTTGCATAAGCATGAGCCTAAGGTGGTGTACATACACAATATACTAAGAAAGCTCAAGGTATACCAAACAAATAGTAGTGGGTTTTCAATCTACATGTGAATCCACTTTCAAACTTGTACTTGGCTCAAGGTTATGTTCACCTCGTCTACAACTTCTCTCTTCACACATACACATCTAGATGTTACCACGTATGGATCAATAGTGTAGGGTACACAACAAAGCACAAACAATGTTACAATCAAATTTATGACTTACACACAACAACCATAACATAACAATATTCCACAACTTATAACAAGTACATTTCCACATAACGCACCACATGTGCAAAGTGCAAGTACAATACAATTTGGGGTCATACAATCACCATATGCCCTAAATTCATGATTTGAATTCATCAATAACACACAAATACATATATATAACAAACATAGATATTTCACATCATGACATGCATTCAAATACCACGCAACATGGTGACATAACACCATAATACAACACAACACAGCAAAAATTATCATGATGTGACATATTTCACTATGAAGCACTTTGTCATGCAACACGTTGTTCCACATATACAATATCACTAAAGAATGAAACACCACAACACTTTCATGGTTCAAAAAGCATTCCCTTCACAAAAAGGTGGTAATACACATGAATTTCACGTTGAATTCACAAGAGAGAGAGAAATTACTCACATCGAGAAACACATCAATATCATAACAATACCACACCAAGTGGTAAGCACAACATGTGCATTCACATAATCAAAAACACCACCTTTTTTACATTGCAACATAATGCAACATTACTCCTCCAAATCCTCCACCATCATGCATAATCCATCACAACACCAAAATTCACCAAAGGTTAAAGAGTGTGAAACCTCGCTCTAATACCAATCAAGCAGTGCCCACCCATGTGGGACCCAAACACAAGACCAAAATATACTAGGATAAAAAAATTACTCTCATTACTTATTACAAGTAAACACACATGGGTTTTCTCACAAAACTCCATGCCACATGTGACACCAACACAAACATGAACCCACTCATACAACATGCAGGCCATGCAAATAACAAGACAACACAAGATGAAAATCAATGTCATACATTTATAATGAATAGGTATAACATCATGACCTAACCATAAGTTGCACATCCTCCATGGGAATCTTCCATAGTACCACATTATGTAGGTTACATATTTGTTATATTCATATTTTGTTATTTAACCTTAATGATTTAAGGAGTACTTAGCATGAAAGCACACATTTTCCTTTTTTTTGGAGACCACATTCCTTTTGGTTCATTTATCACTTAGCTTATAGTAGGTCCATCCAATTTAGTTTTCTTCTCATATTACATGAATACATTATATAACTGATAATTGATTATTAGAGTTTCTTAACAATTATACATTAACTTTAGATTCAAAAAATTAGAAACTATGCTTTCTCAAATATTTATTTTCAAGAGGGTCAAATCACATCACCTTCACAACACAAGAAATATTTATTAATCTAAAATAATCTCCATGGTACTTATAATTCATATCCCGACATCACAAGGGTACATTCTCAAAACAAAATCAAGTTACAAACTCTTTACGAAAAAGAGTTTTAGTGGTGTATAATTGCATATACCAATAGTCTCTGTGATCCAAAGCACTCTATTATATTCTCCCTTCTAATGGTGTTTAGTTTCTAGGACAACCATAAGATTACATGTTATATATTTGACTCGACTATCCCGAGATTGACATTATGCCTAGCATTCAAGCATCTTCCACACTTTTGTACCCATGAGAAAACTATCTACTAGGTTCCTAGGGAGGAAGAAAAAAATTACACTTCCTTAGGACTCTAGGACTATGAAGAAAACTTATACCTAGATATAACTCAAGGCTTTCCAAAAAAAGGACCCTCATGTCACCTTATAGAACATTTCCTAGAAGAGTTGGCCCATTACAATTCCCATAGGTGGTTTCACATATCTAGGAGTAAGAAAACATATTCCTATGGTAACAAGGATTTGAGATCTTATATCCTCTTGTGAAGTTAAAATACTATAGTCCACAAATGTTGGGATGCATTTTGAGATGCACATGGGTCAAACGAGTCCCATGTTTGGGAAGGGAGATCACAAAGTCGAAATATGTGTTCCCATAAGGAACAACTCATCTCTTCATGTAAAACAAGGAAAGGATTACTAATGGGTTAAAAGAAGTTGGTTTCCATATTTGATTTGTTCATAAGCTAAACATTTGAGGAACCCAATTCGATAGAGAAAAGATCAAATACGTTCATTTCTTAGCCCTCTATGTTTAACCTCAAGACTACTTTACAATTCCATAGCTTAGACCCTACGTCCCACATGTCTCAAAAGTGACCCTAAGTGATCCCAAAGTGACCCTAAGCCTTAATCTAAAGCATCCCACACAACTTCAACATGCATGAATATAATTCCTAGAAGGAACCCTTTTACTCTAAACAATATTTAACCATTACCATTCCTATAGGGTGGTTTCGTGACAATGTTGACAAGCAAACATGATTCAACAAAAACTTGAATTTGTGCTCTTATTACCTCTAAACTAGGAGGTGCCAAAGAGTGTTAAGGAAACTAGGCTCGCCCTTTAATTTTTAGTTATCTAACTAATGTGCTCACACACAAGGGTGTCAAAAAAAAGGATCTTACTCTAAGGTTGTCCTTTTTGCCTTGGTTTTTCTACGAATTCCAAAGTAATTAGAAAAAAAAAGGATTTCATTCAATAATAACCCACAAAAGTACGCTATGAAATCTCATTTAATTTCCAGGAGAAATATTACATATACAACAATAACAAGATATATATGTATGGTTAAATCACTTCTAAATTAGAATTCTCATTTCCTCAAGATACCAATATGTTTCAATTTCTTACTCATCATAAAATAATCAATAAATAACATTCCTAGTCAAAACAATAGTGTCAATTTATCCATTAAATATTACATGTATTTCAAAGATAGCCCTGTTATTACAAAATCACAAATAACACTGTCATTTTCTTCTCGTCTTATGTACCAGTAACCACCACATGGTCATTACAACTGTTGACATGGCATCAAACTACAACTAAGAACCAAATACGCTTTCACGCTTTTCTAATAATATAAAACTATATTTAACATACTTCAAAGGAGAGTAATAATTGCAATGCCATTTCATTTTGTTTCCATAGCCAAGGCAAGAGATAGAGAGAGGAGAGAGAAAACACCATTTTTCCACATTCAATTTCTTTTCAATCAAATTTCAACAACAAAATTATTACTATCATGTATTCATGTTTACATTGTTTCCCTATCGTTATTTTGCTTGGATAAGGTCATATGATAGTTTTCACCAATACGTGACAAGTTTCCAAAATGTCAAATTTAGACAAGTTGATCAAAGATCAGCATTTTAAAATTGTCTTCTAGACTCAAACACACAAGGAAACAAATTCCTACCTATTTCCCTATATACAGGGAAACACTCGAGTTGGAGGAACCATAAACGCAATCGGATTAGAATGGTGCTCATATTTCCGAGTTACCTGGTCGTAAGTACACCCTGGGGATAATTTTAGTGGTGAATATTCATAATATGGCAAATATTCCATTTTAGGAAAATTTGAAAAGACGATTTTTCTGGCGTGGGTCAGTGACCTGTTCGCCTAAAAATTACAATTTAATTTTTTTAGGGTCAGCTTCACCTACGCTTGAAATATATCCCCTATATAATCCTAGATTATTTGCCAGTAGAACACTTCTACTTCACTCATACCACCTGGGGGCATATCTATTATCAAGTACAATAAACTTGTGAAGCAACAAAGGCCAGTACACAAAGTGTAGTTTTATAGATATTCATCAAATTTGCAGTCGGGCGACAAGTATTATTCTCAGACACACGACAAAAATTTCCACTAACGCGCAACAAGGAGAGTTCGTTGACCCGCGATAGGAGGACGAAGGCTGTAGACACGCGACAGGAGGGCGGTGTTGACACGCGACAAGAGGGCAGAGGCTAGCAAACGCGCGACAAGGAGAGTTCATTGACGCGCGATAGGAGGGCGGAGGCTTCAAACGCGTGACAAGAGGGCGGTGTTGATGCACAACGAGGGTGGAAGGCGTGAGACGCGCAATGCAGAAGATTTGTTGTCGCGTGTCTCAGCCTTTTGTCAAGCGAAAAATTTGCACACAAACCCCAAAAATTCACCTTTTAGTGAAATCGATTCCGAGGATATTCACCAGGTATTTTCCACCTTCGATTTCTAAGAGGTCTCTTAAAATGAACCCCGATGCACCCAAATGGCCTTGTCGCCCAACTACCGGAGGCCTACAAAACCTATCAAGAAAACTAGCTTGTGGGATGTTTTTCTATGAACTAAGGGTTTGTAATGATTTTCCCGTAGAAATATTAGAGGTGTGCAGAAGATAAAATCAATTTCTACACCTGGGGAAAAAATAGTGGGTCAAAACCAAATTGGATTTTTAACTTTTAGAAGTTGTTTAAAGTCGCGAACTAGCTTGTTAGGCTCTTAAATGCATTTTGAAACAAGGTCAAATAGACTTCCGAAGAACAATCCAGGGTTAGGTTGAACACTCCACATGACAATGTATATGTCTAAAGTTTTCTTTTCTCATTTTCAAGTTTATAGTGATGTTTTGCGCCTCCAAGAAAATAGGTTTTGTTAACATTATGTTAAGAAATCTAGTGTTCACATTGATATTCAGTATTTACCGTAAAATAAGAACTACTTACAATTTAATTAGTGAGTTAGTAATATTGGTTAGTCCTATATATATATTATTATAATAAACAATATATTACAAATAATACATTTGTTATTTTACCTTCCTATTTAATAGGAAGTTGGTTTACTATCTCCTTGGCTATTTAATAGCCAATATACTGTACGAAACTGTTGTGTATGTAAAATAGATAAATCATTATTGTTGTGTTTAATTGATGCATACTGATCCAAATTCATCATCTGGTATCAGAGAAAATCTATTTGAGCGGTTATGGATTCTTGAGGTTTATACAGGATGAGAGTCTTTCAAAGATTTATTTTATAGTGTATAAGCGGCAGACCGACCCGGGATTCGAACCTGTATGCTATGTATTTTTGTTCTATCCTAAAGGTGTTTGTTCTTTGTAATGAGGAGTAATACGTGGAACTACACCTCTATTTCTCTTTTATCATGTATTCGATTCTTGTTCGTTGCAACAGATTTGTTTCACTTGAATATGATTTGATCTGAAACCATTATCATTCTATTGATCATAGTTTTTGAATAAATTTAATGAGGGAAGCGTTGTTTACGTTTGGCTATTCTTCTTTGTCAACATGTGCCTCGTAGTCAAATCTGCGGCCAATTTGATACCGGATAAGCAACGCACCCAGCTATGTGTACATTTACCACGTACAGGCGGAAAAGTCTCCAACAGTAAAGAGTCCAAGGAATTTTGATCTTCAATCTGCATAACAGAGAGCAATATATTATATTACTCCAGCTGATTCTTTCTCCATAGACGCCGCTGTCAATTACAAATTCCATGTAACCTTCCGATCGTGGCTATTATTCCCTTAAAGAGCGAAATAACTCATGCTCGGTCAATGACTCCGTCTGAAAGTAATGCATTGAGTTAAAGTGATTAATTATTAGAGATATGTGTCGTTTTATGGTATGATTCAAGAGTCTTTTTAGGTAAAGGGTTGTTATTGCCTTATTTATTATTATTATTTTTATTGTTAAAAATCAAAAGAGTTGAAGTTGTTGTCAAAGAGAGAATTCAAAATTCATTATAGGTTTTGAGTTGGTTTTCAAGTTATTATTATAAAATGTTATATGGCTCATTTTATCCATCTGAATAGTTATTCAAAATGATCTTGTATTGTAAAAGAGTCATGAGTCACCATAATAGTTGTCGTGTTTTGTTATAGTCTAATAATTTTTTAGTCGGTATGTGTTATTGAGTCGAAACATTGGGTCATTGTAAAAGTCTAAAAATAAAATAAAAATTATCTCACGGATGCATTTTCGGCAAAATCGACATTTAAGTCGAAGTTGGGGGCATTTCAATTTGAGCCTCATGATCAAATTAGAATGAGTTAGCGAGAATCGCACTTTGGAGGTCGAGGCAACAGAGAGGAAGGAGGGTGATTAATGCCTCTCGTCAGTCACCAACGATGGGACCACATTTTGGTATGGTGGCATCTCTTTTTCAGTTGTGTGGTGTGTGCAAAATAAAATGGTGTGTGGTTTCCTTCCCCTATTATGATTGAAATGAGGAGAATGTGCATTTTGGAATCTGAGAATAGTTGTATAGGAGGGCAAATTGAGCTAGAACGATCCTCCGATCATTGAGATTCTTTGATCATCAAACTTTTTCAATTTGGTTTAATTTTTTAATTTTGACTCGTTTGGTGAAAGAGCATTCACTGGAAGTGAAAGTGGGAACTGTTGAGTTCACATATGTAGGTGTATTGGTGGAAGTGTGATCATCGATTTAATTATTTTAATCTAATCCAAATTCATCACATTGCAAAAAGTTTTCTAGAAGTATTTTTCACTAAGTTTTTCGTTTAGCACGTCAACCGCATGGTTTCCAAAACCAAAACTAGTATAAGATTTTTCCAAATATCTCACGAGGTAGATTGGGAGTAGAGTTTACATTCCAGATTACTTTTCTAGTTGCATACAAAAATAGAGGTAAATTTGCTATAAGCCACTACGTCTCATTTAGTTCACCGATAATTTATTCTACTTTAGTTTGATTTTCTACTACATTAAAATAAGAAAACTAAAATCATTAAAATCGTGCAAGAAGGGTAAGATGACCATACCTGAAAATTGAATTGGCGAAGCACACATGGCGAGTGTAAGGAGCGGCCAACCAATGACCAATTCAAATCAAAACACCAAAGACGGACCCAAAGAATCACACTTCTACCGGGTATTCTCAAATCGCTTCAAGTTCCTGTAGAGTGTGTCCACATTTAGGATAAATGCCAAAGATCGTACAATGCAAATCCCATTCGCTGTCATATTCAAACCCTCCACACTATGCAACTGCGACCTGCTGTAATTGCATATGGGCTTTACATCTTCCAAGTGCATTTGTTTAAATGCCTCCAAAGCCTTCTAAAAAAACCCATTTTGTGCATATCCCGCAACCATGGCACTCCATGAGATGACATCTGGTTGAGGCATTTATTTGAAAATACTTAAAGCGTCATCAAGAACATCGTTTTGTGCATATCCTACAATCATCACATTCCAAGAAACTAGATTTTTAAGTTATTTTGATGAATAGTTTGTGTGCTCTGTGTATGCTTCCACATTTTACATATGTGTCTATCAAGGCATTCACAGCTATGACATCAGACAAAAATCCACTTTCGATTATGCTTTGATGGATGGCCACACCCTGGTATAAAGCTCCTATGTTGGTACATGTTGGGAGGATGCTTTGAAAAAGTTGTGGAGTTCGGCTTTACAACTGCCAAATACATTTGGTTAAAATTTTCTAAGGATTTTCAACAAACCCATCTTATGTAAGGCATGTCCTTTCTTCCACCTTGTGCATCCAGCTATCATTGTTGTCCACGAGCCCACGTTTCCTTTAGGCAATTTGTCAACAATTTATATGCCAAGAAAGGAAATCCCCTTTTCGCACTAGCAGTAGTCAACGCAGGCCTGAGAGACCACGTTTTTATAAGTTGTTTGTAAAATAATTTACTTGACCTGAGTATTTACAACTACACAACAGAGAAAATCTCCTCCTTTTTAAAAAAACTTTGCACACGTCCCTGGTTGTTTCTCCTGCCAAACGCATTGCTGAAGGTACACTTATTTGGGTCCCCAAAACACAGTCACTTACACCTGCCAATCTTTGTTTGATGGAAGTTTCTAAATCCTTTTAACAAACCATTTTGTCAAACAATCTACAGGTATCGTGTTGGGTCCAAGCCAAGCTCCTATGTGGCGTCCCTGATTTAATAAAACAATCCACGTACTGCTCATGCTTCCCAGCTACAATAAAAAAACAACTCAACAATACCAATGCCAACAAATGAAAATCTAAATCTCACAGTAATACAAAATTTCCTTCCAATGGCACTTGATGGAAGTCCAAAAACTCCCAATTTTTGTCCATGCTTTTGATCAGACCAAGAAAACCGTCCACACAACCACTGCAGGTTAAACTTGCATGATGATGACAAGCTTGAAAATGGACGCCCAACAGAAAAAAAAAGACAAGAATAGAAGCTTACACGATCAGGGTCATTCCATGAGGCCACAATTCTTCCTTACATAGTAGAAATGGCATGCGAAAGCATCCAATCATCAAAAAAATTCTAACAAAACCTTCCTGACCCAGAATAGTTTCCAAAATCCTCCTCACCAATAAAATCTTATGTTACCCAAGAAGAATTTCATTAATTTTATCTTGGTAAAAAGGTTTGCCGACACCCCAAGAATTGAATGAATTCAGGGATATTGGGAATATTAACCTATTTAATTATTTTTATTTTCTCTTTGTTACTTTCCTTTTATTTAGATTCCAAAGGATTTATATTATTTTATTATTTTAAACAAATAAATTGTTTTAACCATAGCCATAATAGTTCCTCGCTATTGCATTTATCTTATCACGAAAATACATTTATTTGAGAAACATATGGATTTCTCGTCACTCGTATTAACGCTATACCCGAAAATACATATATATGTTTCAACTTCAAGATTTGCAATTGCTCTCGAGTTGAAAGGATCGTAAGAATAACGACGTCACCACACAAGTTGAAGGCACGAAGGCACTTCAAGGGTTCCAAAGGTTTGTTCATGAAAAGACAACTTCCAAATTGCCCTTATTATTTTATAATCACAATTGCATAGTTTATTTCATTGCCAATTTTATTTACAATCACTCCGTCGATGGTCAAAATGACAACCCGACATGAGCCCAACATTCAACGACCATCTTGTAGTCCTTGGGCAAGGGTTCTAAACACATTTATTCGACAACCGAGATAGGGTTATCTTGGTCCCCACAAAGACACGGGGACCGACAACAACATGAGCACGGACAGGGGCATTATAGTACAACTAAATTCATCTCCCTCTTATATATTTGAACTTATTTATCACTAGTTGCATGAGTATTAATGCATTGATTTGATATTATATGATCAATGTTGGAAGTTAATTAATCAGATAACCCTCAGTAACAAACCTTACATTCCTTTTATTGTTGTGCATTTTCATAACATTAATCAAATTTAAAAAGGGTGTAAACACCTTCTTATAAAATTCATGTTATGAAAAAAATATACTCCAAACAAATCCCATGTTTTCTCCTAAAAAGTAGTCGTTAAAAAAGAATTGAGGGGTGAGATTTGAGCACAACATCTCTTTCGGTAAATGTCTTCACAAAAATGGATTAACCATCTAGCCACTTATCAAATTGTAATAAAACATTCATAAATTAATACATAAATCTAAAACAATCGATTTTAAGAGAAAAAAGGCATTTAAGTTTGCATGCAATTCGAAGAATGCACCTCTCATGGATTGGGGTGGTAATTTTTGTTTTTAATAGGGGAAATTAGTTTTTTTTAATTTTATTTCAAAAACATCTAGGACACAGGTTTAGAGGGGCAATGATTTTCCTTTTATAAATTTCTTGTAGAAGACATAAGTTCACAAATGTGTCTAGAAGGAAAATCAATATTTTATTAAATCAAATTTGTGTGGATCCATTCACCTAGATATGGCACCTAGGTTCGAAGTGGGCAAAAATGGGCAAATTTAACATAAAATTTGTAGATTATTGGCTCATATGGCATCCAGTTCAAGTAAGCATCAAAATTTACAAAAATGCCAGTGTACTTGTCCAATATAACACCATAATATAGAGAAATAAAAAAGAAATGTATATTTTTCTTATTTTCGAGAGAAGCTTTTAGCTCCCTACAAGAGGATGGCACCCAAATTACAAGTAAATTCTTCAAGCAAGTAAAAACACCAACAATAAAAATAAATAAATAAAAATTCAAATCACCAATAAGCATACCAAAATCAAGTAATTACACCTTGGATATGAGAGAGATAGAAAAACTTGTGCAACATAGGTCGAGTCTCAGAGACAATCTTTGCAACTAAGGGCAATTGGCCAAAAATTCTTCCTAATCCAGCTTCTTTAGTGTAGATTTATCCCGGTTGGGAATCTTCTCGCCACTCAACCTTGCTCGATACCATATAAGAGTAGGTAATAGGATCTATGTAGGTGAATCCATCACGGTTCAATCCTTCGACCCGATAATAATTCCTTAAAGCTTCTAAACTTACAAGGAATACTCCAAAAAATTGATTTTTTACTATTTACACTAATCAATTATTCAATAATATTGAATCCTATTAATTAGGCCTTTCAGAAAGAAATACAAACAAAAATATTTGTTTGCAAAATCTCTTACGTGTATACCAAGTTTTTTTAAATGTAATATATGATACAAACTTGGTTACAACATATCTACTACATACTAACTCCTTGTAAAAACTTACCAAACGATGCGAACACGAACTAACTAATTGCTTAAAAATATATCTCAAACCATTTTCTAACATACCTAATATGAGCACCATATTAGACGAGCTTGATATGAAAATGAACCTATAACATGCACAATACGAATATCCTCGAATAAGGATGAGTTATAAATGCATATAACATCATCAATGTAAGGTGAATTTGCAAATTTAAAAAATCATAAAAGATTAGAAATTAAAATCCACACAAACAACATTCAACTCTTTCTCCTATACATGTCTATCAAATATTTCTCACATAAAAACACACTATTATTTTTGTATTAAAATAATTGTAAGCACTCATGTTCATAAGATTTATTAATGGATTGAAAAATTGTATGAACTAGCTAATTGTTATGGAGCTTTTGTATTTATGTGTTTATTGATTATTGTTTAAAATAAAATTTTGTTGATGTCTATTTTTAATGTTGGCCAAATTTTGATATCTTTGCTTTGTGTTGACTTTTTTTACTTTGCATTGTTCCTTACAATTCTATCTTTCCATTTATCATGTCTTTTCTCTTCTATGCTTAATCCTATCTACTTTTATTTCACCTCATGTCTCTCTTCCCCTTATATTTTTCAAAAAGATCATTTTTTTCTTATCATAGATCTTTGAAAATATCATCAATCAATTCAAAACACCCACAAAACTAGAAAATAACTATTTGCTTGTCCATGTACAATTCATGATGCTTTTGAAAGTCAAATTGGTTCTCATTATCGTGGGCATTTTGCCACTTCCATATTATACGTAAATAGTCATTTTGTTTTATGGTCCTTTTTGATCCCAAGCTTTAGTTCCTTGATTTTTTTGCGCTTTATAGTTGGTTTTTTCTGCTCATTATGCGTTGGTTTGTGTGTTAACATGATCATAATTTGAATTCAAGAAGCTTTTAAATACATGCTCATGAGAATTATTGCATTTATGTACAAAATGATCATAAGTCAATTTTATTGAGGTTGCAAGAGCAAGAATCTATAATATTTTTGAACCATAATCATATCAAAAGTAGAATTCAAGTATTTAGAGAACATTCTAGTATTTACTAGTTGTTGTATGTATTGAGAGATAAGAGTTCATACATTTAAATACACCGAATTGATTGTTAGCTCACATTAATTAGTGATGATGATTTTAATTAAGATATGAAGACACTAATAATAATAGAGGGATAACATGTGCCCTATTAACATCGGTGACTTTTTATATATTGATACCAAATTAAATTTTAGAAGAAAAAGATGAATTTCCTAACAAATTCCAATTAATCCGAAAAGAAAGGAAAGATGACGAACAAAATTTATGAAGACCAAGACAAACTAATCTCATTCATGAAATTGACGTTAGGAAAACTATATGTTAGTCTGTACTAGACTCCCTATTATAGATTGTGCATTGGGTATTACCTATACCTATACTCACGTATGTAGTTGAGAGATGTGGAGTAGAGACAAGATAGGGTTTCTAGAGACAAATTCATGCATTTAAATTTCTCAAATCTAAATAAAGTCACATTCAGGTCTTACCAATAGATAGATATCTTTTATTATCCTTGCCAAAGGTAAGGATATTGTCTTCACACTAGCAATTACATATTTGCATTGCTTCCAATCAGATTGTGCCATTTGTATTTAAATGGTGTTGAACTAAAGTTTGAAGCTTTGATTTTGTAATTTTGGAAAATTTCTATTGGTCATTCCCTTTATTTGCCACTATAGAGAGGAAGAACAATGTCCTCTTACGCAGTGAATGCATTTACTGTTAAGCATTTAATACATTTATTTTATACTATGCAGGGTTGGTTGATTTTGTGTGGCTCTAGGGTGGAAATGTTTCATGGTTTGAAAGTGTCATGTTCCCATACCATTTTCATTGACTGCCCAGAGATAAACCAGCGTCAAGAACAGGAAGGTAAAACTCTTTTGCCATGACTTCTGAAGAAAAAAATTCTTGCAAAAAAATTAGTTTGTTTGCCAGGAATATGTGTTTTCTGTTTTAGGATTCTTTGTGAAAGGTTTTGTTTGCTTGTGCTTATTCCCTACTCTCCCTTTCCTTTGTGGTAGTGATTACTATTTTGTGTAATATTTCAGGAAATTCTGATTTTTTTGTTTAGGGATCAGTCAGGCATACAGCAAAACCAGACAGTGCATATCCCAGGTGGAGTCTTCCTTGCAGTGTTAAATTATATAATTTTCTCTTATGTGAGTAATTTTTATTTTCACTCACTGCAGTTTAATGTTTAGCTGATAATATTGGTAATTCTCTCAGTTTGGCTGGTAATTTTCTAAATTTTGATGGAAAACTTGTTGTGTTTCTAAGATATTGGACATCCATTAAAGCATAATTGAAATTCGTTTGTAGTTGAAAATGCTTTCGTAGATATATATGCAAATGCTGAAGCATATAGAAGGTACGTGAACTGTTTGAAAAAATGCATCAGAGAAATTTGTTCTTGTGGACAGCAATGTTCTACCACTAGATTTTGCAAAATAAAATTAAAAAACAATGTTCCGCACCCAAAAAAAACTTGACTCTGTTCCACACCCTTTGCAGTACTTTGAAAGATCGATCTTCAAAAAATATGCTCTGTTATATAGCAGAGGGATAAGTAGCCCACTGAGGTGTTGGAAAAAATCCAAACTCCAAACCACGAAGGGGCAAGTAGCTCAGTATAGAGTGATCCAGCAGTAAATGGAAGCCTTGGGTTTGAATTACAACTGGTCCATGGAGTTTATCATTCAGTGAGGTTCTTAACACTTTTTGAGTTCTTATAGCCTTTCTCAAAAGGCTTGCTGGGTAGGTAATGTTGAATTTGAATTCAAATCAATTTGCTTATAAATTAAATATACCAAAAGACCAAATGGGTTTCGTTCCTATATATACTTGGCCTTGTACAGGTTCGTGGTTGTCCCAGAACACATAGGTCTCAATGACATCCAAGCCGCCATCCTTGGATTTTTTAATAAGGTCTGGCCACATCTGAAAAATAAACACAGAAACAAGAGCTTAGTTTATCCGAAGCAGCAGTATTTTCTGTAACAATATCAGCTCTTCTAGCTTTTGGTCGATGGCATCAAAACAATTTTGAATTCATTTTTTCCATGATCTATTGAAAGAAACATATGTTTAAGAAAAACCTTTGTGTATTTTGTTTATATGCTTGGAGTCTTTCTTATTGCTCTGTAATGATCTTAAAAAAATACAAACTGGATGAAGTAGAATCCTCCACCACTTATGGTGCTTTTCATCAAAACTCTGGATTTGTTTGGGACGTTAAACAACTCCCAGAAAGCATGGTAATGCATGGAAGCTGTATTTTCACACAGCTGACACTTTCCACTCAATATGACACCTTGCCATGCACTTGTTTAGAATATATTTGTCAAATTTAACAGGTATTATTAACTGAATAACACTTGCTCATTTATTTTGGGAATATTTCAATTTCGGCATTGACAGGTTTTTAGAATATTTATGCAATCTCTAAATTCTTCTATCTCCGTAATTTGTCTTTACTCAGAGCTCTAGTGATACAGCTAAGGGATGTGGTAGCTTTGGTAATTGTGTGGATCAAAAGGTTAAGTGGATCAAAAGGTTAAGGGGCACAAGCATTTATTATCCTTCTCAAAATCCTTTTATGTCGAGAAATATGTTTACTTTACCCTCATTCAAAAGTATTTGATTTGTGTAGAAGTGTCATCTTTGAAAGCCTATTTTTATACATTCTTTAACCTATCCATACATACTAATGGAAAAGCAATATCTCTTTATTCATTAATGTGATTTTTAATGGGATCATGCTTTATGCCTCTTCTCATGGGCTAGAAATTATTACGTTGTAAGGCATTCCCCTTATGGGAAAGGTACTTCCTGGACGTTTCGCGATCAAGGTTAAATTTGACGGTTTGACGGCCATCAAGACGTTTTTGCTTTTTCTGCCTATTTTTAACAATTATTTTTGGTGCATGTTGTATGCGTGCGCTTATGTACATACAATCCTTGTGGATATGGCCGAATGCTTTGGAATGTTGAGATGGCACGAGTGATTCTTCTTTTTTGTCTATTTTCTGTCGAGGATCATTTGTACGAGGCGAAATCGTGAATAGACTGAAAATAAAGAAGTGGAAATAAGCATGTTTCCTGCAAACAGAAAGATGCCTTATACAGCATCGCCGAAGGTGATAAGTCCAGGGGTGCAGTGTTGCAGATATGTAGAATTGCTTTCTTGACCACCTCTCTTCCTCCCTACCTTATAGCAAAATAAATTCGGATTGAATTTCTTTTTTGGCAAATTGTGGTAAATATAATTGCTTTCCTGAAATATCTATTGAATATTGCAGAATCATTTCACGGGCTTTGGAAGATTAAAATCTAACCCAACTTGTAAGATCCAAATGTGCTCAAGCATGGTATGTTCCTTGATTTTAAATTTTTCATTTACATGACAATAGACATCGATTAGTAACTATAGTTTTACTCAACATTCATGCACACTGCTATCAAACATCACTTGCCAATGCAAAATTGCAAAGATGGAATATAAAGGAGACAACTGCCTCTAGTACAGTCTTCAAATAGCACATATGAAAACCAGTGAATGCTTTCTTAAAGCCTTAAGAATGAATCCAGGCATATATCACACTCTTTATTGTTCTCTTCATGTAGACATGCGAAAAAAGGATTATGAAAATCGAAGTTGTGAACCAATACGAAAAGGTAATGATACTTGTTAAATAGTAAACTTAGCGAAAACCAGGTGACATACAGTTACATTATAACAGAAGAAAAGAATAGTTCAATACCCAAGTTCCTTTTAAATAAACCATTTAAAACAGGTCTCATACTTCTAAATGAGAAAAATAAACATCAAAGCGCAGTACCAATGTTAAAAAACATAAGCAAGCTATTCTTATGTAGTGCTTAATAATCTTGTCAGAGCAGAAATAAATGTAAATAGATGCAAATTTACTATCTCTGATTAAACAACTCGTGCACCAGTCCTGTCAAGCTTCTCAATAGATGCAGAAGCTTTCAATTTCCCTTTCATAAGGAACATACCCACCATGGCTTCAGCAATAATCTTTCCTTTTTCTACAGTGTCTGTAACAGCTACAGACAGTGGGTCCAGCTCCACTTATAGTGCACCCAAATGCACCTGCTCTAAGGGCAGCTGCTTTGACTGCTACCATTCCTAGAATGAGGGGACCCCTTTTTGGTTCAATAATGGAATCTGATGATAGCGCGGATCCCAGAAGACAAGGATCACCCTAAAGAACAGCTGCAATAAGCGTTGCTACCTAGCTATAATTGAGTATATGATCTTTCATAGTAATATCTTTGGGAAGCACTGCTCGCATTTTCTTTGTTAGGGCTTCAAAATCAGGAGTTACAAGCACAAAGAAGAGCTTTTATCAGTGGGGAATGGAAGGGAGATGAGATCAAGTGGATTATAGCTCCGAACAAGAACAAATCCACCCATCAAAGACGGAGCAATATTGTCTGCATGATAGCCACTTACTGCAGCTTCTGACTCTAATCCAGCCAAAACAAGTTCTGATGTTGTTAATTTATTCCCAAATAAAGCATTCACTGCTACTGCAGCTACTGCTACACTAGCTGCACTAGAGCCAAGCCCACTTCCCAAAGGCAGACCTTTATGAAGAGAAAGTGACAAGCCCACTAACCGAATTCCAAGCAATTCCATGGTTGCTTTTGCTGCAATCCCAGCACAATTGTTTACTGGATCACGACTGAGTCTATTGTTGTCGCCATTTATTGAGGAAATAACAATTTGGCCAGGTTCTATCCCCTCACTCACTTCTACACTAACATGATCGCCTAGGCCTTCAACAACGCACAACCAAGAAAATCAAACCCTGGTCCAAGATTAGCTAATGTTGCTGGGGCAAAGGCTATTACAGAATGCAGAACAGGAGTTGGTTCAAGCTGGATGACCTGTTTCAGACTCACTTGTTGCGCATTGCACCGAATATTTAAAATGCAAGAGAACTGTCCACTTAAATGTTTCCTCCTAAAACTTCCCAACTTAGAACAATAATTAAGAGGTCTCAAATCAAGTCCAAAAGAAGAACATTGTTGTTTTGCGTAGGCAGAATAACATTCCATGGTTTCCCAAAGATGTGCACACCCAACTTATGAAAGAAATTATTATTTATTCACTCAAAACTCAGTAGTGTTACTCTTTGGATATCCTTCATATTCAAGATTAACCAACAACGATTGCAGAGATTCTAGTACAAAGCACATTAAGTTGTCTGGGAGGTTGTCTTTGGGGCATTCCAGTAGTTGTCTTCGCAGCTCTCTAATTGTCGGAGGGATTCCAGATTCGGTGTTCTGTTTCATAAAAATGCTATCCGTGGATAGGGTTTTGTGTCACATTATGAGGTTTAGAAGGAAGTAACGAAATCTTGGGTGGGAACCAAAGTGCCCATCATGGTAATGCATCAAATGAAGAGTGTATTCATGCATTAGAACTTCTTTAATGTAGGGTTGTTGCCACATTGCTTTTCCTATCGGAAATAAAGTTGGGAAAGCCATTGAGAACATGCCTTCCGTATTGTATTCATTTATTGGCGAAAGCCCAAGCTCTGGCCATGGCATGGTAAATGGAGTGTTACCATCGTGGTTGAGCAAGAACTATTCAATTTCCTCTTCTTTTGTTCCTGTATTGTGAGGTGTTGGCACGAAAGACGATGAGTGTTCATATGTTTCATCAAAGTGGGTGGGAACACCACTACCATGAGTTGTAGAGCAAGTTTGCATTTGGGGCAGTTCCATTGTGGCTGTGTTGAGAGAGGAGGAAACATTTGACGACTCGGATGGTAGTGAGGAAAGGGCGTCATCGTCGATTAAGACATCTTTGTAATAGGGATCATGTTGGATTTTATATTGCAAGGCTGCACAAACACGAGATCTACTGACGTAGAAATCATAATTTTTAAATTAGATCCTTCCCTTTGTATGAGAACTATGTCCAAATCTCCAAGGCAGGGGGTAGGGTCTTTGCTATTGAAGTAATGTTTTGCGGGAAGCTTATGGTGTGTCCTGAGTATTTGTATTGCCCACCACGTACTTGGGTGACTTGCATGAATGGATTAACTCGTGCGATAAGCATCTCCTCGATTTGGGTTAAAGACACAAAATAAATAATTACAGAGACCAAGCAATAAAATTTCAAAGTGAAATGCATTGAACCGGATGCTCTGTAGAATTTAGGTCTCATTCAAACTGAATTTAACTTGATTAGTGCAAAAAAATCATTTCAAAAAATGTCTGGCGCAAAGAATATTAAAAAATTTAAACAGTTCGCTTTGAATCGGCAACGATCATTGATTGAAACAGATGCAAAAACAAATAATTCTCAAGAAATTGCAAATATCCAGCAATGAAATGTTGAAGAAACTGAATATTCTTGAAATGAAGTGAATTTTACCTGGTGGAGTGTCAAATCAGCCAGTTTAACAAGTTCCAGTTTCTCCTCGTTGGTTGTGTAAGGATTGCTGGTATGCTTCTCCATCCATGCTTTCATCACCTTCACCGACTTCTCAGGAAGCCGGTGTTTGTTCCCATTGCTGCCGCTTTTCTTCTTCGAACCTCTATAAGAAGGCTTTACATGGACAATTTGGATGGATTCCCCTTCGGAATCACTGACCGGAAGTACTTCATTGCACCTGAGGTTTTCATAGGGGAAAGCTTCCTACAAGTCCATGTTCCGCCAAATTTTCTTGAATTTGAAGCTTTCGCCGAAAGAACCCCCACCACCGTAGGATTCAGCCTTCTTTTCTTCTGGCTTCTCGCAGACGTCGACGCTTTCTTGATTTTCATACTTGAGGTTACAATTTGTGCAGGATCATCCAGAACCTTCGTAGAGCTCGGAGGAACTATCGAGCTCTCATTATTTGACTCCAAATTAACGATTACCGATTCGGCTCTCTGCAACTCACAGGGCATGGAATCGTCTCAATAATCAGATCATCAAGATCAAAATAGTTATAACTTTCTAATAGTAATGCATTCTAACACCTGAAAAATTTTCTTCCATTCTGCTACACCACTTTGCTTAGTAGGACCCCTCTTAACATCTGCATATTTTGATAACCATCCACCAAATGAAGAATTCAGTTTAATCTACGTATCATTTGTTGCTTCGCTCGTGTAAATCATGCAACAATATGCAACAATGCTACCTTCACAAAGATCTTACCCCATGGATTTCTAGAGTAGCTTGAAGATGATGGTATTGGTCTTGTTGTCCCAAACTGGTCTGAGCATCTGCATTACACATTGTTATCACTTAATGCTATTGGTGGTTTCTTCACCCAATATGATTGGATTTCAGTTTCGCAGATCCTGTGCATGGGTGTTCCATTCTTAGGATTTTATCACTCGAACCCCTTATCAACATCAAGTACAAAAGTAATAACTATACCTCTAAATCAAATAACATATACTGTTCAGCGTTCACATCTCATGAAACACATGTGATTGCTAGTATATTATTCGTTACACTTCCTCTTTCCTTTATCTCTAAAGAAATGCCTTTCTGGAAAGAAGGGTTAAAAAGCAATATCATGCATTTTATTAAATTCTTAAATTAAAATATAAATAGATTTATGTAAATGGTCCAACCTTGGCAATGTATGGAAAGACATGGAGAATATTGTACTACTAGGTGGAGGTCCTTTAATGCTTTTATTGATTCTTTTAGAGATTAATTTTTGGAGTCATAGCAGTTGTAATTTTTATTTTTTCATATCTTCACAACAGATCTTCATTTCATCCTTTTGAGTTTGATGTGCTTATATTTTATGCTACACTACACAAATTGTGGACTTCAAAATTTGACTTTAATATTGATGAGATTTCAAATTCTAGACTCGGTCATACTTCAATTTGTGGATAGTTTAAGTTAGTTGTAAATTTTAATTTTTGATGGTTTGTTCACATAAATATAAATAAGTTTTTTATTTTCACAAATTGCATAAAATTTTATCAAGGAATATTAATTAAATTAATATGTTTACTACTTTTCTAATTTCTTAATGTCTCAAGGTAAAAAGTTGTGTTTTCGTAAATTGCATATACATTTGTTATGCAATATTAATATGTTTACTACTTTTTTAATTGTCTCATTTGATTACAAAAAGTGACCCAAACACACTTCAATTAAAAGGACTCCACCTACATGTACAAAAATTGTTTAAATTGTAGGGCAGCGTTCTACATCACCATAATCATTTCAACAAGAACATAGACATTGGGACAACGATTCCTCTTCAAACAATACACAAACATAACAAGTTCTTTACTTCACATGTTCCGTCATTCCTAATAAACTCCTCATCCTCTCCACAAAACTTCATTTTCGGCAGGATTTGCCATATCATGGCCTTGTTTATCAAGTCATTTCCATTATAAAATCCACTCGCTTGTATATTTTCAAGCTTTTTATTTTTAAAAATTAAGAGTCCTCATTCTATTCTCAAATGTGTTTGCTTTATAAAGGATAGGCATTTAAATTTAGGCCGAAAGTACGAATTTAGTGTTTCAAAGGGCATTAATACATGGTGCCTAAGTAAATTTGTAACTTTATAAATTTATTTATATTAAGGCAAATTGTAATTGTGGAAAAGTTTGAAGGTTGGGTAAAACACAATTATTTGTGATTAGATAAAGAATTGTGGTAAATTGTTATTAGAATTTAGGCCATGTAAAGGAATGACATGTTTAAATAATGCAATTATCAAACCTTTGAAAATTTTTACTATTGGAACTACCCTTTATATTAATTAAAATAAAATAGAGTTATAAGAGGAGGGGTGTATCAAACCTTTGACAATTTTTTACTATTGAACTACCCTTTATATTAATTAAAATAAAATAGAGTTATAAGAGGAGGGGTGGCGTAAAACTCACAGCCCCAAAAATGTCATGTAAGCCACTAGAAAATGCCTAAAGGGTAAACAAAAGCACGAGAGTTACAAAAAAGTAGAGAGAACTAGGCACAAGCCGTCACTCTAAGGATTATCCCAAGGGATGAACGTTCCACTTGACGGATCAGCTGGAGGAGGATCAACTTGTCACCATCTTGATCCGCATCTGCATATGTAAAGGCGCAATAATTTCCCAACTAGGGGACGAAGTGGCGAAGTGTCTCGAACTCTAGGTGGAGGAGAGGCCCACCGCAGAGAGCTATCCGTGGCTTTCCCCTCGTAAGAGGACTCCATCCCGTCCCTGAAGAGGACGAAACTAAAGGGTGACCACAGGGAGAGCGGCTTCAAGAATGTAAACTCAAGGCCGAATTAAGGGTTATGAGCACCCTAGACAATAGTAAAGCTAACACATTCTATAAATAAATAAAATATATAGTAGAAAAAATAAATTGTGACTAGATATCGTATTACTTGATATGTTATGCCTCTACCATCCGAGAAAACTTCCTAATAATTGTTTTTATAGCTACTACTACCTAAAATCCCCAATTAATTCTCTAACACAGTATATTATAATCATCCTTTTATCATATATTTCCCAACTATTTTTTCCCACGTTCTTTACATATTCACCTTTCTTGATCTCTCCTCCAAAAAAAAACTTCCAAGACTTCAAAACAATACAAAGTATGAAAAATACATGAGTATGAATTAAATTTAAGAATTACAACAAATACACTTGCATAAATATTTGAGGCCTCCTAAATATCATATTCTTAATACAATTATGTAATTATAATTTTATTTTGAATGAAGTAAATTGAATTGGTATGTAAGGTTGGACACTAAGTGCTACTTGTATATATGGAACTAATAAATTAATCTACTATTCATAAAAAAACATAGTAAAATAAAATAAATTAGTGCCCCCTAAATGTTAGCACCCTAGGCAGTTGCCAAGTTTTCTTAGGCCTTAATCCCTCTGTGTGTGAACTTGGTGGAGGAGGATGCCGAGGCGGAGATGGCCAAGGTGGTGAAGGTAAAGGGTCCAAAGGGACCCAACTCATCATGCACGGTGCACTCCCCAATGTGCGAGCAACTCCTGCAAGTGAGAAAATTCCAAAGCAACTTTCTCTGCTTGAGTTTGAATCTCGTCGTAGAATTTCAACACAAACTTCCGAGCGTGCTTGGGAGCAATTATCACCACCAATTGCAAGCCTTTGAAAAAAATTTAATTACTAGTATAGATATCTTAAATACATCTATCTAAAATACGCTGAGATATATTAATCATAGGGTACCTATCTAACAATACAAGCATAGTATAAGTATACCAAAAATAACAATTAAAAATAAATATAATATAATAAGTATATTATAATAAATGTATCTATATGATATACATCAAAAGCTATCAATTTTAAGGTTCTTAGGTTTTCTTTTTTACATACCTCTTCTAATCAACAACTTCATTAATTTTTTTATTAATTTCCCATTAATTTGTGGTATATAGAATTATTTAGCGATGTGACTATGTCGAGTCTCAAACATATCTATTTAATTAAAAAGGCCCAAACATTATTACATGGTAAAGATTTTACTATTTTTTGATTGACTTCTCCATGAAATAACAAACAAAATTTTCTATAGCACTTAATAGAATTCAAATTTATAAATGAATTGTTACATGACGGTCAAATGAATTTCAAATTTAATGTCGAGAATAAAAGTGAACAACACACTCCATTATAACCTTTCTTGCCATTGTAAAACTCCTCTCGATGTAAAAATAAGGATTTATACTTATTAACATCCAACTAGTGATACATGGCATTAAAAAAGACATTGTGTTCAAAGAGGCAGACAAGAATGATCCTGCGCAAATCTCAGCTCTTGGCCTCATCTCGGCCTTTCTCGCTTTGAAGGCGGCTGTGGAGAAAACCATAACCAATTGACTTTTTTTGAATTCTTGCTGCTCCTTCGATGTTTCGTTCTTTCTTCTGGCCGTTCCTTTCACTGGTTTTTTCCGTTTCTGTGCTCTTTTGTTTTGGGCGGTTATGGGCTAGGCCCATTTGGTGTTCATCTTTTCTATGCTGGTTTTTGGCTCCTTTTGTGCTGACTACTTTCCATCTGGCTTTTTGAAGCCTTTTTGTTCGAGGGTATAGGCCCCTCTCAAAAAACTATTTACCATTAATAAAAAAACATCCATAGGCATTTCTAATGTTTAGGTCTTTGTTTTTGCAAATTTTGATGATATTAAAATCGACACGTATAAGTCGGTGGAAAAAGTTAAATCATCTATTATCCATCACCAAAGCATGGCTCTTTCGGGCCATAATTATGAGCATAGACATCAATGGGACCTAGAAAATGGTCATTGATGTCAAGAATGTTGCATACAACACAATGCATTAGACTTCCCTTAGATAATAATTAAGGCTACAAATTTGGGAGATATCAATCCAAAGGCCATGATAAAGATCTTTCATGAAAGTTAGTGTAATGTGCAATACTTGACCAAAAATTTTAAAGCAAAAGTTACAAAACAAAAATAGAATATTTAACTTCTTACAAACCAACAATATTCAAGGTGTCAAACCATCGACAAGTAGACATCACAAAGAATATTTGAGAGAAATATCTCAAGTTGCAAACCTTCCAAGATAGAACATTCATAAGGAGGAATCCTCCATTTACAATTATATTTTTCCATGTTGAAACCTTTACTTTAGTATTTAATGCTATAAGCATATTATTCAAAAGAGGTAATTAGTTTGTTTAAATGAAGTGCTCCAACACAATGAAGTTGCAATTAGCCCTGAATTTTTTTCCCTTGGTAGATATGTGAACACCTAGAGGACGAAGGGTCGAAAATGAATTTCCCAGATATGAATATAAGGAACTAGAGAAGTTTAACTCTCGAATACTAGGATGAGGACAGAAAATCAACTTCAATAACTCGATATGTTGGGGTTTTCTTTTAGGTCATAATGCATACCATTACAAACAAAATTAACAACCTTAAGGTTTGAATCTGCTTTTGTATATTTTTATTTATGATAGTTGTCTAGCTACAATTTTTTGAAAAAGTATTTTCTCAATTGATTACTTAAATCATATACAAGGCATAAGAGAATTGTCATTAATTATATGGTCATGAGCCTTACAACTTAAGTTGGTGTTTGGCATATTGATGTAAAATATATTTTCATGTAAAATCTTTCTAACCCACATGAATCTCTCTAATCAAGTCTTTTATGAAGTCAATCGAACACATACACTTTTTCGATTGTACTAGGTATAAGCACTCTTGAAAATGGTATATCACACATCCTAAGCTTAAAATATTGTCTAAGAAAAATCTAGCAATGGGATTGATAACCTTGTAAGTTCAACCCATACGGGGACTTGAAGTGAGGCTTTTAAGGAAACCTTAACGAAATTCATCCAATGTGACAAAATCATAATCGTGTATCACGTGAACCAATAACAAGATCTTGAAATCAAATTTTGCACATGCTGCGGTGTGTAAATGAAAATGGAAAAAAATTGATAATATTTTGAACCCCTCCTAATATTATACCATGGCTTTTCGAGTAGTGTTTAATGTAGTTTTAGAAATTTGGCTTGAAGGGATGTGACCAACATAGTAAATAATAACAATATGGTATTCATAGGATTTGTAGATATAATCTACATTATCTCGATGAAATGAACATTAATAGAAAGCTGAGGAATATCATAAACATTACCTCGTTATTGTACTTTTAGAACAAACTTCTAAATTCTTCTAGATCCCATGATCTTTATCATTTGCAATAATAATTACATTAAGCTAGACAATAACCATATTTTAATCGATTAACCTACACTTTCCTTGGGTCAAAGTTACTCCAAAATACTTTGAACTTTTGTTACGACACAAAGGGGATTAGATGTTTTAACTTAACATGGGAAGGTGCCTAACCCTAAAACCAAAACCTCTTTATTTGACCGATTAGATAATGTTTGAATTTTAATTATGATTTTTATCACATAAGAAAAACTTACTAATAAAACAAATTTAAAAAAACATTAAAAAACAAATTTCACTAGCTAAAAATATACATTGTAAAATTCTTTAGAAACCGGCCATTTCCTTATTTCCTATTGAACATTTCCCACACAAGAACATGTTGGTTCAAAGCAATCCATCTTAGCATTTGGTAAATATTTATAAATGAACGTCAAACAAAGTGTAAACATAAAAGAATTCCAGGGTTTTATTACGGGAATGGATTGTGAGAGAGATGCGATTAAGCATAGGAATCATCCACGACATGCTAGAGAGATAAGAGGGAGAGCGGGAATAGTAGTAGGGGACCTTAGGTAGTAGAGGTGCAGGAAAGCCCCAAGAGACAATCACATCGAGAGGTTATTAGAGAGTAGATAGACCTTGAGAATAACAACATGTATGGTAATTACTAATGCCTATAGGAGGATATTTATCATACACAAGTTCCCGCATATATGATGGGTGGCTAGGAAGAGAACAAAGGCTCCAAAGATATCATTGATAATATTGGTGCTCTATGATTGGTGGGAGCCCAAAGGCTAAGATATGAGGAGGAAGAGGAGGTTTTGTTAGGTTGGGAAGACAAAGTTATCATGGTGGAGCATCCCGATGAGCTAGGTGAGCCTCAAAGTTTAATTGTTAGATAACATAGATTGTGATGTGTTGAATAGGTTGCTAATAGGATGTGTGATTAGTATGTTTTGCAAAGTGGATCACTCCTAAGTAGAAAATGGTGATTGATGGAGCACACAATGAGATCTTAGATGGTTTCATGGACTTAACATAAATGACCGCCATGGTGGATCCAAAGTGTCGAAATAGTATAATACTTAGTGAGTTCATTTAGGATCGTTTGAGAGGCATCTTCTGATCTTCAGAGATAGAGATTATCTAGTAGTGGTAAGTGTGGGAGATATGAAATACTTGGTGTAGGGACTTCTCTAGAAATAGACAATGATGACACGAGAACAAGCGTCTAGGATACTATATGAACATGAGGTAGCAGAACGCTCTAGGTGGTAGATGCGACCCTCATTATGGTGTTGGAGGTTCATGTGGCTAGAGTGGAGGGAGATGTTTCAAGGGCTCAATCTATAGCCACATCCTTTACACAATACCTATGTGTGACTAGTCAAGAACCATCAACTTAATACATCAACCGACCTCTATCTGAGGGAGGGGATTCTTGAGGGTGATTATTCTATGTTTGAGAAGTAGATGTATTGATGATGTATAAAATAGTTAATTTTGAGATATATACGAGATACCATTGGTTTGGTGATATCCTATGTATTTATGTTTGATTTATATTGTATGTTTAATCTTACGATTCCATTTTCTTATGTATGAACATTTATGATAAAGAGAAATGAAATAATAAAAGGTTTAAAATTGGTAATGCAGGTAAAGTTTGTAAAAATTGAATGGGATGGCGACCAAGTGTACGATCAACCCAAATGATGAGAGATAAAACTAAGTGGGAGAGGGGAGGAATTAGATGATCATAATATCCAAAATAGGAATCCATGACCATAGAAACCCAAGAAGGAGAGGTAAACTGAATAGGAGATAAATGATAATTACCAAAGTATCCAAGATAGGAATTGATGGCCGTATAAACCCAATCAAAAGGGTTGAACCCACATGGGAGATAGATATGAATAATAACAAATAGAATGGTGTGTCTTAATGATTTCATACGAAATCTTTGCATGCATAATTGATGATGTCATCTAAATTGTGTAAGATTTGTTGGAAAATATGGATCATGAAGTCCTCAAGGTTATCTTGGATAATTTTGATACCTCGATGGAATTTTGATCAATTAGAAAAGAGGGAATATTTGATATTATCAAATACCCGTGTGAGAAAATAATGATGGATAACATTAAGGAAGGGAAAAGGGAGGAGTGATGAGAAATAGATGATGGTATAAAAGGATGTGATGAAGGGATTGTGATCAACACTTAGGTACAAGAGGAGAAGGTTCTCGGGCTCGGCGATTGTGGGAGATAACCAAGCACCTATCATGTCTATGTGAGAAAAAAATTGTGATGAAAACAAAAGAGTGGTGCTACGGAGGAGGGTTGCAGGCCTTCTTTTGTTTTTAGATCAAGATTGAATTTTTAATATTTGGAGTGATCAAGAAGGGGGTCATTACATATTTTAAGGTGTTCATTTGCTTGATGAACCAATTTATGTCAATAATTTTGCTGAGCTTTATCATGTTCCTTGATAGCCTCATCTATCCTTTCTTGAAGAATGGCTTTGTGATCGAAGTTTTTATCAATAAGGAAAGTATAGGAAAAATATCGAAGGAAGGACAATTACCATACGAATGGCCCTAATTGGCATGCCACCACAATTTATTCCATCATTCCATTGAGGGAAAGGCCGAGAAGGATCTACATCCATAGTGAATGGTCGAAGTAGACACCATCACAATTCTTCCTTGGGTAAACGTTGGTGACACTTAGTATGGGATAGGGGAATAGAGTTATTTTATGATTAGGTGGTAGATTGATCAATGTTATGGATAGTCCTATTAGAATAATTTCTTTGAGGAAGAGTATATGTGACTTTTTCATCAGTGGCATTCTTGTTTCTAGGATGCATGAGGACTTGAATGTTCTTGGGGATACTTTGGAGAAGGATTTTTTAATTCTTTCATGAGATAATATTGGAATTTGGCATGTTCAAATGATTCTTCCAAAGAGGTAGGGGAGAATGCCCTAACCTTATATTGAAGGTAAGGATCAAGATTTCTAAGGAATAATTTTGAACAAACTTCTCTGCTAATGTTATGCTCCACCTTAGTGGATAATGTCTTCCAACATTTGATGAAATCTTGGGAAGATTCATTATCCATTTGTTTGTAATTTATGAAGGTGTTAATTTTTTTATCGGAAGATCATGGTATTGGATTTTACTAACTAGAGCAAATCACCAATATTTCTAGCTCAATAATGGAGTTGGTAGGGAGAGTGTGGGAGCAATCCAAGTGATATCCTATAAGTGTATTAGCTAATGTTTTGGTAGCAACATAGGAATTTGTTTTGAACCTTGATATGAAGAGTGGGGTCGGTAGAACCATTATATGCAATGGAAGGAGTGATACCTCCAATGTCCATAACAACAATGTATGAAGCGAGTGGCTCTCTTTGAATGGATTGAAGGGTTTTGTTATGGATGGTAGGTTATGTAAGGGGATTCCATTGGGTCCAATCAGAGTGGAAGGGGATGACATTGATTATACATTCCCCAAGAGATTGTTCGAGGTCAAATAACAAACTAAGATAGATTAGTTTGAAGTTATAAAAATTGATTAGTAGTCAAGGTTTTTGTTGACTTAGGTGGTCAATGAGATGCATAATGAGTAAGTGGAATTATTATTAGAGGGGACATTGATATTATTAGTTGGATAAGAATTTACTCCAATTTAGAGGAGGCTCAATACGGTTGATATCTACATCCAACTTTTGAGATAGATAATCCTCAATACGTTTGCATAACATTTTAGGTGAGTATCCTATTGTTGGCGAGGAAATTTATCGGGTGGACAAATTTGTGAATTCCTTGCCAACTCTCTGGGAATCTAAGTCCCTCTACTTAACCGGTGCAACTGTCATGTATGCATGTGCGAAAAATCCTGGATTTATGTGGTGGCCTTTCGTTCGGGGATCCAACAGGGGCACTCCACTGACACTGTGGAAAATGCTTGTAGTTATCTGCAAGGGGGAATTTTCTATGAAGGTGGGAAAGGGAGTGAGAAAAGAGATAGGGAAACTAATGTTGCAGGTAGGAAATCAGATTCCTATACACATTAGTCAGAAACTTTAACACATGCATTTATGAGAAGAAACAACCCTACAGATGGCAATAAGATGAGATAAGATTTCGAACTCAAAGTTTCTAAACTCTCCTCATTAAAGAGGCTGTAAAATACTTCTTCTTGTATTGATGTTGAAACATGAGTTGTACATAATGTGGGAATGGAAGAAATTGGAGAATGGAGGAAAGTAGAAGAAAATGGCTATCTCCTTTGCTTTCTCTAAGTACAATGCACTCGTGAGTTTACAAGATCAATCACCAACCCTTTTACAATGCTTGAAGAAGCCATTAAATATCTCGCAAGAAATGGTTATAACTTATTCTTTGTTAGCAAGAAACAGATTCAACTTCTTCAATCCTTCGTGTCCATTCGATTCTTAACTCGAGAAGAAACGCCAATGGCGGAAAAAACTAGACTTTTATAATGCAACCGTTACACTCATTTTGTAACTTTGAATTTAAAACGTTCATCTTGTCTTTGAAACTTTAAACCATAGTCATCCCCGTGGGAGAAATTTACTCGAGCGGGCGTGGAGGATGCCTTTTGCATTTTGTGACTTTATAGAGATTTGGCATTTTTTACATTTTGGTCTGCCCTTCCACTTTTGATATAAGCCTAACACGTGGCTTCACTTGAGTGGAGACAGAGTCACGGTCACTTTTATAATTTTACCTTTTTCCAATGAGGGCTCAAAAACACAAATTGCTCCATCGACACGCTTTCTCACTTTGACTCTTTTGATGCGGGCTCAACATTTGACTTTTTCCCTCTTGGCATGATCAAGGTTGCAGGTCACTTTATGAATTTTAGCCTTTTTTACAAAAAGGCTCAAAAACACAACTTGCTCCACCAATCCACTTCCCCACTTTGACTTTCCGATGGCGAGCTCAAGATCTGATTTTTTCCTTTGTGTTTGGCGGGGTTGCGGGTCACTTTTTAACTTTAAGCCCCTTTAATGAAAACAAGGCTCAAATTCTCAAATCTCCCGACAATCCACCTCCCCGCTTTGACTCTTTTGATGCAAGCTCAACATTTGACTTTTTCCCTCTTAGCATGATCGAGGTTGTGGGTCACTTTATGACTTTTAGCCCTTTTTACAAAAAGGCTCAAAAACACAAATTGCTCCACCAACCTACTTCCCCACTTTGACTTTCCAACGACGGGCTCAAGATTTGAATTTTTCCTTTGTGATTGGCGGGGCTACAGGTCACTTTTTAACTTTAAGCCCCTTTAGTGAAAACAAGGCTCAAATTATCAAATCTCCTAATGATCCGCCTCCCGCTTTGACTCTTTTGATGCGGGCTCAACATTTGACTTTTTCCCTCTTGGCATGATCAGGGTGCGGGTCACTTTATGAATTTTAGCCCTTTTACAAAAAGGCTCAAAAACACAAATTGCTCCACTCGACCCACTTCCCCACTTTGACTTTCCAACGGCGGGCTCAAGATTTGAATTTTTCCTTTGTGTTTGGTGGGGCTGTGGGTCACTTTTTAACTTTAAGCCCCTTTAATGAAAACAAGGCTCAAATTCTCAAATCTCCCCGACGATCTGCCTCCCGATTTGACTCTTTTGATGCGGGCTCAACATTTGAATTTTTCCCTCTTGGCATGATTGGGGTTGTGGGTCACTTTATGACTTTTAGCCTTTTTTACAAAGAGGCTCAAAACCTCAAAGTTCTTTGCTGACCCACTTCCAATTAGATATGTCCACATACTCGTGGATAATGGAGCCAAAATTTGATGGGGAAGAGAACACCCGTCATTCACGATCATGGAAAAGATGCGAGAGAAGAAAACTTCCACCATTTTGCTTTGATTTTCAAATTTCTTTCGCGAACCAAGGGATTGAAAACAATACAAGGTTCGACAATCCATGGCCATAGAAAGATTGACAATTTCATTCAAATTAGGACAATAATAAAATTTTCACGCACCCAGACAAGAAAACGGAAAATTTATCGAAACGTGCAGACTGAGAGTTTAAACAACTTCAAAGCATGAATTTCTCTATCTTTTCAGACTTCCAACTTTACTTGAACACTTTTGGAGGGCGTGAGCTCAAAATTTTCAAATTTGAATTTTAAAATGAGGGGGGGATTTTGAGGCGACAACACCTATTTAATCATGAAATTGTTTTCAAATATTTTTGCATAAGCAAGGCTATAACCATATTTAGGGACATCCTCAAGTTCTCCTTTTGTATTGAAGACAAGTGGTTCAAATTTTGGATCAGGTTAGAACATTTTAGGCATGGGTTTTAAATTCCTAGGATTAGCTCATATGACCAAACAATCGGTGTAATGCAAAAGTAACTTAAGAAGGCCATAATTTTGAGAATTATTGAGGTCGAGATAGAAATGGCTTGGCTTAGGATGTCATAGAATCACCAAATAAGTATTTCATTATAAAGTAGAGATGTCTGAAAGAGGCTTACTAGAAGTGTTTTATTGAAAGGATTAGATATGCAATAATCTTGCAAGGGGCCGATGACAGAGGGAGGAAATTAAGTATAAAAATCAAAAATTCCAAATAGGAACAAAAATGTGAATTTTTCTACAAAGGCTAATAGAGTTCGAAAGAGTACTTATAATTTAGACACAATCATACGTGTAGTAGGGTTATGCACAAAGGTCAATGGCATTTGGAAAAGTAAGAAAATAAAGAGTGACTCTGACCTAATTGGAAGCAAGGTAAGATCCACGTCAAGTTCACTAGAGTGTATGACGGAAAAAGAGAGATTCCTATTTGGGTTCTCAAATAAAGGGATCCAATTTTAGAGTAGCCACACTGTGTAGATAAAAAGGTGCTTAAGAAGAACTAGTGTAGTTATTCGGAGGATAATGACCCTAACCCTAGGATAGCTATTTGTTTTTGAGGCCTACAACCAAGATAAAGATAGATATTCTACTAGGATTAAGAAATAAGATTAATTAATAGGTGGATAAGAAAAAGGATGCGGTATAATACGACAATTTAATAGATTAAATCAAACATACATCTACTTTATTCTATAAAGATGATGACCAATATACTTACATAAGATACAACACGCACATATAAAATAAGATACTAAAGTGAGGTATATATACGTGTGTGTGTGTGTGTGTAAAGTGATTTATATGTGTGTGTGTGCGTGCGTGTGTGTGTGTGGGTGTGCGTGTGAGAGTTTGTGTGTGTGTGTGTGCGTGTGTGTGTGTATATGTTTGTGTGTGTGCACGTGTGACTATGTGTGTGTGTGTTTGTGCGTGTGAGTGTGTGCACGCGCGTGCGTGTGCGTGTGGGGATGTGTTGTGCTTTTGTGTGTGTGTGTGCGCGCGCGCGCGCGCGTGCGCGTGTGTGTGTGCATGTGCATGTGCATGTGCATGCGCGTGTGCGTGTGCGCGTGCGCGTGCGCGCGCGTGCGCGTGCGCGTGCGTGCGTGTGCGTGTGCGTGTGCGTGTGCGTGTGCGTGTGCGTGCGCGTGTGCGTGTGCGTGTGCGTGTGCGTGTGCGTGTGCGTGTGCGTGTGCGTGTGCGTGTGCGTGTGCGTGTGCGTGTGCGTGTGTGTGTGTGTGTGTGTGTGTGTGTGTGTGTGTGTGTGACCTCCCAAAGACCACAACATTCAAAGAAAATTGCTATGGGTGGAGAAGGGGAAAATATCAACAAGATGATCTCTAGCTCTAACACACTATGGTGTCCCAAATGCGAAAGAGGTAAGCTCCAAGACTCCAAGTCAACTAACAAGTGAAAAGTAGTGTGAAATAATGTGAGTAAAATCAAGTATAGGTGTCGATATAATTATTATAAATTGGTTTGTTTTATGGTAGTTTGGTCAAGCAAATATACCAGTCAATCCATCCATGGGTGATGGCATTGGCTATGGAAAAGAAAAAATAGACCTCCCCAAAGACCACAACATTCAAAGAAAATCGCTATGGGTGGAGAAGGGGAAAATATCAATAAGAATATCTCTAGCTCTAACACACTATGGTGTCCCAAATGCGAAAGAGGTAAGCTCTAAGACTCCAAGTCAACTAACAAGTGCAAAGAAGTGTGAAATAATGTGAGAAAAATCAAGTATAGGTGTCGATATAATTATTATAAATTAGTGTGTTTTATGGTAGTTTAGTCAAGCAAATATATCAGGTCAATCCATCCGTGGCGATGGCGTTGGCATAGAAAAGAAAAAATAGACACCATCGCCCATAGGTGATGGCATTGGCCTTGGAGGAAACCCTAGGGTCAAAGGTTAAAAAAACATGAGGAATCGAGGCCAAGAGGTAAATGGAGGTAAATGAAGAAGGTCCAAGTTGAGTGAAAGAAGGAATAAAAGTGTGCAACAAAAAAACAAGTGGACATAATGAGACAAGTAGACATAATGGGTGTAATGTGTGAACAAATGGAAGAAACAAGGCAAAGGTAGGGTGACTAAGGCTAAATAACGACATCTATCAAATGATGTGGTCTAGCCCACATGACCAAGTCCGATCGCACCCCAATCCCAACAAGCCCCTTACAATCCTTGCTTGGGAGGAGGATGCATCAACAACCCATGCACTTGAAAGAAATGGTTAGCAAACATAAAAAATATGGTGTATACACCTTTAAGAGATAATATTCATAAGGAGGAATCCTCCATATACAATCATCCTTTCCCAACTTCAAACTCTTTTTGGTATCTAATGTTGTGAACATGTTTACTCAAAAGAGCTTACTAGTTTGTTAAAATGAAGTCCTCCAACACAATGAAGCAACACTTACCCGTATTAGCCTCCCTTAATAGATGATCCAACACCTAGAGGACAAATGGTCGAAATGAAATTCTCAAGATGTGAAGTAACAAATTAAATACCATAAACTAAATAGGTCTGACTTTGCAATAGTGGGATGGGGAGAGGGATCAAATTCAATCATTTTGACACATTGGGGTTTACTTTTAAAGCAACAAACTTACCATTAGCAACATGATTAACAACCTTAAGGTTTTGATTTCCCTTCCTATTTTTTTAATTTCTAATAGTTGTCTAGCTTTCATTTTTGAAAATGATCCCTTTTGAACTAAATTTATGGTCAAGAGCCTTACATGTTAAGATGGTGTTTGGCATATTGATGTAAAATATGTTTTTGTGTAAATATTTTGAACCCACTTAAATCTCTACATATTTTTTCAAGCCCTTTGTGAGGTCAAGCGGGTCAATCTTAACAAATATATGCTTTTTAATCGTGCAAGTAAAATCTCTCTTACTCATGGAAGATCACATGTCCTATAGGTTGAACAATATGGTCTAGGAAATCCCACAATGAGACCGACAACCTAATAAGCTCAAGCCGATGGAAACTTCAAGAGACACTTGCTAGAAAACCTTAAAATTGTTAGTTCAATGTGACAAAATCATAAGGGTGTATCACATGATCCAACGATAAGATTTTGTAATCAAAATTTGCAATTGTTGTGGTTGTGTAAAGGAAAATAGAAAAAGTTGTTGGTAAGGGTTTGGATTCATCCCAATCTAATACTAACGGTTTTTTTAGTGGTGTTTAACTCGTTTCCAAGGATTTGGCTTAAAAGGATACAAGGAACATAGTAAACAATAAGGCTATTAGATTCATACCAATTGCAGATATAATCTACATCATTTTGGTTGATTGAACATCAATAGATGACTGGAGACTATCATAAACATTACTTCACAAGATACATTCAAAACAAATTTTTAAGTTTCTTTTGGTTCCCATACTCTATCATTTACAATAATAATTACTTTAGGTTAGACAAGAACCGTATTGAAAACGATTAACCCGTCCAAATGAGCGAGATTAATGTCAAATTAAATGCAAGAAACCTAACAAATCCTTGAAACGCAATCATGAGAGCTCAAATGAATTAAAAATGACATAAGTAAACTTCTTCTATCACTTGTTGCCTATTTAAGAAAAGATACCCTAGTGAGATTACCGAGGTCAAAGTTGCTCCAATATGCACTAGACTTTTGACACAAAGGGGATTAGATACTTAACGTGGGAATGTGCCTAACCTAACCCTAAAACCAAAACCTCTTCCACCCACCTTCCTCGTTGATTGATTATGTTTGACTTGTACTTATGATTCTTATGGCATAAGAAAACCTTTGTCATATGTAACAAATTTAAAAAACCATTAAAAAAATAATTTCAGTATTTGAAAATATATTGTATAATTATTTAGAAACCAAGAGTAGGGTCAAATTTTCGGTAGAAAGACCATTTCTTTGTTGCCTACCGAACGTTTCCCACGTAAGAGCATTGAGTAAATCTCTATAAATGCATATTGTCTTGTCGAGAGGGCGGGAGAAAGGAGGTGAAACAGTGTAAACATAAAAGAATTCGAGGAGTTTCTGTTGCAGGATTAATGGAGTCTAAGCCAAATGCAGCCAAGGAAAGAAATCGATTACAGAAGCGTGCGCCTCCGCCCATTAAAGTGACGTTTCGTCGTCCTCCTGATTTGTTCGGTTGCAAGACTCTCATTCCTTTGTTATCTCCCATTATGTTTGCAGACATAGATGGTGAAAGGAATAACTCGCCCAGGGAAAATGAAATGGTGTTACCAGTTGGATCGTTATCTTTGAATCTGAGCACAAAGGGTTAAATCAGACGTTTGTGTGGGTTACATGTATAGAATTCTTGGGCTTAGTTCTCAAGGAAAGGGCCTAATCTCTTATTTATTGGGTATCTTTTAGGATTTGTATTTTGTTGGATGGTTATGCAATACCTTTTACACCATTATATGTCTTATTAGACTACAACCCATTTAATGAGAAATGCATTTTAGTATGTTTAAATAATTTCCACAATTTTTAAGTACTTATATTTATTTGTCAATATGCTCTACTAATTATAATAGTTAATGATTGAGAAATGCATTTTACTATCGTTCATATTAATTTCACATTTTTAAATACATAAATTTGGTTATCAATATTTGGTAATAATTACAAGGAAAGAAGACCCACTTTTGTACACAAGAATCATGTAGGTGCCCATAATTGTCACCAACATATGCGAACACCTAGAGGGTGAAGGGTCAAAAATGACTTTCGTAGGATACAAAGTAACGAATTGAATATCGGGAACTAGAGAAGTTTAACTCGGAATACTTGGATGAGGAGAGGGAATCGGCTTCAATCATTTGATATGTTGGAGTTTACTTTTAAAAGAATGCTTACCATTAGCAACAAAATTAACAACCTTGAGGTTTGAATCCCATTTTGTATTTTTTTAATTTATGATAATTCTCTAGCTACCATTTTTGAAGATGTTTTTTCTCAATTGACAACTTAAAGCCTATACAAAGGATAAGAGAATTATCAAATTTATGGTCACGAGCCTTACAACTCGAGTTGGTGTTTGGGAGATTGACGCAAAATATATTTTTGTGTAAAATCTTTCTAACCCACGTGAATCTCTAAATATTCTTTGTGAAGTCAAGCTCGACACATACACTTTTTCGATTGTGCAAGGATTAAGCACTCTTGCAAATGGTATATCACATATCCTATAAGCTTAACAATTTTGTTTAAGAAAAATCTAGCAATGGGATTGACAACCTTGTAAATTCAACCCATACATGGACTTGAAGTGAGGCTTGTTAGGAAACCTTAACGACATTCATCCAATGTGACAAAATCATAAGCGTGTATCATGTGAACCAACAACAATATCTTGAAATCAAATTTTGCACGTGTTGCGGTTGTGTAAATGAAAATAGAAAATAGTTGATAAGATTTTGAACCTCGCCCAATCTTATACCATGACTTTTTGAATAGCGTTTAATTTAATTTTTAAAATTAACTTCGAAAGGTTATAACCAACATAGTAAATAATAACATTATGATGGTATTCGTAGGAGTTGTAGATATAATCTACATTATCACGGTGAAATGAACATCAACAAAAAGCTGAAGAATATCATAAACATTACCTCGTTATTGTACTTTTAAAACAAACTTCTAAATTCTTCTAGATCCATTGCTCTTTATCATTTGCAATAATACTTACATTAAGTTAGACAATAATCATATTTTAATCTATTAACCTACACCTGCCGACACAACGGGGATTAGATACTTAACGTGGGAAGGTGCCTAACCCTAAAGCCAAAACCTCTTTCTTTGACTGATTAGGTAGTGTTTGACTTTTAATTATGATTCTTGTCACATAGGAAAACCTTACTCATAAAACAAATTTAAAAAACATTAAAAAACAACTTTCGGTAGATGAAAATATTCATTGTAAAATTCTTTAGAAACCGATCGTAGGGTCAAATATTCCAGAGAAAGACCATTTCCTTGTTGCCTACTGGACGTTTCCCACGTAAGAACATGCTGGTTGCAAGCAATCCATCTTAGCATTTGGTAAATCTTTATAAATGCACGTCAAACAGTGTAAACATAAAAAAATTCCAGGGCTTTTTGTTGCAGGAATGGAGTTTGAGCGAGATTCAGTTAGGCAAATGAATCGATTACAGAAGCGTGCTTCTCCTCCCATTAAAGTAGATTGTCCTCCTCTTAAAGCTTTGTTTAATGTTAGCAAGACTCCCATTCCTTTGTTATCTCCCATCATCTTTCCAGACATGGATGGAATAAATCGCCCAAAGGAAAATAATTAGTCAACGAGAGAATCCACTTAACAGGTAAATATCTATACGAAAGGAATGGTACATACCTTTTCGGGATGATCCTCCTCCCCTCCTCCTCCTCCTCTTCTTTCTCCTCCTGTCAGTGCGGGCATATGTGCTTAATCAGTTCTGGTTTGATGTTTTAAGGTGGTGCTGATCTTTTCCTTCGTGGTGTCTACTTTTATTTGTCCTTTGGGGTTTCGTGGTACCTTCATGGCCTTTTTGTGGGACCGTGAGTTGTCCAGTCGCCCCTACTTTTGTAACTCTATTATATTTTTATTAATTTTCATTATTTTTATATTTACAATTTTTTATCAATAAGTCTTTTGAATTTATTTTCACATATTAAAATTTGATATTGTTATACGAAACTGGTTTAAAGAGAGATCAAATTGTTAGTCTGTTTTTATTGTTCATTAATAGATACCATAAGAAATAATCAGTTAACTAATTTTTCTGACTAAATTAGAAGCTTACACGAATTAAATGCACACAATTCTTAGATTTAACTATCAAAAATTGAAGAATTTCCAAGGAGCATAGTTTCAACTCATTGATTTTGAGTTTGATATGCTCAAATATATATATAAATTAACTGATTTTTTAAATTATTCATTTTATAATAACTTTTTAACATTGTTTTCATAGGGTCACTTTGTTGCTACTCTCCTCTCGAACAATGCAACCGAGGCACCCCTGTTTATACTTCTTAATGGCTTGACCGCCATACTTTGGCCTGTGTATTTGAAGGGGGTGGGCAATTTTTTCCGAGAAATCGGGATCTTGGGTTTTTAATAAAAGACACAATGTTTGAGAGTTGAAATGGCTTGTATTCTATTTCTTGGCATTCCATGGTTTGTAAGGTGTACTTTTGAATAACTTTATATTGTGTTGTTTTGTTTATAACATACTGTATTATTTTGTTTATTACAAATTTATGGTAGGTTTCTACAAGAGTGTGTGAACTTTCTAAGTGTTTTTCTTACCAACAATTTTAATATATCATCCCTCAATAAAGTTTAAAATTATATATGTATTGTTGACACCTTGTTAAAAACATGTCTCCAAGTTGATAAAATAAGTGAGAAGTATTGTCGATATTAAATGATTGTCCCTTTACGTGATGTTGTTGGGTTGTAGGTAAGTAATTGATATCTCATACTTAATTGATGGTTGCCTTTTCTCATCAATAACGTGTAGCACTTGATAGTCGAGTGTCTAGTGCACATAGGATAATCACAAAATACTTTTTTTGGATTTCAAACTATGTGGCCTAGATGTATCAACTATAGCGGGTAGAGGTAAGTGTATGAGATTTTACTCTATTAGTTTTTGTGATATCTTATGAGGAGGTTCTGAAATTGTCTCTTTTTGCTTTTTAGAGGTAAGAGAGGATGATAGGTGGATCGTATTGGGCAAAATTGATAGCTTTGTCCTCTTTTTTCTTATTTTCATTTATTTTTCTTTATATGGGGGATTTGATTGGCCTTTCGCTCCATTAAATGTAGGTGGATTATTGTCATTTTAGCATGTTGATTGTAAGGAGTTTGGTCTCACAAAATTTAACCATACGACATATGTATTTGAAGGGCGTGAAACTAGAGAACATGACCTTTTCCTAAGTTATGAAATAAAGATAGCAAAGAAAACTACTTGTAATTCATTTTTTTATGCGCTTAGGGTGTTGTGGGAGAAAGGTCTTGCCATGTAACACATAATATGTAACCTTCTCATTTGATATTTTCTTAAATTGTGTGATTTGGGAAAAAGAGTTATTCAAATTTGATGGAGAAGTGGGAAAGGAAACTACGGCCTAACATTTAGAATGAGTGTACCGAACCCCAAATAAGGATATAGAATCAATGTAACACATATTCTTTGAGACTCAATGGAAAGATATTAGCGAATAAGGTATCATTATTTGCATAGTCCATACATGTAGCCATAAAGGCCCAAAGATGATTTTGGGGATCAATATTACTATCATAAAGTAGAACTTTGGTGGAGCAAACCCATGTGGAAATGGATATTCAAGGACCTCATGTACTAATTGATTATTAAGTAATGTGATAAATATTTTAGTGACTAATGTTCTTCCTTGTGTAAAAAGGGCTATCTCAGCTTGCATGCCATGGAGTTGAACATATAAATGAAGAAAATTATTTTAGGCATGTGAAGTGCTAGGTAATACATTGGAAACCATATGTTGTGTAGAAATAGATATGGTAATTTAGAGATTTTGTGTGATTCCCCGTATTAGGAATATTAAATATGTATACATTTCTTTGTTAGATGCATGAGTGTTAGCCCCTAAAGGGGAAGGAGAGCCTCTATCTTGGCTTTGTCTAAAGTGGATTTCATGTATTGTTTAGGGTAAGGTTGTCCCACATGTGTTTACACCAGTATCTTAATAGCCATAAAACCATACACATTCATGAAATTTCACAAATAAGTGTTTTTTAGAGTATTAAATTTTTATACATCATGAAGTAATATTTAATTATAAAATTTATTTTTCAAGGATTTTCTTATCTATACTTTTAAATGAAAATTTATTTTTTCACCATGAAATTTTAGATATATGTTTAAGATTTGAATTTTGAGGTGCACTATTTTTTGGACTTATATTTTTTTAATTAATCTAGCACACCAAATGGGATCTCTTTATGCAATGTGATTTTTATCAAAATTGACTACTCTTCAATAAATAGTAATTTTAACCTTAGGAGACATGTGGTTTCCCTAAAATACCTATGCTAGCAAAATATAAAAAATACCTATTTTATCTTATATTTAGTGAAATGGATCTAAATTTTTGTAATACCATTCGTTAACCTAATTACGTGTAGAAATAATTTTTTGCGCCAAAATGTGCCACAAATAGGATAACATAGGGGGTTCGAGAGAAGAAGGGGTTTAAAGGGGGTTCGCGTGAAAATAATGTGATACACCAAGATAGAAAGTGGTTGAAGGATATCCTACGTGGCCCCACGCGAAAGGGTGTTACCTCGATGATCCCGCCCAACTTCTTACTCGAGTGAATGAATACTTGTAATGAGATCAACTTGCAAATCTAGCACACCATGGGATCTCTACTCAATGTGGACTACTCTCAAGCCTTAGGAGACATGTGGTTTTCCTACCTAGCTCTAACCTACCTAATCTTATATGTAGTGAAATGGATCTAATATACCCTAACCTAAGTATAAAAAATACAAAGGAAAGGTGAAATATGTTCTTGATAAAGTGGTTGAAGGAAGACAAAACCGTAAAGGCTAAAACACCGTAAAAATACTATCAATATCTAATGAATACTTGTAATGAGATCAACTTTCATTCTTAGCATACTATCAAGTCATTCATCCTCTATAATCCATACTAAATTCCAAGCTTAAATACATGTACATACAATTTCTAGAACAAAATAGGTAGAATAGAGATTACAAGATCAACAATTGTTAATATATCACAATGCAAAATGGATTCAAGATGGAAATAAAAAAAATACATGGCAATTATTTGATATGGCTAAAAATAAAAAATAAAGGAAGAGGAGGAGGATTCAAATACCATCTATTACATTGTACATGAGATATGATCCAATATTGATTCTCGTAGGTCATGCGAGAAAATAGTGGGCCAAAGAAAAGACAAGGTGTGAGAAGTTTAAATCATACAAAAAGTTGTTACACTAGGTGAAATAATGATACAACGTATCCATGACTTTGTGAAGAAGCTATATTCTTACAATGGACAAACAACTACTTGAATAATATTTTTAAATAATAAAAACATGTACATTATCACATTTGTATTCATTTATCTACTATAGTTATTATTCAAATTCTTTAGTTCACACCCTTAATAGCTAACTACAAGAATAAAAAGGGAAGAGGAGGTCATTGAGTAGTAGTTGATCTTATAGTATCTTCTAAGCAAGTATATACTACATTGTATGTTTGTGTTTGAGCTTGGAATTTTATTAAGGACGTGTAATGAAATTAAATGTATAATTCAGATTTTGAGCAGCAATAGAACACCAAATAACACAATATTTCGAATAATTATCTCAATATTTGATTAGAATAGCTTTGCCACTTCGAGGTGCAACCTCCAAACCATAAAATAGACTCAAATGCTCCAATGATGATTCATCTACTACCTACAATCCCTATATATATTATTCTTATGCTATGGCCATCCCCAGGCCGACCTACTAAGCATGAGAAAGTATAAATGATATAATAAAATGATATGGTAAGCCACAAGTTGCCTACTCATATCCTAATACAAGAAATAGGTTAAGGGCGTAGCATGCCCTTCCCCTTCAAACCAACGTTGTCCTCAACGTTGAATAATCGTGGATGTTGCTTGTGAAAAACCTTCATCCTCCCAGTTGCACCTTCTATGCTCATATTCTTCCACTTGATCAAAAATTCCTTAATGTCTCAGTTCGCAACCTCTTAGTACATGTTTGCATAATCTTCTCTCGCTCCAAAATGATTCTTCCTTTCTCATCAAGTTCTGTAACTCTATTTGGGCTTCAAATTTCTATCCAATATCCTTCTTCGGTAGGAAACATGGAATATTGGGTGTATGGATGAAGATGGACACAACTCTAGTTTATAAACAACACTACCAATTTTGTATAGAATCGATAAGGGCCATAATATTTAGGAGCAAGTTTGTTTTCCTTTTAATTTTGCTTTAGGGACATCTGCTTGTAAAGTGGAGACATACAAAACCCAATCACCAATTTCAAAATGTCTTTCACTACGGTGTTGATATGCTTGTTGTTTCATCTTGTTTTGTGCCAATGCTAAATTCTCCTTTAAACTAGACAAACTTGTTGTTGATGTTGAATGTGTTCCTCAACATCTCTAATCTTAGTTTACACCCTCAAGGAAGAAGTGATAGAAGGTGGATGGTAATCATATAATGCTAAAAATGGGGTCATTTGAGAAGAGGTATGAAAATATGTGTTATACCACCATTCTGCAAGTGGTATCCATTTAATCCACCTTTCTTGCTTATCTCGATAAAAAAGAACGTAAATACCCCTCTAAGCATTTGTTGACCACTTCTATTTGCCCATCAGTTTGAGGATGATAAGATGAATTGTGAGCTAGTTGAGTACCCAAACTTGAAAATAATTATGTCCAAAAATTACTTGTAAAAATAGGATCACGTTCACTTACAATTATCTTTGGGGTTCCATGTAGCCGTTGAATAGTCTCCAAAAAAAAAGTTGCAATCAGATCTTGGCTGCAAATGGATGTCATAGGGCACAAAAAGGGCATATTTTTAAGCCTATCCACAACCACAAAATAAAATTCTTACCCTCGAACAAGGCAATCGGGTGATGAAATCCATGTAATCTTCCTCCCATCATTGGCTAGGAATTGGTAAGGATTGCACTAGATATGGTGTCTTAATTGTTTCCCCTTTGTTCTGCATTGGCACACTAAACACTCGATACACAAAATTTTGTACATCCCCCTTGAGTCCTTCCTAAAATAATTCTCTTTTTATTCTATGATATGTCTTCAAAAACCCAGTGTCCTCCAACAGTGAGGCATGTAACTCGTAAGAATATTATGCTTCAACTCGAATCTTTACTCAAGTATAACTTGTACTTGTACCATAGTGCATTACCTTTCCACTCAAATTTGTTAGATGTTATACATCCTTGCTTGATATTTTGTATTAGGGATTTTGTGTCCTTGTCTTGATCTCATTCCAATCTAGCTTCATCCACCCAATCAACCATCAACATGGACATTCCACATAGTAAGGCATATATGGATGTATCCCTTCTGGACAACGCATCAACTACTACATTTTCTTTACCCTTTTTGTATATGATTTCAAAATCATAACCCAAAATTTTTGTTACCCAATTTTGTTGTTCCTTAGATGATAACCTTTTCTCCAAAAAGTATTTGAGACTATCATGATTAGTTTTTACCTTGAAGTGTCTACCCATGAGATAGGGCCTCCATTGTTTGACCGCATGAAGAATAGCCATAATTTCTTTCTCATAGACCAGTTTGAGGAGATCTTTTCCTTTGAATTGGCAACTCTAAAATGTAATTGGTCTTCCTTCCTATATTAGAACTACTCCCAATCCTGATCCTGAAGCATCACATTCAACAATGAAGGTTTTGAGAAGTTGGGAGTAGCCAAAACTAGGGTGCTTACACATGGCTTCCTTTAGCTGCTCAAAGGATTTAGTGGCTACATCTTTCCAATGGAAGGCATCCTTCTTTAACAATGCAGGTGAGTGGGGTTGTTATTCTACCATATCCCCACACAAATATTTTGTAGTACCATGTTACTCCTAGGAAGTGTTGTCACCCTCAAAATTCCATTCATTTTCCAAGTCTAGACCTTAAAAATTTTGAGTTGGTGCCCTTGAAGTGTGCTTGAAAAGAAGTATTTTGAAATTTGAAACTTTCTAAGGACTTTAGGACTCTTGGAAACTCCTTCAACAAATGGAAAAAAATTTCCACTTTCCAAAAAGGTATAGAAGTCCTCCTAACTCCTTATATTTTTCAAGTTATGGCTCGGCAAAAACCTAGGATTGTATTTTTTCCCCTTGGTGAGCCAGCGGAGAGCGGGGTTATTTGTGAATTGTACTCTTTTGGCAAAAACCGAAGTTGGCGAGGGTGATCTTGCGAGCTCGCATGGAGAAATAAAGAGAAGAGTTCCTAAGACCTGACAACCAATCGAGGGTGCAACGTGTCCGGTCTTTGGCGGGAATGCGGAGGGGCGAGAAAAATGTGAAATTGCGCTTTTTCTCCCAAATGTCATAAAATTTAGTTTTCACCCCTAGGCCCATCGCAACTCAGATCTTTCCACGTGTATGGTCCAAATTTAAAGTTGGAAAGAAGGAAAGAATGGCCAAAATGCATTCATCTGGTTTTTGCCGCCATTAACAATCCGAGCTCCAAGGAACTGCAATTGCAAACTTTTCTTCATTCTCAATCCTTTGTTTCCTTTACATTTGTTAGTGAAATGCAATTTGGGTTTGTTATGGATCCAAATTGATAAATCTAAGAGGTGAAAAGTTTGATTTTCGGAAAAACAAAGTTTCTCGTGCACTGCAATGGAAAAAGGGAAAATTTTCCAAGAGGCACTGAGTGCCATGAAAGTGGTAAAAAGGTGGAAATGGCAAGAGAAAGTAAAGGTCCAATGAAGAAAGAAACCATCAGATGCCTCTGCTAAAACAATCATGCCCAAAATGATGAAATATTCTCCCTTTTAGCATCTAGCATTTCATGAGTGTGTTTTTGTTTTATGTCAGTTTCCAAACAGATCATGTAACTAACAATATTCTCCCGAATATCCTTTTCTTGGAGAACAAGCTTGAATGTGAAGAAAATGTATAAATGCATGTTTTTAGTCATGTGGAAAAAGGGGGGTTCCTAGCATTCAAAAGGTTGTAGATCTGAAATTAATCAATACATAAGTCTTTTATGTCTTCCTCTATCATTCTTTCTCTTCTTGCTCTAAATTAGTGGATTATTCATCTTTGTATGCTTAAGAAACTTTGTGTTCTTGTTTATATGATCTTTAGATCTTTGTGTCTGAAGATTTATACATTTTGTAAAGGTGAATGATTCTATTCTACTTCTCCTTGGTTAAATACAAGTAAATCTATATTTCCTAAAAGTATTGTTATTCTTCTCCCTCCATCTCCTCAATTATTCTAAGTATTTCATATTGATGGCATTATGGGCATGAAACCTCTTAAAATATCAAAATTCACATGATGAAAGTTGTATATATGTACATAAGTTTTTGTTGCTTTCAATAAGGGAACCTCTCCCATTAAAGAGGAGGGACAAGTTCGTCTCTCGACATGTGGTTTCATCCAAAGTATTAATCAAAACCAAACAATTTTTGGTGACTCTCTTTGGGAATTCATTGCAAATGGATTCCGGTTTTTGAATAATAACTTCTTGATCATATTTGATCTGGTGACTCAGATACACTCGTGGTAGAAGAACCCTTAGGGAAGAAGGCCCTCATTTCCAACTTCGGATCATCAAGGTTTCTTTGTCCCTTCATCAAGAAAAAGAAGAGGAACAAGATCTGCAAGTACTCCTCCTGCTAGAGTCAAAAATTCCAGGGAGTGACATCCTCAAGATCAAATCAACCCTAATTTACATGCTTTTATTCTCATTGGTGTTTTCAATTCCTCTCCAAGAAATATTTCCGAGGATGGCAGCTCCTATACCTTGGGGCCAAAGGGTTGGGCTTCTTTCTCTTCCCGTACCATTGCATGAATTGCCTCGACGCAATAGAAATAATTTCCCTAAATTCGAGGTGATGGGAAGGTTCTTCCAGATGAGCATATTAAATCCTTCATTGTTGTTTGTGGTGTTCTTGGAGTTGAACATGAGGATATCTCTATTAGACTTTTTGTAAAGACATTGCAAGATAATGCAACTGATTAGTTTTATCATCTCCTTGTTGGATCCATCACCACTTGGAACACCATGACAACCCAGTTTGAGTAGCATTTCAAACCTGTTGAGGATATACATGCCCTCTTGGCCCAAATTTATCAAATCAAGAAAGATTCACATGAGCCCATGGGGGAATTTGTGGCCAAATTCAACTGGCTGGTTAATAAGATCCCACAAAACACACGCCATGTGGATCGATTCAGAAATGTTTCTTCCTTAATGCCCAACTACTTGAAATGAGCTATGTACTTAGAAGAGCTAATCTTTCCACGTTAGATGTTGATCAGAGATTTGTTGTCAGTGTTGAAGATGATCTAATCATGTCTGGCAAGCTAAGGAGAGAATCATCCAAATCCAAAGCATCTTCTTCTTCCACATCTTCTCTTAGAGATAATGCAAATTAGTTGGTACAAAAACTTGCTAATGATCTCATTGCTCTCAAGAAGTAGTTAGCCCAACATTCTCCTTATCAGGATGTTCCTAGGAAGAAATTTCATCCCAGGAATCGGTTGCCCTCTCCTCATACCAAATTGGCAATTGAAGGCCCACCTGTTAAAGTTCTAGTCAATGTAACATGTGAAGTGCTTTGGAGCCTGATGACGAGGAGGAGGATGAAATTTGTGAAGAACATGAAGAGGAATCGATGAAGAATTAGAAGAGTTGAGTGGACCTCATGTCCATTTTCTCACCACTAAAGGTATAGATGAAGAGGATGATTATGAAGAAAGAGTTGCAGAGATTAACAATGAATCATATGTTGTCATGAATCGTGAGCAAGCCAACAAGAAGGAGAATGTGGTGCAGCTCGATAAAAGATATAAGGAACATCCTACAACCATTCCAGGTGATTGCAAGGAGAGGATCTCCTATTCCAGCTTCTTTCATACCCAAGGTAGGTTTTGTTGTTCCTTCCTCCTCTATTTCTGCTCCTAAAACTTCTTGTCCTTCAAATGATAGAGTTGATAAGTCAAAAGTTTCATCTACCCCTATCAATTATGCCTACCTCTCTGTTCTTTTGACGTTATTGACCATCTTAAGAAAACTAAGATCCGATCTCGGAAGCTGAATTCTACCAAACCCATCCCAAGGCATTTGCTAAGATGGTAGATTTTGTAAATTCAAAATCCAATTCTTCATCCCCAGTTCTAAAGGTCTCTTACCCACTCCTTCTCTTTCATCTCAACCAAGCCTTGTGGTAGCGAGTCACTTCATCTTATGAGAAGATTAAACCATTTTATGTGACTCTCCTCATAGGTGGCCACAAACTCAAAGCAATTGTGTCATTGACTCGGTGCTTCGAGATAATGTGATGCCTGCTAAGGTGGCTCATGCCCTAGGCTTAACCCTAACCCACACTTTTGGTTCATGTTACTCAATGGAAAGTAGGGAGGTGCCATTGGTTGGAAGGATCAAGGATGCATAAGTAGTCTTTTCTGCTTTGCCAGAGAAGAGAGTCTTAGCCACCATTTTGGTAGCTGATATTCTTCCTTCCTATGGCATGCTGCTGAGTAGAAATTTCTGCAAAGATGTTGGAGGAGAAATCATGATGGATTGGTCACATGCCCTTATCCCAGTTAATGGGAAAATGAAGAAGCTACTGGCTGAGAAACAAACTGGATATATTGTGTAAAAACAAATGATCCAAAAGCAAAAATATTGTATGCAGACATTGGGCATGGTAACTACATGATTATGTCACCATATGAGGCAAGTCCACCAAAAGGAGTGTTTCTTGATCCTAATGGTGTCTGGATTTTGGAGTTTGATGGAAGCTGATCCTTAGTTGGTTCTGAAGCTGGCATGGTGTTGATCTCTCCTGAAGGCAAGGTTCATTCATTCTTGTTTGAGCTCTATTCTGAAAATGCAAATGATACGGCCAGATATAAGGCCCTCATCCTTGGGTTGAACATGGCAAAGGAAATGGGAGTGAGGAATATTCTTGCTTGTGGAGATGCAGAGCTGGTTGTGAAGCAAGTTAGAATTATTTATCAAGTGAAGGATAGAAGGCTAAAGCGTTATAAGAATCTAGTATGGGATTCCATTGAGTTCCTTGATGACTTTTCCATTGAAACTATGCCAAGAAAAAATGCTAAGGATGATCCTCTAGCTGCCTCGGATCTTTTTGATCCCTCTCCAAAAATATTTGGATAATGAATGTGGGATACCTTGCAACAAAAAAGAAAACATTTAGGTTCTTAAAGCTACTCATAATGATTCTCCACTTCTTCGAGTATTCATTCCTCAACATTATCTTAATTTCACCAATGAATTTCTTCTTGTTGCTCCACCCGATGCATGCCAATTTAATACCCCTTCAAATAATGAAGAATACAAACAACTTGAAACTTCTTTTCAACCCGAAATAGAGTTTGAAAGAAGTGATCCTATGCTGGTGGAAGTGAATGTTTATCAAAACAATATGGACAAGAATTCTCCCTTTCCTATGGTTGAAGAATTTCAATACACCGAGATGAAGGTCATTGTTAACCATCCTCTTGTTTCTTTGAGTTCTTTCAATGACAAAAACTATATGTACCCACGTAAAATGAGATCGGTGAAGTCACTTTTCCTCCTATTATATTTACTTGGTAAGATGTTGGCACATTAACCTTTTGGTAGTCTTTCAAAAGAATGGAAAATGGAAATCCATGTTTGGAATATTTTATTTATAGTTATGATTATAACATCCTTGTTTCAGCGTATTCTATGGAATGTAGGGAAAAGGAAGAAAGTGTATTCTCTAAGGATAAATTAGAAATTGTGCAGGTTGAAGGAAATGATAATGATAAATCATTCAGTACCTCTTTCCCAATTCCTTTTGAAGATTATCACAAGGAGAATTTTATGCGAATACATGGGCTTCAAGATCTATGTCATGATAATTGTGAAATAGATGTAATTAGCAATTCACCAAAGCGGAAGTTGGTGTTATGAGGATTGGATTTTTTCATGAATCCGATGTCATAATTCGGTGGTGTACAGAAATCAGTGTGGAAGAAACCAAGAATTTTTTAAGATTTTGGATGGCATTAGTCCTCCACAAAAGAGAAGCTTTATGCAGATATTCAACTCTTCACAAGGACTCGAATGTTTTAAGTCTTGGGTATCACTATCTCAAGCGGTCTTCTTCTTGTCTCAGTTTTTCTTTTCAAGCCACATAGTATTCACATGAGGTTTTGGTGTGCTCAATTGCTCATTTTCAAGTCATGGGTATCTCATACCTTTACTTGGTTGTTCCACAAAGGTACTTATTTTTCTCGATCTGTCTCTAGAGTTGTGTAATTTCAATTCCTAGGTGATTAGGAAGTCCTTTTGTATATTTTGTATAGTCTTTGTTTTGGCTTGTTTATTTTCCTTGTTCCTTGTTGTGTGTGGTGTTTGTTTTGGGTCTTCTCTTTTGGTTTGTTTTGTTTCCTTTCCTACCTTGTGTGTGTTGTCTTGTATTGGTTTTTCCTTTGACTCCTTTTGACCCAATGGATAAGGCACTAGTCTTCATTTCCTAGAGTCTATCTTTTGTTCTTGATCTTGCCTTGTGTATTTGTTCCAAGCCAAGTCATCCCAAAAAGAGCCAGTGTTTGTCACCCTCAAAATTCCCTTCATTTTCCAAGTCTAAAACTATAAAATTTTGAGTTGGTGCCCTTGAAGTGTGCTTAAAAAGAAGTATTTTGAAATTTGAAACTTTCTAAGGACTTGAGGACTCTTGGAAACTCCTTCATCAGATGGGAAATTTCTTCCCCTTTCCAAAAAGGTAAATAATTCCTCCTAACTCCTTATATTTTTCAAGTTATGGCTCGACGGACCTAGGATAGTATTTTTTCCTCATGGCGGGCCGATGGAGTTATTTGTGAATTGTACTCTTTTTGGAAAAAAGCGAGAAGTTCGTGAGGGTGATTTCGCGAACCCGTGTGGAGAAATAAAGAGAAGATTTCCTAAGACCCGCAACCAATCGAGGGTGCCACGTTTCCGGCCTTTGGTGGGGATGCGAAGGGGTGAAGAAAATGTGAAATTGCACCTTTTTCTCCCAAATGTCATAAAATATAGTTTTCTCTCCCAGACCATTGCAACTCGTGTCTTTCCACGTGTGTGGTCCAAATTCAAAGCTGGAAAGAAGGAAAGAATGGCCAAAATGCATTCATCTAGTTTTTGCCGCCATTAACGATCCAGAGCTCCAAGGAACTGCAAATGCAAACTTTTCTTCATTCTCAATCCTTTGTTTCCTTTTCGTTTGTTAGTGAAATGCAATTTGGGTTTGTTATGGATCCAAATTGATAAATCTAAGAGGTGCAAAGTTTGATTTTCAGAAAAACAAAGTTTCTTGGGCACCTACAATGGAAAAAGGGCAAAATTTCCAATAGGCACTTGAGTGTTGTGAAAGTGGTAAAAAAGGTAGAAATGGCAAGAGCAAGTAAAGATCCAATGAAGAAAGAAACCATCAGATGCCCCTGCTTTAAAACAATCATGCCCGAAATGATGAAATATTCACCTTTTTAGCATCTGGCATTTCATGAGTGCATTTTTTTTTATGTCACTTTCCAAAACGGATATGTAACTAACAATATTCTCCCAAATATCATTTTCTTAGAGAAAAGCTCGAATGTGAAGAAAATGTATAAATGCATGTTTTTAGTCATGTGGAAAAAGGAGGGTTCCTGCATTCAAAAGGTTGTAGATTTGAAATTAATCAATACATAAGTCTTTTCTTTCTTCCTCTATCATTCTTTCTCTTCTTGCTCGTAATTAGTGGATTGTTCATCTTTATATGCTTAAGAAACTATGTTCTTGTTTATATGATCTCTGGAACATTGTCTCTAAATATTTATACGTTTTGTGAAGGTGAATGATTCCATTCGCTTCTCCTTGGTTAAATACAAGTAAGGTTATACTCTGTAAACTATATTTCCTGAAAGTATTGTTATTCTTCTCCCTCCATCTCCTCAATTCTTCTAATTCTTTCGTATTGATGACATTTTGGTATGAAATCTCTTAAAGTATCAGGAATCCACATGATGAAAGTTGTGTATATGTATATAAGTCTTTACTGCTTTCAATAAGGGAACCTCTCCCATTAAAGAGGAGGGACACATTTTTCCCCTGACTGTGGTTTCATCCAAAGTACTAATCTGAAACCCAATAAGAAGCCATGAAGATTTTTGAGAGTTCCGGGCCTTGGCCATTCCACCATAGCTTTGATCTTCGAGGATCAACTTTGATACCTTCATGGGATACAATGTGACCCAAGTACTCTACCTCTTGTACACCAAAAGAACATTTGGATGGCTTTGCATAGAGAGTATGTGTCTCCAAAACTTCCAACAATTTATTTACATGTTATAAGTGTTATTCCCATGTCTAATTAATCAATATGTCATCAAAGAAAACTAATACAAATTTCCTTTAAAATGGCCTAAAAACAATGTTCATCAAGCTTTGAAAGGTTGAGGGGGAATTTGTAAGACTAAAATGCATTACCAAAACTCATAATGGCCCTCGTGAATCCCGAAAGTCATTTTATGAACATCTTCCTCTCTTATTCTAATTTGATGGTACCCCAAATGAAGATCTAATTTTGTGAAATAAATAGCACCATGCAATTTATCAAGTAAAAATCAAATACTGGAATAGGAAACTTATCTTTGATGGTGTAATTGATGAGTTCTCGTAATCTGGACACATCCTCCATGTTTCATCCTTCTTACGTACCATGACCTCTTGTATAGAATATGCACTCTAGCTATGCCTGATGATACCTTCCTTCAACATTTCCTATACCATTTTCTCGATCTCACTTTTCTAGGAATATGGTTATCTCGTATGGTTTGATGTTAGGTATTTGGCTCCCGTGAATCAACTGAATGACATGATCATGATCCCTAACTTGTGGTAGTCCCTTTGGAATTTCATCAAAAATAGACGAGTGAGCATCAACAATATTCTAAAGATCGAGTGGCATTGAAGACTCTATATTTTGTACTTCTATGGAAAATAACTTTGCTATAAATCAATCTACTCCTTTTAAAGAACAGTCTCCATCTCGATGAGAGATAATAATCTGTGGAGACTTAGCTACCATCCCATTAAATTTTATTGTCCTTCCATCAGAATGAAATCGCATGAACAATTCTTGGAAATTCATCTCTATAGTACCTAAGGTTGTGAGCCATTAGACACCCAAAATAATATTTACCCCTCCCATAGAAATAACAAACTTAGGTGAGTCTAACAAGTAGTCTCCCATGGAAATCTTGATACTAAGGCACTTTCCTGTGCACTTGACTATCCCACCATCTCGCAATCATAACTTGCATTTTGGAGTGGTAAATAAAATAATTGAGGTGGGCAGCTAACTTACTATTTATGAAGTTATGAGTGCTCCCGAGTCAATCAAAACCATCACCTTCTATTTTGTGAGGTATCTAATAACCTTGAGTGTTTGAGGAGTACTAATCCCCGACAATGCATGGCAATAAATTGTAGGTTGGTGATCCTCTAATTCATCTTCTATTGGTTCATAAGTCTCTCCTATAATTTAAGCTTCCTCATTATCCTCATTACCTCCATCAATTTAAAACAACTTCTTCTCAAAGACATTTTTTCCCGGTCCATAGTTGTTCTCACAGCTTAAAACATAATCCTTTTTCTCTATTTTCTCCATTTGCTTGAGAGTCGGGTCTAATTGGCCTAGTGAATGAAGGGTAAGAGATACTACGGTCTCTAGTGTTAAAGCAAGGCAGCCTCCTACTACAAAGAAATTTTTCCTCTTCTCGACGTGCCATGATAATAGAATCAGAAAGCTTGAGTGGATTAAACATACATACCTTATGCTCGATGTGGTCCTTAAGACCCCCAAGAAACATGTCATTCAAATTCTCTTCTGGAATATTCTCCACAATTAAGGATAGGTTCTAGAATTGATGCACATAATCTTTGACTGATTTTGTTTATCATAACTTTGCTAATTAACTAAAGTAGTTCTCTGAAACATTGGAACTATAGTGTAATTGTAACTCCTCGGTAAAAATTGTCCAAGTGACACTGAGACCATTCTTCTACCTTTGAGCACATAACCATCGATACCAAACAAATTGGTTTTGTTCAAGGTACAGGGATGCCAATGTCACCTTTTTTCCTAATGGTGTTCGATGTAACTCAAAGAATTTCTCCATTTTATTTATCCAATTCAGGGGATCCTTACCATCAAATTTGCGCATATCCACTTTCGACATCATGTTTCGTGATTGCGAATAAATTGATTCTCGATGGGGCTAGAAAAGTGATCCAACATGGTTATTTTTTCCATGATTTTGAATCAAGATCCTCATTGGTTTATATGGGGTGGATTTGGGCCATATTGTTTACCCTTTACATGTTTCATGATATCATCCAATCGCTGATTGATTTGGTCTATGTCTCCTTTAGAGGCCATCTCAGATTGTACATTTTGCAGCTCATACTTAAGTTGGTTCACATTATGATCAACCGAGGTAAACCCTAGTGTTGAAGAATCAGTATTTACCCCTTCGACTCCATCTCTTAAGTTACTACCCCATCTTTATCTAGGGTTTTACCCAGAGTAACCGTATTCTTTTTGCTCTTGCGGAAGGCCCCGTCATGATGTCAAACCTTAGGGTTTAGGGTTTCGATACAAATTTGGATGAACAGAAAAAACACAAGAAGATACTAGTACTATTTGTTTGAGATATTTCTAAAAATGTAAAGATCTTGAGAAAATTCCATAATTTGCACCCTAGGGAGTGATTTTATAAAAACCCTAAATTTGTAATAACTTTTGCAAAAATAAATCAAAAAATATGAAATTTTCAAGGAACCTTACTTGACATTTTTCGCAACTTTGGTAAAAATATCTCCCACCAATTTTCTCTAGTTCACAATATATACCACTTCCTTGGCCTCTTTTTTGTATTTTCTATTTAGTTTTACACACCCTAAATCCAGTTGTTATTTTACTTATTTATCTTTTATGGCTTCAAACACTAGTGCCCAGCCAGGACAAGAGCACCCAAGCACCCCTGTCCCTCCGGGTTCCCCGACCCTTTCTTACCTTACTCGCTCCTTTCGAGATCTCTTTTATCTTTTATGTATCTTTTATACTTATGGGTCGACCTTCTAGTTGTCAATTACGAAATTCAAACAAGGTAATCATATAAATACATAGTTATGGGTTCAAAATATGAGACCAAGCATTAAGCATCTATTATCATCACCTAAGCTTGCATCCAAAGGCACTAAAGAGCACTAAAGGAATCCATCTAGCATCCATTCAAGGGAAAAAGGACTGCATTTTTGTCATACACAACATAGGAAGAGGAAGTTCATTATTTCATCCATACATTTATCTACATTGTTACATCTAGCTACAACTCAATATCAAGTGCACTTGCACAAGGGAATCCTAGGGCATGATTCTTACACACACTCACCAAAATTACATGGAGTTTGAGATGTAGTAAAACACTCGGTTGTAAGCTCACTCTTTCAAGTGACCATCGAGGTCGTCTGACTCCCGATATTGCATCTTTCTTTTTGGATTTGATGTGGTATTATGGGTTTTACAAGTGAATAATTGTTTTGTAGGTTACAAGTACCTCGGCGATCAAGGTGAGACATACATGCTATAACAAGATCTACTTTTTACATTTGTGTGATACAGTAAAAACCAAGTTATGGCCATTTTTGCATTCACGTGCACCCAATAGCAGACTTTGGTGCCCAGTGCCCCTAACCTACTCTACGTGCCCATTTCCATCTTGTTTCGTGAGCCACAAAATTTATTCTAAGTGATGGATTGATGACATAAAGATCCTCCCTGTTCATCGCTTTTCCCATCTCGATCGAGTCCTAGATGAAAAGGCATAAATCGCTTAAGTCCTCTCTCCTTCCTCTTTTCTTAGGGTTTGTACTTTACTTGATTATTGCTTATGTCAAATCTATATTTTAGCATTTACTATCATATGTTACTTTGTAATTAGGGTTTAGAATAACTCCATTTTTGTTAAATCATTTGGTGAACCCAACACTTGAATCCCACCTTCTCTATAGAGTTTTCTATTTATTCCCGTCACTCGTAGTGTTCGTTTTGGTTCTTTTGAATACATTGAGCTCCCTCCCTCTATTTGTAAGTATTCTAAGTAAATTATCAATCTAGTAACCCCTTTGATAACTCACAAAAATTTCCTCTAAAATACATTGAAACATCTGATAGTTAACAATCTTATGATGAGGATACCAACATTGATCAAGAGCAATTAGACAAGCTTACTAATTTCCGTCAAGCATTGCGTACCAACCCTACACATATTCCCAATATTCTCCATGATTTTCTTGTTGCAAAAACTCTCAAGATGTTACTTCTCCACCTCTTGTAAGTTCTTCTTCTGCTGCCATGGCCTCCACCCCACCCCGTACATTCGACTTCCATTCCTACCTCCATTCCTATGTCCATTCCTACTTCCATTTCAATTTCCATTCTTACCTCCACCACTCCCCGCTTCATCTCAATGCTTTTAATACACAACTTAGTTCCTCTTCTTCTAGAACACAATACCTAGCTTCCCTATATCAAAATATGTAACTTCAAATTCATCAATTATAAAGCAAGCTACTTTGTGTGCTTCTCCATCTCTTAATTCCTCCTTACTCCTTCATACTCCTTTTGCACCTTCCATTTCTGCTTATTCACTTCCTCTAAACTTCATCACCCCTAAGTTTCCCATTTTCAATGGCCATGGTGACCCTCAAGAGAATCTCTAAGCTTTTCATGTGGCATGTCTAGATTATGTGGATGATCATACATTATTAGCTAAGTTATTTCCTCGAGTCTTTAAGACTATGTTATGTGTTGGTTTTATGATCTAGCTGATCATTCGGTAACTTCTTTCATGCATTTATCTGATGCCTTTCTTTCTCATTTTTTAATCAATATCGACACTAAGATATCATATGCACAACTGCCACAAATTAAACAATGATATAGTGAACACCTAGCGGACTATGTATTGCATTATAATAACAATCTAGCTAAGATGACTAATGCGCTTGTTGATTCAGAATTACAAGATCCATTTGTTCAAATCCTCTTACCACCACTACAGGAGAGTGTTCTCTTTGAGACATCTCCTTCATTTGGTCAATTATGCCATATGCTTAAAATGCGTGAAGTCAAACTTTTATCTATGGGAAAACTCAAGTATCATGATTCTCCTTCATCTTCATCTAATAGGTTTTAATCTAAATCAGCATTCAAGCCAACTCCTAAGCCTACTAAAGCAAAGGCAACTTTTATCGTCATCTCTCCTAAAAATATTCAATGGCAACCTCCAAAGTGTACTTTTACAAAATTTCCATGTGCGCCTCAATTTCTATTGCCTCAACTCCTCGAAAGCAATCCAATCACTCTTCCACCACAACTCAATCTTGATCCATCTCACCTTTGTGGCCGTAATTATGACAAAAATTCTAAATGTGACTATCATTAATGCATTGGGCATTCCACTTATCATTGCTTCAAATTTAGGAATCTCATACAAGATCTCATTGACAATAATTCAATTAGTATCCCCGCAACATCTCTTCCAATCCGGTCAATGAAAACAAAAATATTTAATATTTAATGACCCTTTTCCTAAGCACGACACACAAACTTCTGATTCTTCTACTAATCATACATATCACGCTATGCCCCCTCCTTCATCAAGGCCCTTGATTTTCTTGTCGCTTATGTTGATGCATCACCACCAGCTATTTAATTTTTGGTCATGATTATCATGCAACATTTTATTTTGATTCATTACACATTAATGCTTCTATTAGTTCATACACTATCAATAACACCATGATCTATCTAGAGGCTCCTATTAGTGTGTGCTCTATTGCACTTCTTATGGCTATCAAATGTCCAATTTCTGTTATTTCATATCCATATCCTAACTATTTTGGATACATTAGGCTTCCCATTATAGTTACGCCTCTCACCATGCTTGTGTCATTCGATGTGGCATCTTCAATAAAAGGTTATGACATGTTCTTAGGTCTCCATTGGCTCCAAACCACTCGTGATATTCCCTTCAGAAAAATTTATGTCTTAAATTCATTCACAAGAAACAAATTATTGCTATTAAAGGCATTCCACCATGCACTTAATTACCTCTACATCCTCTTGATTACATTCTTCCTCAAGACGTTGTCACCCTCATAGGTCCACTAGTCCATCTCGTGAGCATAATTCCCTACTCGAGAAACCCCTTTACATAAGTGCACATTACCTCCTTCACCTCATAGGTATTCTTCACATAGGTTCTCATCACCTCCTTCACCTCATAAGTCTTCTTCACATAGGTTTTCATCACCTCCTTTACATCATAGGTCTACTTCACATAGGTTTTCACCACCTCTTTCACCACATAGGCTTCCTTCACATATACATCGTCCTTCTCATACACCACCGATCTTAGAGCATTGTCACACGTCTTTATCTCCTCGGACATCGGGTGGAGGATCCTTACCCTTCACTCTCATTAGATAGCTTAATTTTCATCACACACTTGGGGGAATCATGCTTTCTCTCCCCTTCAATCATTACTAATTATTTCTAATCTCTACATATACACATTACGCTCTGTGTTCCACATCTAGTCTTTCTCATCTCTCTTACACATATTGATACATAATTTATATCGGCATTACCCTATGACGTAATCTAGTTCCACAGTTCATAGTTGACTGTTGAGGATCTAAATATGAAATGAACCTCACCACATTCCTCCTTTACACTCTACGCTTCATGATTCATCTTTCTAGCACACATTTTCAAACCATTTCCCGATGACACACTCTTGTTCCATGGTTCATTCTTTCTTTTTGAGGGGTATTTTACAAATAAACCTCATCTCACACTCATCCACATCCACTGAGGGGAACGCTACTCCTATCACATTCACATTGCATACCATTCCATCTTACTCATTCACAGCATTTTACATATCTTGGTTGCACTTATTCTTGCTTTCTTATACTTACATGTACACTTTGTTTCCCATGCCAGATAGATACTTAGTATGTCACTATATTTTCTATATACTTTTGAAGTGAATGTAGATCACTTACAAGTATTTACACGTTGTAATGATGCTAGGTATTTTCCCTCTAACCAGATCCCACTAAGGCTCCTGGGGGCATCTACTTTCTCACACATTACAGTTGTTATTATTTCATTATTTACTACTTTTTACCTCTTATCACACTACATTCCATTGATACATACATAATTTGACATACTCTTTATCTTTATAACATGTTAACGGGTGATTCATGTGCATCATTTTCCTTACATGACTATATGCCATCATGGTTTTCTGTTAAAATTTGCTTGACATTGTTTGCCATTATATGTTGTTATTTGTGGGCTATGCCTTATTTCTTGTTTTATCACTACTTGTAGGTTTTTGGCCGCTTCATCCCTAATTTTCTTGTGACATTTTGAGTGATGTCCCATTTTTAAAACATGTTTTCATGGTCTATCATTGTTTGCACACTTGTTTGTTACATTGTTTTTCTATTACATGATTTTTCTATCACTAACACATGTTACTAGCCTATTTTTTTCATGTGTCTTGGTTTCTACCATGCGCATTGCCCCCTGTAGGGATACAGTTCATCTCAGCATCAAGGCCTCTCTTTTGGGACGCATAATCCTATTGACATTGCATGCACCCCAACCAAGGGGGCATACATTAAGTAAAAAAATCACCCCATGCGGTAGCTCAAAGCTATAGTTCAAATATACAAAATACATAATCATCGTAGGCTACAATTACATAAACGACCCAAAATCGACTTGATTCCTCGGCACAAAGACAAACACCGGTGCTCGGCGTAAACAAGAGCGCTTGGGAACCTATGTCCTCCCAGGGCATTTTAGTTATAGGGGCATATACAATCGCTTTCTCATCTAGCATAGTTCACAATAGTTTACAGAGCGGTTTGACAAAGATCAGAACAATCCTCCAAAGAAACATAATACAGCTTTATCTCCTACATTCTTTTCAATTGGTATATTCAAAAAAATCATGGACAACAGAACATAGCAGAACACACCATTTGCAATGGTTTTTATCAGGAAGAGTCGTGGAAGGAGAGTAACACTATACCTCTCTCCCCAACACTTGCTCATTGGTGTGAGATCGCCCAAAACTTGCATTTGGTGTGAAATCACACAAAAAACTCACACTTGGCATGAGATCACCCAAATAACTTGCTCTTGGCATGAGATCGCCCAAAAAACTCATTCTAAACAGCATTTTCAGGAAAAATTTATATCCTTTTACACTCTTCTACATGAGGTGCATACTTTCACACTTTTACATACTTTTACATACTTATGCACATTTTCTGTGATTTATCATATACAAGACTTTGAATACATTCTTGCTCTTCTATTCGCAGGTCCATCCTTACAAGAAGCAGCATTCACAAGCTAAAACAAAAACATCTACAACACAGTATAACACATACACTTAACCCCTTAAGGTCACTTTCCTTTCCTAGTTTCCACGCTTCACTTTACATCTCTTTGCACATCATTTGTCCACTCGACATGATTTTCATTGCACGCTTGTTATCCCATAAAATTGGCAAGGGCAATTTTACGGGTAACCATACCAAAATTTTGTTCTGGTCCCCCCTCGAGGACCCCTTTGCGTTCGGAATGTTGCTAAGTCCTTTCCCCAGGAAATCTGGTTTTCCGAACTCAGCCATTTTTGGTCCTTTTTGGTTGGGCGCACCTTTTTTCTGTGCAACAAAGTGTATCTGTGCACCCCCTTCATTTCCTTTCGCGCACCCTTCAAGGTGTCGACATGCATTTTGGTGCGCCTTACCGTGTTGCGCCTTTCTTGCATGCGCCAAGGCGCATGCTCCTTCGTGTCAACAACATTTTTGTTGCACAGCATTTTGGTGCGCCAAAGGCACACATATTTCCGTGTTGACAAAAATTTTGGTGCGCTAAAGGCACACATAACTTCGTGTTAACATGTGTTTTGGTGCGCCACAGTATGCAAAGCTTTCAGCAATGTCAACAAGTGTTTTGATGCGCCACTTCAAAAGTTGTTGCCACATTTATTACACCTTTGCCTATATATATAAGCGCATCTGCCCTGTCACTTTCACAATTGAAACACGTGATTGATCTTTTTCTCTCGCACCTATCAAAGACGCCTGTCATCCTCGTATCACATTCGTGGACCCGCCACCTCTCGCATTCTATATTTCGGGTAAGTGGTCCTTGTTCTTCTCGTGTTTTGGTTTTACTGTTGATTGTCTGTTTGAGTGGTAGGATAGAATGGATCTGAGAACCATGAAGCTCCTCCTGCTTTTCTATTTTTTCCTCCCAAATCCATTTCCATCCTTTTTCGAATCTGCTGGATAGGATGACTCTGCCCTGAAAGAAAAATCTAAAACCTCCTTCCTTCTTCCCCCCTTCACCACTTGAAGCAATGTGGAGTAAGCCTAAAAATCATGATCTGTCAGAGACGAATAAAAAAAAAAAAAAACTTTGAACTCATTTTCCAAAGCTGCATTTTCCCTTGGCGCACGCGCAACCATCATAACAAGAAGCACAGCCACGCCTATGGTGCACCCACTTTAATTGCAGGACATGAGCTCTCTGCGCTTTGCGAAAACTAGTCTCCATATAGACACAGCGCTTTCTCACACAACAACAAAATGTCATGTGCTACACGTAATAAATTTGCACCCTTGGGCGCACCCAACTCCCATGTCGCATGACAAATACCCGTGCCATAGGCGCACCTTGCCCCTATACAACACAAACATTACTTGCACTAAGTACAATCAAGTTAAAACGGCGCATGCGCATCCCCAACTATAGAAACAAAAATGTCATGCAATCCTCCCCGCGCCACTCCAAGTTCCCTTTAGCACACATAAAGCATATGTTACACACACCATATATGCACCCTTTGGCACACAAAAATTCCATGTAACATAAAAATTATATGCGCCCTTTGGCGCATCCTGTCCCCGTATAACATGAAAAATACATGTGCCCAGATAAAATGTATATAAATGGCGCTCGGCGCACTCCCGCATGCAACAAAAAAAAAATATCATGTGCGGATCCATGCACCTTGCGCCCTTCGCACCGATTTCTCCTCGTAACACCATTTTCCTATGTGCCACACTATTTAGCCTCGCACTGCAGATATCCATGTGCCCTGCGCCCTGATGCCTTAAAATTACAAACTCTTCCTTCGCGAATATTTCAATGGAGGATCAAACACTAACATGACTCTCTGCTTTGGGTTTCGCTCCTTCTTCTTGCAGATCAACAACTAAGTTCAAAACTACATATGTCTACATCAAGCAAGAGACCCGCCAACTCTAAGGGAAAAGCCAAGCTCACAGAGGAAGAAATGAAGTACAAATATCGAGGGTCGATGCCCGAATCCCGTGCAGTGTGACCTGGATATAAGAGACTCAGAACTTGGTCATATCGACATGGAAGACTTCTGGGCCAGAACTAGAAGGGTCACAGGAAGTCCGTGGATGGACAAATTGGTAGGCAGTGGCCTGCATTTTGCTAGAGGGATCTCGCCAAGGCTTGTGAACAACGAGTTCATGATGGTGGTTGCCACGATATAACAAAGACACCAGTGTGTGTCCGAATGAGAAAGGCAAGGTCGTGATCAACCTCACTGCCCGACACTTCGAAATAATGCTTGTATTCCTCACCACCGGCACTTTGTGGCCGTAAGCCAAGAAGATTGCACCAAGGCTTGGGAAGATAATGAGGATCAGTGTATGCAATTAATGAATGAGGTATACCTGAAAAACAAGAAGGTAGTGACCAGATGGCCACAAGTCATTCATCGCAGTGATTTCTCAAAGGAACTCAGTGATACCATCACGTTCCTAAGCAGAGTATTTGGGCTTCCTGATGCCCACTACTTTCACAAATGGATGCTTAGATACCTGGAGACAATGAACAAGAATGTGCCAGATCAACACTTCAAGTGGGCGGAGATCATAAGCAAAGCACTATTTTCGAAAGCAGCTCCAACAACTTACCACAACAGGGAGGTTCTACATGAATTCCTACGTAGTTTATGCCGTGGCCTCTAAAGAGATTATCCAGTGGTTGATGCGGTGCGGGGTTTGGCCCCAAGTAAAAATATATGAATACTATCCAGAGCCGAGGATGGAAAACAAGTATTTCTTAGTTTACAAAGATTAACGATGCCTTCTTTTATGGTATCGTCTTCCTTTTGAGGCCAAACATGACTCACTGGTGCACATTACCAAGAGCATTGTTGCAGCAGAACGGAGAAATGGGGGGCCTTGTTCACTCAATTCCCCACCTTCACTTATCTAAGGGCAGCCAACTTCTTGGGGAACCAACCAAATTACCAAGATATGCCGCCCCAAGCTGATCCCCATTGAGTCTGCCAAGACAGCTCAGTAACCTATTACGAGAAGTGCTTCAAGAGAAAGAAGGGTGGAACTCCTTTTCGATGCACACGAACAAGTTATAAATTTGACTTCTCCAGAGAAAGAGGCACCGAGGATGTTCTCAAGGGCACGTCCATTCAGGATGTTGCCACTACTTCAACCATTGAGGTCCCTTCTATCTCTTCTCCTTCCCCTCCTTGAGTGACCCAAGCGACCATTCCGTTGCTCGTGTCCTCTCCCCCATCTTCTACTGTTCCCCTTCCTCATCGTCCATCTTCTCTTCTCTCGCGAAGCTGTCCCCCACCATTTCTTCCCTCATTTTTGAGCTCCCTTCCATTCCCATGTCTACCTCCCCTATAGTTTCTCTTCCCCCCCAGTGAGCACTTCCTCGGCCTCCTCTCAATGCCACCTCCAAGTGTCTCCACGTATTTTCCTTCTACTACTATAGCTGCTCCCTTTTCTATTTCCGGCCCCTCTCCCATAAGTCCAACGCATGGATCTCTCAACACTTGAGCCAACAAAAGAGGAAAGTTCCCATCGCACCGATGGACTTCTCCGTCATCCCATCAAAGGGGGCCAAGAAGCAAAATCCTATAACCCGCTTCTCCCGGGTTGCGTCGAGAGAGAGTTATGGAGATAGCTTACCCCAATCCTTTAAGGGATAAAAAGGATCTGTCTTCAACATATTATACAGTGACCCAAGTCACAATGGGGACATCTTCAGAAAGCCTTCAAGGAGAGGCCCTATCTGCAGTTGACGCCCTTTGCAAGAAGCTCCAGGAAGCAAAGGAAGAAAAGAGGTTGTTAAAGGAGCAAAATAAACATCTTCTCCATGCCTTGCAGAAAATGGACAGTGCACCTCCTACAACTGCCGCCGAAACTCTTGAGCCTCTGAGCCAGGAAAAGATTAATGAATACACCAAAATTGGTGAGCAGGGTATGGTAGTTTCGCTGCTGGAGGAGCCAAATCCTCAAAGAAAGTGAGGGAGTGATCGCCAAGTTCACCGGATTATATCAGAATATCAATCGGGTGAACAAAGAGCTCCAGGCTATAGCAGGACCCATCTCCAAAGAGTTGGACCATGCCAGGATGCAACATGAGACCTTTCAGAAAATGCTTTGGACTGCTCGAAATCAAGATCCGTTAAGTTCGGCATCTTTGGGCACCCCAGAGCCCTCAACAAAATCCTTTCTACTCTAGATTATCGGGTCGATCAGCTGGAGTTCGTCCTAGAGAAGATTGACAAAATCAAGGAGGAAGCCCTGGATGCAATGCATCAAATGGAGCAAATTGTCCTAAGAATGTCTCCGGGCTTGCTCACTCCTTCTTTCACCTTAAGAAAGGTTGATAAAACTATTCGGATCTTCAAGGAGATCGTTTCCACAGGGTCAGGACCGAAGTCACTTTCGACACGAATCCATCAACAATCATAGCCTATCGTGACTTCATTGGGTACCGATAGACGTGGAAAAAAATTTCTAAACTCCCGGAAAAGCTCACTGAGGAACGGGAGACTTGCAAGGCTATCGCTGATCGACACAAGGATCCTTCCCGAGATCAACTTCAACCCATGATTACCAAGTTTATGGAATATCGTGCCCGCTTCCACATCTCGTCTCCGAGCAAAGCAGCCAAAGCGTGATACCCCCTTTCACCGCGAGACGACAATGAATAGTTTCATTCTCCTCGACTTTCATTTTTGTAAAATATCTAAGAGTATGTTGGCACATTAAATGATGACATCATCCATGTTGCACCATGGGATGATGTCATCCACTGTTTGTCAAAAGTCAACAAGTGACTTTGAGATATTTTGTAATTAAGTGGTTGGTTTGTTTTTGCCTTCTTTTCTTCTCTTCTTCTATAAATACTGGAATACTTGTTGTATTCAGGGGGTGGATACTTTTCAAATGAAAAATAGGAGTAAGAAGAAAATCCTTTGAGCTTTTTAATGTAAGGAAATATTAATACAATATTTAGACTTTGTCTTTGAATACCTATGTTATACATCGTAGTTTTTATGTTAGATTTGTATGTTTGTTATGTTGAATCTACTCCTGTTTTATTGTCATTTATTCATCAGTATTGCTTTGTTCGTCTATGTGAGTAAGTTCGGCTCTGTTTACTACCAGCCCAAAACATAGATCCTCTGACCTTTCTACTTTGGAATTCATTTCTTTTCTCCCTTCAGATCTTTTCCATCTCCCCACCTCATTCCTTTCCCTTCTTTTACAGTTGGAAATACTCCTACTGGGATGAGATCCCAACCCTCAAGATAGAATCTTTGTGAGACTTGCACAGATTCCTACCGGTAGAATAGCAATAAACCGATTTATTTGTTGATTCAAAGAGGGGCTATGCCCTGCACACTGTTGGCTCGTCTATCCATAGATCTGCTCTCACATGATTTTCAAACCAACAACGCTCTACATGGTTATCAAGTATGGATCTCTTATCTACTTTTAGTTATCAAGTATTCACTCAACAACATAAAGTGGGAGAAAATGTAGACACAAAATCACGCACTTGGGTACATTTCTAGGTCCTAAATATATACTAGCATTCATACAATTCCTAAAATAGAAAACTAGTAATTAACGATTATCCTTGGTCTCTTTTTTGTGTTTCTTGTTTTCTATTTAGTCTTACACACCCTACTGAACTCGGATATTATTTTACTTATTTATCTTTTATGGCTCCAAACACTAGCGCAAGAGCCAGATGACAGAGTTCCTAAGTGCCCTGTCCCCTCTTGGCACCCTTTTGACCCTTTCTTACCTTTATCACTCCTTTTGGGTCTTTTTTATCTTTTGGGGATCTTTTATACTTATGGGTTGGCCTTTCGGTTGTCAATTATAAAATTCAAACAAGGAAAACCTATAAATACATTGTTCGGGTTTAAAGTAAGAGACCACGCATTAAGCATCAACTATCATCACCTAATCTTGCATCCAAAGGCACTAAAGAGCACTAAAGGCATCCATTTGGCATTCATTTAAGGGATAAGGGATTACATTTTCTGCATACAAATCATAGGAAGGGGAATTTCATTATTCCGTCTACATATCTATCTACATTGTTACATCTAGCTACAACTCACTATCAAGTGCACTTACACAAGGGCATCCTAGGGCACGATTCTTACACACACTCACCGTAACTACATGGAGTCCGAGATGTAGTAAAACTCTCTGTTGTAAGCTCACTCTATCAGTGACCATCGAGTTCAGTTTAACTCCCCATATTACATATTTCTTTTTGGATTTGATGTGGTATCAGGGTTTTGCAGTGAATCTTTGTTTTTCAGTTACAGTACCTTGGTGATCAAGGTGTGAAATACGGTGTAATCAACAGAGCTACTCACAAAATTTGTGCGACATGGTAAAAACCAAGTTCGACCATTTTTACGATCTAACACCCCGAACCAATCCTTACACCCATTTCCAACCTATTTCCCGACCTACGAAATTATTATGAGCATTGATCACACATAGCTCCTATTGTTTAGGAGTTTTTCCAGCTCATACCAGTTCTAGATAACATGTAAATCAGCTTAAGTCCTCTCTCCTTCCTCTTTTCTTAGGGTTTTACTTTACTTGCATATTTCTTTTTTCAAATCAAGTATTTTATCATTTATTATCATATGTTACCTACTGCAATCATGGTTTATCATAATTTCATTTTTGTTAAATCACTTTGAATTTAAAATGTATATTTATGTTCTAGGTGTAAGCTAAGAAAATACACTACTAACAAGGAAGTAAAATACCAATAATCATGCCTCCTCCTTCGTGTTCCGTAGCAAACCTCTCGAATGGGCTAGGAAACTTGGATTGAGCCCCGATTTTGTGATATGTAGGTGCTTTTCTTCAAGAGGGAGCAAGACCTTCCCGCAACAACGATCCTCTTACTTTCAGACCGGATGGGTATAAGGATTATGAGACTATTTTGGCATTAGGACTAGGCAAAAGGATGTTCTTTGCTCAAAGGATGCAAGAACTTAGATATGGCATGAAAGGTTATTCTCCATGTGTTTAAAGGGGAGGTGTAAGATTGTATTTATAGCAGGGGAGTGATTAACTTAGATTAATTTAAGTAATCATGGTTTGAAAATGTGGGCAAGATTAGGTGAGTGGTTTGAAAATGTGGGGAAGATTAGATGAGTGGTTTGAAAATGTGTGCAAGATTAGGTGAGTGGGGGTCACGAAGAATGGGTGAGGATTTGAATTATATTTTTAATTCATAAGTGGAGGATTCTAGGTGAGTGGGGACCACGAAGGGTGGGTGAGGATTTGAATTTGAATTTTTAATTCAATAGTGGAAAACATGGAGAATAATGACATGTGATGAGGATTAGATTATTTTTTGATTTTGAAATGGATAATTAATCAAATTATATTTGATTAATTCAAGTGTATTTTTGTGGGAAATGAGGAAGGGAAATTAATTGATTTAGGATAGATGTGAAATTTGGGTGTCTACATTTGCCCCTCTTTGGAAGGGTACTATGAAAGTAGTGTCCTTTCAAAGAAAGTAGATGGTATGGGGAAGAATTCAATCTACTTTTTAAAAGGTAGAGTGAATGTTTGTTGGGAGAATAAAAGTGGTGAGTGACGGATGTTATAGTATCCTCCAAGAAAAAAATTTCATGAGAAGATGTGATTATGGATAGATGTGGTGATGCCCCTCGAGAGGACTCGACGAGAATAAAATATACGACGTAACTCTCGAAAAGAAGGGAAATGGATGCGGCGAAGAAGAGGATGATAATGGAGTGGAAGAGATTGGAATGACCGCATTACGACACAAATGGAGAAAGGATTCAATCGACCTTGAATGCTAGGTGTGAGGGTGTGTGGGAAAGAGAAAAGGGAATGAATAGGATTGGATGTTGATTATGAGAAGAGTAAGGGAGATATGGGAGGGGGAAAAAAAGGAATGAAAGAGGTAGAAATAAGAGAGAGGGATGATAGGGGAAGAAGGGAATGATGAAGGACAAACAAGGCAAAAATAGGAAAATGACAGAGTAGAGGGTGAAGGGATGAAATAGAGAGATGTGCAAAATGAAGGAAGCAACAGAGATAGTAAAGAGGGATACGTGGAAGTGAAATAAATGAGAGAGTGAAGAAAAGCAGGAAATGGGAAAGGATAAATAAGAAGGAGAAAACGAGGTGGGAGTAGGGGTGAAATGGAGGGAAATGGAAAGAGGACAAAAGAAGAAGTAGAACGGAGAAAAAAAGAAACTATGAGGGGCGAGGAAAGTGTGAAAAAGAGGAGAGAAAGGAAGAGAAACAAATACATAATGAACGAAAAGGTAGGGGTGGTAGAGAAAAGGAGAAGTGGTCAGAAGAAACGTGAAAATTAGGGGAGAGGAAAGGAAGATAGAATGAATACAAGGAGAAGATTGAAGGAATCGTGTCATTGCGAGGAAGACCAAGGCCAAGAATATGGAACAGACCGTATGGAGATGCATGTGGAGGGTGGTATGATAAAAAAGATAGGACAACGCTGAATAGCCAGGTTATCGATGGGGAAGTAAGGAGGAAACGTGATGAAAAAAGGGGAAGAAGATGATACAAGGGAAGGGAAATAAGACGAGGGGTGGGAGAGAGAAGAGGATAACAAAGAAAACGATGTAGAAGGAAGGGAATACATAAAGGGGGTAATAAGTGGAAAGGGAACGATATAAGGAATGTTCAAAGAAGAAAGAGGGGAGGAATGACATTGATTGGAAAATATGTGGAGATGCATGAAATGAGGATACTAGGATGACAAGAAAATAGGAAAATGATGTATGATGAAGACAATAAAGATATTGAAGAGGGCCAAGAGGAGATGGAGAGATGGGTAAGAAGTGACAAGAAAGGGTAGGAGTGAGGGAAAAGAATAGGAGAGAAAAGAGAATGGGGGATAGAAGAGGCAATGCCAATGAGGGGATGTTAGGGAAATCCCCTTGACAATGAGTGGTGGGGAAGGGTGAGAGAAAAAATGAAGAAAAGGAGAAAACTAATGAGGACTGGAAAGGGTAACGCCAACAAAGGGACGTTAGGGAAAACCCTTTGACAATGAGTGGTGGGCTTAGAGGAGGGAAGGAATGAAGGGAAACTCTAGAAGGTCCAAGGGAGTGAATGAGGTCGTGTAGAATGAGGATTGATAATTTTTAGGGAAAACCCGTTGACAATTATTAGCGCAGGAAGAGAAGATGATGATGAAAGAATGATATAGGAGTGTTAACAATAATGGTGAATGTGTGTGTGGGTAGAAATGTGGGGGGAATTTGAGAAGATGAAGTGGAAAGAGTGAAGAATATGGGAGGGATGAGTTGGGACTAAGTGAAAGCGAGGAGAGGATGTGGGTGATGAGGATGAACGAGGTGAGGATGAAGAACGAAGACATGAAAATAATGGGAAGAAACGGTATGAAGGGTGATGGATCAAGAAGGGGAAAATGGGGGAAAAGAATGTGATTGTAGGTGGAAGAGATGAGTTGTATGTTGTAAGAGGATATGTGGAGAAAGGATAATAGTAGGAGGAAAAAGTGGGTAATAGGAGATACCAGGTGGAAGAAGCGATCAACAAAGTGAACGAAGAATGAGGCGGGGGAGAAGTTCACGATGACAAGTTAAGTGTAGGGAGGACCCTGACATAAGATTGACATGTGACAGAAGTGGTTAAGTAAGATTGCCAAGTGCGCAAAACTGGAGATGACAAATGGTCAAGCGAGAAGTGGTGTTTGCGAGAATTGAAAAAGAGGTGAAAGGATGTGATAATGGGGAATGCCGAAAAATGAAGGGTGAAGGGTGTGTAGTGATGGGAAAAGGCAAGGAGACAGATCATCCTTAAGAGGGACTCTTAAGTGAGATCGCCATGCCGTGAGTGGTTAAGTAAGATTGCAAGCGAGAGGAGGGTGATAGTGGTGGGAAAAAGATGATGATGATGGGGAATGAAGAGGAAATATGGATGGTGAGATTGGAGAGTGATGGGCGAGTGTAAGATGACATGTTATGCTTAAGATAATCTCTTAAGTAAGATCGTCATACTTCTTAGAGAGGTTTCGTAGGGTCACCCAACCGACAGGATGATATGCAAAGAGAAAGACAAAATGATATTGGGGATAGGGGTGGAATGGTAGGGTGAAGAAGATGATCACAATGAGAGGTGGGAGAAATAAGATGGGGGAAATATGATGGGATGGGGGAAGGCCACAGGGCAGATCAACCTTAAGTGGAAGTCTTAAGTAAGATTGCCATGCGGCTGGAATGGTTAAGTAAGATCGCTTGGTGAGGAAGAAGGATGGGAATAGGGTATGGAAAAATGGACTGAAGGGGAACCCTCAAGTGAATTTTCCATACTACGAGAGCGTGTAAGTAGGATGACCAGGCATAAGGTGGATTTGGGGAAGGATGAGAAAAGAGTGAGTGAGGTATGCCTAAGTGGTATATGATATGAGATGAGGTGATAATAAGAAAGAAAGGACACAAAGGAGTGTAACATGAATGGATGAAGGAATATATGTAGTGGAGGGCAGAGAGTGTGAGGGGAATCCTTAATTGGGATGCCCGCGTGGTGAGAGTAATGATGCGAGAATGAGAAGTAGAAGAGGTGGAGTGGGAAGATATGTTTGGTGGTGATGGTTGTTTGATGAGAGGCAGGTGGTGAAGAAGCTTCTACAACTGGGAAGATCTTAGGGAGAGGGTAAACCTCCACTGAGGATTCCATATAGAAGGGGTTAGTAAGTAAGATTGTCAAGCGGGAAGCAAAAGTGTGAAAGGAAAGAATACCAATGGGTGAGAGGGGACAGGAATGGTGAGAAGGGTAATATGGGTATAAGCGGCGGAGGAGTAAAAATGAGGAGTGAGAATGAATGGATCAAATACATGGTGATCATGGTGGGGGAGAAGGAGCTGCTGGATAGTGAATGCTACTTGAGAAAGATCGTCAAGTAGGATTCGTAAACTGCAATGGTGATCAAGTAGGATTCGCAAACTGGAGAATGCATTAGTATGGGTGAATGGATGGGGTGCAAAGTAAGATGTGGATCATGCAGGAAGATACTCACGTGATGAAAAACATCTTAATTTTAATATAGCACATAACAGGATGCATCGTGATATAAAAGATCAGGATGACTAGACTGTAATATGCGTGATAGCATAGACAGGGGCCATCAAAAATGTTTGATGCCCCAGTACGATATGCAAATGGAAGAGAGCATAGATAGAGGCCATCAAGAAAGTATGATGCCCCAGTACGACATGCAATCAGATAACATAAGAATATTACAGAGAACACCAGGATACATAAAATCAAGATGCCCCTTGTAATATAGCAAGATGCAAGAAAGTAATTAATAATTTACAACTAATAATGCAACACAAGAACCAATAAACATGTCCCTAACGTGTTCCACAGTGAGGATTGATCGGATGTGCCCCCAAGCAGGGGCACGAGGACATAGTAAAATATTGGGTCATTGTCCTCAAACAAGGAAGCAATGAGAGCCGGATTTGCCCCAAGCGAGGATTCACGCAAGGAGAAGTGGTTTGAATTTGGTAGTCATAAGGTGATTGGATCATTCGTTGGGGATAATAGTCCAAAGGTTGAATTGTGTTGGTTATTTTAGAGTTTTTACGATTTTGTGGAGTTTACAATATTTTTATTTTTGTTTAGTATATATATATATATATATATATTCTAATGTTTTTTGGATTTTTGACGATTTTTTAAAATGTTTTTGACTTTTTTGACGATTTTCAAATGTTTTTAGATTTTTGACGATTCTGTGTAATGTTTTTGGGTTTTTGACGAGTGTTTCTAATGTTTTTGGATTTTTGACGAGTTCTAATTTTTTTGTTGGATTTTGGACGATGGTTTCTAATGTTCTTGTTGGATTTTGGATGATTGTTTCTAATGTTTTTGGGTTTTTAGATTTTACACTGTTTTTGGATTTTTGACGATTTTCAAATGTTTTTAGATTTTTGACGATTTTCAAATGTTTTTAGATTTTTGGATTTTTACATTGTTTTTAGATTTTTGATGATTTTCAAATGTTTTTGGATTTTTAGATTTTTACATTGTTTTTGGATTTTTAGATTTTTACATTGTTTTTGGATTTTTGACGATTTTCAAATGTTTTTAGATTTTTGGATTTTTACATTGTTTTTAGATTTTTGATGATTTTCAAATGTTTTTAGATTTTTACATTGTGATTGGCAATTTATGGACCAGAGTGCATTTATTTTTGAGAGGCGATAAACATGGATATTATCCATATGTACCATGTTCCGTGTTGTAACTTATGCTCAGAATAACACAAATTCTCTTTCCATTGGCAAGATATGGTGGTGATGATATGATGAAAATAATTCCAGCTCCATTCTTGACTCCACACAACTAGTAAGATGTGTGGGCTCATCACCGAGAATCAAGAAGGACGCAGGAGGTAGATAATGAATATAGAGACAAATGCTAACAACAATCCCTTTGGAAAATTGTGACTCCATTCTTCATAATGGTACTAAACCAGTTTCAAAAATGGCTTTCACTTTATGAGTCACATGCTAGACTTAGACAGTTATGTGGCCTATTGATTGATAAGATATGAGGTTAAGGGATAGTTCTCTCTTCACTTAGGCATCTAAATTACGTGTTTGGGGATTCTATAATTTGTAAGCACTGTAAGATTTTGTATTTTTGAAATGACTCCCTATGCCTTGCCCCATGCTACTAGTGAGAAGCAAGGGCTCATCACCGAAGGCAAAATATAGGCGAGTGAATTCCCTTTTTGTCTTTTTTTTTTTTTGTTTTGTTTTGTTTTTGAATATTTTGCAATGTTTTTATGCTTTTATGAGAATGACCTCTACGCTTTGCCCCATGCCACTTGTAAGAGGCAAGGGTTTATCACCGAAGATAAGACGTAGATGAGTAAGGGCACCTTCCTCCATTCCCAGTCTCACACTACTAGTAAGAAGTGTGGGCTCAACACCAAAGACTATGAAGGATGAAAGATGTGTCAATGAATTATTCATAAGTTATTGAATTGATGGATTTTTTTACAATAGTGCTTTGTATTTGGGAAAAATGTCTCGCCCCAATCTCAAATTTCACACGACAAGTAGGATGCAAGGGTTCAACACCGAAGACTGAGATGGACGACCAAACGAAATTTAGAGCTTTGTTATGAAAGAGAGAATGTATTTGAAGGGAATATATTACCATCGCAAGCTTCTGTGGTATGACCATAGAGGAAAACAACTAAAGTGGAAGAAGTATGACGCTCATAAACTTAATAGGATTTATACTAACACTTGTCTCATGATGATAAATATGAAGATGTGATTTTGATAAAGAAAATATCTACCAATGGAAATGAATAAATTTATTCGGAGATAAGCAAGACAAAAGGAACAATGTACACGTTGTTGTTTCCTGGAATAGAGAGTGCTTTCAAGAATAGAATTTCTTTGAATGGAATGCATTCATGGGTTTTTCAAGGACTTGGCCTGTGTCAATGGCCAATTTATAAGCTCCAAACCCAAAATTATCTATGATTTTGTTGGGCTCAAATTTGTCTTGTTTGTCTCATTCTTTGGGTGTGTTCTTTCGATTTTCTTTGAGAATGAAATGATTGACCTTAAATTTTCTAGGTTTGAATTTTTTATGGTAGCTATGTCGTAGCTGATTTTGATATACTTGAAGATGATCTAGGGCATTAAGTTGTTTTTCATCAAGAAGCTCGAGTTCATTAAGGCGTGATTGTTGATAATAATCTTTATTGATTACATCTTTGAAGGATATTATGAAGGATGAAAATTCAACCTTAACATGTAAAATAGCTTCCCAACCATAAATAAAGTAGAAGGGAGTGGCTCTAATAGGTGTGTGATAAGATGTGCGGTAAGCCCAAAGAGTGGGATAGATTTGGTTAAGCCAATAGCTTCCATGTGTGTTGACAATGATGGTTTGTGTTATTTAGTTTTTACTTCTATTTGTCCATTAATTGATTGTTTTGATGATAGATTCACAATTAAAGATGGAAAAGGTTGTGTAAAGATATTCCTGGGTATAAGTACCTCGTAGAATGGATGCACGTAGAATTCTTGACAGGTGAGACTAATTAGTGATGAGATGCCTACGAGATCGATAGTTGAAAGCATGATGGACACGATGGGTTGCATTGTCGTAAGTGTCCAAACTTGATGTGGTTGTGTTTCGACAAAAAGGCTAGAGATGTTAGGCATAAGAGCCAATATTGGAAGAATAGAATCAAACTTAATGGTACCTGTTGATGGAACCTCGTTTGTAGTATCTACAGTGATATCAAGGTTTGAAACAGTCTTGAAATGAGATCAAGGTCTCGTTAGATGTTGGAAGAGTGTTGTCACCCAAAATAGGTTCAATATATGTTTGGGTTGAAAGAGAGTCTTGAATGTTGTCGTCACAATCTCATGGAATTTCAGTATATATAGGAGTTTCGGCGGTAGTCGCTCTTCATGAAAAGTTGTGGTATTGATGTGTCGTTGGTTGCAAGAGCATTGTCATTAAGTTCTACAGAGATGACATCGTCGTCAATTAAGTCTTGGACGTAATTCTTAAATTGCACACATTTATCTGTGTGATGACCATCAATGTGATGAAAATCATAGTATGTGTTAGGTTTGTACCAACATGGCTTAGATTCCCCTTCGACAAAGGGTTTTGTAATTGGATATCTTATCAGTTTAGCCTCTTTTAGTTGATGAAAAACACTAGAGAGAGTTTCTCCAAGGGGTGTAAATTGACGTCGACTTTATGTGAAGTGATGTCTTCGTTAGGTTGTATGATTGGCTTTTTGGGTGATCGTTCACTGATTTGGGTAGCCATATGAGAGAGTTGTGTTTTCATCTTATTAATTTGTTCTAATAGCTCATTGCGTGAAATTTTTCGTGAATTCATCATGTTTGAAAGAGAGGGAGAATGAAGAAATGTGCAATGAAGAACTCAACCTATTGATTGTGATCTTTGTTTTCACTCAATCAAGTTTTAACAAGGCTATAAGGAGTAAGCTCAAACAAGATACTCGGATACAAGTGGGATATAACTTAAACAAGCTATGACGAATATGTTGATTGGTTTGGATTAAAAAGCTTAGCAGATGAAAATGTAAGGAGTACACTTCAAACAAGGTACTCAATACAAGTGGGATATAGCTCAAATAAGCTATGATGAATATGTTGATTGGTTTGGCTTTACCAAGCTCTGGATTTTTGATAGGAAGAGTAACTCAAACAAGTGACTCAACACAATTTGTGAACTCAAAATGAGTTTTGAAGGGATTTGTGTCGGATGGGAATTTGTTAAACTCGAATGATGAAATAATGAGTGAACTCAAACAAGTCACCCAATGTCATTTTGATATAGCTTGAAACAAGCTAGAAAGAATGTTCTGACAATTGATGAGATAAGGAGTGAATGCAAGTCACTCAATATCTATTGGATATAGTCAAGACAAGCTATGACAGATGTATTATTGGCTAAAGTGAGCTAATGAAATTGGTGTGATGGTTTGATATGTGTTGTTGGATTGTTTGGATGTTTTCACTTGGTATTAAATTGGTCGAGAACTGATTTTTTTGTGGAACACAACTAAGGTCTAAACTTTTATAATGAACACATTGATATCACCAAGTTTTATGATAAAAAAATGCTAAACTATTGTGTTTTCAAACAAAGTGCACTCATGTGGATTCAATTGTTTTGGCTTATGAGGTAACTTCTTCAGAATGATCATTGTTTCATGCAATCATACAAGTATGTTTGTGAAATGGTGGATGCGAGGCTCTTATTACTCCAAGAAGATGCGTCCTCCGATATACCCTAGTCCCGATATACCTAATTGCATGCGGGGACGAATTGGTATGGAGAACCCTTAGAGCACTTTGAAGAGACTCACCAATTCTTACTTGCCTATTTCGGAGTGAATCACTACATCCGTAATGTGTTTTGTGAAAAGGTGGAAGGTGATGGAGGGATGAATGTGTATGGTGTCCTTATAACTCCCCAAAGATTTACAGGATGATACCTGTGCTTCGTTGTTACAGCTTATTTAGGCGTGATTCGCATGTGCTGCATGACAACATTACCTGTAAGTGAAGAGCAGCGGCGAGGTAAATACCGAACGTTGTGATGAGACTAGGTCTCAAAGTGCAATGCAGATGCAAATGTTGTTGGTGCGTGGTAGTCAATTCCACGTCACCGGTGTAGCTTTGGTGGTGATGAAATCCACCTCGTCTACGTGTAAAAACAATATGATAAAGTGATTAAACACAGGGTTCTTTCCAACTTGAAATAAATCACTAAAGAAAATAATTGCATACCTGAGCGTTTTTTTTGTTTCAGCAATTGTCTTTGAATGGTGGTATTTTTGTGGGATTTTTGTTGTTTTTTGTTTTTGTTTTGTTTTTGACAATATTCCAAAGAAGACGCGATTCTACGTAAAACAAATTAGTAGTTATCCCGCAAATGAAATGTTACAAAAGTGATCGTGGTTGTTTTTATTTGCTGATCGCTCAAAGGCACAAGAAAAGAGCATACACAACCAACGACCAAACAAATATTAATAATATTACAAAGGAAAGTAATTATTAAAATGACAGTTAGAAAACAAAGCTAGAGGATCCTACAATGTTAGAACAAGAAACTAAAAAATTGTGACCGTTTCTGATTTTCTAGATCGCTTGAAGGTGCAAGAAAAGAGCATACGCGGATACAATTGGAATAGTTTTTTTTTTTTTTTAAATATTAATAATTATTGCAATTAATCATGATTGCGAAATAGCGATAATGATTATTTTCACAAAAAATAAAAACGATGAAAGAAGAGGGTGAAAACGTTATCTAGAAGTGTTGTCGTGGAAAATTGAAATGTAAGGCAAAAAAATTAAAAATTAAAAAAAAATTGTTGTGCAGAGCCCGAGTGGCCTCACGTTTCTGATTTCCAAGATCACTTTTGAAGTGCGAGGAAAGAGCATACGTGTGAGGTTGTTACGTGAAATAATAAAATAAAATAAAATAAAACTATAATTTTGTTGTTTTTTTGTTAAAAAGATAGGTGTTAGAAGAAATGAAACCAAAATTTTTCTGTAAGTCTAAATCTAAAAATTATTTTTCATTGCATAGATCTTTTCAATACCTTTCCGTTAAAAAAATGAAGTCATTCCGAGTTTGGGAGAAAAAGTTATGGCTTCCGGAAGATGGGCTACGAGAACGCTCTGAATGAAAATTTTAAACGTGAGAAAAACGTCCTGGGAGTGGGTTTTTTTATTTTCTGACTTCTATACTTCACCTGAGAAGCTAAAATTTTGACAGCAAGGTTAAAAAAGAAAAATAAATAGAAAGAAAGAGTTAGATCACAAAATGATTGATTAAAATAAAAGAAAATAAAAATGATTAACTTCCTACAAAGCAGTTATTTTAGCAAAAGTAAATAAATAAATGCATTTTCCGGATTGGTTGTCTCATGACAGTAAGATGATAAACTAATGGCTAGTTCATGTGCTTCTACAGATGATGAATAAATAGCAAAATCAAAACTGGGAACTAAACACCAAGCATCGAGGAGATCAAAGACGTAATGAGCTTCGAGTTTCATTGTTGCTATAACCTGCAGATACACCACAAGACACCACACAACAAAAACACTACCCAAAGCATGAAGGTTAACCAAAGAAGACCATAAGGAACAGAAAAATAAATAATAATGAACAATAATAAACAAAGAATGTATAAAACCACTAATTGGGAAATTAATGGTAATAGATCAAAAGTAACTAAGGCGTGCTCGAATGTAAGCTAGGAAAATACACTACTAACAAGGAAGTAAAATACCAATAATCATACCTCCTCCTTCGCCCGTAGTAAAACCTCCGTAATGGGCTAGGAAACTTGGATTGAGCCCCGATTTTGTGATATGTAGGTGCTTTTCTTCAAGACGGAGCAAAACCTTCCCGCAACAACGATCCTCTTACTTTGCAGACCGGATAGGAAAAAGGATTATGAGACTATTTTGGCATTAGGACAAGGCAAAAGGATGTTCTTTGCTCAAAGGATGCAAGAACTTAGATATGGCATGAAAGTTTATTCTCCGTGTGTTTAGAGGGGAGGGGTAAGGTTGTATTTATAGCCAAAGGGAGTGATTAACTTAGATTAATTTAAGTAATCATGGTTTGAAAATGTGGGCAAGATTAGGTGAGTGGTTTGAAAATGTGGGTAAGATTAGATGAGTGGTTTGAAAATGTGTGCAAGATTAGGTGAGTGGGGGCCACGAAGAATGGGTGAGGATTTGAATTATATTTTTAATTCATAAGTGGAGGATTTTAGGTGAGTGGGGACCACGAAGGGTGGGTGAGGATTTGAATTTGAATTTTTAATTCAATAGTGGAAAAACATGGAGAATAATGACATGTGATGAGGATTAGATTATTTTTAGATTTTGAAATGGATAATTAATCAAATTATATTTGATTAATTCGAAGTGTATTTTTGTGGGAAATGAGGAAGGGGAATTAATTGATTTAGGATAGATGTGAAATTGGGGTGTCTACACTAGGTTAGGCTAGATTAGATCAATTTTCCTACATTTACTATTAGGTAGGTTACCACTAGATAAGAAATTAAATAAACTATTTTCAAAGGTTATTTTTTGAGGAAAGTACCACACTCGAGCGTAGATTTAATGTTGTGCTTGGAATGTGGTTGCATTTTTCCAAGTTACAACTCTAAGCATTAATATTTTTGACACACCCAAAGGGGACAAGATTTGTATTTTCATCTGAAAATCTCATGCATATACCAATATTATATTACTCAAAATAAAATTGTGATGAGAATTTTGGATCTACTTTTCAAACTAATTTTTCATCACCGACAACTTTGGTTCATCAATGAAATCATTATTCGAGTTATTAGAGCTTCTTCCTTTCTAGGTTTCTATGGTTTTAATGAAGTCGATTTAAAATGATACTTTTAATAGCTCTAACATTAGTGTCATGGAATTATAGATATCCAATACAATAACTACAATGAAATTTCGTCCTTAAATGATATTTGAAGGCCTTTTCCACCTTCAATGGCAATGGATCTATCAGCTATGTTTATCATTTAAAAGATCTTTCTAATTTGTAAAAATCCATCATATTGTCCATGATGATGTCGCGATCTGGATTTTGGATTCCCATTAAAAAGAAATACATTATATTGGCATAGTAGACTTTTTTATCATTGTACATACATGGTACAAACTAACATCTAATTGCACAATCATTTCCTAAAGAGGGTAGACCCCTATATTTAGTCGAACATATATCTAATATCATGAAGGTTGTTAATGATCAGCTTACTAATTTTAATCTATGATTGAAGAGGAAATTCAATTGAAAAAAGTCTTGATCAACCTCTGGAACATGAATAAGTAAGCTCAATTGATGAAATATCGTGTGAAAGGAAAAGATCATGGAGAAATATATTAAATATTACTTTTGAACCGTAATTCATATTTTTTTTTTTGGTAATTCTACCCCTTCTAATAGTATCTTGGATCAATTACGTGTTTTTGATAAGTCTACATACCTTGAGTAAGATCAATAAGAATAATGTTTTGGGCTTGAATTTGAATCCCTTTTTTGAAGTCCCTAATGAAAATCAACTCATGGGTATCAATGTAGCTCAAAAATTGGAGGGACTTATTCTAATCCAAGAGACGAAGAAGCCATGCAAGCAAAAGAATAATCTAACAAAATAATTTCTTTGAGGGAATACTACCCCATTAGGCTTAGGACTTATAGGATGTCAATTGAGTGAGGTTCCCAATCATGATTACTACAAAGCATGAGGACATTTTATAAAATAAATGTTGTTAAAAATATGCCCAGAGGCTATTTTAACAACTTGCAAAAAAGAAATTTTTACTTGACACTTTTTTAAAGCCTTAGCTGGAATTTTATGTGAATTTTTAGTTTTGCAGTCCAAAATCGCAAGGCGGGCCCCGAACCTCAACAATAGTCCTTATCAAACTTAGGGAGTTATTTAGTACTTGGTAATTTTTGCAGAATTTTCAAAAATAAAACTTCCTTTGAAACTTCTCCTCCCGACACCACCACATGGCGTGTCCACATGAATCTACAAAAAATGTAGGGTTGTAGTTTGCATCTTTACAACGAACTCGTAAAATGCATTCAAAGGTATGAGGCTCGATTACATATTGGACATGTGGAGGTCATTCGATGCTCATGTATAAAATGTAGGGAGGAAATTTGCATTTGCACAATCATGTAAATATGTAAAGTGCAATCAAAGCTCAAACCCGCCTTAGAACATGTGTTTCCTCGTTAGAGGTCAATGGTCAAAATGTAGAAATTATAGCCATGCGAAGTGTAAATATATCCCCAAATCCCATGTCTAATACTTTGATGACATGTGGAACCTTCATGGTGTCCAAACCTAATTTTCAATTCACAAGATACTATAGAAAATCCCGCTTCAGCCCGAGTTGTGTTTTGCATTTTGGCCATATCTTTCACTCCAAAGCTCAAAATCTTACAAATATAATCTCATTAAAAAGGTATCAACAAGTAATTAAAATTTTAATTAAGAAATATAGAATTTAGTGTAGTTAGGTGGGAGAGATAAGAAAAAATAGTCCAACGTTGAAAACACAAACACGATGTATTCCAACCACAAAAATTGATTAGGTATGGTGCTCATTCCTTATCCTCTAAGAAAAATGACATGGGAGATGGTCTTGCAAAGTTTCCCATCATTTTCTTCAAAAATTTAAAGCATTATGATGGTGGTTGAAGGTATTTCTTATCTACTCGAAAGTAACCAAAGGAAATGTTTATATTTTTCTCTTTCACTATAACCTCCCACATTGAACCATGGGGTATGCATAAACATTAATTTTTTGAACATCAATCCTTCTTGAATGAAATCCAACCATGGATTTTGATCCATTTTGTTGATATATTACATATTTCCTAGCTTCCATAAATTCCAAATAATCATAATACAAGTCTCTATGGAGTCAAATCCAACGACTTCTAACCTCATCTCATGCGACAAAATATACCTTCTAATTGATTTAAATAAATTTAAATCTTTATCAGAGGACTAAGATCAAATGAATATAATAGTAATAATAAAGATCTATGGTGTAAGAAACAAGCAAGTGTAAGTAATAGTGATATAAAAATGATATATCTTGTATCTAGAGATTTGGCCTAATGTTAGGCTAGGAAACAAGTTGAGAATGTTGAATCAAATGTGTATGATCTATCTAAGAAACTAGGATCTAGATCCACTTCGATAGGGCATCCAAGAGGATAGGACTTCCCCCTGAGCATTGGTCTCTCGAACTGGGTGCTAGTGTCCTGGTAGAAAATTTTCTCATGATATTTTCAAGGTTTGAACTTATCTTCTTCCTTTCGCTCTCTATTACATCCTTTGCGTTATAGGGTTTCATTGTCACACCTAAATCTGAAAAAATAAACCCTAGTTACATGCACAAATCTCAAAAAAATATTAGATGAAATAAATAATGCATATTCTTTATTCGGAATGACCTCGACGGTCACCCCAATGTGATTTTCATCGAGCATTACACTACATTTCACACTGTATAGTTCTGGTGTGTGTGTGTGTGTGTGTGTGTGTGTGTGATTGAATTATTTCCCTTCAAAATAGGTTTCCCTTGTACCAATCACACCAAGATAGAAGGCTACAAATAAATTTCCCCAAGAATTTTCCCCCGAGATAGATGTGTGAGATGGAATTCAAAAATATCCCCTCCTATGCAGTGAACAATGTAGCCTAAATGCATTCCTTGAATGTTGTTCTCTGCCCAAGAAGTAGATGGTAAGTATTAGCCCCAAGTTGTCCATTCCCTAATAATAGTGAGTAAGTTGTGTATATATATGAATTCCTTGTTTGAATTTCAATACGTAGTGACACAAAAATTTGACCCAAAGAATTATAAAAGACCCAAAGTTAAGTATCAAACGACAATTTAGGAAACTAAATAGAATGGACAAAAGAGCCCAAAAGGGACACTAGTGCTCGGGCGGTAGTGTCCTTAATGGGCGATAATGTCCTAAAGCCAAGAAACATAAAAAGACCAAGAATGGGGACATGGATCCATGTGACTCAACCAAAATATATAAATCCAAGAAGTATAAGACAATGTCACAATCAAAATCAATCAAAAGCAATAGAAGGACTAAGAAAAGGTGTCACCAATGTCTAATCTTCATACTTAGAAATCATGTATACAATAACATAATAGAGGTGTGATGCACTAGTAATACGTGCATAAATTTTTTTCTACACTAATCAATGCATAAATAACATTTTATTATTTTCCACTCCTATATTTCAATTAAAATTAGTAACTCTAAAGAAAATCAACCTAATTCATATGATTGACTCACCTTGGGTGTTTATAAACTATAATGTTTGATGGTTCATGAATAAAATTAAGCCTCTGGGTAGAAATTAGTGTCTTCATTTCTTCAATTCTTAAACAATTTAATAGAACTCCAGTCATAGACCGAATTCTACTTCGCATATTCATTCAACTACGCACTAAAATTAGAAATGGGAATATATTCTTAACTCAAAAATCCATAATTTTTTTCCAAATAGTACCACATTCAACCTAAAATAATTTTTTGAAATCCATAAATTCTATAACCATGTGTTATGTCACTCTTCTTCAAAATGTGAAAATTATATTCATGTTTGGCTATACAAATAAACTATTTCTTATCACCTTTATGGTTTTTGTGATAGGTGTGTTTATGCCACTAACTCTATTGATTAACCTCTTATAGAAACTTACCAACCCATTGAATATTATTACATCAATCATACTCCTTGGTAGTGGCCACTCAACATTGCTCTCACTTGTTTGGGATCCATCCATAAATCTCCTCGAGAATTCACAAATCCCAAGTATATTAACTCCATATGGATGTCACTTGTTAAAACTTGTTTTTAACGCATGCAATTATTGGATTATAAAAAAACCCCTTTATTTTTGGATTTACCACTACATCCTCTCATTTTTTAGGTCCCCTTTTATAATAATAAACTAATTTTTGCTAGTATACTAGTGCAAAAATAATAAATAAACATTACCTCTTTTATCGATGCACATGTTATGTGACACCCCAATGACTAACTAAGGTGACACCCCAATGACTAACTCCTTCATAAAGCTAATTTTTTTGAGTTTGACTTAAAAAAATCTTCCCTCTATCTTAGTACAAACATCCTTAGATGTATCACATTTACCTCTTTTTCTAATAAATATCAAGATATTACCAAATAAACTATGAAAAACATATAAATAAATGGTTTCAACACTTCAATAATGAATCATGAAGGTGCTACATTATTTTATCAATTTTAATAGCATAACAATCCCCTCATACAACCCATCCTTTCTCGTTTGATGTGGTTTTCCATTCACTCACTTATATGTCCTAGATTTAATGATAACCATTCTTTAAATTTGTATTTTTGAATTACTTGGCTCCACTCAAACAATCCATCAATTCATACATATGTGGTAATTGATACTTGCATTTTATATTGATCTTGTTAATGGATCATGAATCCATGCAGATATGCCATTATTCATACTTCTTAGGTGTTAGTATGGATAGAACCACACTTGGGCTCAAAATCTCTCAAATCAAACTAGTTTCCAATAGCTCTTGGACTTGTCTCTTCACCTCCTCCTTCTATATAGTTTTTAACCTACATGATTTTTTATTTAGTAAATGTTAACCTCGGGATCAATTCCATGTGGTGGTTGATACTCCTCCCGAGAGGGAACCCATTTCAAAAATTACTTTAAAGAGAATATCAACATAATTTACCAAAAAATTTACAACATGTGGAATTTCATCCACTCCCTTCATTTTCCCAACCTCCATGGGTTTGGGTATGAAATCCAAACATATTTTCTCATTTTTCACCTCTCTTCAAGTTTATATTTTCTATGACCAAAAAGACCTTGAGAATGTTATCTATTCCTTCTCCTCTCTCCATCAATGGATTCAAAGTATACTTCTTACCTTCCTTCATAAGAGAATGTGTGTTCCTTCCACCATGATGAATATTTTTTCAATCAAATTAGAAATGCCTTCCCAACAATATAAGATTTACCATCCATGAACATTGGATCACATAACACTTCATCCGTATATACACTAATATGAAAATTAACCAAGAACTATTGGCATACCTAGATTTGGTGTCCCTTTGACAACCACAAAATCTTGTAGGGTTTGTGTATACATTCTTCATCAACTCAAGCTTCTCAATCACCTTACTAGACACCAAATTTTCCATGTTACCACTGTAAAATTGACTTCACAAAATTTACCTCTATATTTATACATGGTTTACAAGAATTTCTTCCTTTGTATTAGAACATTTTCATCCTTTTCTAAGCTCAACACTACTATCATTATCATAATAGAATCTCCTTATTCTAGTTTTTTTACATGATGGGATGAAACAACATTATCTTCTTCACTTTTCTAATGTGGTTACTTAAATCATTCCTTCTACTCTTGTATTTTTTACACTTTTGGGCACTCAAAAGATTTGTTCCTAACTCCTCTACACCTAGATCATGTTCTCATAAATCCTTTACCTCTTAATCTTTCAAATGAACATCTTCCTATTGAAGAATAACCTATTCCATCATCTTGTGCTTTTACTTAAATTGAGGTTTTGAGGATTTGTAGATTCCCATTTGTTAACATGATGTCCTCTTCCCATATAATATTAAAATCTATCTCATGAGATATTCCTTTTCCTCTTTTTGTATTTTTTCCAAGAAAAATATTCATTTTCCTTTAATGAAATTTGGTAGACTGCTTGACCAACTTCAATATCCATGTCAAATTTATCTTGAATATAAATATGAAGTCCATTCTCATACCTTGAGGAATTTCAGCAACAACCTCCATGTGACCAAATATAAATTTTTATTCTATAGAACTCTTCTATGTAGTCCTTCCAACTCATTTCTTTTTGTCTCAAGTTTTTTCAAATGCTTGAAAAATATTCAACTAATAATTTGATGTCATAAACTTAGCCTTTAGCTTGGAAAACATCCTATTCCAAATTTTTATTTTATCATTTCCTTTTTATATGTTTTTTTGCACATGATACCACCACAAATAATCATGGCCCTTTATCTTTGTAGAATCAAACTTAACACTCTTGGGGCCTCTATTAACTCATAATAAAAATAGTAGTCCAATTTAGCAACCCAATCTATAAGATCCTTAGGACGCATACTTTTTAATTAAATAGGGGTGTCCATGGTTTGGGTCTTATCCTTGAAATTGTAATTAAATATATATCTTTAGTTTCCTCCTCCAATTCTTTAAGGTTAACCTTAGGTCCTCCATCTCCATCTTCACTTGAATTTGAACTAGGTCATATTTTATAAGTGATATACATGGCCTCTATTATTTCTTGGATGCCTATCATCATATCATCCAAGTTTACCACTCTTGGAGTTCATCCTATTTGAAAGGGAACTCCGCTATGTGTCATGTCATCTTCTCACATCAGCATACAATTGCAAGAATCTTCAAACACCTATAACAAACTCTTAAATCATCTCAAGTCTAACCCAACAATAATTTAACCTTGTTATAATATCAAATTATATAGATAAGAATGAGGGACCAATTTAATGGTTTCCCTATATGAGATAATGTGAGAATGAGGATCAAGTGGGATGGAGTGCACATCAAACGATTTGTACTCAAATGGCAGCATGAAGGAGTTTCATGTAGTAAGAAAGAATTTAACCATGAAAATTTTCATGCAAAATAAAGGGTCTACTCATTATAATAGATCAGAAAAAAAAAAAAAAAAAAAAAAGGTTACAAGTAGGAGTGTTGTGTAACTCCCAATGCAAGAACAATCATACATCCATAAGGGAGAAGAGGAGTTACATTCCAGAAATGGAAAGTAACTCCTATATGATGTGACACATATCTTGTGACGCATATGACATATTCTATGACAGAATCTATCATAACCCCTAAGAAACCTAAGACATATTATCTCACCTAAGTTATATGACTCACCACGTTATGTGGATAATGCCCCGATATGACAAAGCAATTACATCATACCAACACCCCCTTCATCATAACTTAGGATGAGGCACGCAAGTCAAAAATAAAAATGGGTCCCGATAGCTATGCTTGATGAGGTACCCATGTACAACAAGGATATCAAGTAATGGAGGAAAACCAAATGGGAAAAACATCCACTTACAAGAGATATAAGACTCCCTAAACAATCTAATAAAGACGTGTCAAATGGGTCTCGAAAACTAAAGGCTTGATAAGGTACCCATGTACAAATTATAATATTTCTAGAATAAAAATAAGAAGATAAGAGAGGAAGGAGACAAGAGATACCGAAGAATATGTGAAGCCACAATGGAACTCACCAAATATGAAATCTTAAGTAAGGATATTTGGCCTCAGTGAATGGTTTGGTGAAGAATCTTGCAATGAGATCTAAATTCGACAATATATGAAGTCTCCAAGAAGAGTGTTGATGATGTGGTCTTCTACCTATAGACTGAAGAAGGTTCACCCGCCTCGAATAATTTTTGTCCCTTAGGAAGAACACAAATGGATTACTTGAATTCTACCCACTCCGTTAAGTAAACTAAAGGCAGCAGTACGATTTAAGTACTCTAAATCTAGTCCATTGAAGTGTGACATAGGTCCTGGAAATTAAAGTACATAAGAACTTAAGGTAATACCATGGAAGTAGAATTATCGAGTGAGATAAGGGAACGTCCCAAAATAATTTCTATGTGAATTGAAGGCAAAGCAAAAACCCCACAACAATAGAAATGTGATCCACAAATAGATCTAGATTAGTGATGGTCTTTGAAATAGTGGAAGTGATAATATCGCTAGAAGGGGCACTCCCAATAAAGGAGCTTAAGGACTCCTCCTAAACACCTGTAGAATGAAGAGAAACTCCATATACTGCAACACAAGTAGGCATTGCAAAGAGATACCAAAGGTCCAAAAGATACTCATCCTAAAAGGGTTTCTCGATAAATAGAAGAGAAATTTCTAACAGGTATGAATCATCAACACAAGGAGGAGTGGAAAAATCCTCACACACTGAATGTGGAATAAAGGTATATGTAATGAGAGTATAATTATGGGAACAAGACTACCTTATGTCTAATGGGAAGGGAGGAGGTTCAACATTCTCTAAAAGGTGGCTAGGAGAAGGAGGAGAGGATTCCTCATCAATACTATCATCATCAGAACTAGAAGAACAAACCTCGTCATCAGGAATAGGAATAAGCAAATTTTTTTCAGCAGAACTATCATCACATGAAGAAGGTGAGGAAACAATTGTATCAAAAGAAGAAGCAACAACAACAATCTCTAAAGGGTCTCTAAATAAGGACAGAATAATGCTCCAAACTATGTGAGGACACTTTGTGTGTGCCACATGATGGTGGAGAGGCCTAGAAACATGTATCAAGAAGCAACCATATACCCGATCACACTTGTTGATCCAACCTTCAAGATGATAAGGATCGGTGTGTGCGTGAACTTACCCATACAAAATAGGATAAGGCCTTTGTGAGTAAGGTAAAGTTCCATGTAAAAAAACCATGATGTAGAAGTATCTCTACCATGAAGAAGAGGTGAAGGTTGAGAAGCAATCATGCAAATATCGAGTCTAAAAAAAACATCCTCCATGGTGTATCTACAAAAAGAGTAAATAGGGAAAAAGAGTCACAAGGAAAAACATGCTCAAATGGAGATTGCAATCAGCCTAAAATGTGTCCAGAATGAAATAAAAGAAGGGTACAAGAATTTACAACATTGTAAGACGTCAAACTCGACCAAGAATTCATATGCATGCAATTATAACAACCAAGAACAATGATAAGCCCCTATTTGTGGCACTTTATAAACACTTTGTTGGCTACATAAGGTGTGTTTGTATGACATGAAATAGTTGACCACTCACCTTGTAGTAGGTGAAAAATCACACAAGAGTGGAGGCCACAGTAAGTTTTAGTCGAAAGCAGAGGAACAACACATAAACAAGCACAAAAGGGAAAAAGCAAGGAACAAGGGGACAAAACAAAGTTCGGTGTGAGAAAAAGTGTCTCACATCACATAAGGGGATACATTTACATAAGGTTGTGGCAGATGTTCTCGCTAGCCTACAAGTGAATAAGAGCACTACAATGCAAAATGAATCCAAAACGATTCAAAAGGACTTCCAAAACACCAAAAATGGCTCCAACATGCAACAAGGACCTCCAAAACACACAACAACCACTTGAAAATGCCGAGAAAAGGCTCTAAACGGACCTACACACTCCAAAAAAGCTACACACTCCACAAAATATTAGTGAAAATGGCCTAGTAGCCCTAGTTTCAATAATTTTGCCCAATTTTACTTAATTTTCAAAATAGGAAAAAAATAAAAACATGTTTAAGTGAAAAACTAGGTTTACCTTATTGATACTAACCTCCTATTAGAAAATGACCAACCTTAAAATTAATAAACCTCTTTTAAAAAATAAATCCTACTTAAAATTGATTAATTTATGTTAAAAAGGACCTAAGTCCATTAAAACTATGTTTTAAAAAACTTGGGTTAAAATAAATAAATAGGGTATATATATAAACAAGATTGTTTTTAAAAAATAAGGGAATGTGGTTGTTCAATGGTGGGGAGGTGGATTTATTGGGCGAGGAACGTAGGGAACTACGAGGGGGAAGAGGAAGGCAAGGTGAGTTGGGTGAGCTAATGAAACGGTTCCAACTCGGCGGGTTGGACGATGAGCCGAGGGCGGGTTGACAAGGATATTCAAAAGGCCAACATGTGGAGGGATCAATGCTTGAGCATTAGGAGGCTCGAGGAAGGAAGCCGGGATAAGCTTTGATGGGTCAAAACAACAGGGGAATCAAGAGAAACACATGTCAAGCAAGCCAGGATGGTTGACAGGATGCAAACAGAACACACGGGCTCAAACTTTGACACAACTTGATGAGCATGGTTTTGGACTCAACAAGTAAAAATACAAATCATGGTGCAAAGGTCCAAGGTGTGAGGAGCAAGGAAGGTGGAGATCTCGGATGATCGAGCTAAAAAACACAGGTGCAGGGTAAGAAAACCAAATGTAGGTCAAACAAAAGCAACATAGTCGAGTTAGGAGTAATGTAAGAAAGGTAACCTAGATAGAGTACTGCGAAGTAGATCTAGGAAAGGCCAAACAAGCAATGAGGAGGGACAACATGGGCTAAGGTGATGGAGAGGATCATTGAGCCAAGGTAGGAAACCCACGAGTATGCAAGGAAGCCAAAGCCGAGTAAGGGTAGACCGAGCCCAAAAAACTCAAACCCACTAAACACGAACACCGTAGGAGCTCGACAGAGCTAGGTAGAAAAAAAAATTAGGAAACTCGGGAGAAGCTCATCGAACCAAGAATGGGCTTGACCAAGCTGGGGTGGGCTCGACCGATCTAGGAGGAGCTCGATGAGATTTGATGAGAGTGCAACACAAAGAGATTTGAGTACATGAAAGGAGAAGGGAGGAGAAAGGAAGAGAGGTAATACTTATTTTGGAAGGAAAGATACTCGGAAATGAGAAAGAAAACCATAACCAAAAACACGAAACATAAATACCTCTAACCAAGTAAATTCTACCGAAGATGGTCGTAGATAACCAAATTTGGATAAGAAACTCCTAAAGGACTCCAAACTCCAAAAACAACCCGCACATGCACTAAGAACAACAAACAAACCAGTAGACTCCACAAAAATAGAGATGAACCCAAATTAATGCAAGTAAAGCACAAATGGGAAACAGGTTATGAAGCTTGCATAAGAAACTAGTAAGAACATGAAACCTATTAGGGATAAAATATAAATATATATTTGGATCAATCCCATTGAATTGTAGTAATAAGAAATATGAACAGGAAATACAAAAACAGAAATACACAACAAGAAGACAAGATTTTGGTTCACCTAATGTGGGCTACATCCACCAAGAAACACTTGCCCATATTTTATTACAAGCCAACAAGAGTGTAATCCACTCTCAAATCAATCTTCTCACAATTACAAAACAGAAATCTTGTTTGGTGTTTGCTCAACAAAATCTCTTGAATTCACACTTAAACTCACATACCCATCTATATCACTCCCTATCGTATGCCCAACTATTTATAAGCACATTAGTAGGTATAATTTTTACAATATTGTGGGTACCAATACCATGGGATAAAAAATGAACCATAAACCTATGGGTTAAATGCCACCCATTTAATTAATACATGAAAATACCACATTTTTGGTTACTCCCAAAAAATATTTCTCAGGGGCTGTCACCCCCGAACCCCAAGGAGGATACATGAAGAGTCTATAGTATATTTAGTGTATAATTTACAACACATATAACATTAAAACAACCTCCACAACCTAACAAAATTGAGAGTTGTAGGCAACAAAAGATGGAGAAGTGATGTGAATCCCAACAACATGCTCTGATACCATGTGAGATAATGTTAGAATGAGGATCAAGCGGGATGGCACACACATCAACCGAGTTGCACATGAAATGTTGCGTGATGAAGTTTCATGTAGTAAGCAAGCATTCAACCATGAAAATGTGCATGAAAAATAAAATGGTTTATTCATTCTCATAGATCATAAAAAAAAGGTACAAATAGGATTTATGTGTAACTCCCAATGTAAGACCAATCATACCTCCACAAGGGAGAAGAGGAGTTACATTTTAGAAATATAAATTAACTCTTGTATGACACACTAGATGCACACTAACACGTATGACAGATTCTATGACAGAATCTATCATACCTCCTAAGACACCTAATACCTATGATCTCACCTAAGTGAGATGACTCACCAAGTGATGTGGACAATGCCCCAAGATGACAAGGCAAGTACCCCACACCAAAACCCTACTCCCGAGCCAAAACTCAAAGATCTACAAGAAAATAATTCCCAATGACACACCAATTGTAATTCTAAGATGCTCTCTTTTCATCTAATCCCAAACTTGTTACAAATATTTTCACAACTCACGCACACAATAGATTTATTGAATTGAAAACACATACATGAAGATGATCATGACACATACCCTTTATCGGATTTTTCTACTTTACTCGATATTGAAACTATAAACATACCCCCTCAAAAGGTCTACATATTTTTATTGCTCTCTATTATACTATCATGAACTAATTGAATCCTTCCATCTCTACAATTTGAGTGGAACAATTATAGGTAGTTATATAACCATTTATTTGTGAAAACTGCTAATAACCAAATTGATTTATATTTATTTCCAAAGAAAAATTCCGTTCATTTTCAAGGAAAATATTTCACACAATCATCATCCTATGATAAATAAAAATTTGGTATTGTAATCGAAACAAAAGGTGTTGAACTAGAAGAATGGAGAGATAGGAGGGTTTTTTTAAGTTGTTTTCTATCGGTATTGTAACACAAAAAAAAAAAAATTCCAGAGGTGTATTTTATGGGAAGATCCTTTTTAAGAAGTATCTACTTCTGATGGATTTTATTCCCGATAACCTATTTAAGACGCGTCTTTTCCTTTTGTTGTCTCTAAACTATTTCTCGCAACTTTTGCATAATTAGTTTGAATAGGTAAAATGCGTACGTGTTACCACTACATTATGATTAATTTAAAAATTTAAAAATATTTCTCTCATTATCATTAAAAGTTGTCCCCGAGAAAGATTTATAGACTATGCAATTTGGACAAAACCATTTGATGTGTGTGTGTGTGTTTAGATGGGAAGGAGAGGGAGGATCTCGATGCGCTCACACTAGCGAGAGAAGGTGTTGATAAAAATATTGAAATAAGAAGGAAACATTTTTATACCATTAAAATAGCATTCTTGTCTCTTCTTTTGAAATAGATGTGTGGCATTTGTGGACACAGAATTTTGGGTGTATGCACTATGTTTTACAAAACATAACATTCAATGGTTTATGAGATTGCTTGAATAAAATTTAACACTATGGTGTTAACATAATTTTTTTTGGAGATTTAATATTGTAGATTATTAATTTATATGGAATTTTTGTAGTTTTTATTGAATTTATTATTTTAATGATATATATTTTAAATTGTTTTTGGTAATAATGATAAGGGAATTAATTTAATACATAGGTATGTAAGCATTTATTATATGCATGGGAGGTATGGTGAATTATAATCTGCATAGTAGTACTTCTAACTTTTTATCTTTTTTTGGTTGAAGACGTAGTTTATTGAACAAAGCATGCAATAGCACTGGTGTAAAGCCCTTTTCCATTACGTTTTCATTTCTGACACATTTCCCATTTCATGTTTTTGGTAACATAGGTTTAAATTTCTCTATGTGGAACAAAACTTGGTGGCTTCATTCTTGAGGGAATGTTGGTGAGATGAATGTGGCGGAAAGCATGTGGGGAGTGGCAGGGGTGGAATGGGAACTTCCAAAGATGTGGTAATCGTACTCAATACAAGAGCATCATGATGTACAAAGGAAAAAATTTGGTTTTCATCAAATTTTAGATTGCTTTGGGTTTTAGTATGCCTATTTAGTGATTTAGAATGTTTTCAAACCTCCTTTTTTTCCTTCTTGGGTTTTTAGAGAACCTTGTGAGTTTTCCCTCCAAATTGTATATTTTGAAATCCTAAGCTAAAATGGGAAGGACTAGTGTAAGGTGTGAGAACTTTTATTGATGTAAAATGGCACTAAAGGCCTTATGGGAGGCAAATAATGTGTTTTCACCCTTTGTGTTAGGGTTTCATGAGTCAAACTCAACTCTTACTCTAGTTGAGTTAGAAAACCTTATGTAACCACCTTATTCATGATCATATAAGGATGTGAATGGGTGGTATTAGTTAAGTTTTAGAAATAATATTAAGGGTGTAAGTACATGTGAAGGAGCCAAGAGAGGGATCGGGATGTTTGTAAGTGTGTATGGAAGATAATGAATACAAATTTCCCATTAAAAGTGAATTGTGAAATGTTTGTATTTGAATATCTATGATGAAAACTACATTTTTGTATCTTGTATGTTTGATGAAATGATAGTAAACATGTGGAATGATGTAATATTTTAATGATCAATGATGAATTTTTAGGAGTTAAGACTAGGAAGTGTTTGAAGAATAGATAAGAAACCATGTTGCTTGAAGCAATGATAAAACATGGTTTAAGATAAGAACTTGCAACGTTTATGTTTTGAATGATTGTTTATGTGGATTGATAAGTGCGTGATAAGTTTTTAAGCATGTAGGATTGAGAGGATATATTCTATACTATTGAAAATTCTTATTAAATTATGAACATATGATTATATTGCAAGAAGGAAACTTATAACACTAAGAACTCTATTATACGGTTTAAGCACATATTTGTGAGTATAAAGTTGGAAAATAAGGACCAAGATAAGTGTTTCTTATGATCTCGGGAGGTTGATAAATCTGATAAGTTGTTTCTAGATGTGTTATAGGCTTTGAATAATCTTGAAGAACCAAAACAAAAAAATAAACCCAAAAGTTGCTTCCTCGTTGTCCTATACAATCCAGTCTAGGGTTTGAGAGAATAAAACAAGTGTAAATCCATTTGTATATAATAAAAAGGTATATAATTTGGTAGGAAGTAGAATATATGTGGTACAAAGTTGTAAGTGAAGTTTCAAGGTGATTTTAATAGGATATATGGGTCAAAAGTTGATAATACATTCTACATTGTCATAAATGCCATGTTTTGAGGGCTTGGAAGCAATGTTTATCAAAACAGAGAGATCCATTACATTCCACTTGCTAATATTGGTACTATATATAGATTAAGGTGAATTAAAGTGTTAAGATATTTTTAATGTGAAAATAAAGGTTCTAGGTGTAAGAAAATCAAAAACACGGTCTACAACATGTCTTGTATGCGGTTGAGTCATGAATGAAGGAAAATAACTCTTAGGAAGAATTAAACATTGAAAAAAAAATTTGAAATAATTTTGGAACGAGTATAAGAGAAGGAAGGAAGTAGTTAAATTGATAAACAAGGTGAATCATGATGCTTAGTTGATAAACTATTCGGAGATATCCAAGAACCTTATTGAAACTAGCCAGAGAATGATGCTTGAATAAAATTCAAGGGTGAAACTTGGAAAAAGATGAAGTTAGGGGTATATAAGGAGGTATAGAAGGTGGAAAGAGGGATGCAAAGAAAAATAACTAATATTTACAACTAAAAATAAGATAAATTTAGTCATAAGAGAGTCTAAGCCATTGTACAAGAAAGAGAGCAAAGTTGTATTTAGAAGCAAGGTGAAGTTAGAGAACCAAGTGAAATAGCCAAGACTTGATGAGTGCTTGCATGATTTTTACAAATGGTTCATGTGGTTTAGAAATTTATGAGCCCAAGTAAGGACATATAGACTTGAAAAACTTAGTCTTAAACCAAGAAGAGACCTAATTTTCCTTGAGGAATAGTGAGTTGAAGGGGTTGTGCTTGGAGATAGGTTATAAAACTTGACAAGGAGAAACAAAATCATTAAAGGGTACTCAAATATACCTTTACTTTCTTAGGAATATTTTAAATTTGTCTTGGGCAAGTGTATTTGACTAATAACATGGATACTTGTATAGTAGACCTAATTGAGAAAAAGCTTATAGCGTTAACAAGTTGTATTAACTCTAAGAGCCCGAATTTTTATGCAAGTTGTAAGAACGAAAAGGGTATCTAAGAATGTGTTCATTTTGATTTGAGACCTAGGGATCTATTCTAAGCTATAAGGTTTGTTTGTTTTCATGGTTAAAAGAGCTTGTTGGTCCCTCAAATACGCTAAGTATAGCGGCATGAGAGTTTTGAATGCGTGGAGGCACGCACGTAAGTAGAACAGAAGCGCACTAAGGCTCACGCCTACGATGAACACCTTTGGGACTTAGCCATATTTTGAGCCACGGGATGGAATTGGAAGATGAACAGTTGGAGTGGTGGTCAAGCAAAGTTTTGGAGATAGGGTTAAATCATGAAGACTTGGGGTCGAAGAAAAGTCTATTTTGAGAGAGGTCACATGTAGAAAGAAGATAAAGTGTCATGCAAGGATGGAAGCTAATAATAGGATGTGGATCTAATGTTAATTATAGATGATCTATTATTAAGTGAAGCTTACATGCTTCCTTAGTTACCTTTGTAAGCGGCGCATGGCTATTTTAAGCATGCAAATGACTTTAAGAGTGCATAGGCAAGTGAAAGGAAAGTCCCCACCCATATATATATATATGAATTAATTTACAGCTTTGGCATCATGATAATCAAATTGTAGATGTGTTAGAGTTATGTTGTTGGTTTATGAGTGGGGTAAAAGAAGTTGATGGACAAATATGGGGTCATCCGTGGACGTCATATTGCAAAAACAGCAAAATCTCAACTTGTAGGGATTATTAGAAATATGTACACTCAAAACTAGAAAAATTTATATAAATATGAATTGTAGCATTTGGAATCTAGTTTCTAAAATACTAATTTTTCTTAAAAACGGACAAGTTTAGCTATATTAAACACTTAAAACTATATGACTTGGTTTTTTTTTTTTTAACTTATAAGATTGTAGTCCGTTTGCCCGCATTTTGGATAACCAAATCTTGTTTTTTTTTTTCCTCTGGTGAAACATTAGATATAGTTTTCTATCTTGGGATGGATTTTATTTTGTATTTTTTTAGCAATATTTTTTTAATGATTTTTTCCGTGAAAGTGGTCTAAAAATATTTAGAAAACAGAGCGCTTTCCGTTTGCCCACCATAACTATATCAAAAATATCAAAATCAAATATTTTTTTTTAACGTGTATAGAATTTTTCCACACTTGGGATGGTATAAGTTTTATCACATTTTGATAAGCGAAACAAAAGTTACACTCTTAAACGTAGACATGAACATTCACAGAAAAAATGTCTTAAAGACCTATTGTTAGTAAAAAAATATAAAATGATATTTATCTTATTCTATTCACTTTAAAATCAATATTTCTACGAAGCTAACAGTCTCCCCTATGTGATGGCACCATTTTTGTGAAAAAAATTTAGTTTTTTAGCATGGTTCAAGTCTTTGGAAGAGTAAATTTGAGGTTTTTGACCTTTTACACTTCATAATGACCTTCCATAGCTTTGGTTGGGGAAAACAAAGATTTCCCGAGGCTTAGGTTCGGTAGATAGATCCATGATCAAGGTTTATAAAGTGTGATCATGGTTTTTTAAACACAAACCGTGAGCGCGCTTTATAAACAAAGCAATCGCGGTTTATAACACGCGCCATGGGTTCATAAATCATATTTACACACATCCCAATGTCTGAATTACCATGTGATTTTTACTCTCTAATCTTACCGTATGAATTACTGCAAAATTTTGTCTTTTTCTACACGTTTTTCTTATCACCGGAAGCAAAACATCATGGGAGACAAGAAATGAAGTCAAAAAAGAAATTCATTAAGTAAAAAAATACCAAACAAATTAGAGGCCAACAAAATTTAAAATGTTGAGCGAATGCGGAATCTTCGTGAATCAAGAAGAGGTTCATCTTCAACCCCAACTATTATAAGCAATGAAGAACTAGGTAATGTTTCTACTATCAATGTTGAAGTTGAATTAAATACTCGTGATGAAGATGTTTTTACTTATCAATGTTGAAGAATAATTAAATACTCATGATGTAGCAAATGTTGAAATTGAAGGAGACAATGAAAATGTGAATAAGGAAATTCATGTTGAAACTGTAGACAATCAAAATTTGACAAAAACACCTCCTAGGATTTTATGTAAGAAACCTAATTTTTTATTGAAATTGATGAAAAAAATTTGAAACCAATGTCCGACAAACTTTCGAACGGCAAATCGAAGAAAAGCCATCAAATTTGGGATAATCATTTTGAAATTTTAAATGATTCCCAAAGATGTCAGCTTGTTGGTTAGTTTGATGAAATTGATTAAAATGAGACCTACATTAAACACCTTATGATTGACAACATCTAATGTATGTGGTCAAACATCTACAATTGTTGAAAACCTTCATGATGCATATCACATTGTTGGTGTCAAGAGACGCACTAGAGATAGTAATATTGTGTGTTGTGTACTTGCTACTAGTGTTGTAAGTGAATCAATAAAAAATAACGTTTGATTACGCAAACAAGTCAAATGTTGCAAGTTAATCGAAAAACTCTAATGAAAGCAATTGAAAGATGTAATATCCTTCAATCACTCAATAACACCAATTTTTGGGCATTTTCTGCTAGAGCACTGCGTAAGGACAAAAATAATTCTGATGCTATAAGAGAAGTTGTTATTCAATTTTGGCATGATAACACTAGAGTTTCACCTAATACAAGAGATGTTATAAAACGGAGAGTTGGTTCTACTAATCGTGAACCACATCCAAAGCATTTCTTAGATATGACTCAAACTCAATTTTTTCGTAAGTTTGAACAAGAGAATTTGGAAATTAAAATTAGTTAACATTTTTTTGAAATGTTGAAACCATTCTATATGAAAATCAACCACACTCGCACCACTTATTGTTGTAGGCAACATGTTGAATTTGCGATGCATTATGCTAAATTTTTACGTATTCATTCTAATTTTCATTCTAAAACTATGTTATTGGAATGTGGTGTTCAAGTTCCACCAATATCTTCTAGGGATTTCATTCCTACTATATTTTGTGAAAAAATTAGACAATTTTTTTATAGTCAGGATTTTTTAGATGGAAGTTGCATTACATGCGGCGGATTACCTAAATTGGAAAGCTGCATCCATGAGCAAATTAAAGGTACAATAGGACATAATTTAGTTGAGTTTGATAAATATAAATCAGTTGCATACCAGTTGGAAGATGGAAAAGAGACTAAATGATGTGAGCTAGTTGTAGAACAAATGCATGTTTTCCATTTTTTGAGAAAATGTAAGGATGAAATTGTTTATGAGTATGTTAGACATATAAATAGAGCTCGATGGTTGGATAAATAGTTCAAGATATTCAAGGACACATTTCCTATTGACACTATTATTTCAATGGTCGATTTTGAAGATAATTACACATTGTAACCAAAAATGGAGGTTCAATCGCAATATTACAACTCGCTTAAAATTTCTATTTTTATGCATATAGCATTTATACATTCTCCTGACAATAGAGAATGATAGAAAAATTTAAGAGAGTACCAATTTTATATCGTGATGATCGTACTCATTCTACTCGAATTTGTGCAAGGGTGTTTCCGCTTATTTTATGGAAACTTGTCCGATAGGGACATCCACTTCAAACAACATTATATATGGTCGATTATTGCACGTCTCAATTTAAGAATGCATGAATGTTTTATTGGATGAGCGAGAATGCACGTCAAGATGGGTGTACAACATATTTGGAGTTTCACCGAGGTGGACTTATAAAAGGAGAGCATGATGGTGCAGAGGCATGTGTGAAAAGAGCTCTTGCAAGAGAAGTGTTGAAGTACAAAGATGGTGCTAAATTAAAAGATGCAAAGAGCATAGTGGAATGGTGTATTGACAACATGGCCCGAGGTTCTCAAGAAAATTCCACAAAGTTTACGATATTGTTGGTTCATAGAGGAACAAAAATTGCTAACTATGAGGATCGTATGACACTCGCCGAGTCCAAAGTGATATACACTCATTTTGTAGCTCGACGCTACTTCGTGGGTTGTATAGACAAGAAAGTTGACATGTTTTTGTGCATCTTGTATCGAATTTTTTATCCGAGTGTGATTCATAAGAATGGGTGGATGGATGGATTTGTAGGCTTCTAACATCGCTTCCTAGTTATCAACCTCCACAAGCATTATGACTTGTTTTGCAGATGAAGTTACAACATCCAAGGACTCTGACGAAATTTTGATTTTTGTGTGACTGGGGTATTTATGGCTATTTATTTAATTTTTGTATTGAGTTATGTCCATTGAAATTTTAATATGTAATTTAAATTTGAGTTGTTCAACCTTTATTTTTCAGTAAGACATGTGTTTGTAGTTATTGCGACATAAGACAATGAAGAAGGAATAGAATATTTCTTATGTCGTTGCATCGAGGAAAGAAAGAAGTTGAGTTCTCCTATTATAGATGGTGAAGATATTGAGTATCCTACAGGTGGTCAGTGGTAGTTCCTGGAACTTGACTTCAATGGTATCCATTAAAAATATCCTTTGTTTGGGTGTTTGAAGACTTTGAGACACACATGAAAATACTCTTATATTTGCATCTAGTTCTAGCGACAAATATTCAGTTGTATAGATATCGAGGAAGGCCTAATAATAAGATTCTTTGGAAGGTTCGAGAGTTAGATCATGAAGCAATCTTATCTCGCTATTCAAAGTAGATCCGATCCTGATGGTTCATTGGAATGAATTTACAATGCTCATGTCTGTATATATAATTTCTTTGATATATATAAATTTGTTAGTTAGATCTATATTTAAGTTCATATATTTTACTTTACATTTTTGTATTTTGTATATATCTAGTATGGTTTTGATTTGAAACTTAAATTTCTTTGACTAACACTTTATGTTTAGGTTAGTGGTGCAGAAAAGCTTCCACCTTCATATGGTTGGCACTGTTAGTAGAGAATTTTAAATTCTTGAAGCTAAGAGAAGCTTTCATTGTTTTACAAGAAAAGAGAAGCAATTAACAACAATTTATGTACCCGTGGAGGGGGTTCTTGGCTCCGGAGGAGGTAGCTCGAAAGAATCCTCCCCAAGTGTTTACAAGACCATACCCGTGTGTGTGCACAATCGCCTTGGTGCCACAACCCACCGTTTGCAAAATATAGCGTTTGACAAGCTTACACTAGTGCAAATTGCACTATTTCACACGTTTGTAAACAATAGGGCAACGAGAGCACCGATCCGGGAAGGAAAAAAGCCGAGAGATGCTATTGTAGAGGGTCCCTACACCGAGGTATCAAATTATACGAGATATCTCTAGGTGCTACGAGTCCGAGTAGTCACCCGTCGAAGTTGAACGATATTTTGGTCTCAGGGCTCTCAAGGGACTACGCCCGAACGAAGTAGCATGGAAGCAATGACCTTGTCGCGCACCAAAACACCACCTCCTCTAACATTCACCTAGCCACCCGGATGTGCTCGCGCGTAGTCGGTTCGATGTCATAACTCACCATTTGCAAAATATAGCGTTTAACAACCTTACACCGCTCGAACCGCACTATTTCACACGTTTGCAAACAATAGGGCAGCGAGAGCACCGATCTGGGAAGGAAAAAACTGAGAGAGGCTATTGTAGAGGGTCCCTACACCGAGGTTTCAGATTAGATGAGGCATCTCTAGGTGCCACAGAGTCTAAGTAGTCACCCGTCGAATTTGAACGATATTTTGGTCTCAGGGCTCTTAAGGACTACGCCCGAACGAAGTAGCCTGGAAGCAACGACCTTATCACACACCAAAACACTATTTTTATCACCGAATCACAACACCCCTATGTTTATACAAGCACATATACTTGAAATCATGGTGTGATTGGATAACATGGGTACTATCTCCAAGTTGTGGGACTTATTACTTGAGATAGACCTCCGTGAGAAAGCTTGTTCTTACTCCTAAACTACCTGCCACAATCTACTCTAATGCAGGGGAAACTAAATATTATAATCTAAATTTCCAAGGGACCAAGGAGAGAGAATGCATAAAATGAAATCCTACACTACATTGGTGATACACCAGAAAAGGAGGGTGTGAGAGTAGTCTTCAAATGCATGAGATACAGAAGCAAAGTGCACACTAGAAGGGGTGATGACAGTTCTCCATAATCTAGCAAAATGCATTCACAACAATATTTCAAACATACACAATGATAATGGATCCCTGTAAGAACATAATAATAGACACAATATTCTTGTAATCAAGGTTGAAGGGGCAAGAAGAATGCAAGAAAACACAGCAGGGGAAGATGCATCCACAAACTTATATTTTATTGCTTCCTGATATGCACAGTTCAATCGGTTACAAGATAAGGGCCTGGATCACCATGCAAGGAGTCCACAACAAGGGCCTACAACACATTGGCTTCACAAAGCAATTTTGGCAGAGCTTTTCTACAAAAACTACTCCCCTTTACAATGAGCCCAACACTCCAATTTATAGAAAATTTGAGAAGAGAGAGAGAAGGAAAAATGGAAATCCTGAAATCTATCCTTCAACCACTTGTAAGAGGCATTAAATGGAGTAAAATGATTTTATATTACTTGAAAAAGGCTCCCCATACTGTCCCAAGTGCTACAACAGAGAAAGAATGGTGACCATGCCTCTTAATTGCACTCCCAACTACCAAATAAAACGTTGTTATGAACCCGGCCATGTTTTATGAAAAATACCCACTAATTTCTCATCAAATCCAAAATTTCTTGATTTTTGTGCATTGGGCTTGGAGCCACGATTCTAACGGTACTAATTTTGTGTGATTTCGTTGAGAAATTCAAAAGTTATGGCCTTCTAAGTACGTGCAGCTATTTTGGGTCTGGCAAGCGTTTTCTATCATTTGACAGGAATGAGCATTAACTGATTGGAGCCAAATATGTTACTTTTTTAGCGTAGATGATGTCGTGCTCATTCCAGAAAGTCTAATTTTGTGAAAATCAGAGCTCGGAGTCAAAAGTTATGGCCGTTTGAAGTTCACGGGTCAAATGTTGACTTTTCTTCTTTCTTTGCAAATTATTTTCCTGGCAAAATCGTCCGCAGCGTCCCGCTGTCCCAGCATTTCTCCCCCACATCGGCCGATTCGGGCTTCCTTGTCCCCTTTGCGGCTTTTTCACCTTTGCGCGTCCCGCGCGTACTTTTTTGTCCCAGTATGTCCCCTGACAAAAATCTCCGCACTTGCCTGTAATAGACCGTGCTTTGCAAAGAAATCATCCGATTCAGCTCGGCCCCACAGCGTACTTTTGTCCTGGCTGTCCCAAACTGCGTGAAACAAAAAACTTGACGATTTTTTTGCTGCGGCGTTTTTCACCTTTTTGCGTCCCGCGCGTCCCAACGTCCCAACTGTCCCGCGGACCGCCTGGGACAAAAATGTCCAACTTAGCCGATTTTCTTCCCTTTTTGGTCCCAAACTTGGTACGACGAACCTCGGTACGACCCGCACTGGTACGATCCACACCCTTCAGACCCGAAATGCTTTAAAACAATCCTGCAACCTTATTTTTGTATTTTTTCCATTTTTCTAACTCGTTGGGATTTTTTCTTGGATGGGAGAGTTAGAGAGAAGCCGAGGGGGCCCCCAAAACACGATTTTGGGCCTTGAATCAATCTACTTGCTCGGGACTGAAGAATTTGATGCATGTTATCAAAATTACCTTGAGGGGTGAATTTTGGATAACAACTACCTCTTCTAGCGTTCACCTAGTCACCCGGATGTGTTAGCGTAGTTGGTTTAGTGCCACGACCCATCGTTTGCAAAATATAGCATTTGACAACCTTACATTGGCTCGAACGCACTATTTCACACGTTTGCAAACAATAGCATAGCGAGAGAACCGATATGAGAAGGAAAAAATGAGAGAGGATATTATAGAGTGTCCCTACACCGAGGTTTCTTATCGGATGAGGCATCTCTAGGTGCCACGGAGTTTGAGTAATCACCCATCAAAGTTGAACGATATTTTGGTCTCAGGGCTCTTAAGGGACTACGCATGAACGAAGTAGCCAAGAAGCAACGACCTTGTCCCGCACCGAAACACCACCTCCTCTAGCGTTCACCCGCCACCCAGCTTATGTCAAAGATAGTTGGTTCAATTGCCACGACCCACCGTTTGCAAAATATAGCGTTTGACAACCTTACACCGGCTTGAATCGCACTATTTCACACACTTGCAAACAATAGGGCAGCTAGAGCACCGATCTGGGAAGAAAAAAACTGAGAGATTCTATTGTAGAGGGTCCCTATGCCAAGGTGTCAGATCAGACGAGGCATCTCTAGGTACCACGGAGTCTGAGTAGTCACCCGTCAAAGTTGAATGATATTTTGGTCTCAAGGCTCTTTAGGGACTACGTCTAAATGAAGTATCCCAGAAGCAATGACCTTGTAACACACCAAAACACCACCTCCTCTAGTGTTCACCTGGCCACTCAGATGTGTCAGAGCAGTCGGTTTGGTACGATGACCCACCGTTTACAAAATATAGCATTTGACAACCTTACACCGCTCGAACGCACTATTTTGCTTATTTGTAAACAATAGGGTAGCGAGAGCACCGATCTGGGAAGGAAAAAACTAAGAGAGGCTATTGTAGAGGGTCCCTATGCCAAGGTGTCAAATCAGACAAGGCATCTCTATGTGCCATGAAGTCTAAGTAGTCAGCCGTCGAATTTGAATGATATTTTGGTCTCGGGGCTCTTAAGGGACTACGCCCGAATGAAGTAGCCCGGAAGCAACGACCTTGTCGCGCACCGAAACAATGTCTCCTCTAGCATTCACTTGGCCACCCGGACATGTAGGTTCATTTGGTTTGGTGCCATGACATTTTGAGGCATGACTTCTCACTCCTCACCTCTGTTCATTTCCTAGGAATCAAAACATTCAATATCGCTTGTTTACCTTCCATCTCTCTTATTCTCTTTGGTGCTTGATCATTGTCCTTGCTTTTCTCTCTTGAGCTATGTTGTTGTGGTGATCTCTCTCCATCCTCTGCTGCCCCAGCTATGTGCTTACATGCTCATTATGTTTGCATTGTAATATGGTCATGCTCTTGGCTACCTTGAAATTTTTACATACTTTTCATCCCTTAATGGGTATCTAATACCCTAATTATCATGCTTTGAATATTCACAAGAATAAAGCATTCCCTTGTTATTCTAATAGTGGATTAAGTATTTGAATATAGGTCAAGAATACTATATGGAGTTGAAATTAAATGAGCCATAATTGCTAGTGAAGCAAGAACTAGTGAAAAGTGGTGAGTAAAGGTAAGTCATGTTAAAGGAATGAAATGCATTTATTCATTGTTTCTAATAGTATGGTGAGAATGTGAACATATGAATAAGATTATCAATAAAATGTTAAGGCAAGTAGCTTCAAGTTTTCATATTTGGATGGAATTTTAGAAGGAGAGTGAAGTGGCCAATCAAGTCACTTATGAAGCATGCTAAAAGAAGTGAAGGAAACAAATAAGTGAGAGCCTATGAAGGAATAAGAGGAAAATAGTGCAGTGGCCAATCATGATTGGCCACTTCACGAGAAACATGAAGAAGAGAAAAGAATTCTCATAATTGCGAACATAGCACGAAAGAAGAATAATGGAGGAGAAAGGAAGTGCAAAATGAAATGCTTAGAGAATAAATAGGTACTCATTCAATATGAAATGGGAAACAAGAGGAAAGTGGCGAGAAAAGGTTAAATTTCAATTTAAGGCAAGCATGTAATAAAGTCATGATCAATAAATGAAGAAAGTGAAGGAGAGAGTGAATACTTGTTATACATGAGGAAATACAAAGGCTTGAGGAGATATTTATGACAGAATATTCAAAGCAAAAAGAGACAAGTCAAGAGAAAAAAAAAGAGTGAACAATGGAAAAATAAGAAGGAGAAAGAAAGAAGTTTTGAATACAAATAAGCAAATAGAAGGAAAGAGAGGATGGTAAGTCCAAGAAGAAAGAGACAAACAATGAAAATGAAAGAGAGAAGTGAATCTACTTTAAATGATAATCAAATTGAATGTTTAACTTCTTAGTTGATTGGCATATAGCACCAAATTATAAAGAGATAAGGTATGTACATCTATTGATTCCCTTAACTTCTCTAAAACAATGTAAATGCTTCCCTTCATTTCTTAACAATTGTACCATGCAATGTTGCACCATAAGTAACGTTATACTCATTTAGTTCAAGATGAACTCTACCTCGCTTATTTCTATCAATGTTCACATTAGTTGATATGCAACAGATGAGTGTTAGCTTTAAAAGAAAAAAAAGTAATTACATATTGCCCTTTTGTAGTTCACCTAGCATGGTTTTGCTTAATGGAATAGTTTTGCTTAACAATTGTACCATGTAGTGCTCGGAACATGGTTTTTAAATTTTAAATCAAACATACATATCTAGAGCTAATAAATGGTTATGAAAACATACATAGCAGGATATCATACATGCAATGAAATTGAATCAAACATATAGAAGTAATATCGTTATGAAATCCAACACACATGGATATATAAGAATCAAACAAAGTGTGCTCTAGACGCACGTCTCTCGAAAATATGTAAGTTCATAACATGTGTACATCTCGAACTAAGTGTGTGTCATAATGTATATCTAGGACCACATGCGATCATGCAAAAGGCTATATAATATATAATGGACTATATGAAGAAACATGTTCACTAGGACCAGATGGCCCATATATATATATGTATATGTATATGTATATGTATATGTATATGTATATGTATGTATGTGTATGTGTGTATGTATGTATGTATGTATGTATGTATGTACATCCAGTGTGGACTATGAATCTATTCATGAAACATCTTCCCTCTCTTCGCCCTGCTAGAAGTAGCATGTCCATGACCTAGGGATGTAGTGGAGGGAGATTCCACTACTGATTTCATCCATGTGGTCCTAGGCATCTCGAAGCAAGCCCGAACATAACTCCGCATATTCATAAACAACAATTTTTTAACACCCAAAATTTTAAAATACATTCAAAATTTAGAAACTTTTACAATTTAGTTAAAATGCATGTGAAATCTTACCGCAATGTCATGATCCCTATCAATTTGTTGTTGACGCATCACAGGGACAATAAGTAGACTCACGAGGGGTAAGCTACATATAAATAATTAATTTTGAAATTAAATATTTCACATACATACAAAATTTGATATTGTAGATTTAAGTAATAAGAAATAATGAACCTCTAAAATTTAACAAATTTGAAAAATTGTACCTCAGTTAGTGGATCTACAGATGCTATGGCAAGATCTCTGACAATATGACCTCCACAGTATGCATATATGGAGGAGTCTCTCTGCAGTCATAAGCTATACAAAAATATGTACAAATCAATATTAAAATCTACATGACTGTGCACCACATAACAGAGGTCCAAAGCATGTAATCCACGTGAAGTTCCACAATTACAAACAAAGAGTAAAGAGAAACTAACCTCACGTAAAACTCATGTGAGGCGTGTCGGTAGCCTCGCCTCCCGAGTAGATGATGACCACTAGGCTCCTATGTATAAAAGACAAACATATTAATATGTACAACATACACATAAAACATTATACTAATAATCTAATGCAATCAAATGAAATTAAAAATCTAATTTGTACAACTTGAAACTTACGTTTGAAACACGCCAGTGCGATAGAGTAGCTAGCATGTCGATGCCGATGTTTCCTTCACCGACTCTTACTATTTAAAATAAAATTAAAAATATTTTTTTACATGTATGTACATGACGTACAATCAAATACATATATATTAAAATCTCAAACATGTGAATTAAACTATCAGATATATATATTATTTATATTTATTTGAAATTTACCTATGAAAGACCAATATCAAGGCACTAATTTCAAAAACATCCCCCAAAGATCTCATCTATAGAAAATAAATCATGTGAACCAACAAATGATGTCTCGCCTGCAGTGCATACGGCACCACATGATCCACAGTGGTGTGGTGCGCTAGAACTGGCACCTCCACCAACATCACCAGATGCAATCTGGTCACTATGTTGGGTCAGAGTGTCAGTGAGCTCCCTCAATGCATGCAGTGTGTCAATCTCCACAAACTCCTTCACTGTAGGAGGGATAACTGAAGGCAATGGGGTTTTGGGGCATGGGGGATCCTTGGTTGACCTATGTGTGCACCAGGTCTACTCTATGCAGAGCCACCTCCTCGACCAAAAAAGTCAGAAAAGTCAAAATAATTTGGGACCTCATTAAGCACGAACTCACAATATAATTTCTTCAAAAAATAAAGAGGAACCTCATTGTTTTTGCATAGTGGATAATCAAAAACCATCCACCATCGGTCCCAAAATTTGTTTTTGATTAAACATCATCGTGGCACCAATGGATTGGGAACCGTTTGCAAGTAAATCGTAGTAGGGGCATTGGTTCTCGGGTCAATAAATAATGCACAAATGAGGTATTTTCCAATTTTTTGTCTTTTACGGCCGCATGGGATAATTTATCCACATACTACCACCTAAAATCACCTCTAAAGGTATTCCATCTATGTATTTGGTTGGTTGCAAAGTCAACTTCACCAATCAATGTTTGTAATGTGTTGGTTAAAGTCATGCGGGATGGATTTGTGGCATGATTTTGTCTTGTAGTCTGAATAAGGTTCTCAATGACAATTTTATTTTCTCATATTCTTCCAATGATATTATCTTGTGTTCCTGTTGGTTCAATGGGGACAGAAGGAGCCACAGGAGGCGAGATCTATGTTTGGAGGAGGGTTTTGAGGAATGTTCAGAGGGTTTTGAGGAATGTTTTGACAGTTTGCATGATTTCAATCTTGCCGACCAACTGACAAAACAAGAAAATTGTATACATAAACAAACATTTCAAACAACCCATAAAAATGTAAAAAATAACCTAAAATGCAAAAAAACCTAAAATGCAAAAAACATGATTAAAATTGGGGGCTTACATCCTCGTCTTGGCGGCATGGTTGAATCTATCGTGATCCAAAAGTTCGATGAGAAATTTTGAGGTGGTATTCAAAGCTCAAGTGAAAACGTCTAGGAGAAATTGTGGTTTGAAATGAAAACTGGGGAAAATAAGGACTCGCGGATCGCTTTTTTTGTCTCAGAGTTCCGCGATTGTGGTTTATAATTGCACTCGTAGTTCTAAACTGCAATCGCGGTTTTAGGTTGGGTTATTTCCAAACCTGAAATTCAAGAACCACGATCGCGGTTCCTAAATTTTAGGTTTTTATGTCCACTGAATTGTCCACCAACTTCGTGCACTTACCTAGTGCGCATAACTTATGACAATGTTATTTGTATGTATTCAACTACTAGTTTGTGATGAAGTAATATAATGGATCTTTTTGGATGGATATTGATTGTTGATGTTACTTCTCATGACTATTGTATGATAAATATGATCTTGATCCTTGTTTGATTTATTATGCACTATGGTTGTGAGTTGATTCTTGTTATGCTTTTCCTTTAATTACTTATGGTTATGGAATATATGAATGATCATGTTAATGTCTTGAAAAAAGCTGGAATAAAAAGGGGCACATGGTACCCTTCAGTTCTTCAGGTGAGCGCTCAGATTTATTTGAGTGATGGGCCAATGCATCTAGGGTTTTGAGTAAGAAATAGAGACTACATTTTGGTTCCATTGTTTGGGACCTCTTTTCAAGCTATTGCAAGGATGTTGCATGATGAAGACATATCGGTTGACTTTGGACAAGTATTAAGAGTTGGGTTGTGGAATTAGAAGACTAGTTTGCTAACATATATAATATTGGACCCGATTTCAATGCTCGCACGTGGTTTGAAGAACATTTGTATCATGAACTCTATGAGACTTTATTTTATTGTTTTCCTATAGATTAATGCAGTGGTACATGGTAGCATATGCATCAAAACGGAATTGGAGGTATAGAACAATTATTTGGACATAAGAAGATTACCAGGACTCATGATGTTGATGTGACTTAGACACACATTGTAGATCATTGGTGGAGTGGTGTTTTGCACAGTTACATGTTGGAGTACGTTGTTTCTACTTATTCTTATCCAGAGGTTGTTGAGTTTTAGTTCTTGCGCAAACCCAAAGGATCTTATTTGCACACTATCCCTTTAGCAATTAAGATCTTGTTGGTGACTCTGGATTTGGAAGAACAACCTATGGCTAGCTAAACCTCCACCACATGCGGGGGTAGGAGTAGGTGTGGTGAAATATGGCAGACCTTACAGCAAAAAAGGAAAGAGAGGAAAGATGGCTTAAGTATAATGAAGTGTGGGAGAGGGAATTAGCGAAAGAAGTATAGCATTGAGGAGTCTATGGAGTTGTGGAGATAGGTGATGTGCAAAGGATTTGAGGTTCACGCGAAGGATGTGGAACTGAGTAACTAGTACTCCCCATCTTAGGGAAAGTGCAGAGAGAATCCCCTTCAAGCTTCAAATAAGAGCACATTAGAAGAAAGGAATAAGGATTGTAGGCACACATTTGATCCCACCTAGCAACCTTAGCTTGTGCTTGGTGTTCCAGTTCCTAAAATAATTATTGAGAAATAGGCTAGTGTTGGTGATAGAGTAGCGACAAGTAGATTTCATTTTCCATTGAGTATAGAATTTCATCAGATGAAAAATCATCTATGGTTGTTCAAACATCTTCTTTGTTTGTGGTCTGATTGGTGTTATATTTTTTAGCGCATCATCAAGACAGAGTGTGGTCATACATAACCTTGGTCATACATATAGAAGTAGCACAACTTTTCAGACTATGGGAGTTTAATTTAGTATAATAGTTGGAACATAGAGTAGCTCATCCTCTGGTATGGTGCTTGCTACAGGAAGTGGATCATGAGGATTAGGAGGTTTGGGATCTAGTGGATATGGTGGCTCTGGAGGTGGAGGAAACATTGGGGGTAATATAGGTTCTAGGTCTGGTGGGCATGGTCTACACCAGCCACAACAATTCTATTACAAGATGTCTCTTCACCTACTAGAGTACAAAGGCATTGAGGATGCAAAGTGGATCATGTGCACATGTGTGAGATACTATGGTGTGCTAAGGGAATCACAACTCTTGAGTGTAAGGCAAGCTATTTTTCTACTACTTTGCAAGGGCACACACATAGTTGGTATAGGAAGTATGATCCAAACTAGACTATTGTAGATTACAACGCATTGCATGATGCTTTCTTGGTTGAGTTTCATATACTTGAGTTTGAACAAAAAAACATCACATGTTAAAAGAGATTAAGCAGGCATGGCTGAGAGCATAAGGGAGTATGATGCATGCTTTAAAACTTTTCATCAAAGTTGTCTTATGATATTCACCCTAGCCAGCATGCACAATGGTTTTTGGTGGTTTGATAACACCTTTCAGAAGGGCACTCTCTCATAAGACATTTACATATCCGTGTGAGAATTTGGGGTAGATCTCAGTCTGTTGAGGTAGTTAGAAGCATTGACACTAGAGTTATCCATTCTTGGAGGCATAGATTACATCTATGGCGAAACAATTGGAGAAACTATAGGAAAATTCAGTTCATGAGACATGTGGTGGAATATAGTGTACAAATTATGAGGTTGAAGGACATACTAAGATAGTTACCCTCATAAATCGGTGCACATCATGTTGTTGGATTGTGAGATCTATCACTTGGATCATGATTTGAGTAGAGTTCCTCATTGTTGTAGCACACGATACGGAAGAATGTATCATGTTTCTATAAGATTTGTAAATCCACACTCATGATATAGAGAATTGTAGATTGATTGATCATATCCATGATGTTATTGAAACCGGCATGCGTTAGACTAGTGTCACAAATAATTCAAAGGAGTAGGAAGGGTAAACATCATGAAGGGTACTCTGATGGAGGTGGTAGAGGTAGAGGTTACCATGGAGGATACAGAGGTCATGGTCACGGTGGTGGAAGAAGTGACTTCCCTCATGGAACTTGTTTTACATGTGGATCCCCGATCATTATAGGCATGAATGCCCTCAGAACGTAGTCTGCTCATGGTGCGGGAAGCAACATAAGTTTGAAGAATGTCCTAAGTTATATGAGCACATGAGTAAGAACTATAAGAAGAATGATAAGGGTGTGGGGATGATTAAAGTACAGCACACCATAGAAGACCAGTGGATGCCTAAGATTGTGCCTGATCCATGATGTTGCCTATGTTAGTGACTACACGTGTTAAGGTTACACGCACTCATGAGATCCCGAAGCAAAAACTTGTTATTATAAATCAAGAGGTGATAAATGTGAAATATCCAGATCCTTCCCACTAGAAAGAGGTATACCAAGAGACTATGGAGGTTATTAGAAACTTGTAGGGTGAGATACAATTCTTAAAGGAGTAGTCATGGAAGATGGAGAATAGGCGAAGACAGTTGAGCTTCCTCATAAAGATGTTGATGACTTGAAGGAGGTTTGTAAGATGTTGCACCAGAGAATATCATTCCATTGTTAGGGGAATGGCTGAGGGAGAAGATACCGTATGTTGTATTTGATCATGAGAGACAAATATTACATGCAAACTTACCCCCTCACAATCTTGAATATGATAAAGAGATCACTTTGAATGCAATTGTTGATGGGTGGTTGTTGAGTAACATACTGATTGATACATGTGCAAAAGTAAATGTAATCACTTTGGATGTGTGGAATCATATGGGGAGACCACCATTACAACCCTCTTCGAATGTGTTGTATATGGAAAACAGACTAGAGCCATGCCCATTGAGTATTGAAGGATGCCACTATTACTATATAAGGGGCCAAGTTTACTGGGAATTTGAGGTCTTGGTGCTTACAGAAGTAGATAGTTTTCCAGAATTGCTTGGGTGCCCTTGGTGTTATGTGAATAATGTTGATTTGCACTTTAATAAAGGTTATATCAGTTTTGAGAACAAAGGAGGAACACTTAATTATTCCTTTGACATATGGGAAGGTTACACTATATGTAGAACCCTTGAGTGAAGAGGATCTGAATATGATATATGCATGCACTAAAGTGATTGAGCCATCTAAGGAAGGTATTATTCAATGGGATGATGTTCAATCTATGAGTGATATAACCATTATTTCCTGTGATAACTAGGTGCATAGAATGTATGAAATGGTTAGGAGAGAGATCAAGAATATAGCTACTTCGTGATCAGGCCACACATTGTTTTGGTGCTTGAACCATAACCATGTACCTCAGTACACTAGTGAAGGAAACTCTGATGTATTTTGCATGCCATGGAAGCCCAGTGGAAGGATGAGGGTGATAGAATAAATATGTTGATTTATACCTACATGGGACAGTATGCATTGGTGGAATACACACAGAGATAACCTTTTAGAGTGGCAAGAGGTGAGAATCACCTTCTCTACTAGGTTTCTAAGGAACAATGTACCTTCTTAGATATGTGAATTCCATGGGAAGGATTATGCTTCACACCACATTCAAAAGTGTGAGAGACTCTGATGGAGGGGCAAGAGGCCTTGCCACCATCACTCTGGGTACATAAGTTCTACACCACTCTAAGTGGTTACGCGCACATGGTGGTATGTTCATGTAGAGCTAACAAGAGAAACAATTAATTAGCAGGAGATGACCTTAGGTATGATTCAGACCTTTGACTATTTTTCTACTAAACCTCTGATGAATGAAGCATTACAGATTGTGAAGCACCTTACTTTGGGGGATAGTGCAAAGGCTAAGGAAATCCTATTAGATATGTTTGGAGAGTTATATTTGGAGGCACCTTTTGAAGAATAAGATACAGATGAGGAGCATCTTGGGGTGTGCCTAGATGGAAAAAGAGAAGGGTAAGATGGTTTACATGATTAATGATGAAGAAGTAGAGAATCTGGATGTTGATCACACTATAGGTATGCATGAGGTCTTAGATAGTGTTGATGAGAAGGTCACACTTATCATGAGCCTATGAAAAAAGAAGGTCAACATTGGGATAGATACAGAGCCTAAGGAATCCATTATTGGTGACTATTGTCGAACAAGAGGTGGAAAATATTATTGAGTTGTTGCATGACTTCTAGGACTTATTTCGTGAGGCTATCATGAGTTGAAGGGAGTGCATCACTCTTTGGGTGAGATGAGGATCAAGTTAAAGGAATGTGCATGCCAGTTAGGAAGAGGCCTTATAGGATGAATCCTAATCTACGCCATCAAGGTAAAGGAAGAGATTGATAAGATGTTGAAATCTAGGAATCATTGAGCCCATTGAGGAGTCTAGAGTGGGTTAGCCCCATGGTGATAAGCATAAAGAAATATGGTAGGATAAGGATCTGTGTGGAATATAGAGAGTTGAATGTTGTTTGTGTTATAGATCCTTTTCCCACCCCATTTACTAAGGATATCTTGAGGGTTGCAGGGGCACGAGATATACTCATTTACGATGGATTTTATAGTTATCATCAGGTGCATTACTAAAGAAGACCAAGAAAATACAAATTTCACCACTAAGTGGGAAGTTTTGCATATAGAGTTATTCCATTTCGGGTTGAAGAATATGCCTGCATATATTTTTCACGCATTGTTGTACAAGCATTTAAGGACTTTATACACAAGTTTTTACAGTTTATTTTGGATGATATGACTATATGGGTTGGTAAAATATCACTGTGAAAATTTGAGACTTATGTTTAAGAGGTGCTTTGGAAGTTGAGCATCTCTCTCAACATTAAGAAGTGTATCTTTACAACACCCTTTGGAACTTTGTTGGGACATATTATATGCAAAGAAGGTTTGTTGGTAGATCTACTAAAGTTGCAGTTTTTGGGTTTGGAGGATCCTACCAATCAGAGTGAGGTGCGTGAGTTTTAGGGCACACATGTTATTACAAGAAGTTCATTAAGGGATATGCTAAGATTTCGCACCCTTGGAAGAATTGTTGAAAATTAAAGGAAAATTTCCATTGGGATGAGGCACAACAACTAGTGTTTGAGACATTGAAGGAAAGACTTACTTTTGCACCCATTCTACACTTTCCTTCTTGGGAAAAACTATTTCATGTACATGTTGATGCTTCTAGCATGGCCATTAGTGCCTAGTGTTAGCACATCCTGGATGATGGGATTGTTGATCATCTTATCTATTTTGTGAGTAGGAAGTTGACACCAAATGAGAAGAATTATACAACTACAAAGCGCAAACATTGTCCATGATTTACGTGCTACACAAGTTTAGACAATACTTGTTGGAACCCCCTTTATATTTTATACAGATCACATGGCACTTAAGTACTTGGTTAATAAGCTTGTTTTGTAGGGGTGCATATGCGGTGGATTCTCTTGTTTCAGAATTTTATTTTACAGTGGTAGTAAATCCAAAGAAGAGAAATTCTAGACCAGATCATTTGTCAATAATTAACTCAAGTGAGGATACACAAAGCATTGAGGATAAAATGTCAAATGCCCAGCTATTATTCAGATTGAACCATACACCCTCTAATTTTGAAGATATTGTTGTATTTTTTGTATATGGTGTGGCGACTAAATGGATGAAGAGATTTGAGAAGAAATAAATTTTCATACGCGTCGTGCCTTACATGTTAATCAGTGGAGATTTATACAAGTTAGGTCATGATGATATTTTGTGTCGGTGTGTACTTGAACATGAGTGCAAAGCTATAATGGAGGAAGCTCATGGTGGGATTGTAGGAGGACATTATGTAGGAAATGCTACTATGCGTAATATTTTGTTAGCTGGCCTTTGGTGGGAAACACTATATAAGGATTGTAAAGAGTATGTCAAGGCATGTGATCATTGTTAGTGCCTTGGGAAGCCTTGGGCATAGGGATGAAATGTCATTGAGACCGATAGCGCAAGTGCAAAACCTTTTGAGAAATGGGAAATAGACTTTGTGGGTCCTATTTCCCCACCACGCACGTAGGACTAGATCATGTTATATTATTACATGTATAGATTATCTAACCAGGTGAAAGAAGAAACCCCTACAAAGGATTACATCATAGCTATGGTAGTAAAGGTTCTTATGGGAGAACATTATCAATAGGTATGGATGTCCATTGAGCTTGACAAGTGATAGGGGCACACACTTTTTGAATGATACTATCAGAATATTATTGGCAAAGTTTATGGTGGTGCATCATAAGACAACACCCTATCACCCACATGCTAATGGTACTACTGAGGCATTTCAACAAGATATTGGGACATACATTGACAAAGATATGTGATGTTGGAAGGAAAGACTGGGATGATAAAGTCTTTTTTATACTTTGGGCATACAAGACAACTTACAAAATATTGAACAAAGCCACACCCTTTCAGTTGGTGTTTGGCACGAGAGGTTGTTTTACTTGGTGGAATTTATGCTACCCTCCATGTGTATTGTGCACATGAGGACTAGATGATGAACAAGCACTTGAAGAGCGTATAGATAAACTGATGCAGTTGGATGAGAGGTGCACCATCACATGTTGGAGCCAGAAGACAGAGAAGGCTAGGAAGAAGGCATGACATGATAGGCATATTAAGAATAAGTAGTTTGAGGTTAAACGATAGATGGTTCTTCTTTATGACTCCAATTTTGCATGCCACCCTAGGAAATTGAAGGTGCATTGGTTGGGACCGTATGTGGTGACATATATACTTGATTCAGTGATTATCGATTATAGCCTTTGGATGGCACTCGGTTTCCCGGTTATTTTAACAGGAGTAGGTTGAAGCCCTACCATAAATAATTCCTCTTCATGTTTGTAATAAGTTAGTATTGTCATTTAGATTAGATTTCCCTTTAATGCATTTTCTTTATATGTGTTTCCTTTCATCGTTGTTATGCTTTGTCAATTTAGTTCAATGTTTTGATTCTAATAAGCGTGTTTGCATGCCAGTAGCTGATTACTATCTAAGTGAATTCATACACAGAGGACCGCACATACTCTTAGTGTGGGGTGGATCAAAAAGACAGTGATGAGAATGGTTGGCCCCCTCTTGATACAGGTTGGTTTGGTTAAAGGTATCCTCTGAAGGATGGTGTGGAAGTGAAAAAGGGGTTACAAGTGTTGTATAACACGTGTTCTAGAGAAATTGGGTTGATTGAAAACCACGCAGGGAAGATGATCACACAATATAACGTGAGGTAGGCGTGAACATGGAGAACTAATTGGGATATGGTGTAGAGTTTTGTACTTCAAAGTGTGGAGGCGCATGGAGGAGGTCATGGGTTAAGAAGTAGTATAGCGTTCAGAAGGTTATGATTGCAACGCATGAAGTGAAATTGGGAAAGTGGACAAAAGATAGAAAAAGTACTTTATTGAAAAAGTAACTTAAAAAGTGTGGGTTGAAGGGACATGAGGGTCATGGAAAAAGTATAAATAGGGGTCTAGGGTAGTCATTTGGCTACCTTTCCTTCGAAGAAAATTTGAGCTACCGAGCGAGTGAAGTGCGAAGAGCTCTAAGTGACAAAGAGAACATATGAACCAAAGGTGTGTGAAGACTGTGTGTGAATCTTTTACGGAGGACGATTTGGAATTGACCGTAGAGCATGGAGAGAAGAGGGTTGCATACGTTTGAAGCGATCAAAGTTTACAGAGCTCGGGTAGGAGGAAATTTTGTAACGCATAACACCTAGGGCACGTGGTTGTAGAGAAATGGCACCAAAGGCACGAAATTTGAGGACAAAAAGGCCTGAGGTTGTTCTGACGAAAGAACCCCTGGAATATATTTACTCGTAAATGCAAAGATCCCCTTGGTGTGCTTATGGTGGATATTTGGAAGTCTAAGCTTACCAAATGCAAGATCAAGTGAGTTCAATAACCAAACGGAGGAGAACGAGAAGAAAATGAGGGTAGATCTGGAGAAAGTACTTCTATGAGTAGACGAGGCCGAAATCCCTTGATTGATGACTCCGTGAGGTGGCGGTGGGGAATATCAAAGTGTTTCTATTGTGGGAGCTCCTTATTCGCAAAACCTACACATCTCTTCCAATGGTTAATGTCATGGGTGCGCACGAACACTTCTTCTACTTTCTTTGGAAGGAGAATGTGGCACACCACTTAGTTAATTGAGCATGTCATAGGTCTTTAAAGCATAGGGGAAGACATGGCTTTAGATTTATGCATGACAACAAAGATAGAAGAACTAGCCGCGAAATTGTGCTATGAAAAGGATGGTAGGGCAATGACCATTGTGGATCTGGATGATCCTGCACCTAGGGTTGCTTCGAGATTAGTGAGCTGAAATTGGGCGCTTCCGAGCGTTGGACAACGTGAACAAGAAATTTCTATATGTGGCATACAAAATTTTGAAAAGGGTACACTACAACATTTCACAGTTCATCGCGACATATCATTGAAGAAGCAAAGTTGCAGAATGAAGAAGGTGCCAAGATCACGTGGGGGTCAATATTACTATTGATCATGTTTTGGGAGATCGGGGTGCCAAACGGACCCGAGGATAATATGTGGGTTTACCCACCAGTACATCCATCCCCCGCAGTACAATTTTTAGGGTAAACTTGTGATGGCACCATCACAAGCACATACAAGGAACACATGAACAAGTGGTATGACATACTAAGAGGGGCGTTTGATAATGAATGGTGCATTCCACACAAATTGTCCATGGTGGTTGGGGAGTAGGTGAAAGTTGTGGTCATGTAACACTTTATCCTTGCACGTTTCAGGATGGTGAAGGGGATATGAGCCCCTAATGTAAGATGTTGTTTTCATTCTCTGCATGATACCTCAAGTATTCTATCAACCAGATCAAGGACACACAAAAGTTAGCATTTGATGCAGATAAAGTTGATTCAGACATGCATACATTGTGCGTGACATATAGGTACGACTCTAGACCGACGTAATTTTTGGTATTGGAACCAGATACCTAGAACTTACACCCCCAGGTGAATGTTACCATTAAGGGATTGATAATCATGGTGTTTGTACAATTACGACCAAAGACTCAAGGAGGAGTCGAGGTGGAAAAGGAAGACTCCACCTTCCCATAGCCTAGAGTGACAGTTGTGCCACCAAAACATAAGGCACGCAAGGAAGAAGCCCCTGAGAAGGAATAAGGAGATGAAGAATAGGAAAACAAGTTCATATGTTATATAGATATGAAGAGACATATAAGCTTTCAGAAAATATGATGATTTTCCCATGTTTCTATTTGATTACATGTCCTTGCTAGTGGTTTTTTTCAAGTCTTGAACATTATTATTATCCCCACACACACATATATACTTTTTAATTTTCACTCTCATTTATATGTAACAGAAAATTTCTGCTAGTTTCAAGCCCACCCAACTAGAATGCACCACTTGCACAAAACGGAACGAAATACGATAAAATGTTTGAACAGCAATTTTTTTCGCTGAGGGAACAAGTAACTTCATTTTACAAGCACAAAGTTTGCCTGGTCTAGTCCTTTCTATCACAGCCTTGCGGAGATACTTTGGTGGGGCTTTGAACACTTATATGGATGGATGATGTCTAGTAGATTTGGTACTATACTCCTGTTTTGAAGGCTTCAATGAAAACTTGGACACTTCAATGTAACCCAAACCTTCAGCATCCTAAAATTATTATAGAGCTGCCATCATTGAACCAGAACTATATACACAAATACCCACTAAATTATACTAAACTATTATTACGAAGTGACGTGTATATTTTTAATTTTTTCAGTTTTTATTGAATCTAAAACTTGTATTGATTAAGTGCAGAGAATTTTTAAGTTTAGTTGTTAAGGATTTTAGGGTATCTATTTCTGTTCGATCTCATCCTTTATTTATTAATTGTAAGATTTATATCCTCCGACACCTTTTATACCATCATAGGAAAAAACAGTACCATCTAATTATAGATCTAATGTTTTCACAATCCATAAAATTATTAAAAAAGAGTTCCTGGAAACAACTGTTTAAAGTTTCATTTCTGATCACACTCTAAAATCATCATCAAAATATAACAGTATCCAGTTACTTCTGCTACAGCAGCTATAACAATCTGATAGAAAAAGATGAAGAGATATTGAAGAAAGGAGCAGCAGGGTGTCGCCATCCATACCCGTCATGAACAGTATTATCAGCTTTCTCAGTCTCATCTCGAAGGGTTTCCTTATAATCCTCTCCATTGTTTCCTGTGGAGGATTCACAAACAGAGGTGATAACAAAGGAATAACATGGCTTTTGAATGAAAAATTACATTATTCACTTCCAGAGGAGGAGGTGCTCTTTTCTGCAACCGATTTCTCTGTGTTTCTTCATCTTTAACACAAGCCCGTGGCCTCTTACTGCCCAGATTATTCTCTGAAGATAATGATTCATCAGACCTAACCATTGACTGATCCATGGCATTTATTTCCTTCTCCATAAAACAATGCAATACAGAAGACATATATACACAATATACTTATTTATGTTGCACTTCATTGCTTGGGAATATTGTTTGAGGTGGGTAGAGTCCGACTTGTCAGCATTTGAATATGGTTTAAGAAAGTTCCCTGTAGTTACCTTGCTAAATTGAGGAACTGTGATTGTGTGCTGACAGTGAAAGATAACTGAATAGAATAAGTTCTTTCGTACACGCGTCAATTGGATGAGGCAGAAGTTTCCTGTGGGCATTATCTCGTTTGCATATAGTTTATGTCATACAATTTTGGAAGTTTTTATTTTCGAAGTTTACTACTGTTTTGGTTTTAGTGTATATAATAAGAATAATTGTTTCAGGGGATATGAATGGAATAATCCATGGAGTCTTTGAATAGTTATCCCCTAGAACTGATTCCAAGATAAGAACCTTTCTTAGTTCAACACGCAAGGTGTGAGGGAAGATTGAAAAAGAAGAGTTATTTTACTTGGAAGGTCCAATATGGGAGCCAAATGAGTGAAATGGTCAAGATATGCGGGTCAAATAAGTGAAGAAGCGTGGAGATATGTGGGCCATTTTAAGTTAGGACCAAAAAAATTGGGGTTTTTCCACCACTAGGTACTTAATGGACTGTTCACAAATGTGAATGCTCGGGGAAAAAGATCCTCCCTAGAAACTTATATTCAAGCTATTAGAATTGTTAGTGTTGGATTTTGCAAGGCATTTAGATGTTTTTAGTCATTTTAGATGTCAAAATACATCCACTTTTGAAATATGACCGTCATGATTGACAAGGTAAATATATAATTTAAATCTTAAAATGACACGTATATTCAAAATTTGACCGTTATATATATAATATATCAAATTTATAATTATTAATAAAGTTAATAAATTAAATGTTACACACATAATGAATTTATGCGATTCATGTGACAAATACAACATAAATGAAAATGGAAACTTTGAAATGTAAATAAAATAAAAGTAGTAGAATTATCTTAATATATGCTTAATATCATATTAATAAATACAAACATCTTCATATGTTATTAATAAAATAGAGACATTTATTAATTTTGATTTGTGATTAGGTTTGTTTGATTTCTTTTAATCATTATTTGATTTTTGGATTTCGATATTTACTTGTTTTTGTGTTTATTTCTTTGATTTCTTATGAATAAAGATTGGAGAGTAGATTAGATTCATTGGAGTTGAGATTTTGTAAAAAGGTGAAATTTGAAGATTGAACTTGCAAGCCTAGAAGTTGAAGTTGGAAGCTCAAACTAATTTTCTACATAATTGCAAGTTTACACCAAAGACTCTAAGTGAGTCATTTCTATCGTTTCTTGAATATTTTTAAATTGTAGTTTGAATTTTTTTAATATTCTCATGAACTATAATGATGCTTATGTGTCTTCAAATTAATTAGTGCAACATTGATTTTTGTGGGAACAAAATGAATCTCTGAAATACTATGAAATTGATTAGTGTAATCTATTATCCAGAATTAAATAAAAGTCACACAACTATGAGAGGATATTACAAAGAATAACAACATCCATATAAAATTGTTATAGCTGCAACTTGGCACAGAGTGTGATACATAAATATGTTTACAATGATTTTGAATTGAGAACCAATTAACTATCAAGAATGTCAAATAATAAAATTGAACATATCTGATGCAAATTGTTCATAAGCTACTAAGAAAATTATATTTCTTTTCATAAATCATGAATGTGAATGTACAAAAAAAAAAATAGCAAATCAATATATAAAGTTGTTTCGCCATACAAAATATAACAATAATTTTTGGAGTTTTTATTGAGTATACATTAACATATAAAGTAGATTGATATCCTAAACTAATTTGACGTGTATATTACATTTTGAAAGTCAAATGACATCCATATAATTTTCTAGACCGTCAAGTAATTTTTCTGTGTCATGTAACATTGACCGTTAAAATCCAAAGCATTGATTAGAAAGGAGTCACTTCTCCTAAATACTTAACACCAATATATGTGTTCCACTTTTTGTCATTTTTGTGCACTAAAATAGTGAATTTTAAACATTACTCAAAAGGTCATTGCCACTAAAATGTATAAAATTAAAAAATGACATAAATTAATAAAATGTTGATTTTAGTGTTCATTTTATATATGTGTATGTGTCTATATATAAACATGTGTTTATATATGTATGTATGTATGTATTTGTTTAATTTTTGTTAACTTTTTTCAAGGGGTGTATGTTTTATGTATATAAAATATATTTATCAAAACTTACTATTTTCTTCAAAAAAAAATTGGAATATATGCATATGCAAAAAAAAAAAGTTGTAATTTTTTTATCAATATATCTTCTATTAATGTTTATTAAATATCTCTTTCTATTTTTCGTGGCACCCAAAAAAATATGCCACACAAAAGTATAAAATACCTTAGTTGAGTAATAATTATAAAGTAATAGTAAAAATTGTTAATATTAAAATATATCTACTTTTGGAAATTGTGGATTGAGAAAGATGTAATGCAAATAAGAGGGCATAAGGGAGTTTTGATAATGAGTCAAGAAGGGGGCGAGTCATACGGTAGATAGGAACACAAAAGTGGGAGCATATGGTATACTAAAATGAAAATTTCTTCTACAAATACTAGGGAGAATTCACATTGTGATGATCATGATCTTGCAATTACTAGTTTCAGCAAAGCTCCTCCATTTGGCTCGATTAATGCTTAGGTTGTGTCAATTCGGGTCAAGATTCACGACCCTTACTGCGCAAAGGGGATTTTTATTTCCAAATGTTGGCTCTCAATATCAAAACCAACATTAATCGAACAAGGATCCTAACCTCTTATGTTAATATTTATATTGGAAACTACTCCTCATTGAGGAAACATACAATTTGAAGGAGGTAGAAGCCATTATAGGGTTAGATTGGTTATAGCCTCACTAGTTGGGAAATGTGTTAAAGCCCATTCACCAAGATCAACTTATATCACTAAAACACCTCCCAATGTTGAACATTAGTTTGGAGGAAGGTGTTTGCGTGTAAATTTCAGAGCACATACCCCTTATAAACATCTCATATAAGCCCATAGAGAAGATGGGAAACATGTATTCTGATCGAAACCTCATTTCTCAATTTATTTTTGCGTAAAAATTCTTGATGTTTTGCGGTAATGGATAGGATATAATTAGATTTTCAATTATATGCATGATATCATGCTTTTTATAAAAGAATAAGGTTGGATAATTTTTCTCTATTACAAGTTGGGTTATTTAGACAATTTGGTTAGGAATTTTGTAACCATTGACCTTTAGCACTACCTTCTTCGGTGATAGTGGGGCCATTCACACTCCTCAACCCCATAGTTAAATATTTACATCTCTTTGCAATTATTCACCCCAAGAGGCTCTCGAATCAAGTTCCAAAGTGGTAGCTTATCTCCCATATCATTAGGTTTATTCGATTCATGGTGTTTCATTTCAATACTTTTCAATGGTTCATATCACTTATCATTATTAGGCATTAATCTACACATTTTTCTTACATATCTTTACCTAGAAGAAATGACACATTTCAATCACTCCTATTAACACCCATAATGGTTATCACATGTACACATTTCTTTATCCTTTTAATATAATTTTTTTAAAATAATAGATTAAAAAGAGGGAAATTGTAAACAACTAAATTTAGTCTTTGACTCTTCGCCACATTAGTTTTGGTACTCTTTAGGACACTTGGACTTTTGACATATATCTAAATCCCAAGCATACTTTCCTCCTATCCATCTACCTATACATAATATTAGCCACCTCTTTCATTTAGTCACACTTATCCAAGATCAACTTAGTTTATACACGAACACCTTACAAATCATAAACATACATTCTACAACCATCATATCCATGTTCCCTTCCTTTGAACAATATGGGTAACCCTATACATTATCATATGATGGTAGTATCCCTCTTTATTAGTAGTTTTTAGGATTGACCAAAAACTACTTTTCAAATTTGGCCATATTCATTACATTTGCCTAGACACATTCCATGTGTCGATTATGGTGGAAAATTGACGAAGAGTCACCTATATATACAAATGACCCCTAAGGTCACTCCTCGTTTCTTATCTCTTAGCTTGGATCATGTATATCACATAAAGAACTCTTCCCCATATTGGAGATCACTACAAAAAGGGCATTAACACATCCCAAATTTTCAAGATTGTTATTAAAGAAGCCCATTAATCTAAATATGAATACAAATATATCAAAGTTGCATGATACCCAGTGTCAAAGTTTAAAGTAAGGACACATCTAGATTGCACATTTTTATAGATTCACTCACATTTATGGGATAACTATGTGTGCTTTGAACCCTTTTGGAATAATAGTTTAAAGGAAATGCTCGAGTCATCAAAGTGGTGTGTCAAGTTTAGTCCAACCAAAAACGCTAGCCCATTTTTAAGGTATTTTGTTATTGAGTGTACATTGTTATGGTTTGGATAGAGAAGATGATTTTGTTAGTGTAGGATTTATTTTCCTCCCTTTATTTGTATTATCCTGCTCGGGATATTCCACCTCACTTGGAGTTTCCCCACACTTATGGGATATTCTTGCTTGGGTGTACATTTGACTACACTATTCTAGGTGTTGGTTACTACTTGACTACACTCTTCTAGGTGTTAGTCACCACTTAACTACACCATTCTAGCTGTTGGTTACCACTATTCTAGGTAGATATTGCCTTGATTCTAGGAGGAGGTTACACATTCACCTCCTATATGTACATATCTTGCATTATATTGTTTGATCGTATTGAGTTGGAGCTATCTATATGCTATTACAATTATCTCTCTTGCATTTTCGTATTTTTACAGTCGTGTATGCTTGCATTGTTTTGTCTTGGAACAATTCACGTCTCGCATCATTCACCTGTGCAATCTTCGAACTAGTAGATCTGAGCACTTCTCGATATGGTATCGAGCCGAGCTAGTATTGAGATTGTCCAGTTATTATTCATAAATTTATTTTCATTTCGAGATCATTATTTGTAAGTATTTGGGTATTATTTGGTTATGGTTTTACATGGTTTTGGGTATATACCCTATTTGCAGGCTGCCTATATTTACAGGCCCACATAGTGCACATACAGTTCTAGAGATTGTGTTTTTGTAGGCCCTAAATCATTGTTGTAGGATCCCTGGAATATATATCCATATCTACGCATTTTCGGACCTATAAGGGCATTTTCACTGCATTAGTGCTTAGCATGCTATTCAAACTTGTAAAGGGAGTGTTTCGATCAAGAGGCATTTCATACCTATAAGCAAGCATCAAATATCCCATACACGCATTGCGTTTTGGATTCGGCGTTGTTTTTGAGTCTCACGGTAGTATTGTTTGCTACACTCAAATCAGTAGCAATTGTAGGGTCACAATGAAGATATTCTTGATGTGATGTGTTCACTTACCTGTGGTTTCATCAACCATCCTCCTTTTTCTAAAACTATTTTTTTTAGTAAAAAGTACATTTCAAGTTTAGTGCAAATTCATTTAAAATAGGGCTTATTTGTGAGAAATTTGTAAAAATTGATTGGTAGCTCGATATCGAGTGCCATTTTTGCAAAAGTTAAATATTTTTCATTTCCCAAAAGCATTGGACCTATTTATTTTTGTAAAATGCACTAAGTTATAAAGTGCCAAAATTTTAGAGGGCTTCTTGATATAGTTTTCGAGGGGTGGGTGTACACAGTGTTTCCTCTCTTGGTCAAAACTTCTTTCTTTCCGCACATTTCTTAATTTTTCTGCAACAATTACCACAACATTTAATTCTCCAATAATGAATCTAAGCTCAATTAACCCACTAACACCTTTTAACTACCATGAATGGAAATCAAAAATATCCATTAGACTAAGGAGTAAAGGGTTATACCATATCACAATGGGGTTAGAACCAGAGCCTAGTACAGATGCAGAAAAAGTTAAGTGTTATAGTAAGTATGATGAAACCTTTGGTATTATGTGTCTTTCAGTGTCTCCTAAACTCCTTTTTCACATAGATTCAATTAAATCTCCAAATAATGTGTGTAAAACCTTAGAAAAATTATTTGGAAAAGTTGACTCTATGAGAGGTCATGGGCTAGAAATAGAACTTATCAACTTAAGTCCTAGAAAATTTGACACCTTGGAAGATTTCTTTACCAAGATCAAGTCCTTATGATTGAAATTCAAAGAATGTGGAATAGAAAAGAAGGATGAACAACTTGTTCTTTCATTTCTTGCCAAACTAGGTCTTGATTACTTTGTCTTTGTTTTTACATTTTATGCTACTAATAGGGCTCTTGGAGCGACGTGGCATATGCCTTCCTTAAATGACTTCATTTGTGATTTGACTAAGAAGCAAGACAAGTTAATTCAAATGGGTACCTTGAAGTCATCCAAACCTCAAGCTCTCATTGCTAGGAATGGGAAACAAAAATCTTCTAGTAACCAAGAGAAGAAGCAAAAGAGTAAGGATCCAGAAAAAAAAAAGAATAGAAATCCACTACCTTAGAGCCCCATGACATGTCCTTCATCACTTTAGGTGATGATACTCTAGCCACAGTTTTAAGGGAGAGGGTATGTTAAAGTCGAAGGTGGAACATTCACAAATGTTCTTAGTGTACCTTCACTTTCAACTAATCTTTTTTTAGTGTATCAGATGACTCATATAGGGAAGGGCAGGAGAGTCCTATTTGATCCAGATTCAGTTGAGATCAGGGAGCTACATAGCAACACTACAATAGCAGTGGGAAGGGTAGATCACCATGCTAGGTTATATACCTTCTCAAACTTTGGACCTGATGTTTCCCAACTACATTTATCACACACTCGGATGGGGTTAGAAGATTATGGCATGTGTGGTTTGGCCATCTTAACTACTGCTACCTTGAGCAACTCAATCAGTATGACATGGTTACAAGATTTCCTAGATTTCATTTCTCAAAGGGATTTTGTGAGGGTTGTTCTCTTGGAAAACACCAAGAGAAATTTGACAAGGGATAAGTTTGGAGAGCTTCAACACCTTTATAGTTGATTCACGGTGATACCATAGGGTCTTTTCCTCATCCTTCTTTCACTAGGGCCAAATATGCTCTCACCTTCATAGATGACTTTTCTAGATATACACAGATCTACTTCCTTAGGCAAAAATATGAAGTGCTCAATTAATTTTGGGAATTCAAGGCACTGCTAAGAATAAATATGGGAAAAGCATCAAAATTATTCAAACAGAGGATAATGGGGGAGTATGTTAACAACATATTTGAGTAGTTTTACACCACTGAGGGCATTGATCTACAGTGACAAAGGCCTTACACTCTTGATGAGAATGGTGTGGCGGGATGTAAAAATTGGTCCTTAAAAGAGATGGTAAACTATATGATCCACTCCAAATCTTTGGCTCTACAGTTTTGGGTAGAAGCCATCAATTGTGCCTGTTATATACAGAATCAGGTTCCCCAAAAAGCTTTAAAAGGTATAACTCCCTTTGAAGATTGGCACAACAGAAACTGGAAGTTAAGTACTTCATGGTCTTAGGATCACCAATGATGGCACACATTCCTAAAAAGAAACACAAGGAAATGGAGCCTCAATCCAAACCTTGCATCTTTGTTGGGTATCCAGAGGGGTTCAACGGCTATATACTTATCCATCCTACTACTCATGAGTTTTTCATCAAGAGAAGAGTTAAGTTTCAAGAGAGTCCCACTAACTCTTTACTTGATGATTCTCCATCTACTTTGGTTTCACTTAGTTTTGATGAGTAGACTGAGGATTCAGATCATCCCTAGAAATTTCTTAAGGTAAAGTCTTCCAATTATGAAAGTGAGCATAGTAATGAGGATTCATCCTCATCTACTTCTAGTCATACTTCAAAGCATAAGCATTTGACACACAACTCACCCACTTCAAGCCCTCTTTGGACTAGGAAGACACTTGAGTGCGGAGGCACTTGGGCGGGGATCCAGAGGATGACAAACGTACTCGAGAAGACTATCAAAGTAGGCCACATGCCTTCTTTGCATCGATGACAGATCCACAAATATTACGAGAGGCATCAGCCATACCTGAGTGGGATAGTGCTACGCATGAGGAATATAATTCCTTAATCAGTAATCACACTTGGGATTTGACTTCACTTCCTAAGGGAAGGAAGATGGTTCAATTTTGATGGATATATTGAGCCAAATTTATAGCAGATGGATCAATTGATAAGTACAAGGCTCGGTTAGTATCCAAGGGTTTTTCAAACGTAGCCGGCATAGAATACTCAAAGACGTTTTCACCTATAGCCAAGATGACTTCAATTAAACTCACACTTGCTTTATCTGCAACACATGGTTAGAGTGTGCACCATATGGATTTGAAGAGTGTTTTTATTCATGGAGACCTATAGGAGGAGATCTACATGGAGTAGCCACCTAGGTTTGTTCGAATTCATCCTTAGTTTATAGACTTAGGAAATCTATCTATGGCCTCAAACAGGCCCCTCGGGCTTGGTATGCCAAGATGGATTCCTTCCTCCTAGCTTTTGGTTTTACACAGTGCCATTTAGATTCCAATGTATATCTATTGCGGTAGGATGATTCATTACTGATACTAGTACTTTATGTTGATGACCTTTTGATCACTGGGAGTACTTCATCAACTATCTTAGCAATGAAGACATCTCTTCAGGATAGATTTTCCATGACTGACTTGGGTCTACTACACTACTTCTTTGGCATTGAGATCATACAGTCTGATTCAGGGATTTCACTTACATAACCCAAGTACTCTCTTGATATTTTGGCTCGAGTTTCACATGGCTGACTACAAGCCATCTCTGAATCCTTTCTTATCTGGAGTCAAGCTTGAGGCTGATTGTTCCACACCCTTGGTTGATGCTACTTTGTATCAACAACTTGTTGGCAGCCTTATTTACTTGACTCACACAAGACTTGATATCTCCTATGTCATCGTATTGTTTTGAGGTACATGTAGGAACCTCATGAGCTACATTGGAAAGCAGCTAAGAGGATTTTTCACTACATTTAGGGATCACACAGATATGGGATTCACTACAGGGTTAGTTCAGACATTGACTTGGTTGACAACACGGACTCGTTGGGATGGTGACACCGAGTGTTGTAAATCCACTTTAGGTTCTGATTTTCATTAGGTTATGGTACTATTAGTTGGTCAAGCAAGAAGCAGAATGTTATTGCTCTATCATCCACAAAGGAAGAGTACATGAGAGTTGTTAATGCAACTACTAAGGTTATTTGGCTTCATGGGATTGTTTCTTATCTTGGTATCTAGATCACGCAACCTACAGTCATCTTATGTGACAACTAGAACACCATCCAGATATGTAGGAATCCATTTCTTCATCAGAGGACCAAACATGTTGAGATTCACATGCACTTCATTCGGAAGCTCATTCATGAGGAAGTCATCGATTTGATATTCTTCTAGTCTTTAGAGGAGGTTGCTAAAATCTTCACCAAACCTTTCACTGAGAGAAAGTTCATTCATTTACAAGCTCTTCTTGGGGTGCAGTCTAAATAAGTAGCTTCTTCGGATAACATGAAAATAAACTACACTAAAAAGTGATAACACTAGAAAAAGAGGGATGAACACTATCTATTTTGAGTGGGAATGAAAAGGGGAACATGCATGAAAGGAGGCTAGGCATGAGTAACACAACTGAAAACATGTTTACCATATCATTCTCATGGAACACAACTAAATAAGGAACTGCAAGGGACGTGAAGTGGCACAAAAACACACAATGTAAAAAAAAAAGGCAAGAAGAAGGAATGCAAACATGTTAGGATAGAGAATAGTCACAAAATGATGCTTCTATTACTTCCAAAAATGCACAGAGCTATTACAATGGTGAAAGAGGCCGATATCCACATGCATGAGCCAGATCTAGAGGTCTGACAACTCAAATGCAAAAATATGAAGTCCTTAGCAAAAACACGTAAGGATCAAAGTATCCAACATTAATAATGAGCCCAACTCTTACATTTATAGATGAATCTATGGAAGGAGAAGAGAAGGAGGGAAACTCAAATTTGAAATACAACCACCAACAAGAAGCATTCAATGCCTACAAATCCACCTAAGAATCTGTCAAATGCACTTCCCCAGGTCTATTTTGGCATGTTGGAGGAGGAAGGAGGGTGGATCATATCAAATTGGGTGGTTGAAGCAATCAGATCTACTTCATTAATGCTCAAAAGACATGTTTTCCCATTTCTCACCTACCAGGTCCACCAAAATTTGAATTTGAATGTCACTATGTGGCTGATGTCAAAAACTCTCTGAAAGTCTAGGTGCATGCACCGATCGAGCTCTATAGAAAAATATATGGTTTCAAGGATGTCGAGCCATCGTCATGCACACACAAGAAGACATGTGGCATGTGCATGAATTGGCTGAAAGGATGGCCAACTGTGTAAAATGTTTGTCATTTCTACCACGTGTCACTCACTATTTTTGCAATGATTCGCACCCTATTGGCATGCACTTTGACTGGTTTTGTGTGTGGCACACTCAAGCATGTCAAAAGATGACCTAGCATAGAAGGGTGCAAAGGAGGGCAGGGGGCATGCATGAAAGAAAATAAAGGAAGGCGAAGAGAAAGCACGCACATGACATGTGGGGAAATGAGGAAAAATGTGAGTAGAGAATGCATGGTCAAGGCACAACCATTACAAGATGATGTGTGGGTGCACATGAGGGCAGGAACTTAATTAAGCTCATGTGAAGAAGAAAGAATGAAAATGAAGAAGAATGTGTGAAGAAGGAAGATGGAACAAAAAGAAAAAAAGGAAAGGAAGGGAAGAAGGGGAAGCACACAAGGGTGCAGTGAGGAAAAGAAAGGAATGTGCCAAGGGAACTTGAGTGTGCAAACCTTGTAATGAAGAGCTCAGAGCCAGAAGATGTATACAAGTTATCCAAATCACTAGGAGAGTTATTTGGATAACAGTTTTGGTGAATTTTGGGGCCATCTTCCTGCTAGATGAAGGAGATCAGTAGCTTCTAAGCATCCATTGGGCATGGAGTCTACTATGTAATCATTTGAAGAACTACCCTGAAGTCACTTGAAGGATCATTTCTTGACTCTATTCTGAATCTTGCAACTCTTGCTGAAAAAAAGATTTGATTTTTGGAAGCAAAAGAAGAAGAGCACAGAAGAAGCACGAAAAGGAAAGAACTATGTACAAACAAACAATGTGTGTAACACACTTAGAGGAATTGAAACTACTCTAATATATATAAAATGAATGATGCAAAACTTAATGGAAGGGTTTGAGATAGATCCCATTTATTGGGATTTGCAAGTGCACCTCCATCAAGATGAATTAACTCAAAAGAGTTAGCTTCTTTGCATGAATTGATGATGTATGGGCCACTCCAAAGTGCATCAAACTTTGAATGGCCCTAGTTTAGCTCTTTCAACATCCCATTTTAAGACTAAGTCCCCAAATTTGAAAGCTTGAGGCCTAGCCTTTTTGTCAAACCATTTCTTTGTTGCTTGTTGATGTTGTTCTAGCTTGATCATGGTAAAGTTTCTTGATTCTTCAAGATTAACCAACTCTGTCCATTCTGATTTCTCTCTGGTCTACACCTTCAATTCCAGTTGTTGGGAAAGTGCCAATGAGTTCAACTCTAGTGTCAAAGGAAGGGTAGCCTCCTTTTCCATAGACAAGCTTGTAAGGTGAAAGTTCCTATTTCCTTTTTTACTATGATTCTATCTTCCCAGAGCGCACGTGAGACCTTTGTATGCCATTGTCTTTGGCTGATGTTCATTGTGTGCTTCATGATTCTAATCAGTTCTTATTTTTTGACTCTACCAAAAACCATTTCCTTGGGGGTAATAGTTGGAAGAATTCTTCAGATAGATGCTCATATTTAGCCCAATCAGTGATTTTAGTACCAAGGAAGGATTTTGCATTATCGAGATAATGGTTTGAGGAATGCCAAACCTTGTGACTATACCTTCGAGAAAGTCAAGGATGACTGACTCAATTGATTCCTTGAGTGTGAAAACTTCTGTCCATCTGGTGAAATAGTTTGTAGTTATCAACACCCACTTGTGTCCAAGTGCTTGAAGGTGGATTGATCATACCTATGAAGTCAAGACCCCATTGCACAAAAGGTTGATCCACTTGGATTGGTCGGAGGGGAAGCACTGCCAATTTTTTCTTTCTTGCAAAAAAAAGTGCATTCCTTGCATTTTTGACCCACTTGTGTGCATCTACAAAAATAGGGTAGGCCAAAAAGATTTCTACCATTATGATCTTCATTGTTGTAGTTTTGGCAAAAAAGTGTCCACCAGAGAATCCATCATGAAATTTTGCTAACACTTTTTTAGTCTACGCACGCATCATTGATACATCTTAACAACACCATCAAGATTTTTCTTGAAGAGAATTCCATCAACCAAAACATAAGGGATAGATTGTAACCTCAGATGTCTTCTCTTTTCCTTGTTCAAACCAGGAGGGTATGCACCCTCGAAAAGGAATGTGATCATGTCCTTCATCCAATCACATGCACTGCCAGATCTGTATTCTACTCAAGCTCTACATGTGCGAAAGACCTTCATCTAGAAATAATGAAGTCTCATATTCATTCTGCGCATCCTCAACAATCTTCCTATAAAGCACGCTACCTCTTACCAGTTTTGTGGCTTTGATAGTCACATCATATTCCATGATTTTGGTCACCCATCGTGCTCTCTTTTCACTGATCTCTTCTCCCATGATGAAGTCTCTAACAAAAGAGTGGGAGACTAACACCTTGATATGATTTGTGGTGAGCATACTTTTGAATTTCTTGAGCATGCATGATGGTGAAGACCTTTTTCTCTCATGTGATTGTATCTTAATTCATAATCCTTCAACGCATCTGGCTAAAGAAAGCCACTAGTTGTTCCAGCCCTTGTTCATTTTCTTGTGTTAGGACAACAACAACACTAGTATCAACCATAAGCATAAAGGATGAAATCCTTGGAATAATCTAGGTTGATGAGTGTTGGCACACAAGAAATTTCTTGCTTGATTTTTTTAAAGCTTTCTCTTCCTTTTATTGTCCATCTAAAAGTCTATGTCCTTCTTCTTGAGCATCAAGGTGATTGGCCTTACTAGTCTTTAAAAGTTAGGAATAAAGTGCCTAACAAAGTTGATCTTACCAAGGAAGGACTGCAAGGATTTTTTGTGTGTGCTGGGGAAAAGAGCTAGGATGGCTGAAACATGCTCAGATCAATTGTGATGCCATCCTTTGAAACCACATGGCCCAAGAGCTTTCCTTGCGCCACCACAAAAATTACACTTCTTGGGGTTAAGAGACACCCCATACTTTCTACATCTCTCAAATACTTTCTCTAGTGTGCCATATGATCCACACTCTACTTTGAGAAGATTGTTATGTCATCAAGGTAAACCAAGATGAACTCATTGATGTAACCTTTGAAGGCAATATCCATGGCACACTGGAAAGTTGCCCTACATTTGATAGACCAAAGGGCATTTTCTGATACGCATATGTTCCCCACTTGGTTGTAAACATGTTTTTTGAATTGATCCTCTTCCTTGACCAAGATCTGATTGAAACCTGAATATCCATCTAACATTGAAAATCTTTGCACACCAACCACAGTCTATAGAAATCTACTCCATTGAAGGCAAAGGATAATGATCCTTTAGAGATGCCTTATTCAAATCTCTAAAATCAACACAGAAGTCTGATTTCACCATTCTTCTTGCACACTGGAACTAAATTCATGACCCAAGTAGAGTACTTGATGGGAAAATGATTTTTTCCTCAATGAGTTTAGATAACTTCCTTTCTCATGAGGGGCTATCTTTGGATTGACTGGTCACTTTTCTGTCTGATGGGCTTGATACCAGATCAAGATCAATGGAGTGTTGAGAAACACTTGGATCAAAACCTTTGAGGTCTTCATACTCCCATGAAAATATATCACTATATTTTTTGACAAAGAGAGATGAAGGCCTACTTTTCATCATCATGCACAAGCCTTGCTGAGCAAGCAAACTCCTTTCCACATGCAATAGTGATTGGGGAGTAGTCTTCTTGCATGGCATGCATATATTTTTCTTCACCCTTGAACTCATCATCAGGGATAAACATTTTCTCTAAGGTGACCAGCCCTTTAGGCAAACTTGTTTGTCTTCAACTGTATTACTTGGTCACCATAGTTTTCATGCAAGTCAACTTGCATGCTTGATGAGAACTCAACTTCATTTTGATGAACTAGATGATCTACGTGTCACTTTCAAACACTTTCCAGCTGGTATTGTTGTTTGGAATGGATGGCCTTGATCACCATCTTAATGTGTTGAGTGTTTCCTTTGAAAAAGTCCTCAACAGGAGAGAACTATGAACCAAGAGCATGCCATTTGATCAGCTTCCTTGTTCATTTTATGCAGCACCACCTACAGGTTTAGAGCATCAAAGCTCTCAAGGAGGTCCCAAAATTTGTGCTTATAAGCTTTGAGAAGCTTATTCTTTGTTAAGCACTTGTTGGTAACCTGATGGATGACCAACTCTATATCCCCAAATATTTGTAGCACCTTAATCTTCTTCTTTTCAAAAATCAGTAGACCATGCACCAACACCTCATATTCTACCACATTGTTGGAGCATGTAAACTACAACCTATGCACAAGAATAATTTCTCATCCTTAGGGAAAATGAGAACCACTCCTACTCCTCCCACACATTTCTTTCTTCTGGAACCATCAAAATATATAACTTCCATAGACCAAGTTCAACTTGGTCTTTCTTGAGCACGTGCACGGTAAACACAATTTCTTCTTCAAGAATGCAGTAAGTACCAAGCCCAGTTTCATAAGCTTCTAGTTCTTCAACATATGGATCAAATTTATGGTGCCTCTCTACCCATTCATCAAGTACTAGGTCAGAAAGAGGGTGGAAGAGGTTGCTCTTCAGGAATTGAAGCTTGTTCTTGGATTAGACAATTGGCTTGGAGAGGGGATGGGACATATGGCTCTACATGATAGGAAAATATAGGCTCAACTTGTATGGTAAACCGGTACCATACCTTGTCTTGAGTAACATATGAGACCAATCAGAAGACAAGTAACCACCCACTTGAGTAGTGAAATCTCTTGATAGACATAGGGAAAACAAAGGAGGTAAGTCAATGATTGACACATCTTGAGTAATTGTTAAACTTGGACATGCATGAAGGGTCAACTCAAGATCCTTAATGACTCCTAAGGTAGTGACAATTGAGCCATCAAGTTGCAGGACTCCTTTAGACAAGGGGCTATACCTAAGACCTAGGACATCAACTATCTTCTTAGGGCATAACAGGTACTAGTGCCCAGTCTCTATCATGCAATTATGGACAAGATGTTTTCCTATGATCAAGGACATATAGAAGGGTGGGGTTTTAACAACCTTACTTACTTGTTTCTCTTTTCTTGGTAGATGTTGATAGAAGCACATGGATTCTTCTATGGCTGGATCAACACGCGGGAGTTGCGCCAGAGCTTCATGCAATAGATCCCATGAGATGGAATAGTCAGGGCATCCCACATTGTGACATTTATATTTGTCTTCTTCATCTAGTCAACAATGTTGAATGGAAGACCCACTTGACTTGTGCATTTGAGGAACAACATCCCTTTTTTACTGTTCAGCATGGAAAGTAAGAGTTTTAGCTAAAGCAGAGAGCTTGACCTACCAAAGGAGGGGTGCACACACCACTTCAAGAGCCTTACAGCAGGGGCCTCTTGTGTGTAGGGACTTGAGCACTCTTACTACTAGATGCCTTGGCTACTTCTTTCTTCTTTTGAGGGTCGGTTTGCATTGTTGGGAGTGTGACCTATGTGCACTAACTCCAACATTCTCTTCTTATATCTCATGTTGTCTCAAAACTTGGGCACTGGGGTCATGTGTCTACTTATCATCTTTTGCTTGGTTGATTACACAGAAGTCCTCAATGCCAAAGAACATCAAATTTTCCTCTAGAGGAGCTTCTGGTCTTCCTTGGTTTTCTACTTCAGAGGCACTTGTTGAAGGCTCACAAGCTGAAGCATTCTGATCATGTAGGCTTGGGCACACACAACATTTACATTAGCACAATGATATTGACTATGAGGCATATTGTAAGGGAAGCACCATTCTAACTCTTGCACCAAATTGTTCTAAACTGGAACGAGCACTGACTTGTACTAGGTACTTTGGAAGAGAGGGCATGGGAGGAACAACTTGCAAGGGAAGATGCACGTTAGCATGCCATCTATCATTTTGTTGGTTGGGCATGTATCTTTGGTTTCCATATTGATTCCACCAAGGCTGATTGTTTTGGCTATGCACTGATTAGAATTGCCTCTATAGGCTTGTGCCTATTGCTTTTTCTAATGATATGACTTTTTTTGATAAATTTATGATCAGAGCCTTTAATTCTTCATCTTCTTTTTTTTTGTTGCTAGGAGAGTAGGATGTAGATGCAACTAGTTGTGCACTTTGTTCAGAATAGGAATAGGGGCCACAAAAAGGTTGAGGCACTTGTGACATTTCTAGGAACAAGGGCATAGGTGGTCTAGGAGCTATCTTTCCCACTTGAATAAGACTATTTTCTACCCTTACTTGCAATACTATAAGTAGTTGGTAAGGTCCTACCTCCCATGGATTGAATCATGACTAAGATATCATTGTTTAACACCTTTAGATAATACAAAAAAGCATGTTGGGTTGTAGGTCTTACCACAAGAGGGATTTTTCCCCAAGTCTTCTAAAATCTGATGTTGAAATCAATCATCTACTCATTGGGTGCCCTTTTTTGTTGTTATTTCTCCACCAGAGATAGGTGATCTGACTTATCTTCAAAGTAATTACAAAGAGTTGTTCCCAACTCATCCCAGTGGTAATAGATCCAAGTCTCAAGCCTCGGTACCATTGAAGCACTTTACCTTTGAAAGAGGTTGCAAGTAGCCTTACTACTACATCATCATGTGTGATCAAATAGAGTGAACACACATTTTCTACATCCTGATATGCTCCTGAGGGGTGACTTGATTCTCACCAAGTAAAGTATGGAATACTTTTGAGCACACCATTTGGCATGTCATTTTGCATGGCCAACACCAAGGGACTCCCTCCTATGAAGTTGGAAAAGTTTCTCAGTGGAGGAGGTGGTGATGTGCCATCACAGGGCACACATAGTTGTCTATTTTGAGGAGGAGTTGAATGGGCATGGCACACTGGAGATAGAGATGCATGTGCGTGGGCCTTCTAGAATGAACTCTTCTTAGGGATAGTTAGAGGTACTTGAAAGAATCTTCAGCTTTTTGCACTTCTTCTTGTGCACTCTTCTCATGAAAGGTGCTCAGGACTACTAAAATAGAGATCTAGAAATGTTGGGAGTCACCAGATGTGTTGAAATGAGCCTCCAAAGGCTGAAATACTAAGTCCACACACCAAAACTTAGCAATATGAAATTTAAGCTTTCATTGCTTGTCCCACTGGGCATGCATGCCAAAAACTGTTGGTCTTCAAACTTGCACCCACATCTCAGATCTAGAAGATTTGAGCTGTTTGAGATCACAATGGAACCATCTCCAAGTTGTGGGACCTTGCACTTGAGATGATCTCTGGAGAGAAGGCCGGTTCCTCTATCTATTTCTATTTACTACTACTACTCCTAGTGCTGAAAGGGGAAACTAAGCTAATAAATGCCAAGGGACCAGGGATAGAAGGATAACATGAAAATAAACTACACTAAAAGGTGATAACACTAGAAAAAGAGGGATGAACACTATCTGTTTTGAGTGGGAATGAAAAGGGGAACATGAAAGGAGGCTAGGCATGAGTAACACAAAATGAAAAATGTTTACTAGATCATTTCTCATGGAACACAACTAAATAAGGAACTACAAGGGATGTGAAGTGGCACAACAAACACACAATGCAAAAGAAAAGGAAAGAAGAAGGAATGCAAACACATTAGGACAGAGAATAGTCACAAAATGATGCTTCTATTACTTCCAAAAATGCACAGAGTATTATAATGGTGAAAGAGGCCGATATCCACATGCATGAGCCAGATCTAGAGGTCTACAACTCAAATGCAGAAAATATGAAGTCCTTAGCAAAAACGCGTAAGGATTCAGAGTATCCAACATTAATAATGAGCCCAACTCTTACATTTATAGATGAATCTGTGAAGGAGAAGAGAAGGAGGGAAAACCCAATTTGAAATACAACCACCAACAAGAAGCATTCAATGCCTACAAATCCACCTAAGAATCTATCAAATGCACTTCCCCAGGTCTGTTTTGCATGTTGGAGGAGGAAGGAGGGTGGATCATATCAAATCGGGTGGTTGAAGCAATCAGATCTTGCTTCATTAATGCTCAGAAAGATGTTTTCCCATTTCTCACCTACCAGTCCACCAAAATTTGAATTTGAATGTCTAACAGCATTGTGGTGATGTCAACAGCTCTCTGACAAGTCTAGGCACGCATGATCGAGAGCTCTATAGAAAAATATATGGTTGTCAGAGGATGTTAGAGCCATCTTACATGTAAGAAGACATGTGGCATGCATGAATTGGCTGAAAGGATGGCCAACTATGTAAAATGTTTTTTCATTTCTACCACGTGTCACTCATTGATTTGTTGTAATGATTTGGAACCCTAGTTGTGCACTTTGACTAGTTGTGTGTGGCACACTCAAGCATGTCAAAGATGACTGGCAAATAAAAATGGCAAAAGGAGGGCACGAGGGAAGGGCACGCGGAAGAAAAAAGAGGAAGGCACAGAGGAACGTGTGTGTGATGACGTGTGCGGGGAAATGAGGAAAACTGGTGAGTAGAGAAACATGGTGGTCAAGCATAACCATTACAAGATGATGTGTGGGTGCGCGCAGAGGTGAGTGACTTATGAAAATGCACAAAGAACGCAGGAAGATGAACAAAGAAAAAAAGGAAAAGAGGAAGAATGGGAAGAACGAAGATGCGCAGAAGAAAGGGAAATGGAAAAAAAGAAAAGGAAGAAGAAGGAGGAAGGGGAAGTTATCAAAGGGTTAATGCGTGAGGAAAATCTTCTAAGGGAATGTGCAAGGGAAACTTGAGCAGAGATTGCGTTGATTCTAGGAGGAGGTTAACCCTCGTAATGAAGATCTTCTAGAGCCAAATTTGATGTATACAAGTAGTAAAAATAGGTTGAATCTTTCCATTGTGTAGTTTATAGTATTATATCACTACTTTGTCTATATAAATGTACAAATAAACATTAATTTAGGTTCAAATTAATGTTATTTATTTTATTTATTTAATAATACAAATTAATACATCAATTTTATGTTAATACAATGTTGTGTACAAAATAATCAAAACAAAAGGATATAGCTACCAAGATTAAGAATTTCAACTTGATAATCTTCAAAGTATTTTGTATGTACTTTTCTAATTTTATTTATCCCATCCTTCGATATTATTTGTGGTTAAAAGGTTCATTTAAGTGAGTGAGAATGTTATGTCATTAACAATGTCATCTTTGTTGTTATGAAAAGTATATTATTTCTTAAGGTAGAAATTCCAACTAATTCTTTCAATCAAGGTCTAGTTATACCTTTATCAACCACATGGTTTTCTTTCAAAATTATTTTGAATTACGTTTCATGAAATATAAAAAAATCATGTTGTTTCTAAACAAATGAAGCGGGTTTTTTCTTTTAAATGGGCATTATAAATTTGTCAATTTTTCCATTACATTGGTATAATGTTTTTATAATATTTATTTTTAGCTTGAAGAATTTTAAAGCTATTGGTGTACCAAGTGTATGGGAATTGTATCATGTTTAGGTTTTAGTAAGCCTAGTAGTTTTAATATAATGTATAATTTTGTTGTTACCATTTACTAGTATCATATATCCCTTCAAAGGATTTTTGTTATGATAATAAAACATTTAAAATATTTTTGAAGGTAGTAAAGTACCCTAAATTCATCCTAAGGCGCTTGAAAATTACACTTTTAAAGCTTTTATTAACATTGTAAATATATGGTAGTTACTAATTCAAAATATTTTTGTATGGTGTTTTGGTTTTGTTCTAAATCAAATAAGAACCTATTGTGTGTCTTATTTGGCTAATGTCATTTTGTGTTGCCAATAAATACAAAATCGTTTACCTCTTGTGGTTGAACTTACTATCAAGGATTTCATATCATATTTGTTTAATGAGAGGTTGATGAGAAAGGAACGGGATTCATGTGCATGGCTGAATTAGAAACTCTACTTTGGTTGAGAACGGAACATCTAATACCCCTCAAATTATTTTCTAACTTAAAAATAAATATGGAGACTAAAGCCTTAAAGTGTTTAGCTTTACAATCCAAGTATGAGGTTTTGAATACATATCTCTCTTTAGTCTTGGAATATATTGATGTGGCCTACGAGAGGTTACTCTCACGGTAGTCTTTATTTCTGATCATCTTCAATCGAGGATCCATACACTCCTCAAAACATGCTTTTTAAACTCTCTAGGATGTTATTTTATGTGCAATCTATTTTAATTCGTAAGGAGGAGTGGGTTGATATCGAGTTTCAATTTCCTCCTATTTGGTACCCATTCATGGATTAGAGGATTCCCTTTCGATCAATGAGGTGTATGAGGATGAGTAGTGGAGAAATGTGGATTGGGAAAAGGTTCCTTGACATCTTTGGATCATCTTCATATCTCCTCATGTGATTTTAGGTGGATCTGTAAACAATATTTGGGGGATTATGGTATTTGGGTTTGTAGTGGTAAGTTTTGTGAATGTTCCTTTGATTGTTGGTATGGATGTGTAGGGTCGGGTTTTGGATGTCCTTGGGAACTAGGTGTGTGTTTGGGTTCATTTTTGGTATTTTTCTCTTTTTATGTGGATTTGTACTAAATATGTTTTTGGCTCTATTTTCCAAAAGGGTTCTATTCATTTTAGGGTATTAATTTTTATGTCATAGGAATATGCTCCAATTGTTCTTGTTTCTTTGTTATATTAATATAACGTGATCCATATCTCTTATCAAAATCATTTACCGATTAAAAATATATGTGTTCCATTAATAGATAAACAACATAATTCACACATATTCCCCTCTTCTATATTCCCTCTAATCTACTAAATGACCTTGTTCTTTAATTTTTCATTACCAAAACCAATTTAGTCTATACATCAACCAAATTTCATCCCATACATATATCACACATATTTTAGTTCAAAATTTCATGATTGTTGGATGTCGTTGGATAGGTTTGTGTACCCTAGGTAGGTTTTTTCCTAAACTTATCCACATGCCACAAACTTGTCCTTCACCTACCTAATGATCCACAATTTTAAATGGGTAACATATTCAGCCGGCCTTAATACAATTTTAGGATCCATTGAGTGAGAAACTAAAGAAAGTCTAATCATCTATAAGAAAAAAAAACTAAACCTTTTTAAACCATATATGAATCATTTGGACATGGTTTCATTATTTTGGAGACACTACACCAAAGAGACAAATCTTATGAGAGTATTCCTCCATCAACTAAGAGAAGAAATTTAAAACATAACAATTTCAAAAGTCGAGTTTTGAATTCTAAATTCAAATGAAGGGTTTCTTTCTAATTGTATCTATTTCGTAATGCTGATTTCATCTCCCGACTTTCCTTTTCTAAGTAAATTTATACATGAAATACGTAGCCATTAGGGTGGTTGGGGTTAGTTATACTTGAAATGCTAACCCATTTTTAAGGGTTTTCACCTTAAAGGTAAGACAATTTAGGGTTTAACAAAGGACTCTAAGCCAAGTCAACAACATTACATACTTATCATAGCATTCCACTATCATATACCCAAAGAAAATCAACTTGGAAAGTTACATTTTACAACAATAGCACCATACACATTCATGGCATGTAGATGGATTCGGACCCGTATTTTTATATCTTAGATAGGTTCAAACTTGAACATATTTGTTCATTCAAACATGTCCATATCACAACATCAGCCCCTAATTTTTCCTAAGCATCGCAATTGAGATTCTTATTTCATCATTTATCAATTGTATCACGTTGATTTTGCTCCATTTCCATGCCTTAATTAATGTTAATTTTATCTTTAAAGTGATTAATACCATAAAATATCATGTTTTAACTTAATTATGCATTAGAATTTCCCTTTGATTAGTTTGATTTTATACTTCAAGTAATACATTTAATCATACCAACTCTCATTTTATATTTTAAGGAATACATTTAATTCTACCATTTATATTATTTAGCATTACATTTTGGTGAACTCGAACTTATATTTTTAACACACAACCTAAGGTTTCTTTCTGCTCTTTGGGTTTTATATTTTATAACTAATTCCAAATCTTAGGGATTCATACACACCTTAATCCTTATACCTACTTAGGTTGTGCATGATGATAGAGTTCTTTCATGATTTTATCTTATGAATCCTTAGAAAGCTAAATCATTTACACCTACTAGGTGAAGCTTTATTATTAAGAGATATATATAACATATAATAAGATTATGTCAATCCATTTTCCCTCCTACATATTCGTGGTGAAATTTGTGAAGTTGCCTTTTCGACGCAGGATCTCATGGCCGCCTCCAAAAGTTCTTCCATGTTGGCTACCTTTTTGTCCTTAAGGTCATTGATAAAATCCTCACCCTTGCCTACATACAATCCTCTCGGTCCAGTATGTGAATTTTGAGATTGCTAGCATGTTTGTCTCCCATATTCTCCTCCTAAATTCATATAAACCCGTTTTCCTTGCCATTGCCAAACATTTTCTTGTCATGCGTCACTATGTAGGTTAGAGGAAGTTGTGGAAAAGATTTGTGTTGCCTCTATCTTATCACCGGCCTCGAGCTTCGGCTCTTCTGTTGGGTGGATAAGGGCTTCCTTATGGAGATGGAGCACCATCATAATCGGTTGTTGCATTTCATTGTTTTCATGCTTTTTGTTTACGGGACTAAGGGCACCGATCCGGATCGTATTCCAACTATCAACGTTATGTCCTTGGCTAATCCTATTAGCCCTCTGCCGAATTAGATTGAAGGTTTTCACTCCCAAGTATGGTCCTCCTTTTCCTTCCTTTATAGGATCGCTCAAGGTGGCATCGCAGCACTCTGCGAGGGAAAAAGAGGTTAATGATTCGGTGGCTCCACTTTCAATTTCATCAAATTATCTAACAATTAGTAGTTATGTTTTAGTTAGTTTTTGTTTTAAATCATCGTCTGGCCCCTTATTTTGGCCATGTTTTTTTCTATGGATACGATTGCTAAACCGATCCTAGCTCATAGTTTTCTAGGCTAACTATATGCTTATTTTCTTCTATGTTGTATGGGTGGGACCCCCCAAGACCTAGTTCAAAGCTCCGATCAAAAGCGTTAAAAATCAAAAAACAAAGATTATGTTAAATCCTTTATATTAGTTATCATTAAAAAATATCATAGATATAAGTTACATACAAAAATATTTGTTGGAAAATAAAATTTTATTCCATAGCTTGGTGAATAGATTTCATACTCGTATTTGACAATTTCACATTATGAGTACAAGGAGTGTCCAATATAGTGTTATGCCATACTAAGTTTTCATATCATTATAATGCCACAATGTTACAAATTCAATATTCCCTGGGTAATGTACCACAATTGATCAAAGGTTCACATATGAAATTTTATATTCTTCTTCTTACTAATTTTTAGCATGTAAAATGTTCAGGAATTTTACTTGACAACCCTATTGAAATTTTTGCCCCTTTTTGGTCAAACTTGTCAAAACTAGTCAAAATTGCCAAATTGCCATTTTCAAAGGTCAACTTCTAGGAAATATTTCAGGGAGCCTCATATCATTTGAGGAGCATATATTACATTTAATGAAAAGGTCTCAAAATTTTCTCTATGATAGTATGATTTATAATAGATTCTATGAGCTTTGGAATGGACTTGGGAAAGCTTTCTCTCCAAGAAATTTTTGAAGAAAATGAGTATGTGAACATTATATAAGGTTTAACTTATGGGAAAGGTTTCAATAACTATGGGTGGTGTTGGGAGCTCAAATAATAGTAATTAGAAATATTAAAGGGTCTACTTATCCAACATTTAAAAAGTAAAAGTGCATGATAAGGTTACAAGAATTACAATATCATAATGGTTAACAAAAATTAGTGAAAATGATGAGAGTGTTATAGAGAAGGAAACTTCATTTTCCTTAGACCATAATTATGAGCAAGTTCACCAAAGGGTATTCCATAGTAATCTATAAAATTTAGGCATTGTAATGGCATTAATGTTATGGTCATCTGTTGTGAGAGAGGAGGATACCATACGATTGTCATCAATGCTATAATTTGTAACCAAAGAAAATAAAATAAAATAACCTTGAAGACATAATATTTATACCCATATCTAAATCTTGAAGAAATATTGATTTTATACCCATATCCGAGGTGGCAATCTATAAAATTAAGGTGCACAAGATGAGTAGAAAATGAATAAAATTAAGGTATACTCGATCTTATTATGTGGCACCTTTTCCTTTCATCCTCCAATAATTTGGCATTTGTGTAAAGTGGTTGATTTGCAAGGAAGAAAATATCTTGTTAGTATTGCCTCCATTTCCCTTCATCATCATGTTCATGTTCATTGTCTTGCATTGTGCACACACCGATCATCGTCTAATAATAATGATAATAATGGGCGTATGTGAGAATTTTTAGAAATATTGATGCACTTGGCAACAATAAAAACAAATCATATCGATGCACCACCTCATTACAATTGTTCTCTTTCTCTTTCACCCAAAGGAAGACCCAAAATAATGGATAATTAATTTGCATGCTTATCTCACGTGATTCTTTGTTTTTGGCTCCTTTATAACACTTTTCCCTCCCCTTTTTTTTTTAAAATTTTTTAGTGGGGAGGAGGTGACAGCGGTGGAAAAATATTTTGTGGCACTTATAGCATCAAGCTTAGCTTTTCCTCACTTTATTATCCACAAGATAATGGCCAATCTGAAGCATCCAACAAAACACTCAACAAAATTCTCATAAAAAATGTTGACCAAGCTGATAGAAATTGGCATCTCTAAATCCCATTTGAATTATGGGAATATCAAACCAGCTTTCAAACACCTACAGGTGTTACGCGCTTCTCCATAGTATACAACATCAAATTCATTCTTCCCCTCGAAGTACAAATCCCATCCCTATGTTTTTCTCTCAAAGATATCCTCCTAGATGAGCATTATCGTCAAGAACACTTATCACAACTTGAAATTTTAGATGAACATCATCTAACCACCCTCAAGCATATCAACGTATATCAAGAATGCATCAAATGAGCTTAAAATAAACATCTCAAAAATGTGACTTTAACATTGGTGATCTTGTTCTCAAAGAAAACCAATATGTCACTAACATGGAAAAGAGTAAACATGGGATGTTTTTTCCTAAATGTCTTAGACCACATATTATCACTCATAAATATGGGTTTGTGGCTTATTGTTTAGCCTCCCTTGATGGTAAACCTGAAAAGAAGCCTCTTAATGCCTTGCACTTGCAGGTTGTTCTCTTGTTAAAATATTAACTCACAAGACCTTAGTTACATTATGATCTCCATACATCATCACACTCATCCTATCATCCTTGTAATGATTTGCAATCACATGGTCTCTTCCATTAGCATACCATGTCATGACCTTGAATATGGGCAACACGAGATCTGCTTGTGGCATATTTCTCATGGACAATTTCCTTTCTCACAATTAAGGATCCACACAATCATTACTCTCACCATCCCATATCTTATCCTTTTTCATGGCGTGACAAAGACATAAGTGTAGCTTGCATGCTTATATTATCCCCTTCTATTTTTTTGCTCAGGCTTGCCCTCAACTCAAAAATCAAAATATCCATGGGATGGATCTAATCAAAATATAGATCGATCCCTCAAATAAAGGCTATCAAAAAGAAAATTATGTCAAACAATGCAGAAGACCACTCCCTCAAAGGATGGATACCATAAAATTAAAAAGTCAATAAAATTTAAGACCACTCCCTTGAAAGATTGCTACCTAATCAAATTACACAAAAAGGGATTCTACCGCAATGATCAACTATCATATCAAAATATCAATGATCCTAGGAAAGCTTCCCACATTGATCATCTTTTCTATCAATCACAAGCTTCTGTATCGATCAACTTGTGCAATATAATAAATTTGGTGAAAAACCTCGAAATTATTAAGAAGAACCTATTTCCCCATGCTTGTTACATGCAAATCTTACTCATTTTATAAAAGGATGGGTGTTATTATGACACACCCATCAATGATCATAGTATGACTAACTATTGTGAGTCATTATAGACACCAAATTTTGGTTCACTTGTCCCTAATTAAAAAAATATAGAATTTATAAATTCCTAAATCCTATTCCAATGTATCAATAATGAATAAACAATTAAATATAGAAATAGATCAAAGAAAATAAGCAATTAATATTTTAAAACCCTAAGTGCAAAGAGGATATAAGATGACTTAGTTGTTTCATAATTAAATCTGGATTGTGCCAAGTGATGAACTGATGAACAGAGAGGGAGAAGTGTCACACAGCCTTAGAAAAATGTGTGACCGAAGGATATGCAATGTAGTAGTAATGAATGAATAAAAATTAAGTACAGCAATATATCCTAGCAAATAAGTAATTAATATTTTAAAACCCTAAGTGAAAAGAGGATATAAGATGATTTATTTTTCATAACTAAATCTGGATTGTGCCAAAGTTATGAACTAATGAATAGAGAGGGATAATTTTCATACAAAACCTCATAAAAATGTGTGACTACAAGTGTCTACCTGGACTAGGGCATCTGGAATGGGTCGAGGTGCTTGCATGCACCATAGACCTACTCGGTCACCTGTGACTACTCAAACCCTTAGGAAACCTCCTTCACAGGGTCGTGAGATGTTCATTGTCCTTCGCTTCTTGTCACTAGTATGTCACACAATGATCGCTGATGTCATTGATAACCTACAATAAATAAATGACCTATAAAACCCTCAAGAGTGCATCAAATCCCAAAAATAAAATAATGCAAATGAGGGGTTAGATTATCCTCGGTTTTCAAACAAGTAATCTTACGACCCGATCGTTGCACTACATTTCGACTCCAATGTAGTTATAAGTGTGTGTGTGAATAATTGTGCCATATGTGGCTCTTATGTGTGTTGTAATTGATAGCAAGCGATAGCTAGATGTAGAAGATGTAAGTACATTTGTGCATGGAATAAAATGAACCTCCCTCTTATGAAGTGTACGTAGAAGAGTCCAATCCCTTACCCTTGATTGGATGTTTAAATGCTCTTGAATAGCCTTTGGATGCAACCTTAGGTCATGATATTTAATGCTTAGTGTTTGGTCCTTTATTAGGATCACATAACTTTATATTTATATGATTCCCTTGCTTGAATTTCATAATTAACCCCAAAAAGGCCAACAACCAAAAAGATAAGATACCTAAATGGCTAAAAAGGACCAAAAAGATGTGAACAAGGTATGAAGAGGTCAAGGGCGCCCATAGGGGATAGGGGCACTGGAGTTGGCATCCTGGATGGGCGTTGGCATCATGGATGGGTGTTGGCATCCCGGGGGCATTGGTGTCGGGATGAGGAATGCCAAAGTATAAAAAGATAGATGGGCTAGAAAGAGTGTACAATCAAAATTGGCAATAGAAAGCAAGTAAATATGTCCAAAGACATGGGATAGTTATTACTTTTCTTACTTAGGAATCATATTAATAATAGTACATGATCATGACTAGATAGATACCCAGAGTGTGTGATTTAGTGTCTACAGTCCCCTATCTCACATTCTCTCCCCTCCTTTGTCATCTTGGGCATTCGCATCCCTCTTCCTATTCAAATAATCATTTTCCCTCCCGAACCCCATTTATTCCTCTTAAATCCCTATTATCCTAATATTAATCCTATAATAATTTTATACATCATTATTCACCCCTAATCACATTTAATCATCCCTAAACACATCTATTATCCTAATCACATCCTTAAACCCCTCATTTATCCTCCCTAGATTCTCATCTACCCTCATTTAATGCCTTTCCACCCTCCAACTACCTTTTCTTATCCATAACCCTAATCCACCTAAACAACTCAAAACCCTAATCAAACACTAATAGGGCCCCTTGTCTCGAGTTGTGCATAATCCCCACCAACCAAATCAATGGTCCTCTATAGTCGACGGTGCCCTAGCGGGTCACCGGCGACCTATAAGTATGTCACTACCCCCTCCTCAAAGAGGATGAAATTTTGGATATTCTGACTTCTTGTGATCTTTTTTTGTTTTATTCTCTTCTTGTGAGTTGGTATCAACATTGCGAAGCTATCTTGGAGCCCTTGCACATCATTCTTGTATATTTGAAGCTTGGATTTTGCTTGGAGCACTAGTTTGTTTCATCATATTTTCAATAGCTTTACAGCTTTGTTTGTCCTCTTAGGGATACATAGTATTATCAACCACCCTTGTTTCTTTCCCACAGTTTGAATCCATCCATTAGCGTTCATCAAACCCTAGTCCTTCCTTGTTCGTCATCGATTTAGCCTTAGTCGTCATCAACCCAATCTACATCAGTCCCTTTTCTCGTATTCTTTCCCTCTACCATTGTTTCTCGTTTCTATATCACCCAGATCCCTCAAATCTTGAAACCTTTCGCTTTTCCTATCTAAGAGCCGATCTCACCTTTTTTTCCCTAGTCATTGTCAAGTTCCCAAGATCTATCCCCAATCACCATTTTCCCTATCTCGCATACATCATATATACATGTAATTTACATCCTTTCTATTTCATATGCCTCTCGCATCGATCTAGGATATCCTCAACATTTCAAGATCGCTTTTGGATCCACTATTTTCACATTTTTTCATTTGTTTTGCTACATACCATCGACTATCTATGTCTCAGTATCGGGTCACCCTCAACCCGATCGGGTTTGATTTAACTTATCTAAATTTATCACCATCTGCATTATCTTAAATAATGCAATGTGCAGGAACTGCACTTATTGAAAGGAAATCCTAATCTAACCTACTCTAACCAGCACCAATTGAGGCTAAACAAAACCTGAAACAGAAGTGAAAAGTAACTTCCTTTCTCCAAAACCGAGGCCATGAATTCATCTCTAGAAACCAGCAAAGTGACATAGCTAGGAATGATACATGTACCTTTATTTTGCTCATCAAATCAGTCCATGAAGTGGGAAGCACCTCTATCTGATCTGTAATCTATTCTGACATGATTTGAGGCTTTATATTGAGAACAGATGACTCACTTTCGTGCTCCAAGGCAAGCATGAAATCTGGCAATGTTGTAGCTGGGTGAGAATCAGACAAATACCGAGATAGGACAAGGCCTCTTTGTAGAAAAATTGTTGACAACAACAATGAGTTCTTTTTGAAGCTGTCCTAGAGGTTGTTTTGTGTTTTCCAACTTGTAACTCATCTTGAAACTGTCTTGAGACCTACTTCTGTTATGTAAGTTGTTGTTCAATGACTATTGTAAGTGACCTTTCAACTCTTTTGTCAAATGATTCTACATTGTTCAGATCATCCATGCAGTCTAAAAACTCAAGTTCCTCCTCTTCTTCTTCACATGCACTATCCAGATACATGGTACAGTCAAAAAACTGAAGATCGTCTTCTTCATTTTCATAGGTACTTATATGAAGTTGTTGTTCTGAATCAGCCTTTTGGACATTCTAAAACTGATCTGAACATACTTCAGCTCCTTCAAACTATTGTACCAAAACTGATCTTTCATCTTGATCATTCTGGTTTGACACATATCGTAAGATCAAAATTGTCTGTTTTTCTATACAAGATCTGATTTGAGCAGCATGTTGTTCTGAGACATTCTTCTCCCAAAATGGTTCTTCCAGGAGGGGAAAATAAAGATTTGTATTTAATAGCATCTCTTCCTCCTTTTCAAGTACAAGAGGGACTTTATCCACCAGAGGCTCTTTGAATGCTAAAACTACAAAATTAGTTAGTTCTATAGGTGCTCTTCACCTATGTAGTTTTCCAAGTCTGACAAGAAATCATCAACCTCAAGCTGTAAATTTGAAACACAATTTCCTTGAATTTCAACCTCCTTTTCATTTAAAATTGATCTATCCTCTTCTGATATGGTCAGTAAGCTGCGTGAGTATGGTGCCTTCATGCACACTACACTCAGAATATGCAGATTGTAGATCATCTCCCAAACACTCTTGATCTGTTGGAAAAATAGGTTGCACCTCTTATATGGTTTCTTTTTCCAATTCTAGAATAAAATCAAACTAAAACTTTGATGTCCATCCATGCAAGTTCTGCAAGAATTCCATCCTGTCTTTGTCTTCTGATAGTTGCCCCTCCTGCTTGATCTTTTGATTCTCTATTTCCTGAACTAGAAGTATGGGTAAAGAAGGAGTGGGCTTAGTTTCAGATTCAACTGGAAAATTTTGGACAAGAGGTTGGGAATAAGATCTAGTATTTAGAACAGCTTCTGAACATCAACTTGGACACTTAATTTTGACTTCAGTATGTGATTGTGGGGTAGAAAAAGTAGGAATTGCAGCAGCTTGATAGTTAGGAAAATGAGGAATAGGTTGCATTGGCTAACAAGGAGAATTTATAGGCACTGAATTTTGATAGGGAAGGTAAGCAAGAACATCCCATTGACAAGGTTCCCTTTCCTGACACTTATCACTCTTCGTTGTTGCTATCGATTTCTCAATTTGTTCCTTGATAGCTAAATATTGTTGCTTCAAACTATTAAACTCAATTATAAGATCTCTTCGCCTTTCATACTCAGCATAACCCTCTGCATAACTTTGACCTTGAACAAAGATAACCCTCATATTGGTAATCATTTTGATATACAGGGTTTGGGTTATAAGGGTATTCATTCTGATAAGGGTTATAAAACTGATCTGAAGGAGAAGGTGGATAAAAGGATTACTGCTAGTTTGGCTGATAATATTGCTTTGAAAGTGAGGATTCATGGTTGCATAGGACCTCATAAAATACTAAACTATGAAAACAGGTCTGCTATTCACAAAATAACTTATAACAAAAAAATAATAGATCTAATTTTCTTGAAAAATACCTGAAGACCTTAGCTGAAAAATTTAATACTTGTTGAAAAGTGTTGTACTAATCTGGAATCAGATTTACGGAGTCTCCAGATGAATTCTGCTTCACATCTTGAATCTTTAGAATGCATCAATAGTAGTTCTTTTCAAAACTGCTATGCATGGTGTTTGATCTATTTGAATGATGAAACACCTTTGAAAGTGAAACTTTTAGTTGTGTGAGTGTCCCACCGGGTGTGCCAAAATTGTTATCTCTCGAAAGTGCACCCTGTAGAGAGATGGCTGCAGGTTTTCTAAGCTTGCAAAATTGATCTCTCTCTTTCGTAGATACAATGGAAACACCTCAAGTCTGTGGGTATACCTATTTTGAGGTGAGTCTCTGGTATCAAGGCCGGTTCCTTGTTGATGTATCCTAAATTGATTCTGGGGTTTAGGGGTAAAAGATGACTGTAAAATAATTAAACTAAGGTGATACACCAAATTTGTATGAGGGCTTTGACTGAGTATATGCACAATTGATATGTGAAGGATTTTGTGTGCACGAACCAACAGTTCTTCTACAGAATATTAAGGGCAAAACACTTGGAGGTATTGAGGGAGTTTATCACAACAATACTGCTAAGCTAAACATGCACATTAATATCATGCAGAAACTACTAACTTTTGCAACAGGGTAAGATGATTAATTAGAGAATTTACATTCACAAGACTAATAGAAACATACACAAGACTGCAAATAATTGGTAAGGTAGAAAGTACTTCACACTTAGAAGGAAAAACTAGCAAAAATTACTTCAATACTCCTATATCCAAAAATTCCTCAAGGAGTTCCCCTTGTGCTTTGCAAACACACACAATATATAGCAAAAATTAAATTCACCATCTTCCTAAAAATAGCCTAAGGCTTGTACTCGCCCATGCATTCTATTTTTATCCTTTATTTAATAATAGATAAAGGAATAAAAATAGAGCATGCAATTACAAATAGGCATTATTAGCCTTAATTACAATACAATCAAACTAAAGTTGACTATTCTATTTTTAAGAAGAGAAGGATGAATAACTTGCTAAAAATAAGATTGCTTGCTAGGCAAGTTTCTCTCCATGAACATGCAACTTTGTCTTCTTCTCTATTCTGTCTTGTTGTGAAGGCATGCAAAAATACTCTTGTGCATGTGATAGCTTCATGTGGGGACCACCCTTTGATATATGGATTTGTCTCGAGAGTTTGGCCACCTTTGTGGACCTAACGCATTACCATGGTTTAGATACATAAGGGGCACTTTGTAAAAGTCACCACACCATGCTCGACCACCTTTTGATTATGCATAACCATATAATACTTGTCGGCTTTGATGTTTGAATAGTATATGATTAAAATATTTCACCTTTTTGGTGATCATTGTGGGAATGATTTGGTCGGCACTTGTATTATTTGGAGCATATACTATAGTTTTGGACTTAAGTCAATATTACAATGATTATTTGATGGACACATGGGCTGGCCCCTTCTGCATGATGAGTCAACCCTTGGCTATTTGTCGTGGCATTTTAACTCAACCCAAACTAGGGTTTCCTGTCCACTCGCCACGTATATGCATTTTTAAACTCTGGTCAGGTTTGGTCTTTTATCGACACCGTCGATCTCTATCCTTGATGGACCTGCACCATTGATCTTTGACTCCTTTGGCGAGACTTTTGGACCTTTTTGAAGTTTTAAGCCCTTTGCGGACCTGCGGGCAAAATTTGGCATTTTAAACTCTTCCGCTTTGGGCCTTAAAGGAAACATTTACTCCGATCTCCCGCTCGAGGATTACAGGCCTACGAGGTAACTTGAAATTTTAACCACATTTGCATAAAGTCTCAAAACTTTGAGAAAACCTGCCACTCCACCGATACTATGTGGAATCAATTTTTGACTTTTCTCCTGATATTGACTTTGTCCTTGCGGAGGCTCGGGCTTGCGGAAATGTTTGGAACTTTTGACTTTTGCATTTTAAAAGTTTTGAAAACTTAAAGAGGGCCTCGACCTCTATTTCTCTCGCTTCTACCATGATGGTGCCATGTGTACTCTTTCATGCCTGTGGGCCTGTGGATGAAATTTTGACAATTTATAAAATTTGAAAATTGACTAAGTTGACCGCCATACCTCTTGGATGACTTTTGCATCGATTTTGGTGATCCATTTGTGATCGTCGATCTCTATACTTATTGATTTTCAACCATTGATCTCCAAGGGATAATTTTAGGGTTTTTGCCATGTCATAAATGTATTTTAACCATGGTTTGCATTGATCGCGGAGCTTGATCTTTGGCCTTTGATCTGTGTACTTGTCATTTTCGATCGTTGATCTTTTAACTGTGGTTGAATTTTGCTAATTCATCTCTCGAGTTTGCATTGTAAGATCAATTCAACCCTAAACATCATTTCATTTGGACTTTCACTCTGCAGGTGAAGCCCTGACAAAATTTTCTTCGACGCCATTATTTTGAGCATTCGAGCTCGATTTAAACCGTTTCAATGGCCCTTAAGCATCTGCATCTTCTCTTAGAGCTTTCTGAGCAATATTTTGATAGGTTTGTCAACACCAATCCGGCAATATAATAATTCTTCACCGGGAACTCCTCATGCTATGATTATTAACTAATGCATAGCTCTTAGTTTGGTGGATGTAATCTGGAAACACAACAACAAACATAACACAAGAATACCATAAACTATGATAAGAAGGAATAATGATAAATCTGAAATATCAGTGTAAATTATAATATCAACATGAAATTGTTACAATCTCACCCATGAGGTTCTTCAAGTGTTATTAACTTCACTTGCCTTCTAACAATAACTATGGGAGAAACTTCACAATTACACCTCTTAACGGCTTCTTTAACACACCTTCAAAATGATGGCTTCCTTTACACACTTACTCATGCAATATTTCTCACTACTTCTCTCTATGCTAAATGAGGGGGTGGCCTCTTTATTTATAGGAATTCGGGCTTATCCACCTTATCAAGATAGGAGAGGAAATCTCTTCCGCCAATCATATTCCATGCCTAAACTCTTGCCTTTACATGTAAGCTTATCTTCTAAGATAAGATAAACCTTATCATCTCACATGGGTTCCACCTTTTTAGACTTTTCCACAAATAAAATATACAAAATATTTATGACATCACTCTTTGTCCTTATTACAAATATAATATTTCTAATTCCTAATCATGTAGACCCTACTTCTCTACTTATCCCAACTTTGACATTTTAACATTACCGGACCACTTACGACAAATATTTACTTTTTACAACATTCCTATTGTACTTTTTTATCATTCTCAGTACTACTCTACATTATTGGCAGCTTTGTTATCTTCTATTGGACGCCACTACTAATTATACTTAACAACATCTTATTCCTAATACATACATTAATAAAATAGAAATTACAAAGGAAAATTTTAATGTCGACATTTTCCCCCTTCCTAACTTCTACTCCGTCCTCGGAGTAGACTCTTATGGACATTCTGCTGGTGCTTGGAAAATCTTTAACTTGTCATGGTTGACCCATTTTGTAATGGGAGTACCATCCAATTCCTCCAGTCGATATGTACCATTTTCATGCACAGCTGCTATTTTGTAGGGACCCATCCACTTTGGAAGAAATTTTCTGTCTTCTTTTTTTGTATCTGGAATCATATACTAGAACCAAGTCATTCACATGAAATGGAGACCAACGAGATCTTTTGATCAAAGTATTCCTTCTGCTTCATTTTCTTCTTATAGCTTGTATCCTTCGTTATTTTCCTCATTTCCTCTAGCAAATGAAGATGTACCAACCTTTCTTTTATTGAATCACTTTCATCCATCCTTTCATTTTTCATAACTCTCACAGTGGGAATATCAAACTCAATAGGAAGAATTGGATCAATGCCATAAGCCAACTGAAATGGGGAGTATCCTGTTGTTGACTTTGATGTTGCCCTATATGCCCACAATGCTACATGAATCCTTTTATCCCACTTATGTACTTGCAAGGCTACATCTTTGCTAGAATTTGACACAACACAAAAAAATTCGTTCCACTTGTCCATTTGTGTTTGGCTTGTATGTTGTTTCCTTCCTGTGCTTAATAGAAAACTTGTTGACTAGGGCTTCTACCACCTCATTAATGAAGTGGCTTCCTTGATCTATTACAATTTCTAATGGGAAACCAAATCTGGTGACAATGTGTTCATATATGAACCGTGCCACTTCATCCATGGAAGTTGTTTTCAATAACCTAGCTTCAACCCACTTGGTTAAATAATGCTGTGGCAACTACAAGATACTTATTCTAGCGTGGGGTAGTTAGAAGTGGACCTAAAATGTCTATTCCCCACTTTTCAAAGGGACCAAGTGGAAGAATAGGGCATAATGGAGCTGATGAAGTCTTACGGTTACCATGTGTTTGACAAATATCACATGTCTTACAATAATTATAACAATCTCTAAAAAGAGTGGGCCAGTGATAACCTGTGTCCAAGATCCTTCTTGTTGTAAGTTGTCCAGATAAGTGTCTTCCACATGTACCATTACGGAATTCTTCTATCAGCTCCTTCCCTTGATCACGTCCAATTGCCCTCTTGTACTGTCCATCAGGTCCTATTCGAAATAATACTCCATGCAGAATAGAATATGGACGACTGGCTTGAGTAATCTTCCTCTTAGTCTTTGCATTGGCACCATTAGGAAACTTGAATTCATTTAGATAATTCCAAATATCTATGTATTCACTAGGGATTGTGTCAAGAGATAACAATGTTGCATCTGGGAAATCATCATCATCACAAGGTGAACCTAAACCATCATAGGCTCGAGAGAGTGCATCTGCATTGACATGCTTCTTTCCTGGCCTATCTATAATATCAAATTCAAATTCTTGTAGAAAAATTATCCATCTTGCTATCCTCCCTGATGGGTTAGGCTTATTGACAATATATTTTAGAGCACGATGATCTATTCACTATAAATTTCTACCCTAGTAAGTAATTTCTAAACTTCTTTATAGAAAAATGATAGCTAGAGCCTCTTTTTCGATTCTGGTATAATTTACCTCAAGATTGCTCATTTGTCTGCTCCCAAAGTAAATTGGATGATCATTCCCATTTTCATCCTTTTGGCTTAGAGTACTTCCTAGTGTTGCATCTGAGGCATCAGTATACACAATGAATGGCTTGCTCCAATCTAGATTCTTTAAAACAGTGAAAACACCGGGCTTCCTTCGATTGTTCAAAAGCTTCATGCGTCTTATTTCTGGTTCATAAGTAACATCCTTCTTCAAGAACTGGGTTAGTGGCTATGTAATCTTTGAGAAATTCTTGATGAACCTTCTATAGTAACCCACATGGCCTAAAAATGATCTCAACTTACTTCTATTCATAGGAAATGGTAACTCTTTGATTTTTGAAACTTTATCGGGATCGCATTACAATACCATCTCTGGATCAACATGCCCTAATAAAATGCCTTTAGATCATCCAAAGACACATTTTGTAGGGTTTAGTGAGGCTTGTGCTTCATCTAACCTTTGAAATTTTGTCTCCATCTGTGCGGTGGTTCATCTTGCTCCCATAGATGTAAAAATAATCCGAAATACTCGATGAAGTTCCCAATGTAGGGTTCAAACACCCTATTCATCAAGCGCTGAACGTTGATGGAGCATTACACAACCCAAAAGGCATAACTCTATAAGCAAACATTCTCCAAAGAGTGGTGAACATGGTCTTCACTGATCTTTCTCTACTATACAAACTTGGTTGTATCTGCTATATCCATCAAAGAAACTATAGCACTCTGGCCACTACTTAGTCCAAAATTTGATCTAAGAATGGAAGAGGGTAATGATCCTTCTTTGTTGCCTTATTGAGCTTCCTATAATTAACATAAATACGTAGCTTCCTATTCTTTTTTATTGAGATCACAATGGGAGAAACCCATTCTGAATTCTCCACAAGAAATATAAATCTTGCATCAAGCAACTTATCTATTTCTTCTTTTACGAGTCTTGGAAAAATTAGGATTCATTAGATATGGCATTTGCTTTATGGGCTTAGTGTCATCTACCACTCAATAGAATGTTCTACCCAACTTACTTGATGGAGTTCCTTGTAATCAAAAGTGAATATGTGTATGTACCTTCGAAAGAGTTGGAGGTAGGATTCCTTCTCACTCTCCATCACAGCATCACCAATATTTATTTTTTGGAGACGATCATCAATTTCTTCTTCAAATAATTTTATGGGATCATGAGTCGATGTGACTGGAAGGATATCCATGACTGAAACATCAACCTCACTTTCTTCATCTTCAGTGTCCACTTCACTAGTACTCGAGTAATCAGAGGATGTCCAATCATTAGTTTCATCACTTGAATCCATAGGTTCTGCCTTATGATGCCGAGGGATCACGTTTATCTTCACCCTCTCTCTACCACGTCCAAGTGTCATGAAGCCTTCATTCCACTATTTTCTTGCATGAACTCTCCTTAGCCGTGGTCTTCCCAACAACATTGGGTACGCAACAGTACCATTTTTCATCACCTGAAAGTCTACCACACATACAACACCCATAACAGATATTGCCACATTTGAAACTACACCTTCTGGTTTAGTTTTTCCTTTATTTAATGACCTTAACATAAGTGTTGAGGGGTGATCAATTTTAAACCCAACATATTCATTACGGACTCGTTCATTACATTAAGCTGCAATGCTCCATCAACTAAGACATCATGAATTGAAATACCATTACATAGCCAAGAGCTGACCATATGTAATATTTGTAGGCCTTTTGACAGATCGTCTAAGATGGAGTATGGTCCTTGTCTCTGTGAAATCATAAAATCCTGCACACCCAACTTTCTTCTCCTATGTTTCTTACTAGTTTCTCCTTTCATCTTCTTAGGATCATTTCCATCTTGGTTATCTTTTTCTTTCTTTCTTTTTGTTACAAACACATCTACTTCATTATTTATGCTCTTATCTACTACATTAAAAGAATTCATAGGTGCTTTCCATTTTCATTATCTCTTGTACCGGATGTAGAAGTTCTATCTGACAATTATACTTATAATGACCATTTTTATAATAACCATAACATACAACTTCGAAATATTTCTTTTTGGACCTCTATCTCCTCCTTGAGAACTAAATTATTTTCCTTGAATAAGATTAATAGTTAATCGACTCATCTTCTTCCTGAGCGATCTTCATACTCGGTAGATGTACTAGGAGAAAGATTTGTGCTCACCGAGAGTGGTTGTGGATTCGGACCAAAGGTCTTTGGTGTAGGCTCTACTTTAGCAATAATTTCTTTGGGCTCCTCTTCCATGCTTTCTTCTTGCCTTCTTGTAATCTCCTTTGCTTGTTCAATGGTAGTTTGGGTGGTCATACTTCACTTGTTGTCTGATCTCTCGGCTTCATCCAAAGAATGAAGTGCTTACAGAGGAGATTATCCACGCCATTCATTAACCCATCCACTAATCCTTCCTTCCGGATATGGGCATCGAGCTTCCTCCTTAGCTCTAGAACACGAGCATGATAATCCCTTATCTTCTCCTTCTCTCCTTGGGCTAGCTTTGTGATATCGATCATGAGATCTACATATTTCATTGTTCACCAAATTCTTCAAGAAAACTTTCAGTTAATAAATCCCATGAGTTTTTCACATTATCACCTAGTGTTTCAAACCACCTAAGGGCTGAACCATCCAAAAAGGTAGGAAAAAATTCAGTCCATTGTTCCCTTCTTATAAGTCCATTACAAATACAAGATCGTTTAAACTCTTGAATGAAAGAGGAAGCATCTTCATTAGATTGGGCTTTGAAAAATAGGAATCTTCCCCATTTCCAAAAATAACCACAAGTAAAATACCAACCCACAAGTACGATCAACAAGACTTATGTGCACAAATAATTGGAATCACTATAATAGAAAATAGAAATGACCATGGTAAACTATGGTAAAATTTGACTTATCATGCGTAAAAACTCGACTTTACTTGTGGTAAACACTATTCACAAAAAGTGAAGTTCTTGTAGTAAATACTATTCACGGTAAAAATGACTTTATCAAGCGGTAAATACTATTCACGGCAAAAAGTGACTTTACCATAATAACTACTATGCATAGTAAAAACAAGGTTACCCTCCAAATGTTTTCGAATAAGTGGGAATATTTCTCCGTAAATTCCACCAACGAGGAATGGTCCCGGCAACGGAACCAAAATGTCAACACCAATCCGGCACTATGATAATTCTTCACCGGGAACTCCTCGTGCTATGATTATTAACTAATGCACAGCTCTTAGTTTGGTGGATGTAATCTGAAAACACAACAACAAATATAACACGAGAATACCATAGACTATGATAAGAAGGAATAAAGATAAATCAAAATATCGTGTAAATTATAATATCAACATGAAATTGTTACAATCTCACCCATGAGGTTCTTCAAGTGTTATTAACTTCACTTGCCTTCTAACAATAACTATGGAAGAAACTTCACAATTACACCTCTTAATGGCTTCTTTAACACACCTTCAAAATGATGGCTTCCTTTACACACTTACTCATGCAATATTTCTCACTACTTCTCTCTATGCTAAATGAGGGGGTGGCCTCTTTATTTATAGGAATTCAGGCTTATCCACCTTATCTCTAAGATAGGATAGGAAATCTCTTCCGCCAATCATATTCCATGCCTAAACTCTTGCCTTTACATGTAGGCTTATCTTCTAAGATAAGATAAACCTTATCATCTCACATGGGTTTCACCTTTTTAGACTTTTCCACAAATAAAATATACAAAATATTTATGACATCACTCTTTGTCCTTATTACAAATATAATATTTCTAATTCCTAATCATGTAGACCCTACTTCTCTACTTATCTCAACTTTGACATTTTAACATTGTCGAACCACTTACGACAAATATTTACTTTTTACAACATTCCTATTGTACTTTGACTATTACTCGTACTCTACATTATTGGCGGCCTTCAGATCGATTGTCGTTATCTTCTATTGACGCCACTACTAACTATACTTAACAACATCCTATTCCTAATACATACATTAATAAAATAGAAATTACAGAGGAAAATTTTAATGTCTACGGTGTTCGCCATTGTTGGAGTTTTCAGAGCTCTGTTAGCTCATCCTTCATGAGATCTAGTTGTTTTGGGCTTTGTGTGCAAACCGTTTTTGGGATCTTTGTTAATATTTTACCACCATTAGTAATCTTATAGCTCGGCTTCGTTCTGTTACTCTGATGGCTGCCATGGCTCAATTCATTGTTTTGAGCAAGATATTTCTCTGCTTCTTTCTAAGTAAATGAGCTCCTGGTTCTTAAGATCTTTACCTTTTCTCCTTGGCTCGCCATTGGAGTTTTTAGAGCTCGACTCTGTCTTTAAAATGGTCTCTGTGTGATGAGCATCATTGTGCTTCACCATTGTGTTTACTTTTGAACCCGACCCCTTACATAAATGATTCTTTGAGCTAGGTTGGGTCTGCCATGGAAAGTGAATATGAAGCTCTTTGTATCTCTGATCCTTCGTTCATGCTTTGGACTTGGAGATCGATTTAACCTGACTTTTATGACTGGTAAGTTCATTTCCCCTCATGGGTATTTGGTTTTCTTAAGAAATGGATCATTTTTCTTCTATACTGAAACCTTCGAGCTCATTTTGGGGCTTCAACCTGCAGTCATGACTTGTAGATCTGTGTATCTTGTGTTCTGAGTATCATTTGCTTCATGATCTATGCTATATAACTTTCTGAAACATTACTTTTTAAAAGAGTTTGAACCTCAGATCCTTCTAGATAGGTATTGCTTCCATTTACACTTTCTTTCAAAACTGAGTTCTGATATATGTAAAATCCTTTGTATTTGACATTCCAGTATTGTTATTCTTCACCATAGAGTTCCCCTCTATCCACTTTTGATTTTTTTGACTGGAACTAGCCCATGGGAATAAGAAAAATACATGAATATCTCTTTTCTTCAATGATACTAAGTTATATGTCTCGTTCAATCACTTTTGAGGATTTCCACATTGCATTCTGATAATATTTGGTGAAGTTTTCAAATCTGGGGTTGACATCTCAAGCTTGATTCATGACTAAATTCTCAATAATCTACTTTGTCCTGCTCAGATCTGCTTATTGACCTCATGTGAGTTTGCAAGGTTTGAATGATGTTGATAAAATCTGTAAATGAAGTGGTTGCTTGTACATCTCTTCCTTCAGTTCACTTTTGAAATGCCTATTTGTAACCTGTAGTTGCACTTATACTCTTTGATACCTACAGTAATTTTAAGCAATTCTTGATCTATTTTGATGCCATTATCAGGCATAAGCCTTGATTTAGATACTTTGTTCTGTTACTTTTACTGCATTTCTTTGATTTCAGCTTGATATAGATATTGGAAAAGTTGTAAATATCCATTTTACATGGCAAAGCCCTGTCAAAATTTTCCTAGAATTCCTTTCCTTTGACTGAAATCTAGAAAATGTACCTTGTCTGCAAGCATCTTCTTTGTTCTATAGTATAACCTCTTCCATTTATAGACAATATCTGAGTTTCAGTTACATTGGTCCTCCTTTTTCAAAGCATGTATATGATTCTTTCTTCTTGGTTGCAACTCTGTACCTACACACTTAAGAAAATAGTTAGAAAAAACTTAGGCTTTTGGCCTCTCTTGTGTCCATGTTCCTTATTCTCTTTTCTATTTTTGCTTTCTGAGTGAGCTATGCAATCTGATCTTTGAGAAAGCTATATCTCCTATTACTTAGAGATCCATATGCACAAATTAGAACAGTGTGGGAATATGGATTAACCCTGAGCTCTTTATTGATGGTTCTTATCTTTTCACTTTTCAGGTACCATGCTTTGGATTATGGAGACGAAGATGAAACAAGTTGGGGAGGATATGCTATACATAACGAAGAATATCCCAAGGAAATGATGGGTTCACTCATACTCCTTTACTTTCTCTTTCATGCATGTGTACCTCTTACTTCAGTAGATGTACTTTACTTTTCAGTCACATCCCACGGCTTGTGTGGGAAACATTTGACCTTCCTTGTGAATAAAACATTGAATTCTGAAAATGAGTTGTATATTTCTTCCTACATTTCAGCTTTCTATATGGATTGTATGATGAACTAAACAACTCAATTATTTAATTGAATGTCTTAATTATGAAGGAAAGAACATCAATGAGAACTTGTAACATTCAGTAATGAACTCGATTTTCTGATATCTGCACTTATGTTTGTTGTCCCAAAACTCAACACTTCACCTACTCTATAATTTGGTGTCTTCATCAAGACAACACAGCTGTCCTTCGAGGCCCTTGTGTTCTTTTGCTGAAGGTATCATGAAATTACAAAATATGTGATCTGTTATGTTTTGGAACAGCACACATAGCTGCAGATTTCACTTAATCATTAATTAATTCAGCAGTAACTAATAACATCATAACTTCTTTAGCTTAGGTATACTTCACCCATGACTTTCATCATAATGACAAAGTTTTGAGTCGCCCATTTTTACACAAGTGCAAAAATTATCAACAGTACCTTTGGGTATATTGAGGAATCCAACCTTAAACAACCCAAAATCATCCTTATATGGCCACTTCTTATGTTTCCTTTGAGTCTCTTCCCCTTTTCACATTTTTCTAAATAAATAAGATAATCAAAATTTTACTACTTAATTTGTTTGTCATATTAATAATTTAAAAGTTATTGTTTGTCTATTTCATGCCCGTTCTTACTCATTCTCAAGCCAAGAAAATGGAACAATCAACCTCCTCCAACAACATCCCCATCTCAAATAGTCTTTCACAACAAACATCCACCCTCATTCTTGCTTCTTCCACACCTTTGGCCACATCTCCCAACCTATTGTTTCTATGGTTTCTCTTCATGAACCTCATATAATCCAAACCAATCCATTTCTCTATCATTAGTCCATCTCCTCTAGACTAGCTACACCTCCATCCGCCACTTCCTTAGGAACATGCAGCCTCCAACTATCTCTCACAAATGCTTGGATTTCTTAGAACTCCTTGATGCTAATCTCATCACTCTTCATGATTATATTACTCATAAATCCACCAATATCCCCATTGATAGACCTCCCCTTCAACAACTTTATGCTTATCCCCACATTCTGAATCCACTAAAGTTCTTACTTCCCAACTTGTTGTCTTCTTTCCTAGGGCCACAAATGAGCTAGCAATAGCTCAACATGAATAGGCACCTCATGAATCTTCCACCATAGTCCCTCGAACCCAACATTCCACTCAATTGGTGGTCCTTATTCCACCCAATCTACATCACATCAATACCATCCCTACATCTTCTATCCCTATCACTTCTTCATCTATTGTTATCATCAATGCACCCACCCAAACTCTTCAATAATCTAACCTACTTCCTCCACCACCCAAGCAACATGTTCAAAACTTGGTGCCCCTCTTCACATCTCAATTTCATGCCAATATTGTTACCTCACAACCCCATCCTTTAGAGTTGACTCAAACAAATCAACCACCACTCTGAAGCATCTTTCGACACATGTTTCCTAATCAACCCACTCAAACATCTCAACCACCTCATGTACACATCCCAACTCACCCAACATAAACCCAATATAATCTTCCTATCTCTCAACATCAACCATCACAAACCTACCCATCTAATTACATCCCTCTGCAACATCATATTTCACATGCCCATCCAATCACAAGCTTTCAATTATATTCCTCCTTACCAACCACCCCCACAAACTCCTACTTATCCTCAACAATATCAACCTTACCCACAACCCAACCCATCTACCTCTTATAATGTGCAATCACATCAAGCATCCCCTCATCCTCACACATCCAATGACCCAATGCAATCCTTGTTGAGTAGGATGGAAAAACCTAGAGTTTTTGCCTTGCATCCAAGAGAACATTAACCTATGAAAAAATCTGCAATGAACCTATCAATCCATTTGTACCCGTCAAGCCTTATCCTCCACACTAGAAGCTCCCTAAGTACTCTAAATTCAATAGTAAGAAGGATCCCCAACAACACCTTCATGCCTTTAGAAACTCATTTTATCTCATTACCCATGATCAAGAGCTCATGCTCCATACCTTCCTTATGTATTTGGTCGACCCACTTTAGACCGGGTACAATGGCATCCCCCAACACTCCCTCTTCTCATTCACTCAACTTGTGAATTTTTTTAGAGCACTTATCCATAAATATCACATACAAAATCACTATCATTGACCTCTATACCATCAAAAAATTTGATGACAAATCAATCACATATTTTATCGCTAGGTGGCATGGCATTATCAATCAATTATTCTTTTATCTTCCCCAAACTGAACTAATCGAACTCTTCTCTAGATCATGTGCCAAACATATCTCATCCACCCTCTAAATTCAGTCCTTTCAAACTTTCAAGAAGCTTTTACCATGGCCCGCAAATTAGAACTATGTGCCCTTGAGCAAGGCCATGTCAAGCTTCGTTCTAGCAAACCTAAGACTATATTCACCAAATCATTCACCCATAACAAAAAAATCCTGGCCAATTCCATTTTTGTCAAAACTTCTTTCACATCCATATGTCATGTAGATCCTCCGCAAAAACCTCCTTGACCAACACCTAACTATACTCCTCTTGGAGAATCTTATAGCTCCATCTTCGATAAACTCATGGTTACGCACCTTATCCAACTTCCTCCTATCCACCCCGTTGATGATTCACATCCCAAACCCACATGATTTTATGAAGACCATTATTGCAAACATTATGAATTTTTGGTCATGATATCAAAAAGTAGCGTACCTTCAAGGACCTAGTACAATGGCTTATCGATCATGGGGACCTTCAATTAGACAATCCTAACACTCATCCTAACCAACCATTAGATGTCTTTAAGAAACCATTCCCTAATCATCCACAAAACAACCAAGCTAATCCTCTCACATCTCAAGCACTTGATGCTCATGCAATCAATACCTTAATCTAGGCTTCAGCACCACCACCCACATCTATTATACCCACATATACTACATCCACATCTACTACATCCCCATCTACTCCACCCACATATATTACACCCACATCTATTATACCCACATCTACTACATCCGCATCTACTATACCCACATCTATTACACGCATGTCTACTTCAACATCTATGCCTACATCCATAATCATATCAACATCTAATACACCCATATCTACATCTATTATATCCACATCTGCTCCACTCATATCTACATCTATTATATCCACATTTACTACACCCATGTAAATTATACCCACATCTATTACACTCATGTCTACTTCAACATCTACACCTACATCCATAATAAGATCCACATATGTACCCCTATCTACATCTATATCCACGTCAATCCCCACATCCATCTCAACATATACCTCTACATCCATGCCTACATCTACATCTACCATATATATACCCACATCTACATATGAATATGTATCTACATCCATTTCATCCCTTAGAATCTCTACCAAGTGGACATCCCCCTTGATTCTATTACAAATGATGTCCCAATCTCATCCCTATCTTCAATCAGTGCAACCACTTCCATATCAACACCTCCAGATCTTATGCAATCCACAACCTCTTCTAATCTTACCAATCCTACTATCCAAAAACCATCCCCATATTTAACTACTACATCTACGACACAACCTATATCCAAATCATCCAAACCCACCTTCATAGAATCCTCTATTGAAATCATTATGATCCCCACCAAGGGAAAAACTACGCAGCGAAAATCTAAAAACCTTGGTGCCCCCATCCAAAAATATCTTACTCATTCATTTACGCAAGAAATTGGAGCTTCCCCTTCAAAGCCCCATCAATCCAAACAATCCAACATCCAATCATCTATCTTAGGGCCTCAACCATCCATTTTGGGATTATGCCCTTATCCAAATCCCCCATCACCAAAAAAATTGAATCAAACGCATCCACTCCTTCCAAATCTAAATTTGAGTCTAAGGATCCTATCAAACCCCGTACGAGTAAGGCGCCTATTTTTCCTTCATCCACCTCTCCTAAACCAAATCCATTTACAATCCATGACACTCCCTCTCCTAAAACCCCCATTGGGTCTTATACTGAAGTCTTTCATCACCTTATCCAAGCATCTAGGATCACCCTTTCCCTTATCAATTCCTTGATTCACGCGGGTGGAATCCTATATGATTTTATTATAATGTCGTTTGTACTTACCATCATTCTCTTGGACATGAAACGAAACATTGTAAAGCTCTCATAACCCTCATCGACAACCTTATGGAAGATGATGATCTTTTCATCAAAGAATACCACCCTCTTCCGCCCACTAGCTCATCCACATCTAAACGCAACCCTCCAATCAAATCTACAAACTGCAAAGACCTTTAAACCTAACCCTCTGTCCACACCTACTTTGTAATCCCATCATCAAAATCTACCTCTTATAAATAAGGGCCCCCTCTTTTCATAAATTTCATTCACATCGCCACTCACTCTCACCCCCATGATTCACATCCATCCACCCAATCACAACCCATAGTTGTCATCTTTGTTCCTTCTAACAAGCTTATCTCGTCCTCCTCTTCATCTAAGACTAAGACATCCATCCCACTGCCCCGTGAACTTAAAATCCTCTGCTATAGAAAAATCATTGTGAAGCAACTACATCAAGCCCCTGTCAAAATGTCTCTCTTTAAGCTTATCCAAAATCCCTAATCATCGACGGGCCCTCATCGAACCTCTACAAATGGATCCCAATTATAACCGATGATCCTCAACCTTTACGACCCTCTTTGGGGTTCTTATAGCTTCCACTTCCATCTCCTTTGATGATTCTTAAATACCTAACATTCTACCTAAGGATCATGACCTTCCCCTCTTCATCATCATTCGTATAAATCATAGTTTTATCCGACGATCTATGATAGATAATGGTGCTAGCACCAACATCATATCAACCCACACATTCAATCAACTCAAGCTTCACAATATTGTTTTCGCTCAATCACCTGTGGTTCTTAGGGCCTTCAACAACACCATTTCCACTTTGCATTGGGAATGGTCATCCTCCCCATCCACATTATCGAAAATATCCTCCATGAACTCTTCTACATCATTGAGGGGAGTTCCATATAACCTCTTGTTTGGGTGCCCATGGATCTACATTATGCATTTCGTCCCATCCACTCATCATCATTGCCTCAATTACAAACATGAGGGGAAAATCCATACACTCCCCACTTATCTTCCTCCCTTCTAATCATGCCACATGACCTACGGAAAAGGACGTGATCATTCCCAAACAAGATTCATCTTTCAAAGCATCTACTAGTTCATTTGTACCTACATCCAAGTTACCTAATGATGAATCTCTCGATTGTGTGATCACATGTTTGGATCAAACTTACAGAAAAATAATATATCAATTCTTCTATATTCTCACCATAAATCATTCGAGGATACAATACACATATATAGGAATATGATTCCTATTATCTCTCCACTATTTTCTCACACCCAAATCCTATAATTAAGCAAACCACTAAATATGATATATTGTTATAACAATATATCTCAACAACTATATATTCTAACATCTATCGTAATATTGTTTATAACAATATTACTATCAAATATTAACTAACCAATTACTATTTAATATTATACGACTAACCACCCAAACCTATAATGTAAACATTAATTTCCTAACATTCCCCCTTAATGTTTACATGGTAGTAAATAATTGTCACACATCTTTTTGCAATTGCCGCTGTGTGCTTGATCATGATCTTGAGTACAACACTCGAACTAAAGGTAGAATAACAAACACATAAAATTCTTAACATCATGCAATGTCGAGAACACATCTGATCAACGAGGATGGGAACATGCTCAGGAATCATCTGCTTATCAACCAATCACTCTAGGGAACACATATGACCTAGCAGTGTGGGAACTCAAGCAGAACACATTTGAACAAACCTTCAATGGTTTTCCAAAGGATAACCAAAAACCTAGGTATGAACAAGAACACATCTGATTGTTCAACCTCTTCAAGACTCATGATGCTACATTATGTTCTTCACTATGTTATTACATTGGGGAATTATGTAGGAATACTCACATACACAAGTGAACATGAACATACCACATTTGTTCTTATTTTTCACACCACACTAACAAGCTGAAAAATTGAAATCCACACCACACAACTGAAAACACAAGTCACCATACCAGAAGTGTGACCCCATCATTGGTGACTGACAAGAGGTCGTTGATTGTCCTCCAACCTCTGATGCCTTTGTCCTTTATTGTATGTCTTTCTAACTCAACAAAATATGAACATGAAGCACATTTGTTTCCACATTGATCTTATTCTTTTCTTCCCTCCCGCAATGTGAAACACTTTATTTTTCGGACATCGGGTAACACCGAAAATGCGTCCGTGAGGCAAATTTTTACAATTTTTGACATTGACATGATGAGGCTCAAAAATAGGGTATTTTTAAACATTGTATTTTTCAACGAAATTGGAATCAATGTGAAAAGGATAGAAAAACAAACACTTTTGCCAAAAAACGGCACTTGATTTCGAGGTACTAAGAAAAAGTTATTAAGGTTTTAATTTCCCGTAAAAAGACCCAATTTTAATTAAAATTGGATCAACGATTAAAAAATTGCTCCAGATGGAGAGAAAATTTATCATGTGACCACTCGTTGGAACTGGGAGGAAATGAGGATTCCAAAAATGTCAAAGACCCAAAAATAGTGTTGGAAAAATATTAATTTGGCTAAAAATGTAATAATTGCCCTTAAAATGCAATTATCAAACAAAAACTTTAGTAAAATTAATTTTTTCAAACTATAATCTTTGCTAAAAATTAAAAAAATAGCCAATCAAAAATTTCTGCAAAAACTCATGGCTTCATTGAAGTGACACAATGATTGCTTTGTTTTATAAACAGAAAAGTGCGTTGGAAAGGTGCTTTCAAGATCTCTACAATGGAACAAAAAAATGATTTCATCACCTGACCTAAAAGTTGTTCATGACTGAGTTGGACGTGAATTTGGAGTTGTTCTTCATGCCTAAACTCCAAAAGGCCACGGTCTGCACGTTTCTACCAAATTTGGATTCAATTCTTTGTGATTTCTATTCACTGCTCCTCGCAAGACTTTGCTCAATGTTGAACAATTGATCCCAATGTGCAGGTTCTGCTGGTAGGTACGTTGAGCTAGGCGGGTGAATATTAGAATATATGAGACAAAGCTCATCACAGGACTCTCATAATTGATGGATTGAGATAGCTCTGAGGGGACGCACAACTAAGCAATATTAGTTAAACAAAAATCCTTTCCACACTTCTACAAAACGCCTTGTTCCAGCATCAGACCTGACGTCTTAATTAGTTGCGAGCTTAGAGTGACCAATGCTTGAAAATTTTCAATTTTCAGATCAGAAATTTCAACATCTGAAGACTAAACTGTAGGATGTGCATCTTTTCTCCTCAGGAATCTGCAGTGAAATGCAAATTCAACAAAGACTGTCTAAAACATATATGGAGCAAGGAACGCCATTCTCCATTAAGTAAACCATGTATTAAAACTCCATCAAATCCTCGCCATCCACATGGTGGATGCAAATGAAGGTGCCATGTGTACTGTAACTCCTCTATAACTTCAAGATCTCACAAAGAATAATTTCAACGCAGGGATAAAAATTAATATTTATCAATTACAATACCTCGGCCATTTCTAACACATAAATTATTGTACAATGAAGTTTCATCAATGGAGAAATAACTGAGTGAAGTGCCCCTAAAATCATTTAAAAATAGTGTCTTTCCATCACACAAATTCCATCATCTCCGATACCAAATCACAGGTTTGGATCAGACTTACAAAAAAATAATATATCAATTCTTCTATATTCTCACCATAAATCATTTTGGGATATAATACACATATATAGGAATATGATTCATATCATCTCTCCACTATTTTCTCACACCCCAAATCCTATAATCAAGCAAACCACTAATAACAATATAAACAATATATCTCAACAACTCTATATTTTAACTTCTATCGTAATATTGTTTATAACAATATTACTAACCAATTACTATATTATACTACTAACCACCCAAACCTATAATGTAAACATTATTTTCCTAACATGTGATGCAGCGTCTCTCACCGGGAGGAGTATCAACTCCTCGCCCTTAATGCTCTTCCCACACCCAATTGATTCGGTAGACCCAAAAAATCTCCTATGTATCAACCTAACATCGGGGATGTCATTTCTTCAGCCGTCTCACTTGAAGACCAACCTTGTATGTGGCGGCATTGATCGCCCTTCTTATCACATCGACAATCAGCCTCACACTAAGCCATACACCAATGGCTTCAACTTCCTCTACAATAAATCCTTTGCCTACACCTACCTCCATCATCATGTATGTGGAAGGTATTTGGTCTTGGGCATTATGAACAAGGCATGCATGATCTTATCCTCAACAAATCCCACAAACCTCACGAGAATTTCAGATTTTGTTTCAAAGAACATCCCATCAAATCTCTCATGCACACTTCTTCTAAATCTCCCATGCACATCGACTCATCCAACCCTTCTCCATCCAATGACCCCATGGACATGGATGACACCATGTCCCTTTCTAAAAAAATTTAATCTCCATAATCACTCTCGAATCGGTCACCTATCATGTTGAAGGTGAAACTAGGTCCCTTCCTCTCAAATTCCCCAACATGGTAGAGGAGGATTCCCCTATCATCAAAATTCTTCAATGCAGTGATGATAATTCCATTCTTTCCTATATCAGGGACAAAATATTCTCATCTTAATAAGGCCTTACCTCCCAACATATCCACCCTTCTCAAACGAATCCACCATCGACATCAACATAGGGACTTTACAAGAGCCCCGCATCCTCAAATCACCAATCTCTTGATCCACAAAGAGCTAGAATCCTTCACCACTTTCCTTTCTAAGCATATCAGCCTTCACATGGTCATACACATTTTCAGGCCTCGATCATCCATTGTCATCCATAACATCATCACCATCCCTAATGCAAGCCGGTTAAGAAGAAATTGTGTCATATGCATGCATCATGTAGTTCCCTCCTTGTCAAAGAAGAATTATAACATCTTCTTTCTACCAACTTCATCTAACCCATCAATTATCCGCAATGGGTTTCTAACATTGTTCCCATTTCCAAAGCCTCTGAGAAGCTTTGTATTTGTATATAGACTTTTGAGACTTAAATCTTGTTTTTCCCTAAGGATGATTTCCCCTTCCTAACATTGATCAACTTATCAAACTAACCTCGACCATGAGATGTTTTCTCTTATGGATGGTTTTTTTAGTTACAATCAAATCCTTATCACACTAGAAGACCAACATAATACATCCTTCATCACCCCTTGGGGAACCTTTTGTTATCACGTTATGCCCTTTGGTTTGAAAAATGTAGGGGCCACCTATCAATGTGCCATGACTTATATCTTCCATGATCTCATCCACAAAACCATATAGGATTATGTCGATGACCTCTTGGGTAAATCCAAACATGTCGACAGAGACCATCTTTTGTCCTTGAAATCCTCTTCACATGCCTTATCCATTACTTTCTTCATCTTAATCCCACCAAGTGTGTGTTTTGGAGTTCTAACTAGAAAAATCCTTGGCTTCATCATTTCCATTAGGGGTATTGAAGTTGACCCCACCAAGATCAAATACATCCTCGAGATGCCTCCTCCTTCAATCTAAAGAAACTTTGTAGTCTCCAAGGCCACTTCAATCATTTTTCATTTCATCTCACAACTTTCTATCATTTCCAACCTTTTCATCATCTCCTCCAAAAAGACACTCACTTCAAATGGGATGAAATTATCAAAAGGCCTTTGATGAACTTAAGAATATCTTCTATCACCACCTATGCTCACACCTCCATGTGAGGGGGAGCCATTCTATCTCTACATCTCTACCACCAACCATGCTCTAGGTGTCCATGTTGGCACACCGCATGATGAGCAAGGGCAGGGAGCAGTTGTCTATTATATCATCCACACTCTTCATGACTATGAAACCCACTACACTAAAGTCAAAAAATTTGTTGTTTGCACTCTCTTTTCCACTTCCAAGATTCACCACTATCTTCTCAATCAAAAACATACGTCATCACTAGCTTCAATCCTCTTAAAACCATGCATTCCAAACCTTATCACAATGATCATCACATCACTCGATGGCTCATGCTCATGACTAGTTTGACCTAGATTTCATCTCTAAAAATCAATCAAGGGCTAAAGCTATCATTGATCAACTCACTTGAAGCCCCTCTTCCTAATAATCAACTCCCCACATGAATAATTTCCTGATGAATCCATCAACACCATCGATCATGAGTATTCTCCCTCAAAATGACATTGTTATTTGATGGATCTAAGTGTCGAAAAGGGGAGGTGCTGGTGTCATCATTATTCCTCCTTGGGAAACTCCTATTCCCATCACCTACAAACTCAAATTTTGAATGTACCAATAACATGGCTTGAGTATGAAGCCCTTATCTTGGGCCTCCAAACCACTATCATGCTTAGGCATCCAAATCCTTGAACATCTATGGTGATTCCCAACTCATCATCAATCAAATCAAGGGAATCTATCAATGTAAAAATGAAGTCCTTCAAAAATACAAGGACATCATCAACTTTCTCCTCAAGCCTTCATCAATACACTATCCAAACCATCCCTTGTTCATCCAATCACTTTGTAGACACTATGGCATCCCTTGCATCTCTCATCCCTTGGACAATGGAAGAATCCAAACTCTTCATTGTTGTCCATCACATTGATCAACCATCCCATACCAATGAGCTTCCTCATATCAATCTCATCAAACCAATCAATCTTGATCTCTAGTATACCCAGATCTTTGACTATCTTTCTCAATCTAAAATTCCCTCCAACCTATCCAAAAATGGTAGGAGGTCATTCCTTCAACATTAACCAATATGTTATCCTTGGTGGCATCCTCTACAAACATGGGTTTGATGGTATTTTACTACGATGCCTTAAATCCCATGAATCTATCTCGAGCTATCCAAGAAGTCCATGATGACATCTGTGGTGGACACTTTAGTGGTTTGGTTGTTTCCAAGTGCATTCTTTGATGGGTTACTATTGGCCCCCTCAACCAAGACTACTATGAATATGTTAAAAAGTGTGTCAAGTGCCAACAACATTCCAATCTCATTTATATCCCTAGCCAGGCCTTACAACCGACTCAAGATCTATGGCCTTTCTCACAATGGGGACTCGACCTCATTGGTCTCATCAATCCACATTCTTCTCAACATCATCATTCTATCCTCACCACTACCTGAATACTTCACCAAATGGGTGGAATCCATTCCACTCACATCCACCAAAGCTAACAAAATCATCAACTTTTTTATCAACACATCATCATTTCACTTTGGCATTCCTCACAAAAATCATCACAAACAATGGAAAGTCCTTCAAAAATAAATATCTTAAGAAGCTTTGTGACACTTTCAATATCAAGCTTAGCTTCTCTTCTCCATATTATCCACAAGCTAATGGCCAAGCTAATCTACTAACAAAAATCTCTGCAACATTCTTGCCAAAAATTTGATAAAGTCGGGTCAAGATTGGCATCTTCATATCCCCTTCACTCTTTGGGCTTATCGGACTAGCATCCACACTCTACAGGTGCTACTCCTTTCTCTCTTGTCTATGGCTCTAAATTCATCCTCCCTCTCAAGTTCAAATCCCATCCTTGCTTGTGCATTTCTCTTCATGACTTTGTCTCTGATGAGGACTATCACCAAGAGCATCTAACACAACTTGAATTGTTAGATGAACATCACTTAATCACCCTCCAACATCATCACATCTATCAAGAATCAAATCAAACATGCCTATAATAAACATCTTAAAGAACATGACTTTAACATCGGTGACCTTGTCTTAAAAGAAAATCGAATGTCACTACTCTAGAAAGGAGCCAACATGGAAAGTTTTCTCCAAAACTAGATTGGACCATATATTATCACTCATAAGTATGGGTCTAGGGCCTATCATTTAGCTTCCCTTGATGGTAAACCAAAAATGAAACCTCTCAATGCCTTGCACTTGTGGCCTTTCTATTATTAACACACCTACCAACATGACCTTAGTCGCATTAATGATCTCATTTCCATCATTAACCTTTCCATCTCTCATCGTAATGATTTGGAATCATGTGGTCTTCCATCACTATCCTATCTATGACCTTGAATATGGGCACCATGGCTCTTCTCATAGCATATTCCTTATGGATAAGTTCCTCCTTTTAGGTGGGAACCCATGATCATTACATCCATCTCCTTCTTATCTACCTACTTTGAAACCATGATAAGGGTCCATATGTGTAGCTTGTACACATTACTTCCCCCCCCAAGTGGTCTACTTGGCTATCCTCAGCTCCATCATAAAAGTCAAAAAAAAAAATTATGGATGCTCATATCAAAATCTATATTATCCAAAAATAGATATTCTCCCTCAAGGACAATTGTTCATATAAAGAAAATATTATCAAAAGTATAGACTGATCCCTCAAGGAAAACTATCACATATCTTATCATGCCATCAAAATCAAAAATCAAAATCCAAAGAAAAATCCCTAATTGTAGACCACTCCCTCAAGGATGGCTACTTTATATATCATGGTAGTAAAGGCTTCCCGCATTGATCAACCTTCAAAATATCAAAAGAAAAATCCATCCAAAAGAAAGCATCCTAAGAAAGCTTCCTGCATCGATCAACTTTCCATCAAAAGAAAACTTCCCGCATTGATCAATTTGCAATATTTTCTCGAGTTGGGGCATAGACCTAGGACAACCACCTAAGGAGAAACTATTTCCCCATACAAGCTACATCTAAACCCTTTCATGTCTACAATAGGTGTATAAGCACACCTTCCATCTTCCCCTCACGATCTTATATGTGACTAACTATCGTTAGTTATGTGTTAACACCTGCCATATGGCTACAAGTGCATTGCTTTGTTTGTGTTCCTTTTCACGTTTTACCTCCAATCCAGTCCCAAAGCATCTATCCTATATGCACTCCTTACTATGATGAAAGTGTACTTCTATATTTGGGTCACCCTAACTTGAGGTCATTTTTTATTCATCATCAAATTTTTTTCTATCCAATCTTATCACACTCATTCACATTGAACATGGATTTCCATCATTTGATCATCATGTTCAATCTATCACATCTATTCTAATCCATCATCAATCATATCATCATCATCTCATATCATATTCTAATCATCATCATATCATCTATCTAATCATCCATATCAATCCATCTAATCATATCATCATATCTCTCATATCCATCTAATCATCACATCATATCTAATCTAAATCCATTATCATCATATCATATCAATAATCACATCATCATCATCATCATAATCATCTAATCATCCAATCATCCATCTATCTAATCTTTCATCCTAAATCATTTCTATCATCAACCATCTAAATATCATCTAATCACATCATCATATCATCTAATCATCATATTTATAATCAATCTAATCAATCATCATATCATCACATCATGTCATCATCAATATCAATACATCATCATATAATATCAATCATACATCATATCAATCATCATATCAACATCAATCATAATCACATCATAATCCATCACATACATCTAATCTACTCATCCATATATCACAACACATATAAATCACTATAAAATCATATATATATATATATATATATATATATATATCATCATGAATGTTATACATCCGTGATAGGCCTCAATTAGGCTCTATCTCTCAAAATCTATACATCAAAATCAATATCTATATACAATGTTCACCCACTAATTGGTGAACACAAATCTGAGACTTTGACTCTCTAGGGCAAGACCTTGTCCTCCTCCCTATCCATCATCTCACCACCATCATGCCTAGATCATACCTGCTACACTCACCACTTGCTGCTCCTAGTCACTTGTCATGCACTGTCCTCTCTCTCTCTCACCACACATATGTACCACATAGTGCATGGTACATCAGGTAATCTCATCATCAATATGCTCTCATAAGCATGCCTCCTCCCTAGAGAGCCTGATACTACTCTCATCATCACAAAACTAGGAGGAGTCCATCTTACTCCCCCCATGTCAACTCCCTAGGCCTCTCCCCTCATCACCTCGATGGAGTGCCTGATCTCCATATCTAGCTTGTAAGGCCTCTCTCTACCTCCTATATCTATCCCACTGTTTCTATAGCCAGGTATCTCTCTCTTGCACATCACATCTCACTCCTAGCATAGTATCTCTCACTCTAACAAGATTACCACATCTAACTCTTACCTACAGCTCATGTTATCTCTTCATTGCTCCATCCACACCTCCCCCCTCTCTCCTACAGGCATTATCCTCCTCTCCTCCTGCTGTACCTCCTCCCTCTCTCCTATGTTCTCTCCTCTCTCTCATAGGCCACCCACTTCTAGTCATCCACTCCACATAACCCTCTGCAACCCCCACATCATCCTCATCTATATCCATTAGCTCTGCCACCTCCTCCAATGGATCTGCCATCACTAGACTAGGTAAGTCCCTCTCTACCTCATCTCACTCTATATCTGATCGGTGCCCCAGGCACCATCTGCACTAATCCAAACTACCTCATCACACCATGGAAACTATATAACCTCCACCATCTCTGGCCTCTCCATCCCTGTACCCATCTCACCCTCCTCAGACTTGTGAGCTAGATATCTGCACCCGACCATGTAGGGAACCCTCTATATGGCCTCCATCTAACATCATCAACATCGAGGCTCCCCAATCTCTCTGTATACCAATCCTCTCCCTCACCCCTATCTCCATGAGCCTGGTCGACTCTCCATCACATAAATCCAATGGTCAACTCTATGTGATCACCTATAATCCATGGAAGCCCTGTGGCCTCACCACTGCTATGTGCTCATAGGCCCAACAATGTAATAAAAATCCCACATCCAATCTAAGATCTCCTCTCTATAACATACATCCATAACTCATGGTACACCTATGTGCCAGAGAGAGTTGCCCCAAATGCAAACATTGTCCTATGCTCAACAATATCAGCCACCACTTACTTGTTAGGGCCCATGGGAATCTCACCCCACCTAAATCTGGAAATAGTGCATAACAAGATATCACCATCATCCAAACATATCATTCAAGTTCCCCGACACCAATGGATGATAATGTGTCTCAATGTGAAATGCCCCCGATACAAAAGTGATATGATCGGCCTCTACTCCAAACAATCATCTCAAAGCATCCATCTCGACCCTCTCTATGTAATCAGCACTATAGGTGCCCCTAGATCAAAATCTCAAAATATGATACACATCCTCTAATGTGATCATCATCTCTCTTGTCCAGAAACCAAAAGGTGCTAGTCCTCGGTCCCATCTCTCTATCAATGTTATAATCAACCCTTGTGTCTCTGGGCACCCTCTGATAGTGGTGGAACCCATTGCCCAATCCAACTACATCCAAGTGATCCCACTCGACATCTATAACATCTACCCTAATCATCCCCAACATGGTTGGGACTCTATCTCTCAAATATAAGGTGTCTCTAGCCTACAAAAATCAACCAACAAGCATCCATCAATCTCCAATCATCAAAAATCATCATTTTTCATCCAAAATAATCAATAAAATCTATCATCTACCCTATCGATCATCATTTCCCTAACAGAGTCATTCCACTTTTCCCTAGGTCGATGTCAACCCGTACCATAGTCACTATTAATTGTCCTTGACACCCATAAAAATCCAAAAATTAAAAAAAAAATAAAATCAAAACCAAGCTAAGTTTTTGGCACTTACCACTCTCTGAGACCTCTAGCGCTTCCTCTCCACCTCTGCTTGGCATCCATTTTGATCAAATCTCAACTTTTATATCACTTAGAGCTCTCTATCACCAAAATCATGTCATTCAAATGAGCCTTATTGGCCATTTTTGTCACTTATATAGCCACGTTGACCCAATCAAAGCATTGCCCCAAGCCCAAGGTCATTGCGACTCACCCATTCATCGCCCACCCAACCCTAATTTTCATCCTTCATCTCATCTCATCTAATCTCTTTATCCAAATTATCTTTTCTTCCACTTTAAACTTGTGTGTCACCCATAACACACCATTCCTTGTCTTGCATATCTTATTTTGTTATCTTTTTACTTATCTCATCATGTATCCTTAATCATATCCAGAAGCCCACTTTGTGCCATACTTCTCGTGTTCCCTCTCGGGCACCATCTCATCTTATGCCCATCGTTGTGGTCATTTTCCTTTTCCATCCCACTAGGCATATTTGTTCGCTTCCTCATTTCCAAAGGACACCATATCTTTTTCCCTAAAATATATGCCACGTGGTGGGTCTTTAGGCCACCACATGGCCTACTATCATTTAGCCCATCAACTTGGGCGAGTTATAATTATCTCGGCAAGCTATATGTATTAGCAAGGGCTGAGTTGTGTTATTTCATTACAAGGGCGAGTTGAGTTCATACTTGGGTGAGTGTGAAAGGGCGAGTTAATTGTTGAGCTTAGCAAGTTATACCTTTTTCATTGACCGGTAAAAGAGCTTATTTGGCTCAAAGCCACACAAAGGTGTGTTTAGTGGACAAAGGATATTTAAATCCTTATCTAAAAGGTTCCCCACAAATGTGGCATATTTCCCACACCCAAATGACTGACAAAACACTTTGGAGTATCGAATGGTAAGCTCGGGGCACACGGAAAGTCGGTGGATTCATGGGGTTACGTGGCATGGAAAGCACAAGGATGTGTTGAGGTCGGCGGTGAATGAGGGGGCACGTGGTGGTCAGAAATTACAAGCACGGCGTGGCGTCCCACGTGGACGATCATGACGATGACGAAAACAAAGGAGCAGATCAAGTCAAAAAGAATGGCGTCGGTGTGATATGAACCGCAACCTCCTCCCCACGAATGGAGCGCCCTAACAATCCACCAGGTGAGTGGCTTTGAGGGGAGATGGAGCGATAAGGAGTTTAAAAACAAAATCGGGCCCTTCACCATTATATAAAGGGACTGAACCCTCTCCTCAACACAAGCTCATTTTTAGCCTCTCTCTCCCATGCCCGAGCCGAGGAGATGGAGAAATAGTGGGGGCCTAGCAAATAATGATGGCCATTATTTTGTCGAGGAGTTTTAAAAGCCCTATATTTTAATATAGGCACTATTATTTTTATAAGTCCTATTATTATTATTTTAATAGGCAATTACCATGGTGGTGTTATATGTGGCCTTAGAAAATTACAAAGGCTATATATATATATATAAGGCCTATTTTATATAGGTATTTAAATATGTAAGTCCTATTTATATAGGCATTATAATGAAGCTCTGAATTCTCTCCATCCAAGAAGACATACTCAGAGCCCCGAGCCGAGAAGGACAAAATGATGCGGTTCAAGGTGATCGTGGCAACATTATGGAGACAAAAGACCTATTTTAATATAGGCATTATGGAGAGATACTAAGACCTATATTGTATAGGCATCATCTTCATTAAGGACTGATATTATTTGTTATCGGCAAAGTGAAGATAAGACCTATTATTTTTAATAGGTGAAACATTGTTATTGGGAGTTATTCAAACTACCCAATAGGCCACATTTGAGCCACACTTCATAATGTAGAGCCTAGAGAATCGACTAGGGTGCCATCTGGAAGACCAATTGGTATACCATAAGACTTTGTGTCTGAAGGAGAATACTGGATCAAATCTGCTATAAGCCGGGTATTTACTTGGTGCGCAGGTTCATGTTTCATTTTGTATTCAGTATTATCATGCTTAGATTGTATTATTCATTATAGTCGTTGAAGTAGATAATATATCGTTTCTATTGATGAACCCGAGACGTAGACATTTTTCCAAACTCCGTTATCAACTTGTGTGCAGTGTATTTTAATTCTTGCATTGCTTTAAGTTTATTTTAATGGGGTAAATTCAAAAAGAATTTAAATCCTATAGGGGTCTATGATTGAGTGAAAAAAAATCAGTCTATTTTCAAATCACTTTTGATGTCTTCCTTTGACCCATTAGTCCCATGGCTTGCACATCCATCTCGAGTGGATTCCCATTAGATTCCCTCCATATTGTAGTGATCTTTGTCGATTCACGAGTTAGTATGACATTAAGGTCATCTCCGTTGAGGTTGTGTTATGCTCCCCTAACAATGTGTTTCTAAGATTCGTACCATTTTTATTTCATCCATCTAAGTGGATTCCCATTGGATTCCCTCCATCTTCCAAAGGATATTTTCCAAATCAAGGGAACTTATGACATTAACATCTTCTCCATTGAGATCTTGCTATGTTCCCTACCGATGTGCTTCCAAGATCACCGCCATATTTTTAATTTTATCCTTTTTTACCCTATCCTTCTTGCAATGGTCATCACTCTCCACTTGGGGCCTCTTTTCTCATAGTCTCAATTTTTTAATATATTCCTTCATATATATTTTTTAACCTATTAATTGATTCCTCTTCATTTTATCGATCATGTTATCTTGTGTTTTTGCGAGGGAGAAATTTTTCGTCAAAATTTCTCATTGTAAACCTTCCCGATACCCTCCAGTCGGTTCATCCCCATGTACTGAGCCTATCCTACCTTTTTAAATAGTAATTTATGTTTTTAAACCTTTTCCATAAGTGATTTAGGCATACAAGTTCATTCAAGTGCTTCCAAGGTGGTACTCTTCAAGGTAAACTTTACAGAGGCTTAAGAATGACTATTCTTGGCTCTTCTAAGGCATGGTGCACACCCACCAGAGTGGAGTTGCAGCCCAAATTAATCAAGGAGCATAATTAAGGAGTTATAAAAAAATTCAACTAATTTTGGAATATTTTGGAAAGATTCAGAGGTTTAGGGACAAGTTCAGTAAAAGTGGGTCTTGGAGGGTAAAGGAGCTTGCAGTATAAAACAACACTTGAGCTTCGAGAAGTGATTTCAGGAGCTTCATAAGGAGTTGGAGGTCAAAAAGACATCATTGGAAAGGTATTTCAGATCTATAAGTGATGGTGGTTTCACATTTTTCACAAGATATAAGAAATTCTACCCACAGACTATTTTCAACATGCACAACCTATCATCCCAAGAAAAATTATTATTTTTAGGGGGTTTAAGGAAGAATAAAGGCATGATACCCATCCCATTATTCTTAAAATTTCATTTCCATTCAATTTCATTAAAATACATTCATATGCTCAAGTTATGTCACTGACAAGTTGCTCTCCAAGGTATGCTTTGGGACTTAACCAATTCTCTGGGTGGACACATGTCACTCCCAGGCTCAAAGCAAAATTTATTGTCCCAACCCCTTAGGACACAAGGGACACAAAAAATGTGTGCCCAGCTCCATTCGAGCTCCTTACACCCTCATATGAACCCAACGAAGCTCAAACAATCCAGATAATTCCCCCTGCTCTTATTTTCAGCCCTTCTCTCGTCATTAAATCCTAGAGCACCACTTGTCCTCACGATATGAAGGCACATTTTTTTACAACAACTGTCCTAGACCTTTGAGATAGTTTGGACAAGAAAATGTTCCCAACCCCAAGTTTGGCCCCCCGGTCCCTCACATGACCACGAAGGTGCTCCGCAAGCGTGTTTTCAGCTCCTCCTCTCCACCTCAACCAATGACCATTCGCCACTTGTCAATCCCAGAGATAGGAACATTTTATTGCACCAACTATCATAGAAACTTGGGAAAATTGGGATGAAAAAAATGCACCCAAGCCTATCCCCTTCCCTAGTCACCCATATGACCCAGTTTCAGCCCCTGGGTGTTTTCAAGTGCTTTTTTTCTCACCCTCACCAACCAATCTCGGGATGCCACTCGTCACAAGGAGGGTGAGGTGAATTTTTGTGCAGAAAATATCTCAAAACCTTCGAGAAGATGGAACACAAAATTGAGCCCAAGCTAAAGAATTTTTAAAACTCAACTTTTGCAATTGATCTAACTATCGTGTTGTTTCTCCATTTTTTCCCGTGAAACTCACTACTGGAAGAATTCACAAAGAACCTACAAAATTCCATTACACCTTCTCATTGATTCATTCCTCCATAATTCCTACAAGAACATGGTTGCAACCACACCAAAGGAGTGATTTTTCAGCTGGTACCATGCTTGTTTTGCACCAGATGAACTCCATAGCCAAAACCATGAAAGCATCATATCTCACAAACGAGTAATATGGGTATTGTTAAAACGTTCACCATCTCCCTTTCTCTAAGGTGCCTTCAAGCTGAAAAGAGTAGAAAAACTAGAGGTGACTCGATTATTAATGAAATAAAACCCTTGATTTCCACCCTAGTTCACATTCGTACAATTTCCCATCAATCCGAGAGGTGGCTCGAGATAAAAAGTGGAGCACGAGTTCCAAGACAAAAACCTATCTCAAGGTGAAGTTGTTTCCATCGCAACTGAGGTGGGGAAGAACACTATCAAAAGCTCAAGTGAATCCATTAAGTTCTACCTTGGTAGCTCCATGCCTAAAACTTACACTAGGAAAAAATTTCATTTTTTATTTCCAAGCATTCCGATGAGTGAAACATAGTGAAATTTGGAACACGAGATCATGACGAAGACTGAATCTAAAACTATTGTCCTCCTGTCGCAAACCAAGGTTGTTTTTATCACTTACTAAAAATATCATAATCTATACTTCCTCACATGATAAAAATAGTAATTCCTTGAATTACAAGTTTGAATCACCAAGACATTTAGAAACAATGTAAAGTAAAGACCGGGCAAAAATGACAATTTTCCCAAAATAGCAAGTCGGGAAAAAACAACTTTGCTAAAAATAGTAAGTTATTAAAAATAGCAATGTATTATCGACAGAGAAGTATGGAGTGTGCCAAGAGTTTAGAAGGTCATGTTGGAGCAAAATGTATGATATGTCCTAAAATAACAGGTCCCGATCCTATTGCTAAAAATTAAAAGTCTTCAATTCGGGTGCAGAAAGCTGCAAATGGCTTTGTTTTCACCCATCTTTTCACTTTTGGATTCTCCACGAGATAGTAGGATGACCTTACAAATCAAAAAGATAAATGATAAATTCATAAGAGTCCTAAAATCATCATCTTGTAGCACAATGTGTAGAACATGGATATAGGTATCAAGAGGCTCGAGCACCATGAATGATAATTGTGAAAGCCAAAAGAACATGAAAGTGATCCTCACTCTCATTGTGAGATCAGAATGCATCAAGCATGGGTAAGGTTTTTTTCATATCCAAATCACTTTGGGAGGTCTTGGGATAGTTTTTTTAAACACTCTTTGGTGGTATGAGGTGTCTACTTACCATGTACAAGGGGTAGTTTGTGATCGACATCAACAAGGGTAAATTGTTAAAAATGAAACTCATCGGAGCCTCACAATGTTGTAGAGGTTATCAGTGGACAAGATCATCATCTTCAATTTCTTCTTCTGGTGGGTATTCATTAATGACATAGGTATATTCATCCTTGGGAGAATTTATTATTTCCCCTCCTTCCTCATTCTTTCTCCTCTTCTCTACCCCTTTTCTAATTCTTCATTGTGAGCAATCATGACGTTCATCCTATTCATTTAAATGTGACTTTAGCAAACATTATAATAATTCACCCTTAATTAATAAAGGGGACTTAATTTCACTCCTAGGAATATCAAAAGTCACATGTTAGAAGGAAAAATGAAAGGTCATATGGGGGTAGGTGAAGAGTCTATTTTCAAATCTATAAATTGTAATGACACCCTCATTCTTAAGGGTTGTCAATTTTGTATGCTCAAGGAGAGATTACTACTTGAAGTGAAGTAAAAGAGATAGAATTTTATTCTATTCCTCTCTCTCGTGTTCTTCCACTTCAAACCACATTAATGACAAATTGGATGATGTATTAGGTCATATGATGATGTATATGATGTTGACATGATGATTCAAAGATGTGTTTTGGTGATGTATGAGATTCATTTATTAGGTGAGGATTTGACTTGCTTTCAAGCCTATTCAAGTGCCTAGGTGATGTTGCATGGAGGTAGGAGCTTCTTGGATGCTTGAGAAAGCATGTTGGCATGATGGATAATAGGTTTGGAGGGTTTTAGGCACTCACAAATAGTTGGTATGGTGCAGATACATGTGTTTAGCTATGTTACAGTGCTCATCATTTGGAGCAGGTATGGTTGCTTAGAGGTGTGAGATTGAGTTTTGGAGCTATATGAGCTCATGGATGCATGTATTTAGGTGTATCATGGTATATCAGGTATGTTTGGGTCATTTTAGTGATTTTTATGATGAGTTATAGCATTCTTTCAGTTGACCTAGCTTCTATAGTGAGAAACCCTTAAGGTGTAGTTATGCAAGTCTTAATGACTTAGAGAGATTTTGAGGTATGGTATTGAAATTATGATGATTTGAGATATTATTTTGATGTTTCATGGTGCTTTGAGAAAAATTTCAGGTTTCTAGGATGTGAATTTTGTAAGATATGACAGTTTATGTGAGACAGGTCAAAACAAGTGAAATTCTAACTCGAATTTGATCTTCTGATGCTCACCCTGAAGTGTGTGATTTGCATGGGACCTTGTGGATTTCAGGATGTTTCTATGGTGAGTTCTATAAGGTTTCAAAAAATAATTAGGTCATTTCATCATCATCAAGTTTTTATGAACAAATGTTAAGAAGATAAAGTGGTCTAAAACCCTAGTTAAACCCTAACTAGAGCAAGTTTGCAAAAGAAGAGGTATAGTGACCTAGTTTTGATTGGTTATAAAAATTTATGATTTTATGATGTATAGGAATCTCTTATATTTCCATAAATGTATGGTTGAGGTCATGGTGATGAGTGGGCCCCACTCAAACAGTCAATTTATAAAGAAGAAGGTTTTGGGACAAGGTTGTCCAAAGGAGTAGCATGATAAATTGATGGTATGATTTATGTGAGATAATATTTATTTACATGGAGGTTTAGGAAATTTTCATGCAGGTACATGGTCATTTGAGGTCCATTCAGGTTGATTGGTCAAAGGGCAGTTTTGAGGCCTTAAAAAGTAGTGTTCAGTAAAATGGTCATATCTTGAGCTACATGTGGAGTTTTGAAGATGATTAAAAATTTGTTGAAATATGATTCAGATATATTTCCATTTATATAATTTTTTTTCATGATGATGTCATTTTTATGGTTTCCAGGTCATTATTTGGATAAGAATATTTTTGCAATGCAGGACAGGATGTGTTTTGGTACAAAGTTTTGAGTTGTTTTGAAGCATGAGATGGATTGGGTGATGCTTTATATCACCTGGAATGTGAATAGGGATGAATTTTTCATCCAATTAATCCATTTTAGGTCTTTAATGTTCATATAAATGTTTTTATGAGCTAACCTTTGGAAAACAACTTTTTGGAGGTTGATTTGGTGAAGACAAAAGTGGTTGTGGTTTGAGCAGAGGTTGATTCAAGGATTATAAATTGCTTAGAAGTGTTATAAAGGTTCTTAAATTTCCATAAAGTGGTCACATGGCATGGTTTTGGTTGAGTTGAAGTGATTTGGTGGCATAATGAAGTTTCCAGGGTGTTGAAGGGTGTAGGAAACAACAATTTTGAGAAATACAAAGTGCATGGGCCCATTAAATGAAATAATTTGATTGGTTGAGATAAATTGAGACCATGTATGAATGTTAAATGATATTTTAATCATGTGTAATGTATTTATGGGTCATGAATATGTATGGTTTTTATGTAAGGGCATTTTTATCTTTGTGCCCATGGGGTTTTGAGCCATTTTTGGCACATGTAATGAGGTTTTTAGCTAGGCCGACCTACTTGGGTCACTTGTGACTATTGTAATTAAAATTTTGGATGTTTCCTTGATGTATGGGTCAAATCCAAAGGAGGGAAAAATTTTGTTTGAATTTGAAATCAAGAGGAGCTTATAAAGCATAGTTTTGGGTGCTTTTGCAAGCTAGTTAGTGTGTGTGTGTAAGGTGTGTGACCTAGGTGTGAGTTTTTAGCAGGTGTTGGAGCATGAATTGAGGTTTAATAAAGTGTGTTTCAGGTTGAAGAATATCATAAAGCATGTGTGCAAGTGTTTTAAGGTTTGAGAAGTGAAGAAGAGCTTGTTTTGTGAAGATTGGTCACCTAGGGTTTGAAGAGTTGAAGAAGTGTGAGCTGAATACTTGGTCTCCATCAGTTTTGGAAGAAAAAATCAGATATAATATCATCATAAGGTGGTTTAGTGGGTTCTTGATCATCTTGGGGGTTGTAGCCTCCTTGTGGAGTTGGTGCTTCACAAAATTAGGGGTTGGTGCTCCTTGTAGGTTGGTGCTCTACTAAACTAGGGGTTGGTGCTCCTTGGGTTGGTGCCTCACTAAATTTGAAACATATCAATATAATATTGTGTTTCAGTGGGTTTTATTCCCCTTTAGGTTTCCCACTTATATCTTGTGTTCATGTGTTGATTCTATGTTTCATGGTTTCTTGCATCTTTGATATTTGATGGTGTGCACACATTAATTATTGGATAAGTGAATTTGTGGTTGTTTTTGAATAATAATCTGAAATATGATTTAAATTTTATAAGGAATGATTCACCCCCCCCTCTCATTCCATTGTGCTTCTAACAATTGGTATCAGAGTAGGTCCTTTTGGAGAAGTTTGACAACTTGAAAGGAGATCCTTGAAGCACAATATGGCAAGTAAGTATTTGAAAAGAACCATTTTTTTGATGGAGTGAATTATGTTTTTGAGCTTGAGAATGAATCCTACATCATGGCTCAAGGGTTTGATGTTTGGGATGTTTGGAGAGTGGTTATACTCCTCCTACTACCTCTCCACTTACTGATGAACAAAATAAGGCATATACCAATAATTCAAAAGCTTTTAATGCCATCATAAGTGGCCTTGGAGAATCTAGAAATGGGAAAAGTGATGCATTTGCAAAAAAATCAGCAAAGGAAGCATGGGAAAAACTACAAGTTCTTTATGAAGGTGACTCAAAGGTAAGGATTGCAAAGCTTCAAACTTTTAGAAATCAGTTTGAATCTCTTAAGATGAGTGATGATGAGTCTATTGCAGCATATCTTCTTAGAGTTGACAAGATTGTCAATAGTATGAAAGGGTTAGGAGAAGAAGTAAAAGAGGAAGTAATTGTTCAAAAGGTGTTGAGGTCCTTAACTCCAAAATTTGACTCAAAAGTGTCTACCATAGAAGAAGAAAAGGATGTGACTAAGCTGAAGATGGATGATCTACATGGTACTTTGACAACCTATGAGATGAGGGTAATGGATTCTAAACCTACTAAGAAGGAGATAGCCTTCAAAATGGAGAAGATGACTAAGACAAAAAAAGGTAAATATGAAGATACTACCTTAGAGCTTGATGATGAAGAGATATTTTCCATGGTTTCTAGAAGAATGACACTTGGAACTGTAAGTACAAAGGTAAACTCCCTTTTAAATGTTTTACATGTGGTAAAGTTGGTCATTTTTCTGCTAAGTGTCCTCATAGACATGATAAGAAAATAAATGATGAACATGATAGTGATCATGAGAAGAAAAATCAAAATTTGATAAGAAGAAGAAAGGGTTCAAGAAGAATGAATTCATGAAGAAGAAAAAGAAGAGTCTATATACTAAGAAAGATGATTCTTCCTCTAATGCAAGTAGTGAAGTTGATAGATCTGATTCAGAGATTGAATCTGATCACAATGATGTAGGTGATGAAGTTCTTTTCATGACAAAAGAAGCTATGAGATCCTCTAGTGGTGGCTCTACTCTTGTGGGGTGATATTTCACCTGATCCTTGCAAAGAAGAAGAAGAAAGATGATGGTTTAAGGCTTGAGTTGGCATGTGTCCAATCAAATTAGAACATGCTGAAAATAATAACAAGAAGTTGACTTCACAAGTCAAAGAATATATGAAGAAAAGATACAAGAGCTTGAAGGAAAACATTGGGCCAAATTTCTAAAAAAATTGAAGAATCGGTGAGAAGGATAGAGTTGCAAATGAGTAACATGACTCTTAATCTGCAATCCAAAGAGGAAGAGGTGATAGTTCTCAAGAAGGAACTCTCAGATGTTGTAAGTAAGTTGAAAACCTATCAAAAATTTGAAGAAAGTACTAAAGCTCTTGATGATCTCTTGAGAAATCAAAAATTTCAAGTGATAAGACTGGTTTAGGCTTCAAATATGAAGTCAAAGAAACAAGGAAGAAGAAAGAAAATGGTTTCATGCAAAGTAGGAGAACCAAGCACCAAGGAAGGAAAGAAGGAGATATCACATCAAGGACATTGAGAAAATCAAGCAAATTAGGCAACCTAATGCCTCAAGGTATGAAAGGTCCTTTAATGGTTTTTTTATACATGTAATGCATTTGGTCATAGGGCTAAGGAGTGTAGAAGGGATCCTAGAGATACTCATCCATGGAAATAAATTAGAGATGATCATGCTTAAGAATGTTGTATGCTTCAAATGCAACAAGATAGGCCATGTTGTTAGTGATTGTATGAATGACTCATCTAGACATTTCATATGAGCTAAAGAAGAAAAATACAATGGTATGTTACAATTGTAACAAAGTTGGTCATGTTGTAAAGGACTTTTTTTCAAGCTTATTCAAGTCAAATAAGGAGTTATTCAGGTCCTAGAGTGCAAGCCTATGGAGTTCAAATACCTAGAGTGTATGACAATGGTCCTAGAAGGACTTGGGAACCTAGAGGAGACCATGGTGTCTCATCAAGAGTAGATGTCAATGAAAGAAGAAGTGTTTCACAGTTATCATATCAGAAGAGAGGATGAAGGAGTTTTGTAGTGCCCAAGAAGGCTTGGGACCTCTTCAAGACCTTATTTTAGGTCATTATGGTAACATATATACCTTCACTATGCTTCTTGAGGGTATATCAATGCATATGAAGCATCGAGAGGGGGAGTTTTGATTCAAGTCAATTGTGTCTCCTCCATGTGGTCAAGGTATGTCATTCATTTGTGTCTTTTCATGTTTTTTGTTGGTTCATGATGATGGTTGATTCTTGTGTGAAATGTCATGATCTCAGTCTTGTGGTCATAAGTAGTACATGTAATGATATGATGTCCTTATGGTCTGTGTTTGCATATCATCATGGTGTGTGGTTTGTCTAAGATTGTCATATGTATGTCATGAGTCTCATTGGCATATGTCATAAGAATGTGAAGTATGTAAATTTTTATGAACTCATGAAGTATGTGTCTCTTGTCTTGTGTCAAAAATTTTGAAATGTTGTAGTGTGTAGGTGTCTGAAGTCTATGAAGAAGTTGAAAAGACTAGTCTGAATTTTGATGTTTGGTGTCATAAGTTTTCATAAGTTGTAAATGAATATTTCAAGTGTGTCTAGTATTTCCATTGTGTGTATGAAGCTTTGAATGTGTCATTGAAGTTGTTGTAAATGTCATCATGAGTCTCATCATGAGATATCATTTTCTCTAAAAGGTATGTAATGTCATTTCAAGTGTCATGAATAGTTTTTAGTGCTAGTATGTGTCATGTATGTTAATGTATCATGATCTTCTAAGGTGTATGTGAATATTCTGAGAAGTGTATTATAATGGTGTGATAAAGTGATAACTTGATCAATATAATGGTTAAAAGAGGTGATGGCTAAGATATGTATCAAATCAATTGTGCACAAGACAAAAAAGAAGGTTTCAGGTATGATTTTGGTATTATGCACTTTATATATCTTGATTAATAAGTGTCAAATAAGATGTTTGAAGGATCATTTTTATCATGATGATGATGATGAATTTTTGAGTCATAAAAGTTAAAAATTGTGCATTTTGAACTTCTCTACCTTAACTATTGTGTTTTCATACATACTTTGACATGAGTGGTATGATATGGAAACTTGGGTTTGAAGGATCTAAATGATGGAATTTTTGAAGCTAAAATTTTTGTACATATATCATCTTATAATGATGATAGATAAAAATTCAATTGGTTTTTTAGTCATAATAATGTGTATTTTTTTAATTCTGATAGTATTGAAAATTTGATATGTGGTGTCTAGAGACCTAATCTGTGTTAGGTAATTTTTGAAATTTAGGTGTATTTTTTTAGAATGTGCTCACAAGGTTGTTGGAGGATGTTTTAACAGCTAAATGGGTGTTCAAATCATGGTGATATATTTCATGAATGTTTATATATCAAATTTTATATTTTTTGTATTCATTAGGATAGAAGATTTGATGATGTATTGATTAGGTGTGAAGATTTCATGAAATGTTGAGTTTATTGATGATAAAGTTATAGATATACAAGATTTTTGTTGAATCCAAAATTTGTGAAATTTTATGAAATAGGTCAAAAATGTGTCAAATAGTTTTTAGATTATGATATGGTGTTATGTTGAAGATCCATGATCTCTAGTAAAACTCTGTGATGTTCAAATTAAATAATGTATGAGTCATCTACATGTTTAAAGATGTTTGTAAATGATCATTGGTATTTGATCAATTTTAAGTCTTATGATGTTGAAATATAAATATTTTTTCATGTATTTATTAATCTATAGATGAGTGAATGAATGGTTGTCCTAATCCTCATGTATTATATTGAAATTGAGATTTCATCTATAGATGAATATTTTGGTATAAAATCATATGAAGGTGATAGATAATGTGATTATGATGATTTAGAATTGATGATAAGTTATGTATAAATGTTTCTTTGGATTGATATGATATTATAGTATCGTGATTTTTGAGATTATAAAGATAATGATGTAAATTAAAAGGTATGATAATGATCTCAGGTATGAATTGAAATGATTTTTTCTATGTATAATGATGTCTAAACTGTAATGTGTAAATGTCATGATGTGTATTGCAACTAGTAGAGAATAAGTTGATTTGGTATGAAAGATATTTTAAATATTATGTGATATACTAAGGATGTCATTAGTGTTTCTATAATGGTTGAAGATGAATGGATATGATATAGATGAATAAGGCCTAAAGTGTAAATATTATAATTTAATGATTAATGTTTGAAGTTATAATAGATATACATTTTGATCATATGTATGAAAGATTTATATGCTAATGAAGAACATTTGAATATTGCAAAGTTATTGATGATCTATGTGACTTATTCTTGAAAGATAGTGTATGTTTTAAGATTGATGTTAGTGGTATGATATCATTGAGAATGAAAATATCCAATTATGTTCTTGAATGTGTCTTGTTGTGACTAGTGAATATATGTTAAGATAAGATAGATAGTTACTGAAGATATAGATGAAAAGTGTAGTTTCATGAATTTATTTATAGTGATATGTAAGTGTAAAGAAGATACTATATAGTGTGTTTTAGTGTTTTAATGTGATTATCTTATGTAATTCAAAGTTTGTTGTGATGAATATTTTAAGTGTTATTTCATGATATCATATATTAGGTAGAGCCATAAAAAAATTTAAACCTCATAAGTATGAATATAATTGAATGTTATAAATGGTAAATGTGTTCCTATGAAATGATTGTTCCTTCAAGGTGTGTATGAGTTCTTTATGATGTATATTAGGGAGAGAAAGCTTTAAATGGAGATAGTGTGTTCTCAAGGAAATAAGGTATGATTTGATATATAATTTGCATGTTAAATTTTTGATCCTTTGAATTATGATCTTATCAAATATGACTATTAAAAACTGAGAAAGTTGTTTAGGACCTCATGGTAAAAAAAGTGGTCAAAGATGAATTTAGCTAAGATAATAAGGTAAGATATTCAAATTTGTGCTTGGGAGCTAGAATTATGCTTTAAGTCTATGGGGGAGCTATGAAGTTTTATGTTTAAATCATGTATGAGGTTTATGAATGAAATTGGTCCTAAAATTGCACTAAGAGATTTCCTAAATCAGTGGGACCTCCATGGTTGAATGAAAAAGAATATGCAATGAAAATTGATATATGCCTAGAAAAGATTGATGATGGTTAAGAAAATGATGGAAGTGTGAAAAGTGATTTATGCTTGAATTTTGGCATTGTTGGCATTTTTAATGATGTGAATGGCTGAAATTGTGTTTAATGCAACTACAATGGTTCATGAAGACTAAAATGGGAGGTAAGGAAAAAATTGTTTTTGCATGCATGCCTAGAAAGGTTGAAATGTGATGTTTTGGATCCAAAATTAAGGTATTATTTTCATTTGATTTTCATGATATGATGTTTTGTTATGTTTATATGCTTATCCATGGGGAGCATGGTGATTTGCATGCTTAAAATGAAGGAAAAATCAAGATTTTGAGTGAAAATTCAAGGTTTTGAGCTAAGTTGAGATCTTTGGTTGATGTTTCTAACCAAAACATGATGCTATGAAGCTGAGGTAGGTGAATAATATGATGTTATAGGTATGCCTTTTTCATTAATGTAAAAAGGGGAGAAGTTCAAGGTGTTTTCCATCAATGACAAAGGGGGAGATTGTTGGCATGTGGTCCTATAGGTGTTTTCATTGATGAAAAACCACATTAATGAAAAATTGGATGATGTATTAGGGTCATATGATGATGTATATGATGTTGACATGATGATTTCAGATGTGTTTATGATGATATAGTGAGATTCAGTGAGGATTGTTTGCTCTTGCAAGCCTATTCAGTGCCTAGGTGATGTTGCATGATGGTATGAGCTTCTTGGATGCTTGAGAAGCATGTTGAATGATGGATAAAGTTTTTAGAGTTTTTGGGCACTCACAACAGTGGCATGATGTAGATACATGTGTGATTCACTATGTTACAGTGCTCATTTGGAGCAGGCATGGTGGTTTGGAGGTGTGAGATTGAGTTTGGAGCTATATGAGCTCATGGATGCATGTATTTCAGGTATATCATGGTATATCAGGTATTTTTGGGTCATTTTCAATAGTGATTTTATGATGATTATAACATTCTTTTAGTTGACCCTAGCTTCTACAATGAGAAACCTTAAGGTGTAAGCTATGGTAAGTCTTAATGGATGGAGAGTTTTGAGGTATGGTATTGAAATTATGATGATTGGATATGTTAGTTTTGATGTTTCATGGTTCTTTGAGAAAAAATTTCAGGTTTCCATGATGTGAATTTTGCAAGATATGACAATTTTATGTGAGACATGGTCAAAACAAGTGAAATTCCAGCTCGAGTTGATCTTTTGATGCTCACCCTAAATGTGTGTTTGCATGATGGGACTTGTGGATTTCAAGGATGTTTATATGGTGATTCTATAAGGTTTCACAAAAATAATTAGGTCATTTCATCATCAGGTTTTTATGAACGAATGTTAAGAAGATAAAGTGGTCTAAAACCCTAGTTAAACCCTAGCTAGGAGCAATTTGCAAAAAGAAGAGGTATAGTGACCCATTTTTATTGATTCATATAAAATTTATGATTGTATGATGTATATAGGACTCTCTTATATTTCCATAAATGTATGGTTGAGGTCATGGTGATGAGTGGGCCCCACTCAAACATGTCAGTTTATGAAGAAGAAGGTTTTGGGACAAGGTTTTCCAAAAGAGTATGATGCTAAATTGATGTTATGGAATGTATGTGAGATGATATTGATTTCCATGGATTTTTTAGGACATTTTCATGTAGTACATGGTCAAATTGAGGTCCATTCAGGTTGATTGGTCAAAGGGTAGTTTTGAGGCCTTAAAAAGTAGTTTTAAAATGGTCATATACTTGAGAGCAGTGGAATTTTGAGATGATTAAAAATGTGTTGGAAAAATATTTAGATATATTTCCATTTATATATTTTTCATTCATGATGAGGTGATTTTATATGGTTTCTAGGTCATTATTTGGACAACAAGAATATTTTGCAGTGTATGGACATGATATGATGTGTTTTTTGCAAAGTTTTGAGTTGTTTTGAAGCATGAGATGGATTAGTGATGATTTTATATCACCTATAATGTGAAGAGGGATGAATTTTTCATCCAATGAATCCATTTATAGGTATTTAATGTTCATATAAATTTTTTATGAGCTAACCTTTGGAAACAATTTTTGGCAGGTTGATTTGGTGAAGACAAAAGTGGTTGTGGTTTGAGCAGGTGGTTGATTCAAGGCTTATAAATTTCTTAGAAGTGTTATAAAGGTTCTTAAATTTCCATAAAGTGGTCACATGGAATGGTTTTTTGTTGTTGAAGTGATTTTGGTGGCATAATGAAGTTTCCAGGGTGTTGAAGGGTGTAGGAAAACATTTTTTTGAAATTACAAAGAGTGCATTGGGCCCATTAAATGAAATAATTTGATTGGTTGAGATAAATTGTGACCATGTATGAATTTTAAATGATATTTTAATCATGTGTTAATGGGTTTATGGGTCATGAATATGTATGGTTTTGATGTAAGGGCATTTTTATCTTTGTGCCCATGGGGTTTTGAGCCATTTTTGGCACATGTAATGAGGTTTTTAGTTAGGCCGACCTACTTGGGTCACTTGTGACTATTATAATTAAAATTTTGGATGTTTCCTTGATGTATGGGTTGATCTAAAAGGAGGGAAAAATTTTTTGTTTGAATTTGAAATCATGAGGAGCTTATAAAAGCATGTTTTGGGTGCTTTTGCAAGCTAGTTGTGTGTGTGCAAGGTGTGTGACCTAGGTGAGAGTTATTTTTAGGTGTTGAGCATGAATTGAGGTTTAATAAATTTTTTTGTAGGTTGAGGAATATTATAAGCATGTGTGTAAGTGTTTGATGGTTTGAGAAGTGAAGAAAGAGCTTGTTTTGTGAAGATTGGTCACCTAGGGTTTGAGTGAAGAATTGAAGAAGTGTGAGCTGAATACTTGGTCTCCATCAGTTGTGGCAAAAAAAATCAGAGATAAGATCATCATAAGGTGGTTGAGTGGGTTCTTGATCATCTTGGGGGTTGTAGCCTCCTTGTGGAGTTGGTGCTTCACAAAATTAGGGGTTGGTGCTCCTTGTAGGGTTGTGCTCTACTAAACTAGGGGTTGGTGCTCCTTGTGGGTTGGTGCCTCACTAAATTTGAAACATATCAATATAAAATATTGTGTTTCAGTGGGTTTTATTCCCCTTGAGGTTTCCCACTTATATCTTGTGTTCATGTGTTGTATTCTATGTTAGCAATGGATATATATTAGGTTGAATAGGCTGAGAGGAGTTGTTGATCCTGCTTTCAAGGCTTTGCAAAACCCATAAGAAAAAATCGAGATAACCCCTACTATTTCTCTCAAGCTTCATCCCCATCTGATTCTTCAAGTGGTTCACCTGGTAATCCTATCCAAACCCCTATTGATACTCCCCTTAAAATCCTCTTGTTTCCCCTTCCACCCACCATTGAACATTGAATTCCCTAGTGAAGGAGAACAAGAATTAGAAGAAGAATTGGGAGAAGAATTTACGATGGGAAGAGTCAAGAAACAATGGCGCATAAAAGAAAGGGAGAGACCACGACCTATTTTTCCATGGGGTAGGAACACATGCCCACTTGCACTCCCACAAACCCTTCACAAGTTACCACGAGGCTCAAGCAAAAGTTTTCCTAAGTTCGGGGAGATGGTTCACAAACGTGTGTACTCTAAGAAGAACATGTGGCAACCTTCATCACTACATGTGGAGTTCCTAGGGTGGAACATGAAGATGTATCTATCATATTGTTTGTGGAGTCCTTGTAAGAGAAATTTGAAAAGTGGTTATACCTTCTACCAAAAATATCAATCACTTATTGGGATGATATAAAGAATTTCTTCAAGACAAATTCAAATCTATCAAGAGTGTCAAAACCTCCTAGTTTAGTGGCTAAAATGAAGAAGGGATCTAACGAGACCATGAGGGACTTCATAACCCGTTATAACAAGTCACTCAAAAGGATACCTCTTGAATATTTTCCCTCTGATAACAACATAAAAAGGTTCTTCATCAGTGCTCAATTGTCGGAGGTAGGATTCATCCTTTGAAAATGTTTGCTTAAGAAATCTTACACAAGCCAAAAGGATTGTTATTGAAGTAGAAGATGATATCATCCTATCTCGGAAAGATCAAGAACCCTTTGATTGGTAAAGCTCAACATCCCAATAATGAGAGAACAGATACATTATTTCAAAATTTGGTAAATGAGTTAACAATATTGAAGAGGGAAGTTGCCCAATGAGAATCTCATCAAATGCCTAATAGGAATAAAATTGCAAGAGCACCCCAAAGGATTGCCTTAGAGGCTCCATTGGTTGACACAATTTGCAAGGCTCAAGAATATGAAGAGGTGTTTGAACAAGAAGATGAAGACAATGATCTCCAAGAGATTGAACAAGTAGAGAATAATGCACAAATCAGATTCTATGAGTATTCTGAAGGTGATGAATATGATGACAAAGAGGCACCCAGGTTCTCATGCATGGTATTCACCCATTCCCACCTCAAAAGGGAGCTTCTCCCTCTGTTGCATAAAAGAAGAATAAAATTGAAGACCCTCCCGTGGCTACTCTACTAAAAAAATAATTAGTCAAGGATCTCTACTCCCACCCTTCATGGAGTCTCAGTATTGTTGAAACCCGATCCCATGACAAGCAAGAGGTCTCCTATTATTCCAAGTAAGTCTCGCAAGGCTCCTCTAAATCCAAAAATGATTCTACTAAAAATAGTCCTTCAAGAACCTCTAATGCACCTTCAAAATCAACCTCTTTTTCCAAAACATCCACTATTGCTTCCGAGCCTATCTTGAATTCAAATATAGTGCCTTCATCCCCTTATGCATGTACCTTCCTCGTTTGATTATGATGAACATGCAAACAAGACCAAAGTTCAAATTTCTAAAATTGAATACTTGCAAACTCACCTAGAGCAATTCAAGAGGTTTGTTAATGTTGTCCAAGGTGGTAGCCTAAAATCCAACACTGCAAACCCCAATCCTAAGGGTCTACTACCGACACCACCTACACCTCCTACATAGAACATGCTTACTCTACGCACATCAAAAATTGATAATATTGATTCTTTATGTCTCCCTTCTTGTTGGATAATACCATTGCATAATTACATAATAGATTCAGGTTCTTCTAACAATGTAATGCCTATGAAGTCCGTCAATGCCCTCAAACTCACTTGATCAAGGTCGGTGGTTTTGTTACTCCATGGAGTCAAAGTAAGTATAACTTGTAGGGAAGGTCAAGGATACCCAGGTGGCTCTTGCCAAATTTTTAGGCAAAAAGGTGTCAATGTTTATCTTAGTAGTAGACATTCTAGCTACATTTGGAATGTTGTTGAGTAGAAGTTTCTACCGAGACTTGGGAGGAAAAATCCATATGAATTTTTATTTTGCAACCATCTTGGTTAAAGGAGATGGAAAAGTTGTTCCCTATGAAAAATATGAGATACATAGTGCAAAAGTCAGAAATCCAGAAGCTAATATTTTATACCAAAATAGTGGGAGGATGAATAATTTTATAACAACCAAGGAGGAAGATGAGATTCCCATCTTGATCAGACCATGCGTCCCTTCCCGAGGGGGTATTGATCTTGAATAAGTCCCAAGGAATTTTGAATTGTGAGAGGATAGCCCCGAGTTATCGGATGACACAATCCATGAAGAAGAGGAAGTGGTTCTTATTGAATTTCAAGTGTAAAAATCAGCCCACATGTTCCTCCATGATGAGGAGGTGTTATAATTCCCATTTGAAGATAAAAATTCTCTTAACCATGTCATCTATGAAGAATAAATGCCTACTTATGGTGATCCTTTGAAAGATTTGAAAAAGGACTATGTGCAAGAACTCCTAAGAGTTGCAGAAGAAACAAAATATCCTCGGCTCGTTTTAAACTATTGATGTGAGCCATGGATTTGCAAGATAGGTGTGAATCTAATTCCATATTCTCCACCAATTTAAACCTTGATGATGATGAAAATCAGATGCACCTCTTGCGATGATGACTGGTGGATGTGATGATAAGATTTATTTTCTCTTTTCCATTTGAAGAGGAGGATTCTTTCTATGATGAAAAATTGAAACAAAGAGTTTTGAAGTCCTTAAAGTTGAGGTTCCCCTTGACAAAGAAGTAGAAGAATTCCATGAGCTTCGAGATGATGAAGAAATCCTTCCAATTGGTTGCCTTGAATTCCAAAATGAGGATTTTTCGAAAGAATTTCTATCCTAATCTAACCATTCCAAGGGGACAGAGAGAGAGAGAGAGGGGTGAAAGAGCCTACACTAAGCGGTGATACACCAAAAAAGGAAGTGGTTGAATCACAGACCCGACCACTTGAAGTGGAGAGAGGTGAGAAGAGGAGAGGGTGGATAGAATGCACCATGGACCAGAGATAGATTTCACATAGACACCACTTCAAAACCCATTAAACACAACTCCCAGACCTGCAACAACATCAAAATATGCACAATATACCCTACAATGATGAGAGGTAAGAAGAGACAACAAAATAAGCCAAGGATGGACAGATGCATCACGAAATAGATTTTATTGCTCCAAAATGTTACACAATACATCATCAGTGGGAAAGAGGCAAGAAAATTCCATTACAGAGCCATGGGAGGAGGCTTAGACTCCACGTTCTACCCTAAGGAAGAAAGAGAGAGGGGGAGAGAGAAAAATGACCAACCCTTTGAATATGCCCCTTCATTACAATATATAGGAAGAATAAGAGAGAGAAGAGGGAAGAATTAGAATCCTACTTCAACCACCTAGAGATATACATTGAATCCTACTTTGAAAGCTCAACCACTATCAATCAATGCCTTTCTCAAATCCACCCCAAATGTCATCATCATGGTTCCTCGGTTCCCATCAAATCAAATCAATCAAATCTAGATAGTGTTGAGAAAATCGGGCTTTGTATTAATGGCCTAGAAGACATTTTCCCATTTTTCACCCACCAAATCCTATTAAGAATGATATTTTATGTTTCCATGGCATAGAGGGTGTCGAGACATTTCCAAAAAGTCTTCTCCCACCCAAATCTGAGTCTCCAGTCAAAAGATATGGCCATTTGAATATTTGGATCATGGGCGCACGCAATATTTTAAAGAGTTTGTCCATACATGGTCCACGTGGCGGCCTCTGCGTGCTCCTTGGGATTCTTTGTATTTTTCTCTAAGTCTCTTTTCTTGGCGGGGCCAAAATCTAACCCTGGACACGTGGCAGCCTGGCTTGTTTGAAACCCACCCCAAATTTTACCTATGAAATAGCATCGTGTTGACACTTGGCTCCCTCCACTAGCCTTGCCTCTGCTTTGACTATTCAACCCCCAACTCTGTCCCTTTTTGGACTCTGAGACACATGGAAGGCCCGCGCTCATTTGAAAACCCACTCAGGATTTTACCTTTGAAGGAGCATCGTGTTGACACTTGGCACCTTCCACCTGCACTCTATACTTAGTCATTTTGGGCCCACTCTCCTTTTTGACCTCTTGTTGACCATTTTCTACGTGGAGGGCTGGCACAAGTTTGAGTCTCCACCTGGATCCCACTTTTGAATGTGCACATTAAGACACTTGCACCCTCCGTGCTAAGTCGAAGAATTTTCAATGGCCGGTGTAACTGAAATTTTTGGGCTCTGGACGCGTGGAAGCTTGGCACTCATTTGGGTCTACCCCTTTGGATTTAATCTTTGGAGGTGCGCATTTGGACACTTGGCTCCCTCCTGTCTCCTCCATACTTAGTCATTTTTGGGCCATTCTAAACCATTTTGAAGCCCGAAGACTTTGAATCTTCATCGTTTCTTTTCCTTTGAGCCTCTAGTTTTTTGACACTGTACTCGGCCTCCTACCCCGACCTTGTTATTCCATTTCCGAGCCCACTTGTAATCTATTTGTTGGATTTGAAGCATGGGTTCACTCGATAGAGCCATTTCTTGAATTTCTTCTTACACGGGGGTCATTTGATCTTTCACAGGCCTTGCCACTCCATTGTAGAGTTCCTCTTGTTTCCTGATTGTAGGATTTGAACATGAATTCTCTAGCTTCTTCTTGTGGGGTCATGTGGTGATCAATTTTTTTCTGGGAAAAATGGATAACAATTTGGTGACTCGCAGGGGTATCTTCTGCTAGATGAGAGGACCAGTTGCCTTGAAGCATCCATTGGGCATGGAGTCACAATTAATGGCCTGTACTGACCCTTCTTTCAAAATGGACTCTCCGATTACCCACTTTTCACTTTTTCTTAACCTTGAGCCTTGCACATGCGTCCGCACTCTCAATTTTCATAAGAGATCTTGAAACAAGGCTTCTGAGAGTAGAAAATTGTTTTGACCTAGGGCTTTCATCTATCCCTGAATGGGTTGTCTTGAAAACATTCTTTAGTTTCTCTGCATTTGTTTTATTTTGAAATTTACAACTATTACAGGAAACTATGAGTCTTCTGCCATGAATAGTGAAGGGCCTGCCTCAGTAGCTCTTGGAGCAATATGAACAAAACTTATGTACAAAGAAAAAAATCATACATGCCTCAAATGAGACATGCAGAGTGTGCACAAGCACTTCTTCTACTTGGAAACAAAGTCTACTCCTACTCCTAAACTAACCAGAGAGAAAAGGGCTAAACAAAGCCTGCTATAGGTAGGGAGAAGTAGCTTCCCTTTCTCAAGAGAGGCAGCCATGCAAATGATTTGACACTAAATATGGCTTCCTGTATGAGTGAAAAACTGACTTTAAGCGATCCTCCACCCATATCAGCAAGGTATCAACATTAATGGAAAATACCTCCTCAAGCTGATTTGCATTGGACTCCTGGAGGTGTTGATGGTGACCCTTGGTGCTTTGATACTCATCCTCATGCCTTGAAGTAGGCATGACTGGTTTTGGCTTCTCCCTTGGCTCCAATGAAGCCAAATATCTGATTGGGCAAGGTATGGTCCTTTGAATCTACCCATGGTTTTGAACTCTAACTCCAAGAATGGAGCCTTCTTGCTTGACCCTCATGGATGGATGGTGTGGGAGGAATGATAGCCTCATACTCTTTCTCTTCCTCTACAGCAGGTGTGACTTTTGGAAGATCAAAATCTTCCAACTTTGATTCAGGAGGCATGTTGCAAACTGCAGGTTGTGCTTGCACACTCTCTTCCATGGCAGTAGCTCTTGTGATTGAAGAATGAATGATGGGGGAGAAAATATTGCAATTTCAACTGGCTCCCTCTTATCAAAACATTCTTTTGAGTCTGGTAGGAAATCAAACTCTTTATTGTCTGTTATGTAACAAGGTCTCTCCCTTTTGCATGGTGATCTTAAAATCTTCATTATCTTCACCATATGAAGCTTCATCTTCAAACATGAAGCTAATGAGTTCAGATCCTCCAAAAGATCAGACTTTTGGAGAGGTTGAATGGGAGAGGGGGCTGTATTTTCTTGTGCAACCGGCTCATGATTCAGTGCCTCTGAATTTGTCTTGGTCACCTCCATATGCTCCTTTTTAACTGGGCTTGGAGTTGGTTGTTCTTCTTCCTTCTCTTGTGAAGAACATGGAAGACTCATATCTTCCAACCTTGGTTCCAGAGATACATTGTGAGACATAGGTTTACTTCTCTTGAATGCCCTCCTTCATGGCAGTAGGCTCATATGCTTGGAAGATGGATGATGGAAGAGAAAATGATGTGATCTCCATGGGATTTTCTCCATCAAAGCAATCCTCCAAGTCAGACATAATAATTACCTCATTGTTGTCTGTTGCATGTGCTCAACCTCCTCCATGGTGTCCTCTTGATCTGAAACTTTCTCACCATGGTTTCCCTCTTCCTCAAACATGAAGTTTGAAAGATCAAACTCTTCTTCAACATCGAGCTCAAGGGGATGAAGTGGGAGGAAGAACTGAAGGTTCTTCTGTAGCTTTGCTCCACACTTGGGGCCTCTGAAACTATATGGTCCTCCTCCTCTCTGCTAAAATTCAACCTCAACCACCACTAGCTCTTCAACCTTGACCTCCTCTATTGGCTTGACCATCAAGGGGATCTTTGTAAACCCAAATTTAGCAGCCCAACTCATCAGATTGTCTTGTTATTTCTTTTTTGTTGGGCTCCTCTTCTTGTTGTCCTTGATTAGATTCTTGAGTATCTTCCCAACATGGACTTGGGAAAGCAAGAGGAGTGGCAGGTTGGGGTTCAACCAGCTTTGCAATTGTTTGTGGTGGGGAGGGAGGTGGAACTTCTTGTTTGTTTGGAGGGGATGACTGTTTGGAAGGGAAAAGGGCAGAAGAACTGAGATGAGGTGGAAGATCGGGGATGGAGAAGAGAAACCAACACTTGGGGCAAGCAACTGAGGGGCTTGACTCTTGATCATGCTGAAATGATAAAGACTGAGGAAGAGAAAATGAAGAGCTAAGAGGTGGTGGACTTACCCATTGACAAGGTTGTCTTGACACTTTGCTCATAAGCCTCAATGTCCTCAATCCATTGTGTAAGTTGAGGCAACATTTCAACCATGAAGTCAAGCTTCTCCTGAGGGTTGTAATGTCTTGGAAAAGGGCCTTCCCATGGACAAGGTGCCCTGCAACCAATCTTGAATGCCTTCATTTGTGCTATGCCCCTTGACTAAACCATGCTCAGCCTCCATTTTTTGAATCTTCTCTCAATAAACCAACATTCTCCACATAGTTGTCACCATTGTATGCCCCCCTTGTTCTTGATAAGCTCCATGGCCAAACTGACTTTGACCCTACTCATATGGGTAAGCATAATGGTCTGGATCTGATTATAATGCTGATTTGGAGGAGTTGGGAAATGCATTGGAGGTGGATTGCATTGTTGTTGCTGTAAGTGTGAGTTCCATGAAGGGAATGAAGTCATGATTGCACAACCTCATGGAATGGGAGAAAATGAAAGAGATGGAAGAAGAAAATGGATGAAAATGAGTGGAAATGGATGGAAAAGGTCTGCAAACTCAGAGATGGGTTATTGACCAGATGGAGTCACCAGATGTGCTTGCATGTGCCTCAAAAGGTTGAATCCTTAACAGAACACATCTAACTTGAAGATGAAGTGGTAAGGTGCTTCGAGACACTGTCCCCCATGGGTGTGTGCCAAAACTATTAGTGTGGTCACACAGTGGCTTATGATTTGTTATTTGTAATGAGACACCTTGGAAAGATGGAAGATCTAACCTCAGTGTCCCACTGGGCATGCCAAAACTGTTAGTGTGCAATCATAGCCCCTGAATGGCTTGGGTGTGAAGTGGGGCATTCGGTGTGATTGCACAACATGGGACCATCTCTCAAGTTGTGGGACTTGCAAAACTTGAGATGGACCTCCGAGAAAAGCCGGTTCTTGCTTCCTAATCTACCTACCACAAGCTACTCCAGTGCAGGCAGAACCTATTCTATCCTAATCTAACCATTCCAAGGGGACAGAGAGAGAGAGAGAGGGTGAAAGAGCCTACACTAAGTGGTGATACACCAGAAAAAGGAAGTGGTTGAATCACAGACCCGACCACCTAAAGTGGAGAGAGGTGAGCAGAGGAGAGGGTGGACAAGAATGCACCATAGACCAGAGATAGATTTCACACAGACACCACTTTGAAACCCATTAAACACAACTCCCAGACCTACAACAAACATCAAAATATGCACAAGTATACCTGCAATGATGAGAGAGAGAAGAGACAAAAAAATAAGCCAAGGATGGACAGATGCATCACAAAACAGATTTTATTGCTCCAAAATGTTACACAGTACATCATCAGTGGGCAAGAGGCAAGAAAACACCATTACAGAGCCATGGGAGGAGGCTTAGACTCCATGTTCTACCCTAAGGAAGAAAGAGAGAGGGGGGGAGAGAGAGAAAACAACGACCAACCCTTTGAATATGCCCCTTCATTACAATATATAGGAAGAATAAGAGAGAGAAGAGGAAGAATTAGAATCCTACTTCAACCACCTAGAGATACGCATTGAATCCTACTTTGAAAGCTCAACCACTATCAATCAATGCCTTTCTCAAATCCACCCCAAATCTGTCATGTCTGGTTCCCGGATCAAATCGAATCAGATCTAGTAGTTGGAGAAATCGGGCTTTGTATTAATGGCCTGGAAGATGTTTTCCCATTTTTCACCCACCAAATCCTATTAAGAATGATATTTTATGTTTCCATGGCATGTAGAGGTGTCGAGACATTTCCAAAAAGTCTTCTCCACCCAAATCTGAGTCTCCAGTCAAAATATATGGCCATTTGAATATTTGGATCATGGGCGCAATAATATTTTAAAGAGTTTGTCCATCACAGGTCCACATGGTTCAGCCTCCTTTCACGTGCTCCTTGGGCTTCTTTTGGCTTTTGTATTTTCTGAGTCTCTTTTTGCTTGGTGGGGCCAAAAGTCTGACCCTGGACACGTGGCAGCTTGGTGCTTGTTTGGAAACCCACCCCAAAATTTTACCTTGAAATAGTGTCGTGTTGACACTTGGCTCCCTCTGCTGGCCTGTCTCTGCTTGACTATTCAACCCCGACTCTGTCCCTTTTTGGACTTTGAGACACGTGGAAGGCCCGCGCTCATTTGAAAACCCACTCAAGATTTTACCTTTGAAGGAGCGTCGTGTTGACACTTGGCACCTTCCACACACTCTATACTTAGTCATTTTGGGCCTACTCTCCTTTTTGACCTCTGTTGACCATTTTCTATACGTGGAGGGTGGCGCAAGTTTGAGTCTCGGCCTAGATCCCACTTTTGAATGTGCGTCGTTAAGACACTTGGCACCCTCCACTAAGTCAAAGTCAACTGGCGGCAAGACTTTTCGAGGCTCTGGATGCATGGAATCTTTTTTGGTATACCACTTTGGATTTAATCTTTGGAGGTGCATGGACAGCTTGGCTCTCCATATCTCCTCCATACTTAGTCATTTTTGGGCCCTTTGAACCATTTCTGAAGCCCATTTAATCTTTGGGCACTTCCTCAATTTTAAATATTGAATAAGCAATTCAAACAAATATGGGGAAAGCGATTACAAATGTGAAATCAATAGTGTGGGGGAACATGGAAGGTGACTTGCGATTTGAAATGGCTTCCCAAGATATTGACAATAATGGATTTTACAGCTATTTAAACTCAAGAAGCTCATGTAGGCTCACTCCTCCCAAGCATACAGGAATTCATGAAAGCACTTGGATTTTATAAGTAGTTGAGGAAAGGAGGCTACTTTGTTGAACAAGTAAACAACTTCGTGAAACATCATCATTCAACGTTACACATTACCTCTTCTGAGGTAACCTCGAAAAGGAGAAGTTCTTTAGTAAAAGTAGGCTCTCCCCACATTGTACCATAGGTGATTTAGGTGTGTTTTTTTTCCTTTCCCCATTTTGTGTGTTTTTTCCCTTTCCTGTGTTATGTGTTTCCTATTGTGTGTATGTGTTCTCCTTTTGGTCTATCTCTTGTTGTGCAAAGTAACTCTAAAAGTCCAATGGATAAGTCACTAGTCCAAATTGTAAACTGATATTCTAGAGTTCATTCTCATCCTGTCCTCACTTTGTTAGATCCAAAATGAGCCCCAAAGTGAGATGCATTTGTTGTCCTATGTTTTTGTAAGGGAAAAATTTACTTTAAAACATGACAATTGTACTCTAGTGTCAAAAACTTTCATTGTAAACCTTCCCCGACACCCTCCAGTCGGTTCATCCCTAGTACCGAGCCTATACTACCCTATAAAGTGGTCCTTTGTGTTTTTTCAACATTTTCCATATGTTATTTAGGTATACAAGTGCTTCTGAGGCGGTACTCTTTAAGGTAGATTTTTCAAGAGGCTTAGGAATGGCTATTCTTAGCTCTTTTGAGGCATGGTGCACACCCCGAGGAGTATAATTGTGGGCCTAATTTCATCAAGGAACACTATCAAGGAACTAAAAACATTGTGTATCTGATTTTGGAAGATTTTCGAAAGATTCAAAGGTTTAGCGACAAGTTCAATAAAATCGGGTCTTGGAGGGTGAAGGAGCTTGCAGTATAAAATAAAACTTTGAGCTTGGGAAGCCATTACTCGGGATCTCTATAAGGAATTGGAGGTAAAATGAGACACTGTTGGAAAGATATTTTAGATATCTAAGTGATGGTGGTTTCACATTTTTCACAAGACATAAGCAATTCTCGCCTTACTGCATCTTTTCAACATGCACAACCTATGATCCCAAGAAAAATATTATTTTTAGGGGTTCCAGGCAGAATCAAAGCATAATAATCATCCCATTATTCTCAAAATTCCATTTAAATTCAATTTCATATAAATAAGTTCATGAAACAACCTTTGGATATGCAAGTTATGTTGCCGACAAGTTGCTCTCTAATGTATTCTTTGGGACTTAACCAATTTTATGAGTGGACACATGTCACTCACATGCTTAAAGCATAATTTCTTATCCCCAAGAAACAAGGGACACAAAATTTTACCCAGCTCCATTCGATCCCCTTGGATCCTCGTATGACCATGGTGAAGCTCAAACATGTCATATTAACCCCTCTGCTCTCGTTTTCAGCACATCTTGTCATCAAATCCCAAAGCGCCACTTGTCCTCACAAGATGAGGATGTGTTTTCTTACACCAAATATCCTAGAACTTTCAAATAGTTGGGACACAAAAATGTGCCCAACCCGAAGTCTGACCCTTCGTCCCTCACATGACCACAGAAGGTGTTCAACATGCTTGTTTTTAGCTCCCTCTCCTCTCTCTGCCTCGGCCCGGTGACCATCTGCCATTTTTCAAGCCCCGGAACCAGGCACATTTTCTTACACCAACTATCCTCCCCCTTGACTTGGGACACAAAAAATGTTCCCAAGCCTAGCCCCTCCCCTGGTCACCCATATGACCTAGTTTCAGCCCATGGGTGTTTTCAAGTGCTTTTTCTCTCACCCTCATCGGTCAATCTCGGGATGCCACTTATCACAAGAAGGTTGAGGTGCATTTTTTTGCATCAAATGTCCCAAACCCTTGGGAGATATGGGACACAAAATTTCTCCCAAGCCAAAGAAGTTTTAAAACTCAAATTTCATATTTTTTTACCTGTCAGTGTACTTCTCCATTTTTACCCGTGAAACTCACTCACCAAAAGAATTCATAGAGAACCTAAAAACTCTATTTCCCCTCCTCATTGCTTCATTCCTCCATAATTCCTACAGGTACATGACTGCAACCACACCAAATGATTTATTTTTCAACAGTTACCATGCCCCATTTTGCACTAGATGAACTCCATAGCCAAAAACCATGAAAGCTTTATATCTCACAAACAAGTAATTAGTTCTTCTGAAACTTTCACCATCTAACTTCCTCCCAGGCACATTCAAGATGTAAAAATATAAAAACCAAAGGTGCCTCGATTATTAATGGTAGAAAACCCTTGATTTCCACCCTAGTTCACATTATCGCAATTTCCCACCAATCCAGGAAGTGGCTCGACCTAAAAATTGGAGCACAAGTTCCAGGAGAAAAAACTATCTCAATGAAGTTGTTTTTATTGCGATCCGAGGTGGGGAAGAACATTGTCAAAATCTTAGTGACTCCATTAATGGCTTCCCCATGGTAGGTCTATTCTTGAAACTTGCACCAGGAAAAAAAATTATTTTTTATTTCCAAGCATTCCAGTGGGTAAAACACAGTGAAATTTGGATTTTCACTAGAGCATGAGGTCACGATTTATGATCCGAAGCTAAAAATATTGTCCTTGTCATAAATTGAGATCATTTTTATCATTTACTAAAAATAGTGTATTTTATGCTTCCCCGCATGCTAAAAATAGTAATTCCTTTGAAATGCAAGTCCTAATCACCCAAGACATTCGAAATAGTACAAAGTAGAAGACCGGGTAAAAATGACAATTTTCCCAAAATAGTAGGTCAGGAAAAACTAACTTGTTAAAATATAAATTTTCTAAAAATAAAAGTGTGTCATCAACAGAGAAGGATGGAGTGTGCTAGAATATTTATAAGGTCATGTTGGAGCAAAATGGATGATATGTCCCAAAATAGTAGGTCCTAGTCCTACCTGCTAAAAATAAAAAGTCTTCACTTCGGGTGCAAAAAGTTACAAGATGGTTTTGTTTTCACCCATATTTTCACTTTTTGGATTCTCCATGGGATAGTAGGATGACCTCACATCTCAAAAAGAGAAATGAGAACTTCATAAGAGTCCTGAAGTATCATCTTGCGGGATAATGTGTATAATAGGGATGCAAATATCAAGAGGCTCGAGCATTATGAACGATAATTGTGAAAGCCAAAAGAACATGAAAGTGATCCTCACTCTCATTGTGAGATCAGGAATGCATCATCATGGGTAAGGTTTGTGTTCATCTCAAGCTCACTTTGAGAGGTCTTGGGATAATGTTTTTAAACACTCTTTGGCGGTCTAAGGTGTTTGTATACCATGTACAAGGGGTAGCTTGCGATCATCATCAACGAGGGAAAAATTTTCAAAATGAAATTCATCGGGGCCTCACAGTGTTGTAGAGGTTATCAAGGGAGAAGATCTCCATATTAAAGTTATTTGGGGTGGGCCTTCATCAATGATAGAGATTTCTTCATCCTTGGGAGAATTTCTTCTTTCCTCTCCTTCCTCATTCTTTCTCCTCTTCTCTACCCCCTTTATTTAATTCATCGTTGTGAGCAATCATGACATTCGTCCTATTCATTTAAATGTGACTTTATAAAACAATGTAATAAGTCACCCTTAATTAATAAAGGGGGACTTAATTTAACTTCTAGAAATCAAAATTCACATGTGGGAAGGACAAATGAAATATCACGTGGGGGTAGGTGAAGAGTCTCTTCGCAAATGTATAAATTGTAATGACACCCTAATCTCAAGGGTTGTCAATTTCGTATGCTCAAGGAGAGATTACTACTTGAAGTGAAGCAAAAGAGATAGCATTTTCTTTTATTCCCTCTCTCTCTCTCATGTTCTTCCATTTCTCACTATGTACAACTTTTTCAAAACATCAATGAAGAAGAAAGGAGTTTCTTGCCTTTTTGATAAGAAGATTACTGAAACTTTGTGTTCATAATATTATCTTGTCTTGTTGTTAGTAACAAAGTTTTTTTCTTTCTATCTATGTGTGTTGAAGTACTTTGATTAATGGTTGTAGGAATCTGATTTTCTACCTACAATATTAATCCTCCCTCTCTTTTTCCCACTCCCTTTCCTACCCCCTCAGCAAATTCCTCCCTTGCAAGCAATTGCAAGATTTTTCCACATGTTCAGTGGAGTGTCCTTGTTGGATCCCCACCTCTTGGCCACTATAGATGTTCATTTCATTCACGCATAATAAATGGAGCTGCACCATTCAAGCAAACTTGGCCTAGATTCCCAAAGTGTTGGTGGATACCCATTAATTTGTCCACCTAACAAATTTTCTCGCCAACATATCCCTAGTTTGAGAGGGAGCACCTCAACCATCATTTTCTATCACTTTTAGTTTTTGTCTCGTGACTTGCTTAACACAAACCCCTTGACGTAAAGGGGTAAATGTAGACACCAATTTTTGGTTCGTATGTCCCTCATCCCAAGTTCACTCCCTCCTTCGTTGTCTTGCATATTTGCATCCCTCTTCCTATTTAAATTCTCATTTTCCCTCCTAAACCTCATTTATTCCTCTTAAATCCCTATTATCCTAATCTTCATCCCATCATCATTGTATCCATCATTATTCACCCCTAATCACATTTAATCATCCCTAAACACATCTATTATCCTAATCACATCCCTAAACCCCTCATGTATCCTCCCTAGATTCTCATCTACACTCATTCAATGTCTTTCCACCCTCTAACTACCTTTTCTTATCCCTATGCAACCATAATTCACTTAAATGACTTGAAACCCTAATCTAACCCTAATAAGGCCCCATGTCTCGAGTTGTGCATCATCCCCACCACCTGAATCAATGGTCCTCCACATTCAACAGTGACCCTAGCGGGTCACTAGTGACTTATAATTATGTCACTACCCCCTCCTCAACGAGGATGAAATTTTGGGTATTCTAACTTCTTGGGAGGTTTTCTTGTTTTCTTCTCTTCTTGTGAGTTTTTATCAACATTGTGAAGCTATATTGGAGCCCTTCCACATCATTCTTAGAAATATGAATCTTGGAGTTTTCTTGGATCCTATCTTGTTTCATCATCTCTTCATCAAATTTGTAGGTGTGCGTCATCTTGGGGATCTATAATATCATCAACCATCCTTGTTTCTTTCCCATAGTCTAAATCCATCCATCAGGTCTTCATCAAACCCTAATCCTACCTTGGTTATCATTGATTCAGCCTCGGTCATGGTTGACCCGATCTGCATCGAGTCCCTTTTCGGCATTATGTCCCCTCTACCAGGTTGTTCCTTAGTTTTTATATCACCCAGATCCCTCAAATCTTGCAACCTTTTTGTTTTTACTATCTAACAAGCCGGATCTCACCTTTTCTACCCTAGTCACCGTCGAATGTCCCAAATTAGTCCCCGGTCATCGTCAACCCTATTTTCATCCATTGTATTTGCCTATAAATTTACATCCTTTCTATTTCCTATGCCTCTACATCAGATCCAAGACATCCTCAACATTTCAAAATCAGTTCCAAATCCACTATTTTCACATCTTTCTAATTTTCTCTACTATAGTCGTCATCGACTATCTCTATCTATCTCGGGTTTCGTACGATCCAATTAGGTTTGATTTCTCTTATCTTAATTTATCACCATTTGCATTATCTCGACATGTTATCTAGCAAATCTTCTATCTATGTTCCATTTTGTTATCTTTTGCATGTCATTTATCTATTATTTTTTATCTATCTTTTGATCACATGGGTTGACATCCTCCCTAGGAATTTTATTACTTCTCAAGACTGAATTTTTCAGAAACCCAACATTCAATCTACTATTCTTTTTCTTGTCTAATTATCCCTTTGTTCTGCATGTTATCGAGCTCACCACGGAGAGGATCTTTGCACTCATCCTTCATCTTCATCATCATCACACATTAGGAAGTAGCCTTAAACCCTCCCATATTTTGGAGTTTCCTATTTTCTTGCATGTCATTTCATTAATTTGAGACAGAGGGAAAACTCGTCAAACATTCATATGTTAACACTATTTACAAAGCCACATGTGTAATATCATACATTTTAATCGCTTTACCGTCACAAACTATATATACGTCCGTAGTAATAAGGAAGAAAACATCTTGTATGCTACTCTTATCCACCGTATAGTGCATTAATATAAATACAAGATCATCATTTTGTCACAAAACATATCCAAAACCATCAAATATCTCTAATATGAAAATACACATTTCACATACATCTATAACTCCTAATTACCTCATTTAAACTCATCATCATCACTACATTTATATCCATCACATTGCAAAACATTATAAACTCAAAAACATGACTCAAACATCATAATCATGTATGTGTGTGTGTGTGTGTATATTAACAATGTCTCGTACATCATTAAAGGATTCAAACAGACCTCACGTGTCAAAATACATCTTTACATTGCTAACAAGAGCTTTAAATGAGCCTCATCACATCATCATTTTTCATTATTCCTTGCCAAAATTGCACATATCTAAGTGTGCTTCCTTTTTTGGGCCCCAAGACCCTCTAAAAATTAAAATCAATCAATCTATACAAAGCTTGCCTTTATCAAATCCATTTCAAATTTTACAGCTATTAGGAAAATATTTTCCCTTGTCATCGTTAAGTCATATTTCTATAGGACATAAACCCATTGGTTCCCCTATCACTTGACTTCCTGGCCACGTAATCCCACCTTTGTGGCAACATCCTTTATATCCAGCATGTGTCTCAAAATACATTGTGGATATTATAAACTTTTTGGGAACCTTTTCCCATAACCGCTTCCTACGAGTCATATGCCTATATGTAGAGAACCCATTAGTTCCCCTATCATTTCATTCTTTGGTCACACAAGTCCACCTTTTTGGAAATTTATTTTTATGCCCAATCTTCGGGCATCTTAAAGGGAAACACAACAACATATAAGTCTATATCATCCAATAACCTATTCAAACTAATGACCATTGCACTTCATTGCAATAACCCCTAGATTGAGGGGGGACAACCTATCCAACACAAATCGATCATTCCACTCATGTTTGTCCAACTGACTTATCCATCACAAACCACTTGACAAAAGGGGGCAAATGTAGACAACGTGTTTCTTGGCTACACCCCTCACATTCTCATTATAAAATCCTAAAACCTATCTTATTATCCTAAACCGTGACTTTACCCGCGTTAAATGACATTCTCGCCCTCGTAAAACTTATTTACACACCCTAAACCTCCCTAACCACCTATAACCCATCCTAACCCATTTTAATCCTAACCATCTAACCTCCTAACTCCCTTAACCCCCTCATAACCATTTCCACTAGCCCCACACCCAAATCTACCCATTTGGAAGTGGTTGAAACCACTTCCAAGTGGGTTTCCCCACTTTTCCCGGATCACCAATAATTCTAACCAATCGGGGTGATTCATCAAACCTCCTAGAATGGATCCTTAGCAATTGTAATTTAAGCTCTATTACTCTAGAGACTTAGATGACATCATCATGATCATCTCGAGACCTTTAACATCCTGTGAAGCCCACGAAGCTCTATAAACACTTTGGAAGGTTCCTACAACACCATTTTTAAGCATTTCTCGGTCCAAGGTAAGTACCTATCACTTATTTGCTCATTCATCTATTAATGAATCATATTGGAACCTATATCAAGTTAGAAATGACTTGTTTTATATACAATTTGCATTTTATCAAGAATCAATCTTTTACATAGTAATCGTCATTAATTTATCATAATCGCCAACAATTCCCCTAAATCGCTAGCAATCCTTGTGATTTTAGCATTTTAGTCATATTCATCATATCTTTTGTCAATATCAATCCGTTTTCTATCTAATTTACATGTTTCCTAGTTGTTTCTCTTTGTAGAAGACTATATCAGTCAGACACACCCAATTACAAGCATATACGACCTTCCCATCACACATTAGCCCTTCGTTTGAAATTAATTTGACATCGCACACAAACTCAACATTTTTTCCATCACCTTGACACTAGACATTAAGGGCATCAAGATCAAGTCAAAGGCATACACGAAGAATGTGATACAACTAAACAATTTTGGTTCAATTACTTGGGGAGTTCGAGATTTTTATAGACCTTGCTTGGGATATTTATTACGTGGAATAAGATCTCTCTAGCCCTTTGGAGTTCTAGTCATTCCTTCGATGTTAATTACCTTATTATCATGATCACTTAATTGTAAAATGAGTTGACAGCCTTCGAGGAAGCCAATTGGTTCCTAGGATCGACCTTTGTCGAATAACTCATCATCTCTTTGTTTAATATCTATCTTGTTTAGTTGTCTTCACATTCAAGTTTTATCATCCGCTAGAAAAAGGAGCCCCGTGTCCTTTGTACACCTAATCATCCCAACATTTCATTGTCGTCGTAGGTATCGTTAAACCTTGTTTTCTTCTCGAGTATTTTAGTGTTTTATCGTGTAATTCGTGAACCAAAATTACCATAAACAAATTCATGTTTAGAAAAATCCTAAGTGATATCGATAAAATGATTACACTTCTCGGATACCCCTTATCTATTACTTGTTTTTCACCAATTTTTAGGATATATCACTTCATACAACTTATCCAACTCACCTCTCACTCCTTTAATTAGGCCTTCTAAGCTTTATTAAGGTCCTTAATTGAGTTTCTAAAATTTTAATGTTTCCACCTAGGTTTATGCCTTTCTCAAAACTCAAAGCTGCTTGGAACTACCTCATACCAATCCTTATTGGTCTCGGACCATTACTTTGCTTTTTAATACAACTTTGTTATCTTTGGTCTTCTTGTACTAGGACTGGACAGGTCTTATGAATGAGTTTTCACGTTATTAATAGCTACAAAACCTTTTTGAATTTCCTCTTTATACCTCTCTCTCATCTTCCTCGGGCATGACCTCTTCGAATACAAGTTTCACCCACTATTTTTAAACACCTTTAAGTTTTCACTTAAATATTTATGCATGATTGTCATGTAACATAGAGTTTTTTAATTGTCTCTTTCTAGGATACGCCACTTAACACTTTTGTTCCCTTTTTGATCACTTATTAAGGTCCCATCATAATCACTTGTACCTTATCCATCAAATGTTTAAGAGATTTGCTAATGGTTACTTCCCTTATGAGTTTATTCTTCCTTCTCATTGTTAATTGTGTCAAAATAGGGTTAAGACTATGTCTTTTGATTTTTTTCTTTATTATCATTTTAAAAGTATTTTACACCTTCACCACACCTTATTTCATCTAGAGTACCATTCTCAATAGGTATAATAAGATGGTTCTTATAGTTTAACCAAATTTGCATTCAAAACCCTAAAAACTAGGTAAATAACACCTTAACAGTTTGTTTTTTTTTTTGACTTGTCAAAACTCCTTTAAATGCTACCAATTTTTGTGACAATCTCTCTCATACCTATTTAAATATTTTTATATAATCTCATCAAGTTTCATAGGCTACTTTCCAAGTTATGCCAAATTATTATTTTTCTAAACCCTAGTATAGGGTTGCAAAATCAAGAGATTGTGTTTTAGGATTCTTTTTGTTTTCTTGGTTTTCTCAACCTCTGTCAAGTTTCCAAACAATCCTATATGACCTTAGAGACCTTCTTTGTAAATTTTCAAGCCTCTCTAAACCTTCTTATCTCCCTATCAAAGTTTTAAGTCACTCAACCATCAAGAAATTGTCTTATCAAGACTATGTTTTACTTGTTTTATCTAGTTTAGTGGTAAATTTATTTGATGTATCTCCAAGTTATATTCATTAATATCTAAATAGGGTGTAGATATACTTACAAGTCTCTCTCACACAATAGTTTCTCATATAACAATAAAATTCTTCAACTTCAAGACATATCTCCTCAATCTACCTAGTTATATTCATTAATCTCCAAGTTAATATCCATAATAAACTTATTCATTAATCTCCAAGTTATATTCATAATCTCCAAATAGGGGGTAGATATAATTACAAGTCTCTCACACACAATAGTTTCTCATAGAACAATAAACTTCTTCACTTCAAGACATATCTCCTCAATTTGCCATGTCATTCACACTCCAAGATTTTATAACCTCACTCATTTCCTCAAAAGTCCTTTCCTATAACATTTGTCTCAACACCCAAGTGTTATATGAATGATTAAGATGATAATACTACTATGAATTAGTCAATTTTAGTTACAATCACATCATTTGAAAGTGGTACCCACTTATTTTACAATTCTAATAACAAGTTTGTTTGTAAAAACCTTTATTTACATGCATTTACTGATTTCCATGAATACATACATGTTCTTGAGCCTATGTGTCTCTCTCTAACCTTCCCTAACTCTTCCTTCTTCCTAAAAACTAAAAACTAACTCCTTCAAATTGAAATACCTCCTATAAAAATGACTTAGAAGAGGTAATTACATCTACTTTAAAACCCTAACCATGATAAATTTGATTAGAGTAAATAAGAACTGTTTGGTTAGGTGAAAACACATTCATTACACCTTATAAGACCCTTCATACCCTTTTACATCATTATATGTTTTTACACTTGAGCTTACACCTCTCCATTTCAACATAGAAATTCAAAATTCAAAAGATGCATTTTGGAGGGAAAACTCAAAAGGACCCCTTAACACCCATGGAGGGACTCAAGAAGGTTAGAAATCACCCAAAAACACTAAAGGTGCCTACCTAGACCCAAATCAAACCAAAATTTGTTGAAAACCAAAATTTAGCTTTGTACATGATGATACTCCTACATCAAGTGGCTCAAATGTCAATGTTTTTATTACCCCCTTGAAACTCTCGCCATTTAGAATCGACGTGCATCAACGAATTTCTTGCCACATTAAAAATAATAATTGTTGAATACACACTAAAGGAAAGGACCTAATAACTGTGCATGTATAACACATGTACATTTGATTTATCCATAAATTTCTTATAAAAGTACCAATAGTTTAATTTTTAATCAATTAAGAACCAACTACGATGTGACACACATAATGCTCAATTATTGGCACACTTTTCATAAGCTTTATACCAACTATATTTGTAGTAAATCAATTCAAAATCTACTTTTTCCTCTAAATAAACATGCGTGATTGCACCCAAAAATTAATAATATGTGATATTTTTAATTTGGGGTTATGTTATTACAGGAATAAATGAATAATCATATCATATACATTTAATTTATATAATTTGAAACTAGGGTTTACAGTATGAGCATTCGAAAAAAATTTACACCCTAATTAAATTAATAATGTTATGAATGGGTTAAAAGAGGATTGAAGGTTTGTTACATGGGGTTATTCTAACTAATTAACTTCCAACATTAATCATTCAATATCATAAAAATGCATTAATAGTTACAACTAGTGATAACAATATGATATATGCTAAAAAGACAAGAGGAGAGATGCAATTAGGTGTACAGAGTGAAACACTATAGATTTGGGTGCACATATTGGATAAACTAGGAGTACTAAACATGAAGGTGCTTCTTTTATGAAACTATACTTGGAAAACAACTTGGTAAGGAACCATACAATTCTTACCATGAATGAATGCTATATGACCTTGACCTTGTTGTATGGTTTTGGACCTACTCGAGTGTGGCTCTATAAATTTTCATGCCCTTCAATTACCTAGAAATGTATGTTATTGTCAAACTTTGAGTGTCACATAGTTTTGTGCGACGCTTCTTCCTTTCTATTTAATCGGTCGAGCTTTGGTCCAGTCCATACTTTACTGCGAACTAGCTAAGGATTCTTACCCTCTCTTTTCACATTAGAGTTTTATTATTCATTGCTTAGTTGCTTGGGTATTCATTGTTGTACTTAATTACATATTTATTTTACTGCATCTTGCATTCGATTAGGCTTACAAATTCACATTTAGCTTAATCACATGTGATGACACATTAATGTGTAAAAATAAGCAAGTTGAGAGAGATAAGTAAGATTTATGAGTGGAGATAGAATGTGGATATTTATGTTAACAAAGGAAAATTGCCATAATTAACAATGTCAAAGGGTAAATTACCAAATTTGAGTGTCTACACAAGTGCATAGGGGGTGTAATTAAGATTGTAGAGATCACTTAGTTGATTTAGAAGACAATCTAGATGTGTTGTAATTTTATTTGGGCAATGTATAGGTCTAAGAAGGTGCCCATGAGGTCATTATAACTATGAATTCCTCAAGACCAAATCGTCAAACATGTCTTGAACCGTTTATTTATTTTGTACATAACTAGTAGTTTTGTACCCTTTATTGATGTGATTTTATCTTTTCTAGGTAATTTTTCCTTTGTTTGCAAAACGTGTTGGTACACTTAGATGTCTTATGACGCTCACATATGCTCTTATATTTGTGAAACCGTAGCTTTTTGCAACCATACTTAAGTAGACATTAGATACAAAAAACAAGGTTAGGTGCTTGAGCTGGATTAACCACGATGATAAATCCCATTTGATTTCAATTAAGCACTTTACTGCTACATTTCAAAATCCATGTAGTTATTCTAGTGCGCGGTGCATTTATTTATGTAAACTAGCTCCCTTATCTTATGTTTTCACCCTCATGCCTTAATACAAATAGAGCGCTAGCTTGTAGAATATGCCCAAATTAAACCCTTGTGTGCAAACATGGAATGCTTGAAAATTATAATTTCCCCCTTGTGATATGTTAATGAGATGTGCTAAGATAGTTCTTTGATCCTTGCTAGATGATCGTTATGTAGTATCTAGCCAATAAATGCTCTTAAAAAATTGTATGTATACGAGTCTTTCACTTTGAAACTAAAACCTAGCGGCATACAATACTAACATAAACTCTAAGATGTGAAATAAACAAAAGTAACAACAAAGCATGATGGTAAAAAGGACCCAAAAGTAAAGAGGGACAAAACAGGTAATCACATATGAAACCATTTAATCGGCAATTATGTGTTAGGACTTAAAAACAGTCAAATAATTAGAACTAAAAGCTATATATCTTTATGACATGACATAAGAAAGAGTAGAAGACCAAACCATGATAATAGAAACTAATCAATCAAGTCACACGACCATCAAAGACCAAACAAGGACTTAATCCACTAGACTCTTATTTCATTACTTAAGACCCATATATGTATAATTTGCTAAAAGTATTATGTAATGACGACTTGTGCTAAATTTGGGTGTCCATAACATGAAACAAAAATGACATTGATGTTGTACAATCATAGGGTACATAATGGTATTTTTTTGTTGACAAAGCACCTATATGCTTACGTGCAATCCTAAAGTTAAGGTGCACATTGTAGGGTCCTCTCCCCTACTACATTTAAATTTAGAAAATAAAAATGTTGAATAACACCATGCAAAGGCCCTTGACACCCCGACACCGAGAGTCAAGCGGTCGAGGCCAAGATCTTGCCATGGGTGAATTTGATGGCGTGGATGCCCCTTACCTGTAGAATGCTTGCTAACGGTGCTCACTAATTTAGTTTGTACACTTACTCAATATTGTAATTTCACTATATGTTTTCTACAAACACGTACATAAATGTCGCTAATCTATGTAAGTCAATACCCAGGTTATAATACTTTGACATTCAATTAAAAAAAAGACAGAAAATATTTGAGGCCTTTTAAGATATTCTATTTTATAATGTGTATGCCATTTGTTTTCAAATATAGAATATTGATGAGGATCTCAATATATATTAGTAATTAAGTTTAATTATGCAGAAGGCATTACATGCTAGCCTCCTTCACCTAGCTTTCCCCATTACCGACTTGCATTCATTTAACCTAGGGGATGACCATTAGTTTCATTTGGACCGTCCATGTGAAAACCGTTAAAAAGTTTGTTTTTTATGAATGTACAAATATGCATTTTGTTTATTGCAATTGTCCACATGCTAGCATAAAACCCAGTTGTCGATGTGTCCTGTACATGATAAGGCTCGCAATATATGCATTTGATGTGAATTATGCGGGGTGAGTCTCGCAGTAAATAAATGTATTCCCAATCCCACACGGTCACAAATTTCATAATCTTATCCATAAGTGGTGGTTGAGGAAAAATATGAGTATTAATGGCAAATGAGAACTCAGACTCTATAACCGTGTCACCATCCTCCCACGATAGGGCATGTAGATTCACAATAAGATCGATACAAACTTCGTGATGAGCCAACATTTTTTGGGGAAACAGTTTGCATTATCCTATTTTTCTACTATCCAACATTTCAGGGTTTTTAGACATATTTGAGGTGAGTATGGCCGAAAATAAAATATTTGGTATTTTACTTTTACCGCATGAATTCTAGACCAAGAAAATGATGGCAAATGTTTTTTTATTAGTGGTTGTTTTTATTTTTTAATATTTTTGGTCCAAGGTTTGTCACACAATCGATAACAACCGAGAGGCATGGTGAACAATGGCCATCGAGGGACAAGGTTGGTTAGTTGTTGGCAAAGGATCAGTATAAATGGCGATGACCAGGGAGTCTCTATTCCATCACATTTGTAATTGTTTCATTACCTTTTCATGGTGTCGTGGGTAAATGCCTTTGAATTATTCTCTATGATATTTGAGCTGATTTCACCGATTTTGAGCTTTTTCTTCTAATGTTGGTGATCTTTTTATAGATATGAGCCAAAAAAATGTCCAAATAAGGAGAATATGTAGTAAAAGGAAATGTTTTGTGACATGGTACAATTGCGAGATTTCTCTTTGGGTAAGTGCAGACAAGTTAGTGGACAAAAACATGGACATGAAAACACAAATTCATGTACCGTGATCACGGTTTGTTTTCTATAGATTTAGGAATTTCTGAACCTAAAACCGTGATCACAGTCCTCTAAGACAAAAATAATAGACCCGTAACTTCACATTTTCCCTTAAACCTGCGATTTCTCCTCCTTTGTTGGAACTCGAGCTTTGAATACCCCAATGTAAATTGCTCTTCGACTTACTCGGATCGCAAAATTTTCAATGATGCCACCAAGACAAAGAGGTAAGCCCTCAATTTTGATCAAATTTATTACATTTTAGGTTTTTTTGTGAGTATCAGGGGTTTTTCAATTTTTTGTTTATGTATATCATTTCTTTGTTATTTCGGTTGTTCGGAAAGCTCATAATCCTACAAACCATCCAAATATTCCTCAAAACCTTCCTCCAAATGTAGATCCGCCTCATTGTGGCTCCTTCGTCCCCACGTAAACCAGGAACACAAACTGATATCGTTGGAAGAATCTGACAAAATAAAATTGTCATTGAGAACCTTATTCAAACAATAAGACAAAATCATGCCACAAATCTATCCCGCATGACTTTAACCAACACATTACAAACATTGATTAGCGAAGTCGACTCCGCAACCAACCAAATAGATAAATGGAATACCTTTAGAGGTGATTGTAGGTGGTGGTATGCAGATAAATTATCCCATGCGGCCATAAAAGACAAAAATTTTGCAAAAGACCGCATTTGTGCATTATTTATTGACTTGAGAACCAATGCCCCCCCAGTGACTACTTTACAAACGGTTCCCAATCCATTGGTGCCATGATGACCAATCAAGAACAATTTTTGGGACCGATGGTGGATGGTTTTTGATTATCCACCATGCAACAACAATGAGGTTCCTCTCTATTTTTTGAAGAAATTATATTGCGAGTTTGTGCTTAATGAGGTCCCAAATTATTTTGACTTTTCTGAGTTTTATGGGTGAGGAGGTGGCTCTGCATAGAGTAGACCTGTGCATGTTTGGTCAACCAAGGATCCCCATGCCCCAAAACCCCCACTGCCTTTAGTTATCCCTCCTACAATGAAGGAGGTTGTGGAGATTGACACACTACATGCATTAAGGGAGCTCACTGACACTCGACCAACATAGTGACTAGATTGCATCTTGGTGATGTTGGTGGAGGTGCTAGTTATAGCGCACCACACCACTTTGTGGATCATGTGGTGCCATATGCACTGTGGGTGAGACATCATTTGCTGATCACATGATTTATTTTCTCTAGATGAGATGATGGCGGATGTTTTTGGAACTAGTGCAAATGATCTTGGTCTTTCATTCAATGTCAAATAAATGTAAATAAATATAATATATATATATATATACACAATAGTTTATTTCATTTGAGATTTTAATATATATGTATTTGATTACGTCATACATACATGTAAAAACTAATATTTTTTATTTTAAACAACAAGAGCTGGTGAAGGACACATCCAACATCGACATGCTAGCTACTTTGCAATTGGGCATGTTACAGACGTAAGTTTCAAGTTACTTACATTTCAAATTTCATTTGATTGCACTTTTATTATTAAATACACATTTTTAATGTTCATGTATAATGTTTCACGTGTACATGTACATATTAATATGTTTGTCTTTTATACACAGGAGCTAGCGGGTCATCATCTGCTTTGGGCACTGAGGCTACTGGACACGCTCACGTGACTTTTACGTAGGTTAGTTTCTCTTTACACTTTGTTTCTAATTGTGGAATTTTCTAATTGTGGAATTCTCTAGTAGTTTGCAATCCCATAACTCTAGCCAATACAATTTGATCATAACATTAAGCTCTTATGATGCAAGGGTTAAGTTTAACACTCTCCTAGATATACAAACTCTCCTTTTATCATGATCATGGACACTTACCTCTATGCTAGACATGTTTCTAGAGCACTCCATCTCTAATGCTTTCTCCATCATCCCTTGCCTATGAGGATCTCTTTTAGCTTCTTAGGATGTATGCATAACTGACCTTGCCAACATTGTTAGTTCTATGCATGTTCTTTATTAACCCTCTTCTCTCTAAAAACAAAGAGATGAAAATATGGGATAATTTACCTACACTTCTAAATATATCATGGGTCCCTTGGTTCATGTTTATCACCAATACTCCCTATGCAATTCTATACACCCAATCTCATATTATATATTTTTTATTCATCAAGTTTCTCTATATTTGCATTCTCATGTACACAATGGATATAGCTTGGTGACCTGCCTAGAACCAAGTTCTACATACTGGAAATACATTCCACATCTTTAATGAATTACTTCTTGAATATCTCTAATAACCCTTTTTGTGACTTAATATTGTCTTATACAGTCAGATTTCATTCAACTGATGGCATTTTCTTTATTCCTACACCCCTAAGATCATTCAAACATCTCATTCATACCTGATATCACCTTCATACCTAGTCTAAGATCATGATTTATCAAATTATAGTGAGAAGCCTGACTTTTTCCTTCATTTTTGTACATTGTACTTTTACCAGGTTGCTCAAAATAATTGTTATCTAGATAACTTTCACTACACTGTATCAATCACCACGAAATCTTGGGGTCTTCTAATTCATGCACAAATAAAGATAATTTGAAATTTCTAGCAAGATTCACTTATACAATCAAAATTTACACAAATCCCTAGATAGAGCCCGAGAGCCTACAATTTGCTCTAAAAATCAAATTATGCAATTTCAAGACACATAAAAATTACATGACTATGATCTACATCACCTGTAGGACCTTTCCATATTAATAGTCAAGAGATATTATGCAAATAAATAGGACTAATTATCCTTCTCTACTTTATCATAAGGTGTTTAGACTATTGGTTCGGTCATGTACACTTGCAATCTTACATAACTCTTTGTTTTAGGCCTTATTGCTACTAGTCCTCTTCTCATGCTAATACTCATTGCTAGATAGTTTTCAATTAATATTGATCTACATGTTTTTGTATATATGACTTCCAGAGAGACTCCTCCCTATATGCAGACTGTGGAGGTTGTGTAGATGCTGCCATAGCGTCTGCAGATCCACTAACTCAGGTACAATTTTTCAAATTTGTTAAATTTTGGAGGAATGTTTTCTTATTACTTATCTACAATATCAAATTTTGTACATGAAATATTTAATTTGAACTATTTATTTGTATGTAGCCTACCCCTCATGAGTCTACCATTGACCCTACAATGCGTCGATGAAAAATTGATAGGGATCATGAGATTGTGGTAAGATTTCACATGCATTATAAATTCTAAGTTTCTAAATTTTGAATGTATTTTAAAAATTTGGTGTTAAAAACTTGATGTTTATGAATGTGCAGGCTAGGTTGCAGGCTTGCTTAGAGATGCCTAGGACCACATGGATGAAATCCGTAGTGGCATCTCCCTCCACTACATCCATAGGTCGTGGACATGCTTCTTCTAGCAGGGCAAAGAGAGGGAAGATGTTTCATGATTAGATTCATAGGACTGGATGTATAGATATATATGTCATCTGGTCCTAGTTCATGATTCTTCATAGTCCATGTATATAGCCTTATGCGACCACATGTGGTCCTATATGTATGACACACTTAGTTCGATACATTATGAACTTATATTTTCAGAGACATGTGACACACTTAGTTTGATACATTATATCCATGTTGGTTTTCATAATGATATTACTTCTATGTTTGATTTGATTTCATTGCACATGATATCCTTCTATGTATGTTTTCATAACCATATTAGTTCTATGTTTGATTTGATTTGATGGCCTTGATTATGTGACCATTATCCATATGATATATGATGTTATGTTATTATGATATATGATGTTATGTTATATAATGGTTTTGAAGGTTCTTGGGTGCAAGATCATTTTTTTCAAGAGATTCAAGTGTGGACTTATATCAATTTTCTTATTTTAAGCACGTGGTTAACACACTCCAAAGTGGAGAAAAATGTACACAATTAAAAATGGTCTTGAGGGATTTATTACAAGTCATTTTATATGTTTTTAGTGTACTTACAATTTATTTGTTAAGTATTAGTCCAAATTAAGTGTTATTGATGTGTGTAACAATAAGGTCCTAATTTGAATTCACTTGTTTAAAAAATACATAAACATTGTAGTTTAGTTGGCACAAGATATGCAAAAATATTCTTAACACTCTATTGTGTATTAACATGCTTTAAAAAGAGATCAAACAATCATTAGAGTATTTACATGGTAATGTGTTTACCTTGTTGTAATCTCATTGATGTGAGCCGAGTAGTGAGAAGTCATGCCCCGGATGTCGTGGGAGCAAAATGTCACCACCAACGTCTCGATTATGGGGTATATGCCTTTAGGTGCTATGGTGGGCTCTAGGGAGGCCCGGTTTGGAGTCAGACCACCCGATCCGGAGCCAAGAACCCCTTCCCTATTAATCCCAATTCACGTTTTCAGCGAGAAAATTATGACGATCACAACTTGGTGCTTGGTCATCCAAACCAAGAACCATTTAAGACAAAAACTTGAGTGAAGGAGGCCTCTAGTCGCACCCAAGAATTTAGGGTCGTGGCATTCCTTGAGCCTTCGTGGCATAATTGTTTACAAACTACCTTTTTAGGCAGTCCTAGGAAATGAACGAGGTGAGTAGTGAGAAGTCATGCCTCGGGATGTCATGACACCAAACCAACTACACAAACATGTCTAGTGGCTGGGTAGTAAATGCTAGAGAGGCGTTGTTTCGGTGCGCAACAATGTCGTTGTTATTGGGGCTACTTCTTTCGGGCGTAGTCCCTTAAGAGCCCTAAGACCAAAAACCTTTCAATTTTGACGGTGATTACTCGGTCTCCATGGCACCTAGAGATATCTCATGGGATCCTACACCTCATGTAGGGACCCTCTATAATATCATGTCTCAATTTTTTCCATCTCCAATCGATGCTCTCATTTTATTGTTTGCAAATGCGTAAAATAGTGCAGTTTGAGCCAGTGTAAGGTTGTCAAACGCTATATTTTTCAAACGGTGGGTCATGGCACCAAACCAAATATGCACTAACATGTTTGGGTGTCTAGATAAATGCTAGAGGAGGCGTCTTTTGGTGCGTGACAATGTCATTACTTTCCGGGCTACTTCGTTCAGGCATAGTCCCTTAAGAGCCTAAGAGACAAAAAACTGTTCAACTTCGACGGGTGATTACTTCGGTCTCGTGGAACCTAGAGATGTCTCATTAGATCCTACACCTTGGTGTAAGGACCCTCTACAATATCATGTCTCAATTTTTTCTATCTCAAATCGGTGCTCTCGTTGCTTTATTGTTTGTAAACGCGTGAAATATTGCAGTTTGAGCCAATGTAAGGCTATCAAATGTTATATTTTGCAAATGGTGGGTCGTGGCACCATTACCGATATGCTAAAACATTCTAGAGGCCAAGTAAATGCTATAGGAGGTTTCATTTTTGTGTGCGACAATGTTGTTGCTTCCAGGCTACTTCGTTCGAGCGTAGTCCCTTAAGAGCCATGAGACCAAAAAATTGTTCAACTTTGACGGTGATTACTCGATCTCCATTTGGACACTAGAGATGTCTCATTGATCCTACACCTCATTGTAGGGACCCTCTAAATATTATATCTCTGGTTTTTTCTGTCTCCAATCGGTGCTCTCATTGCCCTATTGTTTGCAAACACGCAAATAGTGTAGTTTGAGCCATTGTAAGGCTATCAAATGCTATATTTTGAAAATGGTGGGTCATGGCACCAAACCGACTTTTCCAACACATCTGGGTGGCCAGGTAAACACTAGAGGATGTGTTGTTTTGGTGCATGACAATTTTTTTGCTTTCGAGCTACTTTGTTCGGGCATAGTCCCTTAAGAGCCCCGAGACCAAAAATCATTCAACTTTGACGGGTGATTACTCGGTCTCCATGGCACCTAGAGACATCTCGTTAGATCCTACACCTTGGCGTAGGGACCCTCTACAATATCATGTCTCGGTTTTTTTGTCTCTCAATCGGTGCTCTCGCTACCCTATTGTTTACAAACATGTGAAATAGTGCAGTTTGAGCAAGTGTAAGGTTGTCAAATGCTATATTTTGCAAATGGTGGGTCGTGGCACCAAACCAACTATTCCAAAACATTTGGGTGGCTAGGTAAACGCTAGAGGAGTTATAATTTTGGTGCGAGATAATGTCGTTGCTTTCGGGCTACTTCATTCGGGCGTAGTCCCTTAAGAGCCCTGAGACCAAAAACCATTCAACTTCAACAGTGATTACTCGGTCTCTATGGCACCTAGAGATGTCTTGTTAGATCTTACACCTTGGCATAGGGACCCTCTATAATATTCTATCTTAGTTTTTTATGTCTCCAATCGGTGCTCTCAATGCCCTATTGTTTTGCAAATGCGCGTAAATATGTAGTTTGAGCCATGAAAGTAAAGATTTAAATGCTATATTTTGCAAACGGTGGGTCATGGCACCAAACTAACTGTGCCAACATGTATGGGTGGCCAAGTAAACACTAGAGGAGGCATATTTTTGGTGTGCGACAATGTCATTGCTTCTAGACTACTTCGTTCGGGCGTAGTCCTTTAAGAGCCCTAAGACCAAAAAATCATTCAACTTCGATGGGTGATTACTTGGTCTCCGTGGCACCTAGAGATATCTCGTTAGATCCTACACTTTGGCATAGGGACCTTCTATAATATTCTATCTCAGTTTTTTCCATCTCCAATCGGTGCTCTCGCTTCCCTATTGTTTGTAAACACACAAAATAGTGCGAGTTTAAGCTAGTAAGGTTATTAAATGTTATATTTTGCACACGGTGGGTTGTGACACCGAAACTACTTCAAAAACACATCTAGATGGCCAGGTAAATGCTAAAGGATACCTTGTTTTGGTGCGTGACAATGTCATCGCTTCCGAGCTACTTCATTCGAACGTAGTCTCTTAAGAACCCTTCGACCAAAAAAAATCGTTCAACTTCGACGGGTGATTACTCGGTCTCCATGGCACCTAGAGATGTCTCGTTAAATCCTAAACCTCGGTGTAGGGACCCTCTATAATATCCTATCTTGGTTTTTTCCGTCTCTAATCGGTGCTCTCGTTGCCCTATTGTTTGTAAATGCGTGAAATAGTGCAGTTTGAGACAGTGTAAAGTCGTTGCCAAAATGTTATATTTTGCAAACAAAGGTGGGTCATGGCATCGAACCAATACGCCAACACATATGAGTGGATAGGTAAATACTAGAGAGGTGTCTTTTTGGTGTGTGAAAAATGTCATTGCTTCTAGGCTACTTCATTCGGGGCATAGTCCCTTAAGAGCCCTGAGACCAAAAACCGTTCAACTTCGACGGGTGATTACTCGGTCTCCGTGGCACCTAGAGATGTCTCGTTAGATCCTACACCTCGGCATAGGGACCCTCTATAATAGCCTATCTCATTTTTTTTTTCCATCTCCAATCGGTGCTCTCGCTGCCCTATTGTTTGCAAACACGTGAAATAGTGTAGTTTGAGCCAATGTAAGGTTGTCAAACACTATATTTTGAAAACGGTGGGCCATGACCATGAAACGATACGCGCATAACATCATGTGGATAGGTAAATGCTAGAGGAGGTATTTTTTTTGATGCATAATGTCGTTGCTTCTAGGCTACTTCGTTCGGGCGTAGTCCCTTAAGAGCACTGAGACCAAAAAATCGTTCAACTTCGACGGTTATTACTCGGTCTCCATGGCACCTAGAGACATCTTGTTGGATCCTACACCTCGGTGTAGGGACCCTCTACAATAGTCTATCTCATTTTCATCTCAATCGGTGCTCTCGTTCCCTATTGTTTGCAAACACACGAAATAATGCGTAGTTTGAGCAATGTAAGGTCATCAAACACTATATTTTGCAAATGATGGGTCGTGGCACCAAATCAACTGGGCCAACACATCCAAGTGGCTAGGTAAATGCTAGAGGAGGTGTCATTTTGGTGTGCAAAAATGTCATTGCTTCCGGGATACTTTGTTCATTCGGGCGTAGTCCCTTAAGAGCCCTAAGACCAAAAATATGTACAACTTCACGGGTGATTACTCGGTCTCCGTGACACCTAGAGACATGTCTGTTGGATCATACACCTCAGCGTAGGGACCCTCTATAATATTCTATATCAGTTTTTTATGTCTCCAATCGGTGCTCTCGTTTCGCTCTATTGTTTGCAAACACACGAAATAGTGCAGTTTGAGCTAGTGTAAGGTCATCAAACGCTATATTTTTTGTAAACACGGTGGGTCATGGCACCAAACCGAATGCACTAAACATCTGGGTGGCTAGGTAAACATTAAAGGAGGCATCATTTTGGTGCACGATAATGTCATTGCTTCGGGCTACTTCGTTCGGGCGTAGTCCCTTAAGAGCCCTAAGACCAAAAAATCGTTCAACTTCGATAAGTGATTACTCGGTCTCCGTGGCACCTAGAGACGTCTCGTCAGATCTAATACCTTGGCGTAGGGACCCTCTACAATAGCCTATCTTGGTTTTTTCCATCTCCAATCGGTGCTCTCATGTTGCCCTATTGTTTATAAATGCACGAAATAGTGCAGTTTGAGCCAATGTAAGGTTGTTAAACGCTATATTTTGCAAATGGTGGGTCACGGCATTGAACCGACTATGCACACACATAGGGATGGCCTTATAAACACTTAGGGAGGCATCATTTTTGGTCCCCTACGCTCCCAAGCTTCCGTGCTACCTCCTCCAGAGTCAAGAACCCCTTCACAAGTACATAAACCGTTGTTAGTTGCTTCTCTTTTCTTGTAAAACAATGAAAGCTTCTCTTAGCTTCGAGAATATAAAATTCTCTACTAACAGTGCCAACCACATGAAGGTGGAAGATTTTCTAGCACCACTAACCTGCATAAAAGTGTTAGTCAAAGAAATTTAAGTTGAATCAAAACCATACTAGATATATACAAAATACACAAATTTAATAAAATATATGAACTTGAATCTAGAAATGAAAAATTTAAACAATTCAAAGAAATTATATATACCAGATGAGCTCATGTAAATTCATTCCAATGTTCACCATCAAGATGTGAAAGTGGAAGCTTTTCTGGCACCACTAACCTGCATAAAAGTGTTAGTCAAAGAAATTTAAGTTGAATCAAAACCATATACTAGATATATACAAAATACACAAATTTAATAAAATATATGAACTTGAATGATCTAGTTGACAAATTTAAACACTTCAAAGAAATTATATATACCATACGAACATGTCTAAATTCATTCCAATGAACCATCAGGTCGTGAAGGTGGAAGCTTTTCTGGTACCACTAACCTGCATAAAAGTGTTAAAGTCAAAGAAATTTAAGTTAAATCAAAACCATACTAGATATATACAAAATACAAAAATTTAATAAAATATATGAACTTGAAGATCTAGTTGACAAATTTAAACACTTCAAATAAATTATATATACTAGACATGAGCATGTAAATTCATTCCAATGAACCATCAGGATCGATCTACTCAGAATAGCGGATATGATTGCTTCATGATCTGACTCTCAAACCTTCTAAAGAATCTTATTATTAGGCCTTCCTCGATATCTATACAGCTAAATATTTGTCATGCTAGAACTAGATGCAAATATAAGAGTATTTTTCTGTGTGTCTCAAAGTCTTCAAACACCCAAACAGAGGAATTTTTTAATGGATACCATCGAAGCCAAGTTCCAGTAACTACCACTGACCCTGTAGGGTACTCAATATCTTCACCATCTATAACAGGAGAAGTCAACTTCTTTCTTTCCTCGATGCAACGACATAAAAAATAGTATGTTCCTTCTTCATTGTCTTTTATCGCAATAACTGCAAACACATGTCCTATAAAAAAAAGGTTTCAACTCAAATTTAAATTACATATTAATTTCAATGGACATAACTCAATACAAAAATTAAATAACCATTTACCTTGTCGCACCAAAATCAAAATTTTGTCAAAGTCCTTGGATGTTAGACTTCATCTAAAGAAACAAGTCGTAATGCCTGTGGAGGTTGATAACTAGGAAGCGGAGTTAGAGGCCTACAAATCCATCCATCCACCCATTCTTGTGAATCACACTCAACAATGAAAAATTCAATACAAGATGCACAAAAACACGCCAAATTTCTTGTCCATGTGGCCCACGAAGTAGCGTCTGAGCTACAAAATGAGTGCATATCAATGGACCTTGTGAGTGTCATACAATCTCGTAGTTAACAATTTGTTATTCCTTTATCAACCAAAATATCTCATGAACTATTGAATTTTCTTGAGAACCTCGGGCCATGTTTTCAATCAATACACCATTCCACTATGCTCTTTGCATCTTTCAATTTAGTACCATCTTTTACTTCAACTCTTCTCTTACAAGAGCCTTTTTTCACACATGCCCTACACCATCATGCTCTCCTTTTCCATGTCCAACCTTAGTGAAACTCCAAATATGTTGCACACCCATCTTAATGCATCCTTGCTCATCCAATAAAACATTCATGCATTCTTAAACTGAGACGTGTAATTATCTGACCATATATAATGTTGATTGAAGTAGATGTCCCTATCAGACAAGTTTCCATAAAATAACTGGAAACACCCTTGCACAAATTCAGTAGAATGAGTACGATCATCACTGATATAAAAGTGGTACTCTCTTAAAAAAAATTGATCATTCTCTGTACTATCAAGAGAATGTATAAATGTTATATGCACAAAAATGACAACTTGTACTTGAGTTGTAATATTGCGATTGAACCTCCATTTGTGGTTGTAATGTGTAATTCTTTGCAAAATCGACCATTGAAACAATAGTACCAATAAGAAATGTGTCCTTGCATATCTTGAATTGTTCATCCAACCATCGAGCTTGTGTGTATGCCCAACATACTCATAAAAATTTCATCCTTAAATTTTCTCATAAATTAAAAACAAGCATATGTTCTCACGTAACTAGCTCACACCATTTAGACTCCTTTCCATCTTTCAACCAATATGGTATTGATTTATATTTATCAAACTCAACTAAATTATGTCCTATTGCACCTCCATTTTGCTCATGGATGCAACTTTCCAATTTAGGTAATCCACATCACATGTACCATGACTTTCCATCTAAATAATCCTAACTTATAAAAAAATTTCCAACTTCTCTTTCACAAAATATCGTAGGAATGAAATCCCTGGAAGATATTGGTGGAACTTGAACACCACATTCCGATAACATAGTTTCAAAATGAAAATCAGAACGAATACGTAAAAAATTAGCATAATGCATCAAAAATTCAACATGTTGCCTACTGACAACAAATGTGTGTGCGTGGTTGATTTTCACATAGAATGGTTTTAACATTTCAAAAAATTGTTGACTAATTTTAATTTCTAGATGCTCCTGTTCAAACTTACGAAAAAATGAGTTTGTGTCATATATAAGAAATACTTTGGATGTGGTTCGCGATTAGTAGAACCAACTCTCCGTTTTACAACATCTCTTGTATTAGGTGAAACTCTAGTGTTATCATGCCAAAATTGAATAACTTCTCTTATAGCATCAGATATATCTTTTTCCTTATGTGGTGCTCTAGCAGAAAATGCCCAAAAATCAATGTTATTGAGTGATTGAAGGATATTACATCTTTCAATTGCTTTCATTAGAGTTTTTTATTAACTTTCAACATTCGACTTGTTTGCGTAATCAAATGTTATTTTTTTGTTGATTCACTTACAACACTAGTAACAAGTACACAATGCACAATATTACTATCCCTTGTGTGTCTCTTGACACCAATAATGTGATATACATCATGAAGGTTTTTAACAATTGTAGAGGTTTGACCACGTATATTAGATGTTGTCAATCCTAAGGTGTTTAATGTAGGTCTCATTTTATTCAATTTCATCAAACTAACCAACAACTAACATCTTTGGGAATCATTTAAAATTTCAAAATGATTATCCCAAATTTCAGTGGCTTTTCTTTTGATTTTTCATTCAAAAAGTTTTGTCAGACATTGGTTTCAAAATGTTCTCATCAATTTCAATAAAATAATTAGGTCTCTTACGTAAAATCCTAGGAGGTGTTTTTGTCAAATTTTGCTTGTCTATAGTTTCAACCTGAATTTCTGATTCACATTTTCATTGTCTCCTTCAATTTCAACATCAACTACATCACGAGTATTTAATTCTTCTTCAACATTGATAGTAAAAACATCTTCATCACGAGTATTTAATTCATCTTCAACATTGATAGTAGAAACATTACCTGGTTCCTCATTGCTTACAATAGTAGGGGTTGAAGATGAACCTCTTCTTGATTCACAAAAGATTCGCATTCGCTCAACATTTTGAAATCTTTTTGCCTCTAATTCATCTGGTTTTTTTTACTTATTGACTTCCTTTTTGACTTCATTTCTTGTCTCCCATGATGTTTTACTTCTAGTGATAAGAAAAACGTGCAGAAAGTGACAAAATTTTACAGTAATTTTCATACAATAAGGCCAAACAGTAAAAATCACATGGTAATTGGAATGTTGGGATGCATGTAAATATGATTTAATAACCACGATCGCGTATTTATAAACCATGATCATGGTTTATAAAGTGCGATCGTGGTTCTAATATTAAACACCGTGATCACAATTTATAAAGTGCGATCACGGTTCTATCTGTATCATCAAATCCGACCCTCAAGGCTCGAAAATCTTTGTTTTCCCAACCAAAGCTATGGGAGGTCATTATGGCATGTAAAAGGTCAAAACTTCAAATTTTCTCTTCCGCGGACTTGAACCATGCTTGAAAAATTGAAAACATCTCACAAAAATGGTACCATCGCGTAGGGGAGACTATTAGCTTTGTAGAAATATTGATTTTAAAGTGAATAGAATAAGATAAATATCATTTTATAATTTTTTACTAACAATAGGTCTTTAAGACATTTTTTTCCACGCGAATGTTCATGTCTACGTTTAAGATTGCAACTTTTGTTTCGCTTATCAAAATGTGATAAAACCTATACCATCCCAAACATGGAAAAATTATATACACATTAAAAAAGTATTTGATTTTGATATTTTTGATATAGTTATGGTGGGAAAACAGAAAGTGCTCCATTTTCTAAATTTTTTCAGACCACTTTCACGGAAAAAATCATTAAAAAAATTATTGCTCAAAAAATACAAAATAAAATCCATCCCAAGATAGACAACGACATCTAACTTTTCACCAAAGGAAAAAAACAAGATTTGGTCATCCAAATTGTGGGCAAATGTACTACAATCTTATAGGTTTTTTCAAAAAAAAAACCAAGTCATATAATTTTGAGTGTTTAATATAGCTAAACTTGTCCGTTTTTTTTTTAAATAGTAGTTTAGAAACTAGATTCTGGATGCTACGATTCATATTTATATAATTTTTTCTAATTTTGAGTGTGCATATTGCTAATAATCCCTACAAGTTGAGATTTCACATTTTTTGCAATATGACAAGGAACATCCATTTGTAGAAATCATGACCTCTATTTTCTCACTGCAAACATTCGCAACCACTCGTGTCTATTACTAAATTAGAAGAAAAATCCTATAGCCATGACACTTTAGTAAATTCTAATTTTGATTTATGTGGAGGTTGCGCTTCGAGCGAGAGAATCCATGGTCGAAGATTATAGTTATCTTGGTTCCCTTTCATTTGCTATTGATTGCTAGAAATTTGATTTTGGATCTTTAAATCATTAGCTTCTACAATGTTCATGAGATTTGTTTAAAAATGGGTTTGTTGAAATCTCTGTGGCAGAGTTGTGCCAAATGTAACCGAAACCCCAACCCTTTCCACCATCATTGTGGGTTGATGTTGAGCTATAGAACCCAATATTTTCTTTCACTTTTTCAATGGATTTGTACTTTGTCACACCAACAAAGTAAATAGATTTATACATGTATGCCTGCAAATGAGGGTTATGGGTTTGTTGGGAGTAGGTACCCTATGCAAAATATGGCATGAAAAGGATTTTTGGCAAAGTGTTTGTCAGATCGCCTTGAACTCGTTTGATTTTCAATTTTTTTCTTGATGTGGTCACACATTGGTTGCGCACTCACAAACGAGTCTACAACACCCAAAACATATTAGTGAGCAAATGTTTATAATGCTCTCAACTTATCCAAATGTATGGGCCAATCCCTATGTTTTTGCATCGCCATTTGGGTGCAAATACTTAAAGAATCACTACCTCAAGTCGTTTGGAAGGATCTTGCTAATATAAGAGCTTTATCTGTCTTGTTGGTGATGCCAGTTTTGCTCCATGCACTTCATTAAATAAAATTAGACTGCAATTCTTAGCACCTCTACCTGTTTGAAATGATACATTTTAGGCCAAATCATAGACTATGAATGTAATTTATCGCATACCGAGAAGCTATCGAACTATATCCTGCTCATCTAATACGGGTCTCGGTATGAATACAACAATGATATGTCTTAGATACTCTAAAATTTTTGTAACATATATGGTATAAGTGCATATTGTCTTTATTCACATTTTGTTGAATTAGATTTTATCATAGATAGTCACCAACAATCAACAACTAGCTCGATTAGATATATAAGACAAATCTATTTTCTCGAAATCCAAGTAGATATTCTTGATTCTATTAGAGGAAAATGAGAAACGTAAAATCAAAAAAGTTGTTTATGAACTTATTAGTGATACAAATGTTTTCAAATGGTTCCAACAAAAAAGTCCAAAAGATTCTTTTCATGAAAAATATTTCCAAATTCATCTATATCATTTATTATGTATGAGGTTAAATTTAAGGTATTTTAGTTTATAAGCAAGCTGGTAAATTTCATATCTTTCGATATTATAAATTGTAGTCCACTATTGTTGAAAAATCTTTTTAAATGTCTATGCTTAAACTACATTTTCTCTTAATTTTACAAGTCATTTTCAAGGATAATCATCCCAACGAGTATTTAAAATGAGTAGCAAGATGTTGGAGGTGAAATTCCATTGATCTCCATGATTTTATCATGTAGAAGAAAGTAATCTTGTCTCTCGTTGAAGGAACCTTTTAATATAATTGATTCACCTTGCTAAAATGACTTGTTTGTGGATTGATATTGAAATGGTGAATGGAAAAACAAACTCTGTAAATGAGATGGTAGACTGATTACCGATTCTAGAAACAACTTTTATTTTCTCTGGACAAAGGGTAGTATTAAAATCACGAATTTGTGCAATTCAAACTACATGGGATCAAGTTGGACATTAAATTGAAGTCTTGTTTAACTTCTCCATGTGTCTTATGAACTTACATTTTCACTTGTAACAAAAGCAAGCAAAAACCTTCATTCATCATCTTATTGACATGGTCTTGATAAAAATGTTGAAGAAAGAACAAAAAAAACTCTTGATTGAAATAGATTGAAATTAAATTGCATGTGTAGGAAGTGTACAAAATATTTTTCCCTTTCCCAAGACACACCTATCCATGTTTGTTGTCCACCCTTCGGCATACCCATTGCACACATTTGATGGAATTGCTAGTATATACACACTAGTAATTTTTTTCATATTATAATCATAACTATATACTTATGTGTTGGCGGTGAAGCATTTATGATTTAAGAAAAACTTATTTTCGTTGAAGAAAGGAGCATTTTGACATTTTACCCCCTTTTTTCGGGTGGCGCCGTGGCGGAGGTGCCCGTCCGTGCGGGCAGATTCGGATATCTAGGAAAGAAAAAGGAAAATAAAATAGGGAGTCGGGACACAGCACCAAATTTCGAATTAAAACTTATTAATTTTCTTTCCCGCCAAAGCCACGTATTTGTAGATGGAATTATCTTTCCCCAATTCAAAGTTTTCCCACCAAATCTCACAAATATATTTCCTTTTCATCTCAGGAATTTCCTGACCATCATTCGTCTCTTCTCTGGACAAACTCGTCAGTTCCTTCGAGTTTCCCAGTCCGAAATCCGCAGGGCAGATTTCACAGGTTCGCACCTCATTTATTTACTTCGCTCCACTTGCATTTTCACTGTTGTTTATTCATCTTTCCCATTGTAGCTACAATTTTTGTTCCATCTTTTGCATTCCTGCTTTAACATTTTCCCCAGATAATTCAGTTTCGAGAGGCTGAAATTCAACGACAGTAATTATTTTCAGAATCTGCAATCTGATCAAGCATCCTTATGATGGTTCACAAAGTGCGATCCCAAACATATACTACTACGTTGTTCTTTGGGTACTAATACTGACATTTAGTTCAGCTCAAACATCTTGGATATTTTATCTAAGAAACAATGCTTTCGAGCTCTGCACTGCAAAATTCATGAATTTACTGTGTAGCTGCATTGATTTTCGAGCCATTTCATTCATTTTCTGTTGTTGCGGAAAAGACCCATGATATCCATATCGTAGTTTTGTAAGTAGGTTCTGCATTGTAGGGTCTCTGCTATTGCTGTTTTCTAGGTGTCTAATTGAAAAGCTCCTATGATATGTTAGGTATTGCATGAACATGTTGCATTCAATTGGGTATTGCATGAACGGGTTACATTCAATTGTGTATTGCTTGAATAAGTTACATTCAATCGAAGTCTTATTTTATCCTTCTGCTTTGGTTACACAAGCATGTTTTCTGCCGCAGTCTTGATATATAGAAATAGTTATAAATGCCGAAGAGTCTTGTGGGTAATGGGTGGTCTTGCTTACCTCCAAATCTGACAGAAGGCGCCATCCCAAACATGGTCCAATCCAACTAGTTAATATATGTTTTACCGCCACATAGAGGTTGCCATTCATCTAGAGCTACCGCTTACCATTTCGGAGAAATATGACAGAAACCTTGCAGTACACAGAGGCTGACATTGGCAATTTTTAAGATTTTCAGAGCATCACAGCAGTAGCTGGAAAATTTTACCCCTTAGTGATCCTTTAAAGTTCCTTTGGCGAAGGGCCGAAAAGCTTGCATCACAAGTTAAGATATTTTATTTCAACTGGTAGCAAGGACCTAGTCAATCTTATTTTAAATGTTTCCCCCATGTTTGAAGGCAATTTCTCTGCGAATAGGTTTCATCTTTTCTTTTGGTAACATAATAACTAATGAAATCCATCTAATCATGTAAAGACCTGGCATTTACTAAGAGGAGGTCTGAGCATGAGGAGTAATCTAATTGGAGTCCCTGTGAGCTGCTGGAGTAGTCCGACCAATGTCCCTGAGTGTGCACCAGCTGTATGAAACCTAAGCTCCAGTTGTATGAAGGCAGTATGAAACTTGTGCACCTGGGGTCCCTTCCTCACTTCAGGCTAACAATTACAGAGGCTGGAAGGCTGTGCTTAAAAATGTAAAATGTAATGATTCCTCATATCAAAAAAAGAAAAATCCATCTAATCATATCCCTGCAAGGACCCAGGGTTAGGGACTTGTCTCCAAAATCATTTTATTACAATTCATATGTACGCCATCATAATTTCTAAACATTATTTGAATCGTCTATATATAAAGACTGGCATGCTGTTTCTGATTACGTATTCTTCTTGCAAGCAATGAATTCTGATTTTTGTTGATCTACAGATTTGCTTTTAACTCTATCGAGTGCTCTGCTTTTCGCCTACCAGATGGAGACCAAGGAAAACAATGCAAGGATTGCAGCTATCAGAGCAGTTATGGGCTCCGAGTCATCAGAAATGGACATTATCAGAGCTCTCCATCTTGCAAAAATGACATCACTAGGGCCATAAACATAATATTTGATACTCCTGGCTTTCTAAACAGAGAAAATTCAGTGTCAAACGCACCACACCTGGGGCTGGGGCCCGAGTTTCAGTGGATGCCATACATGCTTCTTCTGGGAACAGCCCTGGTGAACCTATTGTGGGATCCCCTTCAATGATTAAAGAGAAAACAATCATTCCATTTAGGCATGCAGATGACACACATGGAAATGAAAGAGTTTTGATGCCATTGAAGCAAGGTTCTCCAAGTACTCCCCTCTTGCCTATTATGGGATCCCCTTCAATGATTGAAGACAAAACAATCATTCCATTCTGGCATGCAGACGACACTCAGGGAAATGAAAGAGTTTTGACGCCATTGAAGCAAGATTCTCCAGGTACTCCCCTCTTGCCTATTATGGGATCCCCTTCAATGATTAAAGACGAAACAATTATTCCATTTAGGCATGCAGACGACACACAGGGAAATGAAAGAGTTTTGACGCCATTGAAGCAAACTTCTCCAAGTACTCCCCTCTTGCCTATCACAGAGCCTCAATTGTTGGCTAAGGATAAAACAAATGCTATTGTATTTGTTGAGGATTCAGAGTCGTGTGAAAGCTCCAAGTTCTCTGCTCAAGGACAAGAATTGATCTTGTGCAATGAAAGCAGATGTCTTTCTATCAGCGAGGGTTCTGATAGGTTTATTGCTCCCCAGATGGAGGATGATTGGTGGTTTGTTGGTGGTACCGAAGTGACTGGTTTTTCAACTTGCAGAGGCAGAAAGCTTAAGAAAGGAGATGTCGTTACATTCTCTTTTCCCGATTCTTTCAGTAGGAATCAGTCTAGACACTGGGGAAGAGGAAGAGCTGCTGGCGCCTGTTCTGAGATTGTGAGATTCTCCACAAAACAATCTGGAGAGGTAATTTTATTTTTGTGAAAAGCCACACCTAGGGCATTGTTTTGTATATGCCCCCAAATATAGGACTGCGCATGAAGTTGAAAAATGCGTTTGGTTCAAAATGTCTTTAATGGGCTTCACGGTTGTGGTGTACACATAACTAAAAAAATGTCTTAAAAGAATTCTATGATTCGTGGTGCTCACTATGTATTGATTTTGGATGGGAAATGCAGATAGGTCGCCTTCCTGCAGAGTGGACAAGGTGCCTAATTCCTTTGATCAATTCAAAGAAGGTGACAGTAGTGGGTCATTGTGTAGCTGCACCTGAAACCCTAGGGTTGATGAACTGTATACTTCTGAATATCAGGTGACCTTCTTATATTATTATTTGTTGGTTATTAGCTGTAAGTGTTCCCTGAGTGCTGCTATGACAAAGTGGGGTTGTTTCCTCACTTGTGGCAAAGTTGAATTGCATATACAAACCACTAGTTGTTCTAAATGGTAAGAACAAACCATTTCCCATGACTTTGCACACAACTTGAGCTCTTTGTTTACTGAATGTCGTGTTCTGATGCAATTTGCAGGCTGTACATCCATGATTCAATCTTTTCAAATGGCAGCGGACTTCCATCAAAGCTGATTGTTTCATTAAGAGTGGATAGTACTGTTCACCCTCTTCTAGCTTTGTTTGGGTTACTTGGCAAGGAACCCTTTCAGAAGGTAAGAAAATTGGTTATTAAAACATTTTGTTTTGTCACAGTGCAGGGGTGCGACTAGATTATTTTCACTGTATTTAATTGCTTGTGAATGAGGGAATCATATGAGAAGATATTGGTAGTTGAGAATCTGGATTTTAAGATGCTACTATAGGATTTTGTTATTTTGCCTCATTGTTTTGAAAACCTCTTTCAGGATTTTAGACAGTGATCTGAATTTTCTTTCTTAACAGGCTGAATTCACTCCTGATGACCTCTACACACGAAACGTTCTTTAGATCTTATGGTACGAAAGCTTGTCTGAAATTTTTTTGGTGGGGGGGGTAGCTACGTCATTTGTGACATTTATATGCTGAAATTTCTTGGAGCAATTTTTATTTTTGTAAATGACCATCTCTTATCAGATACACAAGTACAGATCAATGCCTCTACTGGATTAAACTCAAGCTTCCTTTGATGGTCGGTTTATTTCTATTTTATTAACAGGATAGCTCCAGGGATTCAATTGCATTGCTGCCTGCCAACAAATGCCGCAAACTTACTTCAGGTTCAAAGGAACAGGAGGAAGAAGGAGAGGAGATTCTGTCTGATTCAGATTTGAACAAACTAGTTGGTTCATCAGAAAGTTGCCAACTAGAGGTCCATAACCATTCTTGACATGGATTTCAACACCTGATGCCATATTCAACTTTTAGAAGTTCTCAATTTTGACACAAAATGCCTCTCTCACTTTTGCAGGAAAAGGATCCACCAGCTACTTTGTTGTGTGAACTGCGTTCATATCAGAAGCAAGCTCTGTTTTGGATGACTAAATTGGAAAAAGGAACAGAAATGGAAAATGCAGCAAAAGCCTTCATCCCTGTTGGAATAGCTACCATATTGCTGACAAGTATGACTGCAGTCACTTACTTTTGAGTGCAACAATAAAGCTTACTGCATGTGTTTTCAACACTTAATTGATGTTTTGATTTGTTCGTTTATAGGAGAGCAACAGCTGTTTATGTCAATGTCTTCTCAGGGGAGGCATCTTTTAAGTTTCCTAGTGCCTTGAAGATAACAAGAGGAGGAGTATGTATTTGCTAGTGCTTTTATTTTGTTAGAGAGATGTATTATATGGCTGATTTCACTCTCAAATTGGAGTCTGATTTTACATTTGTTTAAAGATTTTGGCAGATGCAATGGGGCTTGGGAAAACTGTCATGGCAATTTCTCTTTTGCTTGCAAACCCTGGCAGAGGTGGGTTTGACAAGGTTACAGATGATACTGATCTTTTAAAAGCCGACTCTGGAGTAGCAACCATTACAGATTCCTGTTTCCTGTAAGTGAAACAACTCAGCAGCATAATGATTCTAGAAGAAAACCAAATCAAGTGAATCCAGAAGCAAATTGCACAAGGGAGGGGGCACGCTCATAGTATGTCCCATGACATTGTTAGGACAATGGAAGGTGTGCTACTTATTATGAGCTTGGAATCCATTGCATTGTTAAAGGCTTATTTTATATTATGTTGTTTTCCAAGTAGAAAACCATAATTCACTTTGCAGATCTTTTGAACAAGTTGTGATGCATTTATATGCTCACTGTATGCTACATCGCTCATGTACAGACAGAAATAGAGGCCCATGTACAATCTGAAGCCCTATCTGTTTATGTTCATTATGGAGAAAGCAAAGCAAGAGATACCAAAGTTCTTTTGCGGCATGATGTTGTCTTGACTACATATGGGTTGTTGTCATCAGGATACCAGTCTGAGGTTTGGCTCATATGGCTCTGTACAATTACATTGAAATCAGATTAGGGAATAAAGTAATCTTTTCTATAGCTGTTAATTTATCATTTGTTACTAAAAGTAAGTTGGTGCTGGTGATTTTACAGAATTCCCAAGAAGAAAGTGTGCTTCATGCAGTGCACTGGTTTAGGGTGGTGCTTGATGAGGCACATACCATAAAGTCCTCCAAGTGCAGAACATCTCAAGCTGTTTTTGCTCTTGTTGCGGATTGCCGTTGGTGTCTTACAGGAACTCCCATTCAGGTACATAGTAGAGGTATGCTATCTGCATATAAGCCTGGATTTTGGTCACCATTATAACACTTAACAATCTATGCAGAATAGACTGGAGGATGCTTACAGTCTTCTCCATTTTCTTCGTGTTGAGCCGTGGAGTAATTGGGGATGGTATGTGTAACTCTCCCATGTTTTTATGGCTTATAATTTTGAATAAATTTAATTGTGATTTGCAAACTTAGTTATTCCTTGGGGATTTCGTATTGATCTTGAAAATGAAAATCACTGGAATATGTGGGTATTTATTTAACTAGACATTGGAATTTGTAGGATGTAAATTTGCAAATTCTGGCACCAGTATCTCTAAGATCACTGGTTCAACATTCAATTAATTTCTGCAGTGAACTGCTGGGGACCGATTGAGTATAAACAGTTCTGTTTCGGATTATCCAACGTTATAAAATAATCTGTTGGATATGTTAAAGAGGTCCTCTTGGCTGTGAATATGGTAAAACAATAATGCTAAACAGATACGACAAAATACGTAATCACTTTCAAAGATTGTACGATACATTTCCTAACAGTGTTATTTGTGAATAATGTACTTGGCATTTTCCAGGTGGTATAAATTAATTCAGAAACCTTATGAGGAAGGAGATGAGCGTGGGTTGAAACTTGTTCAGGCTATTTTAAAGCCACTAATGCTGCGGAGAACAAAAGACAGTACTGATAAAGACGGCAGGTATAGCTGTGGGGACAGGAAGGACTCCATGTTGCTTTTAACATAGGATCTCTGTATTGTTTTCTAATGTTCAACTTTTTAAAATTCAGACCCATTCTTGTTCTTCCTCCAACTGATGTGCAAGTAATTGAGTGTGGACTTTCTGAAGCTGAGAATGACTTCTATAATGCTCTGTATAAAAGATCTAAGGTTAGTACTTTTGTTCTACTACATGAAAACTGTATCTTGATAGTTATGTTTTAATCCATTTTGCTTCTGTAGTAATCACTTAACTATATTGGGATTATTTCTTCATGCAGGTCAAGTTTGATCAGTTTGTGGAACAAGGCAAAGTTCTTCATAATTATGCTTCAATTCTGGAGTTGCTTTTGAGGTTGCGCCAATGTTGTGATCATCCCTTTCTTGTCATGAGGTAAACTGTCCTTTATGATGCCGTTTTTTTGTAGTGACTTCAATAAACAGACTTTCACTTAGCTCTCAGTCTTCTATTTTGTCTTGATTTGTATTTTGAACATCATTGTACTGTGCTTTGGAATTTATTGGAAGTATGATATTGTTTCCCATGCATGGATGCTGGATAGTTTTCAATAGAAAATGTGGACACTTTTGTGATAAACCACCATGATTTAGACAATTTCTCATTGAAATAATGTCAAATGAAAATTTGATATCTAATAACATGAGATGTATCCACAAGTTTGTAACCTAAACAATTGTCATCATGGAAATATACACAAAATCAGACAATTTTCTTCTTAGTGATGACTCTATTTAAGTCCTGCTGTTTTTTTAATTCTGGATTTGCCCATCATTTTTGTTCTTGTGGGATCAGATTTGATAGCTGTGAAATTTCTTGTTTGGTCTTTGATCTACAGCCGTGGTGATACACAACTGTATTCTGATATGAACAAGCTAGCAAAACGATTTCTTGAAGGAAGCAAGTTGTCTGCTAAAGGAGACACTCAGACTGCACCCACCAAAGCTTATATTGAAGGACTGGTTGGAGAGCTCAGTAATGGTGAAAGAGGAGAGTGTCCTATTTGTCTGGAATCAGTTGAAGATGCAGTGCTTACACCTTGTGCACATCGTATGTGTCGTGAGTGCCTACTAGCAAGCTGGCACAACTCTTCAAGTGGCTTTTGTCCTATATGCAGGCAAGTAGTCTGCAAAATTTTCAAACTCCTTGCTCTATTTGATTATTTGTATTGAAGGATTTTGTCACAGAAAATTAAAGCAGTTAGGAGATCCGTTTATAGTATTTGGGGGCTTTATCATTGCTCGTGAAGCATTCTGCTATAGAAGAAGAACTTTAAGGTCTCAAACTGATTGCCTTTTCTTTTGCAAATTGCAGAAATTCTGTAAACAAACATGATTTGATCACCTGTCCAACAGGTAGCCGGTTCCAAGTGGATGTTCAAAAAAATTGGAAAGAATCATCAAAAGTTTCTGCTCTTTTAAAAGAGTTGTCTGAACTCAAGGCGTCAGGGTTAAAAAGCATTGTCTTTAGCCAGTGGACTTCTTTTCTAGATCTTTTACAGATACCTCTTAAAAGGTAGGCATTTTTTTGCTAAAACGTTTTAATTTGTGATATTGATTTTGATAATAAAGAGACGTACACATAACAGATCAATAAAAGTGCATGGAATTAAAGACAGGTGCCTAATAGTATAAGCCCATCAAATATTTAGTTCCTCTCACAGAATCTAGTAAGTACTTAGATCAGTTCAGGCTACCATACTAGGCTCTCTAACTGGCTGACTTTAGAAGTCAATATCCGCAATTCCACTGTTTGGACTAAATGTTTAGCATTCAATCTTAGGTGTATGGAGAAGTATTAGGGTGGGGTCCCATGGAGGGGGCTGCTGCTTCTATTCTCATGCTGCTGGTTCTCTCATGGAAACCATATAGTTGAGCTACAGGAATAAATAGTATCTTCAGCAGAAAAATTGAAGCTCTATGTTTTGTAGCCCCTTTCCATGGTGCCACTAGGTTAGAATGTTTTTCGCAAAAGAAGAATTAGTTTTAGACATCTTATTTGTTGGTATAACAAACATGGTCTATTTTGGCAACATTTGAAGCTTATTCACAATATTGACTTGCGACTGAAAGTAATTCCAGAACACAAAGCTTACAAAAATTGAAAGTATTTTAAAGTTGCGAGAACCTCATTAAGCAGAGCATGCCTTAAATTACAAGGTTCATAGTGAGACGAGGCTTAGCTTTGCCGCCAGTCTGAGATTTACATTTTTGATAACTCACTTTACCTTAAACCCGCAGTTTATGTTGTTTCTATTGATAAAACCATAATAATATCCATGGATAGTGATTTTCAGAAACCTCCACCGACTCAGCATATTGTTTTTAGTCCTTGGACTCTCCATCTCTCTTCCTCCCTAATTTTGCAACACATGTTTTATGTCTGTTTTTCACCTTCCCTCTCTGCCAAGTGGTCCGGGTTAGAAGATGTTTATTGCACTTTATTCTTTGCACATCATTGGGTTTTTCCAAGGTTCATGAAACTAAACTTTTTGTAACTTACAGGATGAATTATGGGTTTGTGCGCTTGGATGGGACAATGTCTCAACGACAAAGAGAGAAAGTGATCAAGGAATTCAGCCAGAATCCAACAATTTTGGTAGGATATGCTTTTTCCACTTTGAAGAACAGTTCTAGTTTGGTTTTACCTATAGGCTAATGTTGCTATATTTCTTGGGCCATCAATTTTACTGTTGTAGGTGATGCTCATTTCCTTGAAGGCGGGAGGGTGGGGATAAATCTAACTGCGGCATCTAATGTTTTTCTGATGGTCAGTTCTTCATATACCTCTAGGTTTTGTTGAATCAAGGAATTATGCTAGACTTTTTTATTTTGTAGTAGTTTGACTAGGGTTTTACTTATTATTAGTCAAGGCATCTAGTTATTGGTGTATGATGCAAATCTCTTTATCTGTTCTGTTGGCAAAATTTTATGTTGCCATGTGATTTTAATTTGCTGAATGGAAGCGGTATAAAGTCTGCAACAGTTAGGGAAGATCACCTATTGACAGGGTGACGTTCCTCTGTATTTGATGGGCAATTTTCTTATATGTTGTTTTTTTTTGCATTTTTGATGCTTTTAATTTGAAAGTATAAAGGAGACAAAAATGGGAAAAAGAAAGAAGGGAGAGGATGGAGAAAGCGAGAAATGAAAGGAGATGGAAGGGAGAAATCCACAACAAACTAAACAAAGAGAAATGCTTGAATAACTTTATGTAAATACAAAGTGGGAAACCCTCTTTGTCACATGAGGACAAGAATATAGGCAATAGCTATGTAGAAGATAAAAATCACCCAGAAGCACAAAGTCTTCGCCATTTCTAGATTGTTTGTATATGGCACAAAGTCCACCTACACAGATATGCAATACAAAGTCTGCAAATCATAATATCACCTACAACATAGATAGATGGAGGTATAAATGACATCATTCAACCATAAACAACAAAGCATGATTTTATGATTGGAGAGCAGTAATATCACAAGATAATTTTTATCTCAGTTGCTTCCATTCTTTTATCCATAAAGGCTGAAAATAGTACATACACACAAGGTTGGAACAAACTCTCTTCCCAGTTGAGAGAGAAAAGAGAGAACCCCTTTTAATTGCATTTTCAGCGTTTTATAGAAAAATTCCCAATGAAGTAGTTGCATAACCACTTTATAACTTAACCCATTCTTAACTTGAGTTGACATATCTTGAATTTACATTTTACATAATTTCAATATTTTAATTAATTAAAAAAATGAATAAATTAATTACATTCCATGATTTGAATGACTTTCTCTGGTGACACCGGAAAGTATGTATAAACTTTTTTTATGATTTCAACCATTGAAGACGGGGCATATGGAGTTCAAATGATTCCGGTTTGAATTGGCTTGAAGTAGCCGTTGACCTATATGAAAACCAGCATCTTCTTTCGTGAAGCATGAGACAATACATGTTATTATGGCTGAGTGTTTTGGTAAGAGGATCCAACTTTGATTGTAATAAGACCATGCGGCGAACCAGCTTTTCATTAAAACCATGTCCATGCTCAATCAAAACATCCTTGAGCTTGATTAGATCCTCAACATTCGCAGCACATTCAATTGCAAGATTATAAACGTGACATTCAAACATTTGATCAAACACTTTGCAGGCATCCATTAAATGCTTATTTTCTCTTATTCTCTCATTCTCGCTATTTCATGACTTAACGGCTTGTGAGGAATGAGAACAAGCAGTGGGCAAATAATGTGAAGTGTTTGTGGGGCAACGGGAATGTCGAAAAGGTAATTTCAAGCAGTTTTAAATGAAAAATCCCCTGAAAACCCTCTGGAAAGAGTTTTGTGCTTCATTTTTTTCCTTCTAATTTTGAATTTTTTTTCGCTTGAACAATTTCCAACCTTTTATTTTACAACCATAGAGACTAAGATTTGAACCGAATAACGGATCTGATGAAAAGGCAGCCGGTGGCATTTCTATTGGCGTTGTGTGCATGATATACAATCTTTTTTTTTTCAATTCAAATATGAGATCGATCTAATGAGCCTCGATTGCTTGAAAATAGGATCCATGGTGGAACCCTGCTGTTGAGGAGCAGGCTATAATGCGCATTCACCGTATTGGTCAAACCAAGGAAGTTAAAGTCAGGCGTTTCATAGTGAAGGTTGGTTTCCTGTACCACTGAATGTCCATTTCAAATTCCTGTGCACAGACTGGTCTTATTTCTCAGCTTTACACCTCCATTCACATGGTGGTCTATGGAAGTGAGATAATGATATAATCTAGTTTTTGAATTGAAGTACTGTATTCTCATGACACCCATCTTTTGATTTTGTAGTAAATGTCTTGATTTGGTTGATTGATGTATAGGGTACAGTAGAAGAAAGGATGCAGCAGGTTCAGGCACGCAAGCAGCGAATGATTGCAGGAGCTCTAACTGATCAAGAGGTCCGCAGTGCTAGGATTGAAGAGCTTAAAATGCTTTTCAGATAATTATGGGGTTTTGTTACACTTGTATGGCATGCCGGGTTTTGTGGTTAGAATGAGCAGCCACAAGTTTTGAATGTATATTCGTTACAGGGAACTCTGTAATTAACATTTTTATTTATACATCCACTGAGGAATATATTCTTTGAGTTGTAGGATCTTGAAAATTTCAAATGCCATCAAAAGCAAAATGATTTTGATGTCTATGAACGAGATTCTTTTGGCAAATTTACAGGGAACTGTTTGCCCAATTTTTGCAACTAGTAGGAATTCTTAGGCAATTACAAGCATTCAGATCTGGCCAGGTCTTTAAAAAGTTAGGCTTGTTTTATCAAGGAAAAGGGTTTTGGATAGGGATTGATGATAGTTGTGCATGCTCCAAAATATGTACATTTGTTTTCATCATATGTTATTGAAAAAAGTACCAATACTTAGTTTGATTAATACCACTTGTTAAAAGTCAATGACAATGTGAGACAGCGTGTTTGGTCATTGGTCCCTCTTTCAAATGTTATTTATGAATTTTCTTTATATTAAATCAATTTAAAAACTACTTTTTCTTCCAGAGAAACATACTGATGTGGCACATATATTATACGATGATATAATTTTTTAAGTTGACAAAATACCTACATATATCTAAATACATAAAAAAGGTTAAAACTCAAACTCAAAAACTCTTATATACAAAGAATGTCTAAACCACAAAATAGCCATATATGTATAAACTCACTTCTTACAGCTTTGTTCGTTTACAACCAGATTTTAATCTAACAAATTATGGATAATGTGGAAGTAGTCAAATTGTGGAATCTCTTAATCTGTCATTCTCATCAATTAAAATCTCTGATATTTTTCCTTCAGAACTTTATGAAGCGGTCTTATCCGTTACCTTTGGGAAAAGGTTTGGGACTTATGTGGTTAATCCATTGAGTTTTCTAATTAAGAAATGTATTTTCTTTGGTGAGGTAATGGAATGTCACGAGGGATGTAATGATTGAATAAGGTCTTTAGAGTTTATTTGATAATGGTGTGGTAAAATGTACTCTAGATTTTTTTTTTTTTAAAGATTTATAACATTAATAAATATTAGTATTTGTATTAAAAAGAGGTAATAGTATGTTGATTGTTAAAATATTAAGGGTTGTAGAGTTGTTGTAGTGACTTTAAGAGGGATTGAAAATGTATGTTTGATATGTGTGGTAGGGTGTGTGAAGTTTGTGAGGTTGTTGAAGCCATTCTAAGATGCACTCTAAAGGAATAAGTGACCATTATGTTAGTGAGAGGTCCATGTCTAATGTGGCTTCACCCTAAGTGACATAAGGAGCACAACAAATTATTGTGGACTAGGCTAACCAATTGAGGTTGGGTTGATTTGTTGATTAAACATGTTTTTTTGAGTCATAGAAGTAAAATTTCAAGGTGCACTAAGCTTGTTTGTTACCCCCACCTTTGGCAACATCGGTGAAATTGCTCGAACTAAAGATGGAGGTTGGGGTGTTGTCTTTATTAGCATACTATATTAGGGAGAGGGCCATCTCCTTTGTAATGACACCTCTATTAGTGTAAGAATTAGTTGAAACAATTGCAAGATACATTGAAGATGTATGTTTCTTTTGGGTACTAAGACATTTAAGGTTTTGAAGAGTTGTTGAAGTGATTCTTAGATGCACTAAAGAGGTATATTCAACTTAGGTAGCAAGTCAACAAACATATGTATTTTGTAACCTATTGACCATTATGTTAGTGAGAGGGTCAACTCCAACCGGCGTTGCCCCTATTGGCATTAGGATCATAATACATTAAAAAAATGTGGGTCAAGAACTCAAAATGACATTCACATTTACCTCTAAAACCAAGGTCAATCTAATAATAATTAATCGTGATTAATGGATATATATATTAACTAGTATAAATATTCTAAATAAATATATCTAAAATATGTCAAGAGATATCAATCATGAGGCACCTATCTAACTATGCAAGGGTAATATAAGGATACCTGAATAGTAATAATTAAAAATAAATATAATAAGTATAGTTTAATAAATGTATTTGTATGAAATACACAAATAGATATCAATTTCAAGATTTTTAGGTTTGATTTTTACATACCTATTTAATCAACAACTTCATTAAATTTTCTATCAATTTTCGGTTGATTAATGGCAAATGGAAGAATTTAGATACGCATCATTGCGTCGTGTTATCCCGTAAAATTGACAAGGGCAATTTTACCGATAACCATACCGAAAATTTTGTTTTGATCCTTCGTTAGGGATCCCGTGCGTTCGGAACGTTGCAAAATCCCTTTCCGGGAAATCTGGTTTTCGAACTTAATCTTTTTGGTATTTTTTGGCTGGGCGCATGGAATTACTATGTAACACCAACTTTTGGTGCGCCCCCTTTAAAGCCTTTGGCGCATACTTTTCAGTGTCAACACACCTTTCGGTGCGCCTTGCATGTTGAGTCTTCTCTGCGTGCGCCAAGGCGCATGCGCCTTCATGTTAGCACAACTTTTGTTGCGCCACTTTTCGGTGCGCCAAAGGGCGCACATAATCTAATGACAACACAACTTTTGGTGCGCCAAAGGCGCGCTTAGTTTCATGCTGGCAAGCGCTTTGGTGCGCCAAAGGGCGCATGCCTTCCCATGTCGACAACAGCAACTTTCATGCGCCCTTTACAAAGTGGGTGGCGCATTTATGACCTGCTCACCTATATATATGTTTTTGCGCGCCCAAAATGTCATTTTCACCAGTCGCATAGCACGTGATTTTTATTCTCTAAGCCTGTCAGCCCCTGCCTCGTCGTTTTCAACGCCTTGTGGACCCGTTGCAAGTTTTTGCTATTTATCCAGGTAAGAGGTTCTTCTCCCTCTCGTGCGTTTTACGTTTTTGGTTCTTGGTGTGCTCATGGTCTGGTTTTAGTTTGCGTTTGGAGTATTGAAATATCAAATGTTGATCTAGCCCTTCCCCCGTGTTGTCTTTCCTTTTTCCCCTCCCCCTCTGTCCAGATCTGCTAGTAGGGGACTTGTCTGAAAAGCATAGTTTTGTTTCCCTCATCTTTGAGCTGTTTCACTGCCCAAATACCCTGCTAAACAAAAAGAAGAGAGAAATGGAGAAAAGGACTGTTTTTCCCTTTGGCGCACCGGCGCGTCTTGCACATCATAAACAGTTGCGCCCTTTTGGCGCATCTGTCCCGCTCGCAACATGAATAAAACCCGCGCCAATGGCGCACCCATCACGCCTGTTGCATCATAAACTTCTGCGCCCTCAAGGCGCGCCTCCTCCATATGCTGCAAACACTAGCCTGCGCCCTCAATGGCGCACCAACTTTCCTTGTTGCATCGCATAAACATGGCGCACCCTACATCTACGCAACACCGGCTTAATCTGCGCCAAGTGCAAGACTTTGAAGGCGCAGGCGCATTCTTCGTCGCAAAAGCATTATGTCGTGTAAACCCTCCATGCGCTGTGCCAAGTTAGCTTTGGCGCACGAGAAGTTTATGCAACACAAAAGATACATGCGCTAAAGGGCGCACCAAATCCCCATGTAACATGAAAGCCATGCGCCTTCTGGCGCATCCTCTGCTCCGTGCACGATGTTTTCTATGCGCCTTTTTTGTAAATGCATCCCGCAGCTTTCATGCGCCATGCGCCTTTGCGCCGCTTTAACCTCGCAACATACTTTCCCAAGCGCCTTACCTATTTAGCCCTCGTAAGCCGCAGCTTTCATGCGCCATGCGCCTGCAGTCTCAAAATCTCTAACTCTTTCCTCTCGCTAACATTTCAATGGAAGATCAAATGGCTAATACAACCTTTTTTTGGATTGGGTCTCACTTCTTCTTCATGCAGATCAACAACTGAGTTCGAAAGAACATATGTCTACATCCAGCAAGAGACCCACCAAATCCAAAGGAAAGGCCAAACTTACGTAAGAAGAGATGAAATATAAATATCAGAGGGTCAGAATGCCCGAGTCCCAGGCCGAGTGTAGCATGGACATCGAGATTCGTAATCGGGGCATATTGATATGGAGGAATTCTGGGCTAGAACTCAAAAAGTCACAAGGAGTCCATGGATGGACAAACTGATAGTGCGCCGCACTTCGCCGGCGGAATCCCAGTCAGCGTAGTCAACAATGAATTCTTGATGGTGATTGCCCAATGTTACAACAAAGACACAAGGTGTGTCAGAATGCAAGGGCGAGGTAATCATTAACCTCACCGCCTCGTCACTTTGAGGGAATACTCGGCATACCTCACCACCGCACTTTGTGGCCGTCTACCAAGCAGATTGCATCAAGGCATGGGATGACAATGCAGATCGATCAGGTGTATGCAACTAATGAACGAGGTTTACTTGAAAAACAAAAAGGTAGTAACCCGGTGGCCCCAAATCATCCACCGCAATGACTTCTCGTAGGAGCTCAAAGTGACACCATTACGTTCTTGAAAGCGGGTCTTCGGGCTTTCTGACGCCCATTATTTCCATAAATGGATGTTGCGGTACTTAGAGACCATGAACAAGAATATGCCTGATCAGCGCTTTTGCTGGGGAGAGATTATAAGCAGCACAATCTCTGAGCAGCTACAACAATTCAGCACAACAGGGGCATTCCATATGAACTCCTACGTGGTCTACGCTGCAGCATCAGCGAGGGACTATCCAGGCCTGACGCGGAGTGGAGTTTGGCCTCAGGTCAAGATATACGAGTACTACCCGAATTGAGGCTGGAGAATAGCATCTCCCAATTCACAAAAGTTAACGATGTGTTTTTCTATCACATCATCTGCCTACTGAGGCCGAACATGACTTATGGTCGCACGACCAAAAGCATAGTAGCAGCCACTGAGAAATGGGGGCCCTGTTCACCCAGTTTCCCACATTCACCTATCTAAGGGCTGCCAACTTTTTAGGAGAGCCAACCAGGCTACCAAGGTATGCTGGGCCTAAACTGATTCTGCTGGAGCTGTCAAGGCAAACATCACATACCACGAGAAATGCCTGAAAAGAAAGAAGGGTGGAACTCCTTTCCCCCTCACCGTAGGCCGATATACATGCTCTACCCACCACAAGGCGAAGGAAATGTTCGCAGAGCTGGAGTTACTCAATTTGAAACATGATTTCCCAGCCAGGCCTACCTTCGACCCAAGGAGCTGCTCCGCAAGGGTGAAACTTGATCCAATCCACGTCCCTCAGATCGAGGACATTTACATTGACATCATCCATGAGGTGGAGCTCAGAAGAAAGGATCATTCTCGCCTAGCCTTGGCAGAAATCGTCCAATATGGGATAGCCATTGTCCCCAAAGGCTACCAAACTACGGAAGATGAAATAGACAAGGTATATACTGACACAGATGGGGACGATTGGCCCTTTCCGGCCATTGATAGAACTAAGGCTCCTCAGACAATTGAGGAGAGGGTCAAGGAGACTTTGCGTAGGACAGAACATTGGTGCCGGATGAACGGCCTAATCTACCTCGGGGTTGATTTCACAACCTCCCCACTGGGTAACGCACCTCCACGTTCCAAACAGCAGCCTAAAGGCAAGGGCAAAGGCGTAGAAGGTGAATCCAGCACCATTCAGGAAGAAGCCCTTCAGAGTCCTCCTTCCGCGGCACCCGAGCAGGTAATAACTCTGGCTTCGCCAGAGAAAGAAGCAGAAGAGGAAGTTCCAATAGGCCCATCCACTCAGGATGTCGGCATTGCCACAACAACCGAGGTTCCTTCCGTCCCTTCTTCCTCTCTTCCTTCCCCTCCTCGAGTGACTCAAGCGACCATCCCTTTGGTCGTGTCCTCTTCCCCTTCTTCTACTGTTCCCCGCCTCTTCGTCTATCTTCTCTTCCCTCGCTGATCTGTCCTCCTCCATTTCTTCCCTCATCTCCGAGCTCCCTTCCCCTCCTATGTCTTCCGCTGCTGCAGTTTCCCTTCCTTCCGTGGGCACTTCTTCGGCTATTCTCTCAATGCCGCCGCCACGTGTCTCCACGTTTTTCCCCTCTACTACTGCAGCCCCTCCTCTGTGCTTTCTGGTCCTTCTACCATAGGTCCAGCCTGATCTCTCAGCAGCTAAGTCAGCAAAAGAGGAAAGTTCCCATCGCTCCGATGGACTTTTCCGTGATCCCATCTAAGGGGGCAAAGAAGCAGAAGCCTGTCACGCGCTTCTCTCAAAGTGTCTGTAGGGGAGAGAGTTATGGAAATCGCATACCCCAATCCTCTCAAAGAGAAAAAGGATCTGTCTCCGACAGATTTTACTGTGACCCAAGTCACAATGGGGACATCCTCCGAAAGTCTTCAGGGGGAGGCTCTTTCTGCAGTTGACGCCCTCTGCAAAAAGCTTCAGGAAATCAAGGAAGAGAAAAGGCAACTAAAGGAGCAAAACAAATATCTGCTCCAAGCCTTACAGAAGATGGGTAGTGCGCCTCCCACAACTGCCACCGAGACTTCTGAGCTTCTCAGCCAGGAGAAAATTAACGAGTATGCCAAGATCGGCGAGCAGGGTATGGCCGTTTCCACTTGGAGGAGCCAAATCCTCAAAGACAACGAAAAAGTGATCGCCGAGTTCTCCGACTTGTACCAATATCGGTAAAGGCGAATAAAGAGCTTCAAGCGCAGCAGGCCCATATCAAGAGCTGGAACATGCTGATCGCGCACGAGGCCTTCCAACAAATGTTCGACTGCTCACCAAAGATCTGGTCAAGTTCGCGTCTTCGCCACCCAAGGGCCCTCAACAAAATCATGTCCACTCTGGACTACCGGGTAGATCAGCTAGAATTTATTCTAGAAAAGATTGACAAAGTCAAGGAAGAAGCCCTGGATGCGATGCACCAAATGGAACGAATTGTTCTTAATATGTCGCCAGGGTTGCTTACTCCTTCCTTCACTTTAAGGAAAGCTGATGAAACCACCCGGATCTTCAAGGAGATCGCTTCTCAAGGAACGGGGCCAGAGGTCACATTTGACACGGAGTCCATCAACAACCTGCTGGCCTGTAGGGACTTCGTCGGGTTCCTCATTGAGGCGGAAAAGGACTTTTCCAAACTCCCAGAGAAGCTCATAGATGAGCGGGAGACTTGTGAGGCGATAAGCGATAGGCACAAGGATCCTTCTCAGGATCAACTAGGGCCAATCATCAACAAGTTCATGGAATACCGCTCTCAGTTCCATATCTCGTCACCTGAGGAGCAACAAAAGCAGTCCACCCCCTTTCGGCCGCAAGATGATGATGACGAATATCTGCTTCTTCTTCTTCTTCTTCTCTTTCTCTTCTTCGTCTTTCTGGAAATATCTGAAGTATGTTGATGCAAATGATGACATCATCCATGTTGCATCATGGGATGATGTCATCCATCAAGTTGTAAAAAGTCAACATGACTTTTAGATATTTTGTAAATAGTTGTTGGCTCCTTTTTGCCTTCTTTTCTCTTCTTCTTCTATAAATACTCCAATACTTGTAGTATTGTGGGATGGATGAATATCTTCGATGAAAAATAGAAGTGAAGAAAAAGACTTTGAGCTTTCTTAATGTAAGAAAACAAGAATACAAATATTGAGACTTTGTCTTTGAATAGATGTGTTATGCATTAGACCTTTCTTATGTTAGATCTCGTATGTGTTTATTCTCGTTAGATTCATATCTACTTTTTTGTCATTTATTCATCATCGTATTGCTTTGTTTGTTTATGCAAGTAGGTTTGGCTCATTTTACTACCAATCCCAAAACATAAATCTTCCGACCTTTCTCGCTTTGAATTCATTTCTTTTCTTCCTTCTGACTCGCTTCTTTCCTCATCCCCTCTTCCTTTCCTTTCTTTTCACATTCGAAACACCCCACCGGGATGAGATCCCAAACCCCCGGCTGCGTAATCTGTGAGACTTGCAGATTCCTCGCCGGTAGAATAGCAATAAACCGCCACTTTCACTTTGACTCAAAGAGGGGCTATGCCCCGCACACTGCGTTGGCTCGCCTATCCATAGATCTGTCCATGCGCGCATGATTTTCGGACCAACAGTTTTTGGCGACTCCGGCTACTGGGATCGAATGCAGATCTATCGATCTATGATGGTGGTAGGATAGAAAACAGAAAAATAAGAAAATCGCTGCCTGTTTGCAAATCTTCACATTTTGTCAAAAATCCAAAATTTTGCAAAAGTGCTCTGAATTGAAAATTTTCTTCTAAGATCCATAGATCTGGCCTTGTTACAAATCTTTAGTTCGCTGAGTTTTTATAAAAATCAGTATTTTGCCGTAGATCTAAATTTTTGATCTGTTTCTTAAAAAAGTTTGAAACCCTCTAAAAGAAGTCAAAATTAGATCCAAAATCAGCTTACTAATCTTCTTTACCATCTTATCCTCGTTGTTATTCGTCATTAACCGCAATTGGTTTCAAGAGGATAGTTTTTAAATATTTAGAAAAGTGCATGTTGCTGGTTTTTATCGTAAAAGCCGAAATCAGCAAGTACATCTAAAGAGAAAGTTTGAATCCACGCCATAACATCGCAAATGGAAGGTACGCCTGGCAAGTGAACCTTTACGCACAGCAGAGAGCCCGTGGAGAAGCTGATCCTACTTTCGATCTACTTCAAAGGCACAATTTCAGCGTGACACCGACACGTTTTTCAACGCTAAGTTCAGCTGATCGGTCAGCCAGGAGTGTCTCACCTCCACGAAGAAAAAGTCTTTCGCAGGGGGCATCCACATCCCTTTGTAGTGCCTTGCTACTCAGCGGAACCATACTTCCAGCTCGTGTTCTCTTTCCGCTTTTCAAATGGCAGTACCATGGGGAAACGCTATGGGTCCTTTGGCTTTACCACATCCAGTTCACGCGCTCCCTCATGGAAACCGAAAGAATTTTCCCAAATTTGATGGGAGCGGAAACCAAAGTACGGATTCCCACATATCTGCATTCATCATGTCATGTAGTATTTTGGATGTAACTCATGAAGATGTGTCGGTTCACCTTTTTCTGGAAACCCTACAAGGACCTGCAGCTGAATGGTTTCAACATTTACCAGCCGGATCTATTACCAGTTGGGCCACCTTGCGGGATGCTTTCGAAGACAGATACAAGCCTTCAGAGGATGCATTTGCATTATTATCACGAATCACTCACCTAAAGAAGGAGGCCAATGAGACCATGCGTGATTTTATCACCCGGTTCAATGCACTAATCAACCGTGTCCCTGTTGCCATGCTTCCAACGCCGGAAAATCAAAAGTGTTTCTTCGTAAACGCTATGAGCTCAAAAGTTAGTTTCTTGCTCCTTCAAGAGCGAGTGGCTACCTTGATTCTCGCCCAGGCCGCTGCCATTCGAATAGAGGATAATTTGATAATATCTGGCGAATTGAAAAAGGAATCAGCCAAGCCTAAATCTTTGGGCCCTTCGCCCACTACTTCGTCTGATCCAGCCTTTCAAAAGATGGCAAATGACTTGCTTGCATTAAAGAAGCAGTTGGCCTAGGCCTCCCTAGTTCCTCATACCGGGATATTCCGCGGAGGAATTTCGTTCCTAACAATGTTTCACAAAGGCCGCGCTTACCTACGGCTGCTCCGCGGTTGGCGCTTGAGGCTCCTCCGGTCCAACGCCTGCCCAAAATCGAAGAAGAAGAGCAGATATGAAGAACCTTTGTCTCAGTGGCGAAGATGATCACGATGTCGGTGAATCGACCGCGACTCTACTATCGGGTATATGGAATTTGATGAGGAGGAATCGATGAAGAAGAAGGTACTCGTGGATATGTAAGTGGACACCATCATACTGTTTTTTTACTCGCTCACAAGGAAAAGAAGCGGAAGTTGCTGCCCATGTCCAGCAGGAGAAGGCCGTGTCAAACGTGCCTCCGATCATTGCTAAAAGAGGTAATCCTCTTCCTACTCAACTCCCTGGCAAGTCTTTTACAAGGAAATCTTTTCCTCCTATCTCTCCTCCAAATCAATCCTCTCACATTCCTACCAAGACCACCAATCCTATTCCATCATCGCGAAGTGAGGGACTCATTCCTTCACCAACGCAACCCTTGGCTGCATTTGATATCATAGATCATGCAAAAAAGACCAAGATCCAAATGTCCGAAGCTGAGTATCTTCACCAAACCCCGAACAACTTGTAAGGTTAACCAAGTATATTCAAAGTCAAGTCATGTTGTATCTAATCGGTTTCCCAAAAGGAATCCTTTCCACTCCCCGAGTCCCACATAAATGTTGCTTCAACATCGGCATCGAGCAAGATAGAGCCTTTCTATCTCTCCTCCTAATCAATGGACACAAGTTCGAGTAATCGCATAATTGATTCCGGCTTCGATAACGCTATGCCAAAGAAAGGTCGCCCATGCTCGGGCCTCACTCTTACCAAGCCTTTCAGCAGATGTTATTCCTTGGAAACCAAGCAGGTTCCGTTGGTTGGCCAAATCAAAGACGCGCAATTTGCATTTGCGGCTTTCCCAGATAAAAGAGTAAAGATGACAGTCCTCGTTGCTGACATTCCGGCAGCCTATGGAATTTTGCTGGGAAGAAGTTTTTGCAGCGAAGTTGGTGGAGAAATTCATATGGACTGGTCTAAAGCTAGAATTCCCGTCAAAGGCGTAATGCAGACTTTGGAGCCGGAATCACAAAAGAAGTACTTGGTTACTAGCTCTGAGGACCCCAAAGCTCAAATCCTTTTTGAATCATCAGGGATGGGGAACTATTTCTTGTCTACCGAGTCTGATAAAATGGTTGTTCTCGTTCAAGAAGGAGATCTTAACAAGATCTGGACCTTGCAGTTCGATGGCAGCTGTGCAACCAGTGGATGTGGTGCCGGGGCCGTGCTAATATCTCCCGAGGAAGAAGTCATTCCTCTCTCTTTCAAGTTGCAGTTTTTTAACACAAATAATACTCATTGAGTATGAATCTTTGTTACTTGGCATGCAAGCCGCAAAAGAAAGAGGGATTAAGAATCTGAAAGTACAAGGTGATGCGAGCTAGTTGTGAATCAAGTTAAAAGGATTTACCAAGTGAAGAATGAAAGGCTTAGGCATTACCGTAATGCGGTATGGGACAACATTGAAGAGTTCGATGCTTTTTCAATAGAATCCATTCCAAGGGCTCAGAATGACATGGCCGATTCATTGGCCGTTTCAACGTCCCTCATGCTCCCACACCCAGGTTTGAAAACAAACAAATACACCATTGAGGTGGTTTTCCGCCCGAGCGTGCCAGAAAATTCTCAGCATTGGCAAGTGTTCAACGATGATAATCAACTCATTGCCTTTCTTGAGAAGGCGGAAAATTTTAAGGAGTTGCATTTCGAAGGATCTAGTTCCACTTGCCGTGAATCAGTCACCGATCAAGGCGATGAATCCGAAGGGAACGACGGCATATGTCTACCAATGTGCAACCATAATTGTGCACTAAGAAGTAAGTCTCTCCTCCATCACTGCATCAACTTGTGCAAACAAGAAGACAACCTCCTCTACAATATCTAGATACTATCACGTATCCAAGCTATCCAATGAGCTACAATACTAGATCTCTATGGACCAACAATACAACATGATCTCATGGATCTACAATACAAGATCTCACAACAACATGTGGATCTACAAGAAGAAACCCTATGTGCTTTGCATACTATGCAAGCCATTACATTGAGATAGAACAATACAAAGGAAATACAATAGAAGACATTACCCTCTTCTCACCATTTAAATGTACTCTGCCATTTCTTTCTATCCAACTTCTCTCCAAAGAAGTCAGTGTGTCTTCATGCAACCCCTTTTTTCTTTTTCTTCTTCTTCATCCTCTCAACCAAGGAGAATCAATATTCTTCCTCAATTTTACTTCTAACCCTAGTTTTCTAGCTTATATAAGCATATACAAACTTAGGGCATCTTAGCTATGCATTTACAACCTTTAGATCACCTTTAAATCAAAGGTTGGATCTAATCCCGCATCTTAAATAAAAACATTCACACATAGGTAACCAATGTTGGTTACCCAATTGATGTCGGTTGCTCCTAGGTGATTGACACCAATTACCCAACCGACGCATCGGTTACTATGTAAACCTGCAAGTTTGTAAAGCATGCTATTTGTGAAGCAATTTAGCTCCACAACTCAACAATAAAATCTTTCATTGCATTCACAATAATCACGCGTCTTCATCTAGATTGAAGAAAAATCCTATACTTAAATTAAACAATATTTAAAAATAATTAACATATCAAAATAAAAGAAAAATAAATTATGATTTGACATTATTTTTTGCCCACTTTGTAACTTGTACAATTGCTAGTTATAAAGACGTTCTTTACTTTAAATACTTAATATGGGGTTAGATCGAGAGTAATTTTATACTAGCAATCGTATGTGAGCCGTTTGATGTGAATGTCTAAAGGCAATGAGGGTAGTAAACAATAGTGGGGGTAGTATGAAAGAAATTGATATCATGACAGAGACATGTCGACATAAAATATTTGTCTCTGCAATTCACGACACGGGTCATCACAACCAAACTAATAAATCTCAAAAGGGTATAAATCATAAGATAAATAACACAAATTGTAATATTCAAACCCATCTACCGAATATGCATTGTCTCTCCCATGTGCTGCGCATGAGATAATGTTTGCATCGAACATTGTAATTTCATCGTGCTTGACTTGATCCTCCAATTCACTTTGTATTAGATTTTCATTTGGATTCAAGATCAAAGGCATCAATATTTGCATGGATTCAAGCTTACTGACATCTGTAAGCATTTTACACCATTGACAAGATCACCAAACTTTGCATCTTCCCTAAACCCACCCATTTTTTTGTTTTCATGTGGTGGTAAAACATTGCATTGGTTGAATATCTACATGGTTACATCATGCAAACTACATGTGGCCCCATGCATCAACATACATTGTGACATGATTGTTTAGTGTTATCCTTTGTGGCTCATTATTCCTCTGTGTTTGGTCATAACAAACAAGAGTTTCACATTTATTCTCCCAACATTTTCCCCACCTTGCACTTCTCCTCCCTCAAATCCTTTCTTCATCGCCGCCTTTCTCCTAATATCTCCCTTTGTCAAGTTTAACTTGTTCCTCACATCCCCTTTCACATCTCTATTGTCTTTGCCATGCGTGTGATTGCGAGTTATTAATTCTTTTACATTTCATCTGAAAAATTCCAATCAACGCAATGAAAAACCTGGATGTGTATTAACTTAAAATTGAATTGTTGATTTGAATTTAATATACTTAGCTTGTTGATATGTTCGTATCATGTAAATAATGAGAAAATTGTCTCGACAAGGAAAATAGAGGCATTCTCCATAAGTAGATATCTCAAAAAAGAAGAATGGAGAAATTGGAAGAGTATAAACCATTGAGTGAGTTCATTAAAGTGATTGAGGTAAACGAGAGGAAATTTTGTATATGAAAAACATATTAGCTGGATTAAGCCCTTCTTTATTTAGGTGCATCGAGAGGAGCAAGTATGGTAAATTGTTTTATAACCATATTCCCATGATACATGAACCCGATATTATTTCATCCAACAATTTACTAATTTGTAACACTTTATAATTCTTGTAAAAAAAGTCATTTCTAATATTTTTTATATATTCTCGAATATATTGCTCTACAATTAAATCTGATTTTATTATTTTATTTTATTACATTTTAATTACAATGTGTAAAATTAATTATAATCAATTACTGGTGTAAACCCACTTTCATATCTACAATAGTGTTGCTTAAACAAGCGAGTGATGTTCAAAATAGATCCATACTCAATTCTCAAATCCAACCCATTTTAGATGTTCAAAATAGATGTATTCATTAACTTTGGATATTTAGTCTCCCCCTCTATATATAATGAAATTGTGTTTATATTACCAAAAAAAAAAGAAAAATAGAATAAGCTCACCATATTAAAAATGGGAAGATTATTTTGGAGACACCTCTTATTTTATTAAGCCAAATAAGCCAAAACACTAAAGTAGCCATGGAACAAAGTAGCCATGGAAAATAAGTACCCAAAAAAATATTTGATTCTGCAGAGAGATGGAAATTGGGAATAGACAATTCTGAGAGAGAATAGACAACAACATTAATGTTAAAAACTTAAAATAAATCTTGAAATTGATCATCGGACAGGTTGGACAGGGGACTCACACGGCACCTTTAAATTTTTAATTTCAAAATATTTACTTCCAACTTCCACGGTTCCAAAAAATATAATAGTTTATACACTTTAGCAATGCTATTTTCAATGTTCAACGACTCAGCAATCAAAGGGAGGATGGATCTTATTAAATAGTCGATTTTTAAAGATTTCACCAGATTTTTTACCTACCTGTGTGGCCTGAGTAGTTGGGAAATGAATTTATATTATGGCCCATGGGTGAAGCGAAGCCAGAAGCTAGACATTGGAGAGTGGAGACTAAAGTCTAGAGTTAAATAAGCTGTTTGCAATGTGCATACTTGAAATGAAGGCAGCCACAACATGCAGCTAAACAAAGGAAGTGTCAACCACCAAGTTGCAGAGGAGCAGGGAGATACAAAAATTTGATCAACAACATAATTCCGGTAAGAAAAAGTATATAGTTTACTATTTTTTTCTTTCCTTTCTGGTGCAAATGTCCCAAGATTGCCTCTCTCCCTCTACTGATAGGAAATTTTAGTGGCTGAAATTGAATTGAGCTCCATTAGAGTAGCACATCAGAATCATCATAATCCTATGAGAATAGCTCTAGAACTCTTAATGGTATTTGCAAGAAAACCGATTAATGCCCAATAGATGGAAATGCCTTGGGACCACAATCTTATTTTATTGCTAATGGAAGCTTCATTTCATTAAACAGTCTTAGATAGTCATAACTTATGTTGAATAAGAGATGAACTTATCATTAATTGTTTGACACAATTTCAACATGGTATATCCATAATCCTGGTATGAACTTATCATTAATTGTTTGACACAATTTCAACAATTTGAATAAGAGATCTGATTGATAAAGTACAAAATGATTCCTGTTTTACAAAACTAAAAATAGTATATCCTGTTGATGCAAACTAGCGAAGGCTTCTCCTTGCATTTGGAATAAATTTATCCATGCAAATAAGAATCAAGATCCTTGAGGTGATCCACGACATTTATGATAAGAGCTATGGCTTTAAGCTTTAACTTGCTTTATGTAATAAGGGAAATTTTAGTCAGGCCCTTAATAAAGCAATGCCTTGCTGAATGATTATACAAGGTGGATTTTAATTATCCATATATCCCTCAGGACGAAGGCATGCATTCTTGTAGCTCTACCTAGTCACCATGCCTTTCAACGATTGAATAGAAAGGCCTAGGAACATATAATTCAAATTTTATACCATGAAAACAAGAAACAACAATTTATAGTTTCATAAGTAGGTCACAGAAAATGCTAAAGCTGAAGTGTTACACCCATATGATGGCATTTCACTGGTGAATTTCCATTGCTTCCAAATATTTTGCATGATGAACATAATTGCCAAGCATTTGAAATAAATAAGTCATTTTTCTCTATGGTAAAAAGGTTTGCATCTTGTTGAACATTCCAAATTATATCCCAAATGTGAACATTCCAAATATGAACTCTGGACGTTAATATTATAGCCCTTTTTTCTTTAAAAACAACAGTCAAACTATGTAATAAATGAAGTGTCATAAGGTGATGGTAACACTGGTCAGTTATATTTGCTTGTTTCCATTCAACATAAGTGCTTTTTACTGGCTTGATCGAGCTACAAAGTCTACTTGAATTTATTTGTTTTTCAACATGCGTCTGATTTTTGGGTTTAAGGTCAATTTGAATTTAAATGGTGTTTGTCTTTTGTGAATTTGAACTATAAAAGGATGAAAGAGAGGAGACTTTCATAATTAAATCTATAAAATATATAAATTCTACTGGAAACACCCATGTATAAGAGAAGAAACGTGATGCTCAACATTTTGGGCCTGAACATCAGACCCATCATCAGGGGAAGACACAATCAAAGCTTGAGTGCATAAACCTTAGACACACTCAAGCTTTGATTATGTCTTCTCCTAATGATGGTCCGAGGAATAGGCCTGAAATACGGAGCAGGATGGCTAAATTATTGTCGAGCTTACCTTAAATGGAATTTTATTGCTTTGAACATACTTTTCTAAATGAGTCGGGTCATAGCACGTTGATAACTATCACTTATGATTTTTCTCAATCAAATCCTTCTCTTTCATAAGTTTTGCATACTTAATTTCTTTACAATCAACGTGTCTCATATATCTAATATTGCACGCCTTGCCTACCATGTATTTGATTTGTGAAAGATTTTACTAGTTACAAGTAAAGTAAATGATCTTTTATTTTTGTCTTACCACTTGTATTTACTAACATTTAGAAAATGGAAGAGAAAAAAAGAACATGCTCTAGGGGTCAATCATAACATTGTGGTCCCAAGGCATTTGCAATCTTATTTTATTCTCCAAGAAGGGATAGGAAACTTCTAGAGGAAGATGGAGATAATGTGTAAATAGAAGTGTATTGTTCATTTTGTTGTAATGAAAAAGAAGGCAGAGACAAGGAAATGTAAGAAAACTAGGTGTAGAAAGAGTCTTTATATACAACAACATCTATCTCAAAATTTTAAGTATGAAATAGATCTAAATTTATTTAATTGACATCCAATGTTGAATCTTTATCCAACTTAGCCACTTTTACTTATCCTCTCTTTTGATTGCCCCCTATCTGGCGGCAACAAATCATCCTCTGTGTTAATTCCTCCAATTATTTGTTTATTTATAGTTTAATAGTTTAAAACCTTATATATTTAAGGTTTTGATGTTTACACTTCTCATTCTGTTCAATCCATTTTGTCTTATCTTTACGTAAGAGATATTTAAGGCACTACTTGTCTTTATTTTTTTGCTTTTTTAAAAAAATTCCATTGATCTATTTTTTTCATCTATTGACATTCATATAATTTCTTCTTCTTTTTGAAACGTAATTAGCCTGATATATGTAGTGCTAGTAGTGTTATCATTTGAGTGGGTCTTGCTTGCTTCAAAATATAAAACAATAATCACAAAAATATCCTCCATTCAAGGAAAGAGGTTTTTAGTATTTACTATACATCATTTAAAAGTACAATGATTTAAGTGAAAGAAACTGAATTTGGCGAGCCTGGGTTGAAGCTATAGGCAACCTCATATGGACGATGCAATTGCATTTGTGCATAGAAGGATGAAAAACTATACATTCAGCTCAAGATGTCCTCTTCACAATGAAAGAAACACCCTCTTTCCCATTGTTTCTAGATACATTCAATCACCTAGATACACCAAGCATATGTTTTTTTATGATGTTGATGTAATATTCCAAATGAAGGTATATCAAACATTTTGCAACAATTTTTTTATAGAGACCAAGACATTCGAGGATTTGCAAGGCATATTGCAATATGATTTAGCCATAATAGGTTGTCTCCAAAGAACTAGCCAATCACTTGTAATGTAACATGGCCTCTTCCCCATAGATTTGACTAATGTCCTTCAAATATAGTTGTCATTCTCGTAGCTTTTTGTTGTTTCTTAATTGGAATTACATACCTCTGAAACTATAGATAAAGATGTGCCTTAGTATGTATTCTCTAGTCACCCATATATCTTACAAAGACTTAGTGAGTAGACCTTTTTAGATTAGTATCGCTTCCATGATTCTAGTATTAATTCATAGTTTCTAAGTTTTCTTGGAAGGAACACTTAAAAATTATATGTATAAGACAATATAATCTTAACTAGTATTACTTAATTTTAAGATGCTAAACATATATTCTATTAAATATTGAAAGCATTGAAAGATCATGTCGTTACATCATAGTTTTTTGAAACAAAAAAATAGTTATCCAATATATTCTATTGTACTCAAATTGGTAAGAACTATTTAAATATTTTTTTTGTGTTGAATTAATAATCTATCATTAAGTTGTTGATATTATTATATTTTTATTATTATTGAATTTTATATCTAATTATTGTTTTTATTTGGGTTGTATAGGTACATTATAAGCTAAAATGTCTCAATCCAAAAAGAATCAATCTTCAATCAAAAAGTTTTTTGCATGGTCAAACACATCACAAGCTTCATCAAGAGATGGTCATAATTTTGATTTGAATGAAGATTTAAATATATTAGGGTATGATGATGAGTGTGATGAGGCATTTGAAGGAGAAGAAGTTTCAACACAAAACAAAAAAAGGGCTAGAGTAAAAAGAGGATTTAGAGATGAATGGAAAGTGAAATTCAAGTGGTTAAGGTGTGCAATGCATGAAGGGAAAACAATCATGAAATGTATATATTGTGAAGAGCACAAGTCTGTTGGACCATGGGGAACTGGAACTGGTTGTACTACTTTGCAACATGATGCAATAGTTACTCATGTTGAATCAAACAACCACAAAATTTCACAAGCAAAATGGATATGTGGAAATGAAGGCAAAGCAAAATCAATTCCAAAACACATTGCAAATATTGATGACACCAATAAGGAAAGAATAATCACAACCATGAAATTAGTTTATTGGGCAGTGCAAGAAGACTTACCCCTCTCAAAATATGAGTCTCTTTGCTCTCTTGAAATGTACTTAGAAACACCAAACATGCCGAAAAACAAGGATTATAGATCATATACAAATCATATGGCTGCAAATGATTTCCTTTTTTCCATATCTAAGTATCTTGAAGAGAGACAAAGTGCAAAAATGTTAGATAGTCCATTGTTTTCTTTGATGTTGGATGAAAGTACTTGATCGAAGCTTGAGAAACACCTTGTGGTTTATGCTACTTTTCTAGAATCAAAAGGGTTGGGCCCACCAATTTCACAATTCTTAAAGCTCATAAATGTGTGTGATGGACGAGGAAAAACTATATATGATGCAGTTTGTGTTTTGAATAAAGAAAGGGGTCTTTCAAATAAAAGATTGATTGCAGTTTCTACAGATGGTGCTTCATCAATGGTGGGGAGTGAAAATGGATTTGTTACTCTTTTGAAGAAAGATGTTGACAATCTTATAGGCATTCATTGCATTGCTCATCGTGAGGCTTTAGCTGCATCAGATGCTGCTAAAAAAATACCTGAATTGTTGTTTGTTGAGAAGTTGGCAAATAAGGTATATTCTTGGGTCCAAAATTCTACCAAAAGACATAATGAATTGATTGCTCTTCAGGAACTCATGCAACTTGAAACACTTCAAGCTCTTCAAATTCATGGGGTTAGATGGCTCTCAAGAGGACAAGTTATTGAAAGACTTATTGTGTTGATGCCTCCATTGTTGACTTTGTGGAAAAGTGAGAAGAGAGACTCATGGTATGATAAGGCTAGGATCTTCTCAGTACAATTTTTCTTACATATGCTTGCAGATGTATTGTGCGAGCTAAACAAACTGAATAAAAAATTTCAAGAGGATAATGTGGATGTTACATCTTTAGGGGCAACCATAGATTCTACTATACAAACTTTGAGCAGGTGGTTTCTAAGGACTGACAACTTTGCAAATGGCACAAGTTACTTGTCTAAATTTTTGAGACCTCTAAATATGGTTATTTAGAGATTATTGATAAAGATGGACACATTCATAGGCATGAACTTCGATTTGTGGCAATTCCAAATGTGTGTGATGATAATGTTGATGCACCAAAACAAACATTGAAGCCTCACATTGATGGGTCACTAGAGAGTAAAGAAACTTGCAAAAGAATATGTTCAAAAACTTGTAGATTGTTTAAATGAAAGATTCCCAGATCTTTCATTTTTCAATTCTATAAAGTTGTTTAGCCCTTGTCATTATTCAGAGGATGCATGTACTAGAGAAGAAAACTCAAAGCGGTGGCTTCTTAAAATTTTGAACACTTACAACATACTTTGTGTGAGGGAGAAGAAAAGCCTTTTTTTGATTTTGAAGGTTGTTCAAAAGAGTTGTATAATTTTGTTGATACTCTTCGCTTTAGTTGTGAAGGATTCCGCATGAAGGAGGCTTGGAGGGTTTTTTGTGCTACAGATTCACATACAAGCTTTCCAAACATGACAAAACTATGGCAAGCAATACTTACCATTCCAACAAGTACAGTTGCATGTGAGAGAGGATTTTCAAGACAAAATATAATAAAAGATATAAGAAGAACAAAGCTCTCATTGGAAACATTGGATGCCTTGATGCGAGCTTCATTGACAGGACTTCATATATCAAAGGTGGACTGGAATAGAGTTTATGAAATTTGGAAAGATGAAAAGCAAAGAAGGATTTGAAGTATCTTAGAATGTTTTGTGTTGACATATTTGTAATGATGGGGTATTTCATATGAACCCACGAACACTAGATATTTTGTTTACACTACTTATGTAAATTGTTTAAGGGTACTTTCTCAAGTCAAAAGTGGTGAATCCATGATATACATTTGATCTTTTTGAAGATATATGTGATATATGTTTGAGTTTTTTCAAATATTTATTAGTGTGTATTGAGGATGTTATAATACTTTGTTTAAAATGTTTTCTTGAATAGAAAAGGATATTAGACATTTGATTATTTTGAATATACATTAACGTGTATTGGGATGATATGATAGTGAAGCCCATCTAAGTATTGTCAAATATGTTGCATTAATTGACTTCACCAATAGAAAAGATATATTATCTTTAATCAAGTATCATTTAATTTTAAAAAAATCAATTCTTAATATTAATTGTAAAATTATTACTAGTCTAAACAAGATTGAGTGCAATGAAAAGGATTTGCCTTGAACTCCTCTACCATCAACTTTGTAGTTAGGGAGCAGTTTAGCGGGGTCAAACTAAGAAGATCACATGGAAAAATCCTTGAAATAAGTATCTAGGGTATTCACTTTTTCCATATAGAATTGATGGTTTACGTAGTCGATAAAAGATCTGTATTTCTAGAACAACTCAATACACGAACCCATAGTCTTATAATATAGAACAATGGTGGCCGTCGAGATGGACGTCGATGAAGACAATATGCACCATTAGATGCTCTTAGATGGGAGGGGATTTCTACATGTGACAATGCCTTTCGGTGTAATGAACCCACAACAATATGTTTACCTTAAAGGATAACCCGGGAGTCTCAAGTTGCCCCATTGTCAGCTGGGATATTCTTAACACATGCGAAATTACATAATGATTTACAAAATTTAATGCCATTATTTATAATAAACAACAAAACAAAAACCCTAGCGCCAAAGAGAAACGTGGTATCAAACCATGCAACATGTGCGCATGGGGACTCTGTGCCATCCGATTAAAAATCTAACAGTTCTCGACGCAATTTTGTTCGAGCTTATCTTATACGCTTGTATTCCCATAATTTCCTTTTCCACCTCCACAATGCGATGGGAAATTTTGGATTATATCTTGCAAATCTATATCTAATTGCTCACAAATGTATTTTTTACACACAAAGTCATACATTTACTCATTTTTTCATGAAATTTGCGACACCGAAGAAAAAGATTTGATTTTTGTTGAATTTGGATTTAATTTTACAAATTTTGTTTTTCAAACAATGTATTTGCCCGAGATCCAACCGTAAATCAACTGCTTGGTTTATTTTACAAGTAGTAAAGTGTTTCTGAGTTCTTTGATCTTGGTTCACATAGTCGATAACATATATGTATTTTTAGAACAGTTTGATGTACGGACCCACATTTTTATAATACAAAGCAATGGAGGTCGTTGATGCAGACAATATGCACCGTTAGATGCTGTCAAAATGGAGCAATGGTGGCCGTTGAGATGGACATCGATGCGCATAATATGCACCTTTAGATGTTGTCGATTGGAGGGGATTTCTACATGTGACAACACCTTTCGGCATAAATCTTTGGTTAAGATAAATATATAATTAGTATAGATATCTTCAATATTTTATTTGAAAAAATCAATAGATATTAATGTTCAAACATAAATTTTGGATTTGTGATATGGTTTCAGTTATTGAAGGGTTCCACATTGATTAATGAATCCATCATCTCTATAAGTTTATAGTTGATTGACTTAATTGTTAGCCTCGCAATCAAGCCACACCACAATTTTGGATTGAAAACATCTTTCCAAGGGAAAAATAGACTCCAAAGCCTATTGTATGTTCAAGATATTGTGATTTTTATCTTCTCTATGTTGAATGCCTATTGACATGATTATTTATATATAATTATATTAAAGTAGAAAAAAACAATTCAAAATAATTCAAAAAAGAAAATGAGTAATTATAAGAGATATAATAGAATCTTATTTAAATTAATCGTTGAACTCCTTTTATAGAATTGACAATATATACAAAATAAATTTAAAACCAGCTTATAATCTTAGTTGAGTATCTATATCTATTATTATTGGGTGAAAGGTAGGTATATATGTTAGTATATAATATTATTTATCCTTTTTATTTGTTTATTAGGATAATTATTTTATTTGTGTTATCCCTACACTTATTGAGTTATCTTACTCGTGTGTACTAGTTGTGTGGAGTGAGCTTACTCCGCTAGTATTAGTTAGTGAGAGTTTTCACCACTAATCTAGGTAATAATTGAACTTCCCTCCTCTTATATGTACATTCTTATTATTGATCTAATGTAAGAGAATGTAATTCATTATATGTGATGTTCTATTAACATATGAGATATTATGGCTTGGAACAATATTCTTATCATTCCTTTCGATATAGTCTTCACTTGTGTTATTGTTTTTATCTTCCATTGATTGTGTCATGTCATGTGGAGAATTTCACCTCCTTTCGATAGTTTATCCGGAAAATGTTAGCCACACATTTGTCTAAGTGTGATTAGTTGAAATGTTTTCTTAGCCTAACCATTGTTTTTATATTGAAAATTACACCTTTTCCACTCACATAAAAAGGTTTCATGTGGCCATATTTTTCTTGAGGGCTATACATTAGGGGTGATTTTATTTTTGACAAGTGATGGAGTAGTTGATGCTAGCTACTTTTTGTTTCTCATGCCCGGTCTTCAATGTTAGAAATTTAATTCCCTTGAACAAGTGCAAAAAGGAGGTTTGCTTTAGAGTTTGGGAAATTGTTATTGAGCCAAGAAAATATACTTCCTTTGATGTATCCTTGATCAATATTTTCCAATTGGATCACACCTAGTTCATTTTTATATTGATCACTTGGTTTATTCTTTTGTCACCATCCAAAATCTATTAAACACATTTTTTGGTTTTGCAAGCATGCTCAACTTGATTTACGTCACACACACACACACACACACACACACACACACACACACACACACACACACACACACACACACACACACACACACACACTTGTTTATGTATTCAATTAACCATGTACACTATTGTATGTGATTAAGATGTACTTGTAATAATGTTTGTAATATAATATGTGGATAATTCACTCATTAGTGGACACTTATCCACATCTATCATTTGGTAAATAGGTGTAGAAGTCAAATGTGTAATCAACAAAGCCCTTAATTATAAAATCCTTAAGAAATTCTAGTTTTATTTTCTGTCAACAAGCTTATATAATGATATATTTTGGATTTTAAGTTGGAATAATATGATAATTAGGAAAATTTCAGTGTATGTGGTTTCTTTGTTATCTAAATTGTGGGGAATCGAATTAGTTATGTAAACCGAAATGATTCTTGTGCTATTTTTGAATCCTTTATCTTAGTCTTACATGATAGGCCCAATGGATAAGACACATTTGAAGTTAAAATGATCAATCCCCTCTTTTAATTATTTTTTTTTGTCCTACCCATTTTAGACCTATGCTTTAACTTGTATATGTTTAAAGGCCTCTTCATTATAACTTTGGCTTCATGTTTAATTGGATGTATTATAAATTTATGGTATAAAACCAAGTTATGGATATCCTCATATCTATGCAATAGAACAATTTAGGTATGCATATTAAAATGCAAATTCATGGCTATGTCACATGTGACACTTAATTGGGTGCTTAGCCATGGAGGTTGTGTTCGTGGGAAGGTCTAGTGTGTGATTACACTCATTGTTTGATTAGAATTTATAGGGTCTCTCCCCTTGGCCTTGCAAAACTAGAAGAAGTAGAAAAATAACCTCCCTTCTCACATTTGTTGGTCTTGAATCCATTCTCACTTGTTGAAGAGAGCCACACTTTGCTATAAATGACCCTTTGTTAGTATTATATTCATCAACTCATGGTGATACAAATTTAAGAGCCAACAAATTGGTGTTGTTATTAGGGACACACCAATTTTATTTGGTTAAAGGTTTATTGGATTTTATCTTCATATTAGTAGCATCTTTCAGGTTTCGTTATTGTATATATGTATAAAGTTTTCTCGATATAGTTCTTCCTTTGAGAATTGATGACTCCTGTTGGTTTATCGACCAATATCATTCACTATTTGTGTTTATTATCAAACATATAATTGTTGGTTGTTTGTATTATGAAATTTTGGCAAAATTATTTAGAATTGGTGATCTTTCATTTTTCCCGGAGACTCTTTGTGGTTTGTTCTCGAGCTTTGTGTTGGATTAGATAGGTGGTATTTAAACTTATTGGCTTGATTGAGTATTTACAAAGTTCAAATATCTAGTTTGGATTCTTATGTTCAACTTTTTGGTGCTTCAAATAACACTTGTGATCATTCAATTGATGTATTTTTATTTGTGAGTTTAGTATATTCAATTTAGTATTTTGGTGTTAATGGGTTCTCATTGTGCTCTAAATAGACCTATTCATAGACTCTCATTTGTTGATAATATATTAACCTTTTAATAGAGATTGTTTTTATGACTTCTTATCTTCTTTCCCTAAATCTATAAGAGCATGTCTCGCCTAGGTTCAATGGAATTCATACACTTAAGGGAGAGAAACATTTGAAATCCTTTATTAACTTGGTTGAGGATTTTGAGATTGATAATGAAGGTATTGGGGTAAGGATCTTCATTCTAAGTTTCGTTAATGATGTCCGGGACCTGGTTTCATAGGATTTATAATAAGGTTATTAACTCTTAGGAAAAATTTCAGAGTCTCTTCATTGAGCAGTATTGTTATAAGGTTGATTACTCTTCTCTTAGGAATTATTTTTATAACATGGTGAAAGAGAAAGATGAAAGCATTAAAAAAATTAGCCTCAAATTTTTAGAAACATAGAATAAGTTCCCAATGCATTTGAAACCAAGTGAATTTTATACCCTCATTATATATTGTGATTCATTCAATGGTGATTTGAGCTATTACTTGAGAGATATGAATCCATTGAAAATAATTCATGCTTTCAATTTGGCTTTTAAGTTTGGGTACCTTTCGTATGTTTCTAATCTGGATGTTGAAAATTAGTTTGATGTATATGAAGAGATGGTATATGATGATGATCAATATGTTTATGAGAACCATTTAGTTGATACTAATCTAGAATCATAAGATAACAATTTTGATTTACAATTTGGTTTTTATGATAAAATTTATAGCTCTCTTTATGATGAACGCAAGGAATTTCTTGCAGTTTTTTTAGTGCTAGATCTGTAGAATGGCTAGATCTCAGTAACATGTACTTTTGTCTACAAAACAAATGTAGAGCTACACATACCCACAAAACACATCAAATCCTAAAAATAAAGATGCAGTATGTGGATTCGAATTGACTCCAATGACCACCCAAACAATGAACTTAGTACCGAGTGCTGCACTATATTTCAGACTCTATGTAGTTTTGTGTGTAAGTGTGTGTAATGATTCCCTAGGATGCCCTTGTACAAAATGCACAAGGATAATAGACTATATTTAGAATATAACAAATGTATAAAAGGTGTGGGATGGAATAGAATAAACTTCCCCTCCTATGTTGTGTATACAGAGTGATGTAATCCTTGTCCCTTGAGTGAATGTACTAGATGGATTTCCATTCCTCTAGTTCCACATTTTTTTGGGTCTTTGTATGACACTCCTATCATTCTATTCACTTGGTCATCACTTCGGTATATTCCAAATTTCAATGCAAACTAGCTAAGTCATCTTATTCCTTCTTTGCACTCAGGGTTTTCACATTCCATTGCTTAACTTACTTGAGTGTATTGATGTACTTAATTTATTATTCATTTACTACAATCTTACATTCAAATTAGGCTCTTATTTACATTTTAGCTTAATCACTTAGATGCTCAAGTTCTAAATTTTGTTGGTTCAGAAGGTCTTCACTCCAATATTTGTTTTGTCTCTTTGACTTCGTTGTTAGGGTTTTGATTGCACCTATAACCTATAAAACAAATGTCTAGTTGCATATACCCACAAACCACATCAAATCCTAAAAATAAAGATGCAGTATGTGGAGTCAGATTGACCCTAGTGGTCCCCCTAACAGATGAACTTAGTACCAAGTGTTGCTTTACATTTCAGACTCCATGTAGTTTTGTGTGTAAGTATGTGTAATGTTTCCTTATGCAAGTTGCACAATGATAGTGGGCTAGATCTAAAATATAGCAAATGTATAGAATGTGTGGGATGAAATAGAATAGACTTCCCCTCCTATGTTATGTATGTAGAGTGATGTAACCCTTGTCCCTTGAATGAATGTGCTAGATGGATGCTTTGTAATGCTCTTGTTCCTTTGGATGCAAGATTAGGTGATAGTAGATAATGCTAGTGCTTGACCCTTTATTTGAGAGCTATAACTATGTATATATATGATTCCCTTGTTTGAATTTCATAATTGACAACTAGAAGGTTGACCCAAAAGTATAAAAGATGCCCAAGAAGTAAAAGAGACCCAAAAGAGTGAGAAAAAGGATAGAGAGGGTCGGAGTACTCAAGAGGGACATCAACACTTAGGCACTAGTGTCCTAACTGGGCACTAGTGTTTGAGGCCATAAAAGATAAATAAGTCAAATATCAACAGGGTTGTAGGGTGTGTAAGGTCAATAAAAGTATAAGAGATAAAGTAAAAGGCCCAAAAGACATTGTCAATTACTAGTTTTATTGCTTAGGAATCATGTATATATTAGTATGCTCTAGGACCTAAAAATGTACCCAAGTGCATAGATTTTGTGTCTACATTTTTCCCCCACTTTATGTTGTTGAGTGAATACTTGATAGCATAAAGTAGATAGAAGATGTGTACCTTATGATCCTGTAGAGAAGAGTGTATCGATAGCGTGTTGAGTGGACAAGTGAAGCGTGAAGTGATCGCAATGTGAAGTGTGGAGACTAGGAAATGGAAGTGGACCCTAAGGGTGAAGTGTGGAGCTTGTTCTTGTTGCATGAGCATATTAGGACAAGGATAGACCTACAAAAGAAGAAAAAAATGTAGTCAAAGTTTTGTATATGAAAAATCGAGTAATGCATGTATAAGTAAGTAAAGAGTGTAAAAACGTATAAAAGGAAAGTGTGCACTTGATATGTAAGAGAGTATGAGATAGAAAATTGCCTTGTTTGTTTGGGGTTGCTAGATTTGAACGTCGATGGTGAGGTTTTTGGGTGATTTCATGCCAAGAGTGAGTTTTTTGGGTGATCTCATGCCAAGAGAAGAGTGTTGGGGAAAGAGGTCTAGTTTTCTCTCCTTCCATGATGCTTCCCAAATAAGCACTACTGCAGATGGTATGTCCTTGATTTGTTTCAATTGTTTTGAATGTCCCGATTAATCAAAATTTGACTGATAGATTGAATTTTGTAATTGGAGGAAAGTGGATGCTACTCTTGGAGAATTGATCTAAGAACTATTGTAAATTGTGTTGGAGTGAGAAAATGAATATTTCCCCCAGGACACAAATACCTAAGGGGGGACACAAGCGCCCTCCATTACTAGCCAAGTCCGGATGCTAGTGTCTCGCTATGTGTTTTGGACTCAAGTCTATTTTTGGGTTAATCTATAACCATTTGTCTGTGTTGATTCTATATTGTGCTAATATGTACTATAGCTCTAAGATGTTATAGGGGTGATTTGTTCACCCAATATATCTCCCCCTCATTTGGGGTGCATGTGACGACTGTAGGAGAATGCGGTTCAAAGGAGAGGGCTTGATACTAATATGCATATCTAAAGTGGATACCTGCAGGGGTTAGGGGATGTGCATGGTATAAACCAAGGCATATACAAACAAGAGATGTTAGTAACAAATGTTAGTGAAAAGGAGCTAGCATGAAATATAAGACAATGTAACAACCGACTAGGAAGAAAAGATGAACCACAAAAAGTGGGTTTCATACATGGGACATTTCTCACAATGTCACAATATAATTAGGTCCCAAACAAAAAAAGCATACAATGATCGAACAAAACATAGGGCATAACTCGTAAACAATAACAAACGATAGGAAACAAGAAGTGACAGATAGTTGTGGTTGTATTGATCTTGCAAGATAAATGCTACACATGAAGCACCCATTAATATGTTAGAAAGATAAATAATATGTCAAAGCATGTATAAATTAGTGACAATTATAGTGATAGTGACTAGAAATAGTAAGTATTGAAATGATAGAACATGTGATGTGTAAAGTATGATAATAACAAAAGTATATGCCCCAGGAGCCTCGGTGGGACTAGTAAAGAGTTGTGTCGAGCATCCTACATCGTATATGATCCTATTATATGTCATGTATGCACCTCAAGATACCAAGTGATAGTGCATGCGTGTATACAAAAAGCTAATGACATACTAAGAACCCGCTTAACATAGGAAATAAAGTGTAACATGTAAGTAGAATAAGCTAACAAGAGTAAATGCAACCAAAATATGCAAATGTTGTGCGAGTGTGATAGTGTGTTGTGATGTGCGAGATGTAAAGAGATGAGGAGCCATGTTTCCCCCCAATGGATGTATATGAGATGGGGTTCATTTAGAAATGCCCCCTCAATAGTTAAGAATGAACCATAGAACAAGAGCACATCATCAAAAATGAAGATGTTGTGTGAGAGTAGATGATAGAAAATATGTATCGTGAATCATTGAGCGTGAAGTGTAGATGATGTGAGGTTCATTTAAGAAGTGGACCCTCAATAGTCAAGTGTGAATCGTAGCACAAGAGTGCATCATCGAGGGATAACAAGTAAAATGTGTGTACCAAAGAGTGTATGGGTGCTTAAAAAGATTAGAGATGAAGTGTTCAATATGAAGTGCATTAGTAGACACTAGAGACAACTAATAGTGATGGAAGGGGGAGAGAAAGTGCGATGCCCCTAAGTATGTGAGTGAAAGAGATCTATGTGATGATGTAAGAGAGATATTGTGATGGTGACAGAGTTTGGAATATGTCATAGAAAGTATATTGTTGTCACAATGAGAGGTAGAAGCAAGAGTAGGACCAAGGTTGGATTTTGGGTCGACAAGAGGAATTTTAAAGAGGTTAGATATCACAAGGTGAATTGGTTGGTATTTCTTGGTTGGTGGTTGCTTATTTGGAATTGGTAATGTTGTAGAGGACTTGATAGGAGGAGGTGATGGGGAACAAATTTTTTTAAATGTGGTTGCTTAGTTAGAATTGGTAACGTTGTAGAGGACTTAATAGGAGGAGGTGATAGGTACATATTTTTAAAGGTGGTATGACATTGGGTTGGATAGGTGGCTCGTGATTGAATGGAGAAGGAACATTAGTAATTATGGCATGATGCTCATTAGACATGGAGGGATCGAATTTGGGAGCCCAAATTGGATTTAAGAATGGAGATGAACATGTAGCGAATAATATTGTGTAGAAAATGAAATAAACCTTAACACTCAAGGTGCCTAATTCTTCGTTTTAAAGCATAGAAATCATTTTCATGATGTCCATTAAGTCTGTGATAGTTAAAAATGGGAGACCTTTGTATTTGGGAAGACAATAAGGAGGGTAGCAAGGAGTAGTCTACAAGTTGATCAATTGGTGATTGAGGAGCTCAGAAAGAATATCATGTTACTTAACATTTAGATCAAACTTGAGAGGTGTTGGTAGTGGTAATATATGGGATTTAGTTATATAAGCACATGTAGAAGACATAGGATTAGGATGAGGTGTAGGAGAAGAAATAACATGGGCATGAGAAGCATTCTTAAGATTTTTGATTTCAGATTTGAGGGATGCAATCGTGATTTCCATAGCTTGAAATTTATCTTAAAAATCATAGTGTAAAGCTTGAATTGACTCTAAGATGGGTTGATTGGATGTGGGATCAAGATTGATAGGGTCGTCGGAAAGATGGTTGAAATGACACTTACTTGTGCAGTGGCGTATTACAAGGAGGTACACAAAGTGTCTAGGGATTTTGGAGAACATCTTTGCAAGGTGGGTACATTTCAAGCAATTGATGCAAGGATACTTGGAGAATTTTTAGGAACCATGAAAAAGATCGATATAGTAGGCAAAATAAGGATCCAAGTGTTTGGTCACGAGTGGGGTTCACCAAATGATTTAACATAAATTGAATCAAATCTTGATTACAAAGTAAACACTGTAATGAATGATTCACAAGTAATAAAATATAGTAAATGGACAAGCAAAAACATGCAATAATGTGAAACCCTAAACAAATGAGAAGGAAAAGTGGCTTTAACTTATTATGTGTGATCTAGGAGTGATTTAGATTGAGTATCACTTGAATAGGTTTGAAATAGAGTTATAAAGGCTCGATGAAGATTTTGGAACTCAAAGTATGTAGGAAAAAAACATCCACAAGAGGAAACTAGCAGCGGTGTTAGTGTTTCCGCTTAATATAGACACAAAATCACGCACTTTGGGTAATTATCTAGCCCTAAGTACATACTACTATTCATATGATTCCTATGTAAGAAAAATTTAACCCATTTTTGGGTCCTTTCTAGCCATTTGAGCATCTTATCTTTTTGGTAGTCAACTTTTTGGGGTTAATTATGAAATTCAAGCAAGGAATCATATAAATATAAAGTTATGTGATCATAATAAAGGACCAAGCACTAAGCATTATCTATCACCACCTAAGGTTACATCCATCAAGGCATCTAAGAGCTCCATTGCATCCATCTAGCTCCATCACAAGGGACACAAGGGTTGGTTTTCTACATCACACTTCATAGGAGGGAAGTTCATTCTATTCCATGCACACATTTATTACATTCTACATCTAGCTACTTGCTCACTACTATCCAAGTGTGACATAGCACAAGAGCAACCTAGGGCACAATTCCACACACACACACACAAAAACTACATTGGGTCTGAGATGTAGTGCAACACTCAGTCATAAGTTCACCATTGTGACAGTTGAGGACAATAATTGACCCCTCATTTTGCATCTTTCTTTTTTAGGATTTGATGTCTATTTGAGGGTTTTGCAGGTTCATTCTTCATTGCAGGTTTACAATGACCTCGATGATCTTGGTGCGACCTCGAGTGATCAAAGGTGACTAAAGGAGAACACCTTGTGACACCTTAGAGGAGGTTTTCTAGCATTTCCATAGACCCAGGCACCCAAATCAGGGACCTAGGCACCCACAGGCACCCCTATCCCTCTCTCAGTGCCCAGATCCAGCTATGTTCCTCCAGTTTTGCATTTTTTGGCTCGTGCAAGATGACTCATGTGCTTCATTTTTCACTAGTTTTCCAACTCTTTGTGCATTCTCCAAATTTCACTCGAATCAAATCAAAGCTAAGTCATCTTTTCCTTCTTTTTTACACTTAGGGTTTTCATTATTTATTGCTTAGTTTGCTTGGGTATGTATTGTTGTACTTAATTTATTATTCATTTACTATTGCAATCTTGCATTCAGATTAGGCTCTATTTACATTTTAGCTTAATCATTTTGGTGAACCCGACCGATCAAACCCTTCCTTTTGTAAGTATGTCTTCACCTTATCAAGTCATGACTCAATCATCTTATCCTTCTTTTCACACCCACTAGGGTTTTTATGGTTACTACTACTACTTTTGATTTTCATGCAAGTTCATACTCAACATCCTCCTCACTTTATTATGCCTGGGTTGATCCTTCTATCAATGTAGTAACTACTCACCACACTCATCCTCCTATGGCTCCACCCATTTCTATCCCACCACCTATCACTTCTTTGGCTCCTCCTCTACTTACTTCTAGGGCTATGATATCATTGAACAACTTAAGAATACACCAGCAAAAATCTCTCTCTATGACTTATTATGCGTGCTAGATTTTTTCATCAAACATTAGAGGTTTCCTTCATTCTATTCATATAGAAAGTGATAATTTTGTGGTAGCCTTCACACACCTCATTCAGTCTCTCAAAAAAATTTTCCACGCTATATCATTCACTAATGAGGACATATCACCATTTTCTAATGAAAATCCATGTGCACCATTTCTTATCACCATTATTATCAACACCACTTGCATTAAACATGTTCTTATTGATAATGGATCGGTTATCATCAACTTATGTGCTCATTCCCTTCTAAAAAAATGGGCATTAACGATAATCTAATTTCTAAGAACTCTACTCTTATTCGGGGATATGATTCAACTACTCGCACATGCCTAGGAACTATTTCATTACATATTCAAGTTGGGCCTAAGACTATCCTCACATACTTCTTTGTTATAGATGCTTCATTTCAATTCAATCTATTTTTATAGGTAGACCTTGGATTCATGCAATGCAAGTAGTCCCATCTACTATACACCAATGCATCAAATTCTTACATGATGGATATGAACATACTATTGTTGCAGATCTTGAACCCTTCAAATTTGTCACATAGACCTCTTATTATGCTATGCCTATTCCTCCTACACATACTTATTCCATATAGTAGTATTGATACATATGACATTGGTCAATCTAGTCTAGTGCTTCACAATCTTCTTCTACCACTCAAGCACTCTAGTTATTTCTACTCATACTACTACTACATACTATCATTTCACCCATTTCATCTTCTCTCTATACAAACTACTAATACTATCACTCATTGATGCTCCTCTTACATCTAGTGCACCACCTACCAACATACTTGATACAACAATACAACATGACAATGCAAAACAAACACATGATTCATGATCTAATGATGATGAAGTTGATCATGTTGAACTTATTGATGAAGCATTAGGAAAACTCAACTTCACTCCTATTGATATAGATGACTCTTATTTCAATGACACTTTCATGGCCGATGGCCCTGGTGAATAAAATTCAAGACCCCTCCCTCTACTAATGCTATGGTACTTTATCAGGGTTTGTCCATACTTTGGATGTTGTTTCACCCTCTCTCTAGCAATCTACATCTACACCACCTCCTTTCACATGCACACTCTTAATTAAAAAATCATATTGGCATCATATTCCGGTGGATTGTACTTGTTCTCGATACTATTTGCACATATGATGGCTTAACTAAGCTTGGATTGATGCTTAATGATATTTTACCACCATCCTCACTCACCTCATCTTTATCATGGTTATTTTCACATTACGACCACCTATGGTCTTTTTTTTTTTCATTTAGCAAGTCTTCATTTGCACATGTAGTTCCTCACACTTCTCCATTGACACTCGACCAATCTTGGCTTGACTATATTGGAGGCACTTTAGACTCCAGTCACACTTCTATCACTTTTCCCATGCCATTTGGCATATCTATTAGTAGTGATTCATCTCCTAGACATTCTCAAAATCTTACTCATTGGTATGCACATGGGTGTCCACCAACACCTTTCACCGATGAAGAATATGCAATGACCATGTACACTTTTACATCGTAATGGCTCTCTTATATGATCCCCTCATACTATTTCCTATCAAGTCTCCAATGCCACTCCATTGGCTTCGATCATCAAATGATGATGATCTTTTAGACAATGGCACTTGATCTTCCTTATCATCCACACACTTGGGGGCATCACACTTATTTCTTCCATCACCCCCCCCCAATATCAACACACATCTTATATTCATTATTTACACACCTTCACACACATATATACATAGCATCACATTTACACACACACACACACATATCATCATTACCCATGACACACTCTTGTGTCTTTGCTTATGGTTCACACTTGATTGTTGAGGGCATCATATATACATGAACCTCACACACTACACACACACACACATACACATCACATATTCACACATCATACACTTTTCACATATTTTCTACATCTTCCATCTATCATCTACATCATCCACACTATGTGCTTATTACACACACACCCATACATCATACATATCATATACACACATCACTACATTATTCTACACTTTTACATTATTCACATCTTACACATCACACACATTTTTTACACTTCACATATAATTTATATCATTATTTGCATACACACACATTATACACATACACACATTACACCTTTGCACATCACACACCTATGACATCTACATACACATATTACACATTTTACTCATCATCATATATTTTCATACACACTACCCATGACACTCTACTCTCTAGTCATCATGTCCATACTCATACTTTCAGGGTACCACATATCAAATGGACCTCATCATAACTCACACATTCAATCATTCAATCATCATCTTACATTTTTATATATCCTATGCTACATTCCTTCATCATTTCACATCACATATCATGTGATATACACTTTATGTCATCATCACCCCTTTCTAGCTTTCCTATTCATTCATCTCATGATATACACTTTATGCTACATCATCACTTTTCTATCATCCTATCATACATTTCATGATATACTTTTTAGCTAAATCATCACCTTTATTATCATCTCACACATTATTTAGTGATATATGCTTTAGGCTATCATCACATCATTCAACATATCATTCTATCATTTCATTCATCATCATCATCATCATCACACATCATCATATTCACATCATACACATCATTTCATCAATCATCACTCTGACATATTTTCACACATCATTTCAAACCATTTCCATTTCTCGATGATGATGCACTCTCATTTACGGTTCATTCTTGATTGATTGAGGGGGGCATAAATAAATGAACCTCATTACATACATACACATCCACTCGGGGGCACGTTGCTCCTATCATTCACATTGCATTCCATTCCATCTCATCCACAACATATTGCATATCTTGGTTGCATTTACTCTTTACTTACTTTTTACTTGTTACATGTTTATCTTATTACACATGCTAGATAGATATCTTGTATGTCATTATCTTTATCATACACACATGCATGTTCACTTGCTTTCTAGTTGTGATCATAGATTTTACAGATCCATTACACGTAACATGGATGTTTGGCATAGTAATACCTATTACCAGTCCCATAAAGGGCTCCTGGGGGCATCCACTTTCATACACTACAAGGTGTTATTGTTTCATTTTTGTTTCATAACACACTATTACTTTATCAAATTATACATGCTTTGACATACTTTTTATCTTTCTAACATGCTAATGGGTGCTTCATGTGCAACATTTGTTATGCAGGACTATTTGCTTCCATGGTTGTTTATTACATTGTTTTCCATTTTTGCCTTTGTTTTTCATTGTTTGCGGGGGCTTTTCCCTATGTCTTGTTTGTTCTCTGATTTTTTGCGCCATTATGGCCTTGATTGTCTTGCGACATCATGTGAGTGATGTCCCATGTTTGCAACCCACTTTTCATGGTCTACATTGTCTTCTTCTTGTGTTTACTTGTATCTTAGCTTACACATTGTCTACTTAGCTTACATTTTGTCTTTTACATGCATGTTTGTCTTTGCTTGTACTAACACTTGTTTCCTAGCCACTTGTTTGTGTGTGCCTTGGTTTCTACCAAGCACATTCCCTTCCCCTATGTAGGGCATAGTTTCAACACAACATGATTGGTCCTCTTTTGGGCCACATACTCCTTCAACGACATCACATGCACCCCAAATGAGGGGGGCATCATTTGGGTGAATCAGTCACCCCATACAACGTTATACACAACACAATATGGTACAACACAACATAATTTTTTTAGTTTTGATAGGGCTCAAAATCAAACTTGGGTCCTTAACAATGGCCTTTCCTAGATGCCTAAAACCAAGGGGAAATTACATGAAGATTTTGATTGGGTAGGCATTTACATGAAGTACAACGATCTGATTGGTTTCACAAAGATTTCTTTAAAACTCCATCCACACAAAAGGATTTTATAGGGCATATAGTCCTTAGCACATGCATTTATACACACCATCTATAGTGGTGTTCTACATTACGGGAAGTAGTTAAAGGTTGGAGGATGACACCAAACTATTCTCCCTACACTTCTTCCATTTCATTGGCATGAGATCACCCAAAAAAATCACATCGACATCATCTACATGATCCTTTCTACACCTTTTCCTCATCATGGATCAGGTGCACATGTTCCTTTTTCACACTTTCAACATTTTTACATACTTTCCTTACACACTTTTTTTTACATATTTTGATCATATACATGCATATTTGACTACTTGTTTGGCTTCTCTTTTGCAGGTCCATCCATATGGGAAGTGGTAGTCAACATCATCAACATCATCATCACATCAACAACAACATCAAAAATAGGTACATCATGACATCTACACATGCATTTCCACCCTAGGTTCATTTTCATCACTTTTTACACTTTCTCCTCCTTAGCATCCATGCTTCACATTTTTATCACTCCACACTTTGTCTAGTCCCTCACACACACTTTTCATCATCGATCTACATGGTTATCAGTACACATCTCTATCTACTTTATGTTACCAAGATTTCCACTCACCAACATAAAGTGGGGGCAAAATGTAGACACAAAATCACACACTTTGGGTAATTATCTAGTCCTTGATTACATACTACTATTCATATGATTCCTAAGTAAGAAAAGTACTAATTAACCCATGTCTTTGGCCACCTTTCTTTGCTTTTTTGTTACTTTTTCAGTCTTACACCCTTACTTGCTCAATCTACCTTTTTACTCTTTGACATTTTCATCCTGGACACCAACACCCAACCAGGATGCCAACGCAGGTGCCCTCATCCCCTCTGGGCCCCTGTCCTCTTTGTACTTTACTCACACTTTTTGGGTCCTTTCTAGCCATTTGAGCATCTTATATTTTTGGTAGTCACCTTTTTGGGGTTAATTATGAAATTCAAGCAAAGGAATCATATAAATATAAAGTTATGTGATCATAATAAAGGACCAAGCACTAAGCATTAGCTATCACCACCTAAGGTTGCATCCATCAAGGCATCTAAGAGCTCCATTGCATCCATCTAGCTCCATCACAAGGGACACAAGGGTTGGTTTTCTACATCACACTTCATAGGAGGGAAGTTCATTCTATTCCATGCACACATTTATTACATTCTACATCTAGCTACTTGCTCGTTATCCAAGTGTGACACGCACAAGAGAAACCTAGGGCACAATTCCACACACACACACAAACTACATTGGGTCTAGATGTAGTGTAGTGCAATGCTCACTTCATCGTAAGTTCACCATTGTGATAACTGAGGACAATCTGACCCCTCATTTTACATCTTTCTTTTTTTAGGATTTGATGTCTATTTGAGGGTTTTGTAGGTTCATTCTCATTCTACATTTTTTGGGTCTTATGCGACACTCACGTTGTTCATTTTTCACACTTTCATCACTTCACTTTATTCTAGATTTCACTTTATGAACCAACTAAGTCATCTTATTCCTTCTTTTGCATTTAGGGTTTTTCATTCATTACTTAGTTTCTTAAGTGTATTGTTGTACTTAATTTATTTATTCATGTGTGTAAGTATGTGTAATGATGCCCTTGTGCAAGTTATATAATGATAATGGGCTATATTTAGAGTATAGTAAATGTATAGAAGGTGTGGGATGGAATAGAATATACTTCCTCCTATGATGTGTATGTAGAGTGATGTAAAACTTGTCCCTTGAGTGAATGTGTTAGATAGATGTTTTGTAATGCTCTTGTACTTTTGGATGCGAGATTAGGTGATAGTAGATAATGCTAGTGTTTGGCCCTTTATTTAAGATCCATAACTCTATGTGTGTGTGTGTGTGTGTGTGTGTGTATGTATATGTATATATATATATATATATATATATGTATATATATATATATATATATATATATATATATATAAATATATGTATATATATATATATGTGTATGTGTGTATATGTGTGTGTGTGTGTGTGTGTGTGTGTGTGTGTGTGTGTGTATTACCTTGTTTGAATTTCATAATTGACAACGGGCAGGCCAACCCAAAAGTATCTGACAATATGCCTATGCTAGAAGTAAAAGAGACCCAAAAGAGTGAGAAATGTGATAGAGATGGTCGGGACCGCCCATGAGGGTTGGGAGCGCCTGGGCACTAGTGTCCTAATCTGGGTGCTTTGAGTTTCGAGAGGACATAAAAGATAAATCAATCAAATATTGACAAGTTTGTAGGGTGTGTAAGGTCAATAAAAGTATAAGAGATAAAACAAAAGGCCCAAAAGACATTGCCAATTATTAATTTTATTGCTTAGCAATCATGTATACATCAATATGCTCTAAGACCTATAAATGTACCCAAGTGCATAGATTTTGTGGCTAAAGAATGATGAAGTTAACTTGTGTCTAACTTATGGTGAGAATTTTGAGGAATTCAAATCTTTGTTGGAGTTAGAGAATGCATACAAATGTGTTTCAATTCATTATGATAATCCCAAGTCTCTACTTGATTATTTAATGATGATTGAACCTAAACTTTGTTCGCCTCTAGATGCACTACATATATGTGTTGAACAATAACAATGCAGGATACAAAATTTATCCAAGTAACATCATTGCCTATTAATATTCAAACCTCTAATATATTGTCAACATTGTAATAATATATATAATCCACAAAATTACTTTACCCACTAACCCTCTATGCTCTTATACAAATAAGAATGAAGCTATGATTAGGGTTTGAGAGTATATTACTTGTAGAATAAGTCTTCTTAAATATAAGACTCTCCTATTAATAATGGAATTTAATTAAGTAAATACTTGTTTGATAGTCTTCTCGTAATAAAAGGTAATAAATAAGTGTGCATAAATTAGTACTCATCTATTTAATTATATTACAAAAAATATATGTGTAACATGAACTATACAAAAATGTATGGGTTACATTAACATATAAGACATGATTACATAAATAAGGGGCAATTTAAACAATGTAAATATAGAAACATTACAATATCCGAGAGATTAAGGAAAGGAACATTAATTTATTGGATATTTGACTCGGAGATAGTCATTAAAATTAATAAACATGGCATTTTGAAAATTTTCAAAAGTGTTATTTTGCACGTGATTTTATTCCCTTGTCGTGATCGTCTCGCTTTTTGATAATCGTTATGGTCTTTGTTTCGTCCATTTCATGTGAGAACTCCTCTCATAAGTTATAAACTACATTAATATTAATATTTAATATTAATTAATTTATTATCCTTTATTTGATAAAATCAATTTTTATTAACTTTTGGGTTTTTAATTAAATAAATATTAATTAAAAGTCATTCGACAAATTTTTATTTAATTGCGGGGAAAGTAAGCTTCCGCTTCCCATTCATTTTATTTCCCCAAATTGGCTTCCCGTACTCGGATTTCCCCTTCTGGCAAATTCATTTTATTTCCCCACTTGTGGGATTTCTTCCACTTATTACCAATTCAATGGATTGGCAAACGGGCAAAAAAATCTCCGATTCCCACATGGGGAAATAAAATGGGGATTACAAGCCCACCTTGCCATTTTCCATTGGCAAATGGTTGTTTATTTCCCACTTTCCCCTGGCAATTAATGCCACTACCCGGAAAGAGGGAATTGGTTATTCCAACGGAAATAAGAAATGGTTATAAGCTTCTTTAACCATTTCTCCATCAAACTCCTTGGAAAAAGTCATGCGAAGAAGCTTTGAAGCTTTCAAATTTCCAAATTTACATTTTAAAAGGCAATTGAAAAAAGATTACATTAGCTATACAAAGAAAAGAACAAAGAATATTCCAACGCCTAGGAGGGAAAACATTCAAAAGCAAACAAGAAAGGAGAATCTCCACGCGTAGGCCAAAGTTAAGAGAGTTTTTTTGGAAGAACAGTCCAAAGGAAGGCATTTTCAAGTTCCCACGCATTGAGGAAGCAAAGCAAAGAAAGATAAAATAGTTTTAAGTTTCCACGTTGGGTAAAAAGGCCAAAGTGAAAGAAGTTTTAAACAATTTCCACGCCCTAAGAAGGAATCCATCAGCCCAAGGGGATAAAAAGAATATTGCAGAAATATTTGAATAGTTTCAATGCCTAGCAAGGAGACAAAAATAAGTTTCAATGCATGGGCTTTAGCAAACACTTCATGCAGGCCACGTAGGAAGGAAATGGCAGTTGAATGAGGTTTGGAAAGCAATCTTCACGCAGCCCAAGGAGAACAGTCCAAAACCAAACCAAAGAAGATCAAGAATTCAATGCATAGGTGAATAAGAAGAAATAACAAGCTTCCCACGCACAACCAAAGGGGGAAAAAGTTTCAACGTAGTGAAGGTAGAAAGGAAGACCAAAATAACTGAAGATCCCACGCATGCAGAGGTTTTAATCCATTTCCACGCATGGGTAAAAGCAAGAGAACAACAATTTAAAAAAGACAAGAATTCCTCCCACACACTCATTAAAAGAAATAGCACTAAAGGCCACACATTGGTTAAAAAGAATAGTCCAATTTCAATGCCTAAGCACCAACAAGTTGAGAAAGAGCGAAAAATATATCTCCACACGCACTTTTCAGGCAAAATTTTGAGTTTTCACGCAGGCTATAAAGAAATTCCAATCACAAGCAATTGTTGAAAATTAGTATGTTGCACACATTGCATCGATAAGAAGTCCGCAAGGAAGAAGGAAAGCCCAAAGTACACATTCATTAAAATCATAGGCAATTTTCACGCAAATAAGAAGTTACGATTCACACATGCAAAGGAGAATTTTTCTCGAAAAAAAAAATAAAAAAATCAAAATATTAAAATCGGAGATTTTTATTAAAAAAAATATATATATCGTTGTCGCTATAATCAAAAATTCAAGCCTAGTCTCGGTGTGATGTATTATTAAAAAAATTGTAACTCGAGACCGATTATTATTATTATTTTTAAATAATAATAATAATAATAATATTAAAATGAGTCATATTTTTCTTGCATTGACGGGGAGTTTTGGAGACTGAGACTCGACCCCATTTGCATTGTTTTGCGTGCTTGAGTCATTTTTCTATAAAATTCATAATGGCCGAAAAATCTAATAAATCTATAGGAAGATCGAGGAAGCCAATGGAGAAATCAAATAAGTCCGTGCTCAAGTACGAATTCCAAGGAATCATTCCTCCCAGTTCCATCAAGTCAACATATGACAATATCACTGATACAAATCTGGGTCACATCAATGTGCAACAATTCTGCGATCGGGTGAAAGCTGAAGGCAAAACCATATTCTCATATAGGCTTTACCATAGTGGTCTACCCCAAGCAATTTTGGTCTCAGTGCAATGTCCAGCTGAGTTATCGCTTGCGTGGAGCATTATGATCCCGAGAGACGAGGAATTTTTAAAGATAATCGTGAGCCTTTCCTCTTAATCACACCAGAGCACATTGAGGAGTTTCTCAACATACCTGACTTCCCTGAGAATGTGGATATCACTCAAAGTCAACACAAGAATTTTGGGATGAAGAACCCCTCGGTGGAGCAAGATGGTTAATAACAATTGGTTAGTGACCAAGAGGCCTCGAGTTGACCAGCTTCCTAAAGAGTTGTACCGCATTGAGTTCGTGGAAGAAATCGGGGACATGATTACTCTCTTGAGTCGAGTCTTCGGTTTACCTTCTACTAAGATTTTCCACCAATGGATGTATCAGTTTATCTGTATCATCCTTGCCAAGAGAGAGTTTGTGGATTGGGCCACCATCATCAGTGATACCCTTCACAAACAATTGATCGAAGTGAAGATGACTGGATGTTTCTACATGACATCATATTTGACTTACGCAGTGGCTAGAAGAAATCTATTTTCGGGACTCAAACAAGAGGAGTCATGGGTCCATCAAATAATGTCTTCCATTATTATCCGCAACTAAGTTTCAAAAATAGCTCTCATCATTTCAAAAGAGTTAACGATGCATTCACCTTCCGCGTGATTCAAAACCTGAATCGGAATACAGAGGAAATATTTTCTAAAGAGGCCATGGATGTCATTTCCCAATGGGGAACATGGTTTATTCAATTTTCATCCTTTTCCTACATTCGCATAAGTGGCTTTGGGTACTCCATGGAAGCTTCCTAAGTATGTCAGTGATAGTGGGCATTAATGGAGCTTGTGTGACAAATTATTCCAAGTTCATTGTCTTCTCAGTGATAAGCATCTCTCAGAATTCATTTCCCAATCCAAATTGGGGAATACCAATGTCCAAATCTTTTCAGTGCACAACTCATGGAAAAAGAGTTTGCCCTCATCACTATTCATCCATATGTGAAGATATCTCAGTTTGATATCAATGGATATATGCAGAAGATTCTTGGAGCAAAGTATCAACATAACCCCACCATGGAAGATTTATGGGTTCTGTTATTTAGATGAACATGAAGTAAGAAGACGAGAGTTTTCCCGTCTAACCCTTGCTCAGATCAAGGCCTTTCGCATCATGAACCCTCCAGATTCATTTATAGATGATGATGAAGATGTTATTGATCCTTCATATGATGTAGTGGCTTTTACCTCGTTGCCACAAATTGATTGGACCAAAAGAGATGAATTTTCTCTTGATAGCAAAGAATCAACCGATTCTCGAAAGAAGCATATCTTGGTATGAAAGAGAACTTGCCAAATTACAATCAATTCAAGATCATACCTCGGATCACAAAAATTGCCAACTCGAGGAGGTCTCCAGTCAACCAAAGCTCCTTCTCAATCAACCTCTGTGCCATCTAGTCATATGCAACAAGCAAGAAAGGAGTGGTTGCCAAAATCCACTTCACCGAAGAATGTGTCACGAGGTGAAGAATCTAAGGGTCCTAGCCCCTGTGAAGGAAGAGAGCATGTATCAAGATTTTCCACTTCAAGTAGAGATTCTTCTACTCACATTACAAACAATCCTCAGCCATGCCTTGCACAAGAGTCCACTCAGGTGTAGGTAGTCCAAATATCGAACACTTTAGAACCTACAGTTCATGAAGAGATTTCCCAAAATCTCCCAAATGATCAAGAGGTGGATATCGAGGTTATTTCTCCTGAAATCGAGGTCGTGGAAAGGATTCTTACAAAATCTCATGATGTCGAGAACAATGAGAATGTTGCTTCGGGCTCCAAGCTTCTGTATGCGAAGTAGTGAATGATACTCCTTTTTGGGTTGATTGCGAAATCAAGAAAAGGAAGAGGGTTGTCAAGGCAATTGACATTGACTTTGATGCCCTTTTCAAACTTTCAAATGACATCATTCCCAAGAATCCTAAAGTGCTTTCCCGAATAATGGTGGATGATGACGAAACATATTTGTGGATCTTGCCATCCCACAAGTTGACAAGGAGCGTGATGCCATGACATCTATTGATTATGAAGTTTCCATACTTGGACTTGGGAATTCCACATTGGAAAGTGACATGGCGATGGCTCGAGATTCAATTGATATCGTGCTAAAGAGACTTGAGAAATATAAGTCTCAGAACTCTCAGCTCAAGGCTGAAAAGAATCAATTGGTGGAATATGTTCAACATCTGATAAATCCCATATCATCCACTTTCCCAGTACCCGATGCAGTGGCTGCCCTTGATGAAGAAACTCTCAATTTATCAAAAGAAATAAACACATTGGGCCATGTCACTAAAACTTGGCTTTCAAAGATTCTCGTTTTAGGCCAAGAGACAATCAAAACAACCATTAAGCTCCATGAAGATATCAATGCATATCTTGATCCAATTCTTTCTTTCAAGGAAACTTTTGTTTCTAACATATCAAATTTGGATGAGATATTTCCCAGTCTACAGGAGATGATGAGTATGGAGTCCTCAACTTTAGCCATCGAAGGAATTCTCAAATTTGAATGTCGAGGGACACATTTTCTTTGGTGTCTACATCTCAAATCAAGAAAGACACTTCTCGAGGATTCTATGATCCATTATGAGAGCGTATGCAATGAAGCCTTCACTTCACTCGCCTTGATTCAAGAATTCATAGTTGAGATCCCTTGCGATCTTGTAAATGAGCAAAATCAAAGGTATTCATTAGAACATGTGGAAGAGCAATTTTCACAATTGTTTAAGACATGTATACTCCCACCATCAATTTCTCTTCAGCTTCAATGGAACGTTGCATCAAATTAAATAACTTGTTTGAGAATGCTCAATCAAAGATGGTCAATCTGAATGATATGTTAGGTAGGATCTTGGAATTGCAGGTATTTTGTGAGGCTATTCTTCACCAAATGAACCTCCTGAAGAAGAAAAGATGTTTGAAACATTGGGAAGGTTCAAATCCTTTCAATTGGCAAAAAAGCGCGGATCCTAATTTCACCGATGGGACAAGGAGATAGTTTTCTTGGTATCTAACGAAGTGGGAGAGTCCATTTCTCATACATTTGAGATAGGCGGACCCCATTTCAATGGATAAGGCACTTGGTTATTGTCATATGTTTTAAAAGTGGAATTTTAAAAAAGGATGTTGTTATTGAGCTTACTTTTTGAAAACTGTGGATAACTTAAGTGGTTTCTATTTTTAGTTGCTTTTAATAAATTTGGTTGAAAAATTCAAAGTCACTTAAGTGCCCTATTTAATGTTCATGTAAACCCTAACTACTTTGTAACCAACTTTTGGGTTATAAAAGGAAGTCGGGGCTCATTTGTAAGGGTGACTTTGAGAGAGGAGAAGAAAATAACTTTTTTGTATGCAAGCTTTACTTCAAAGAAAGAAACTTTTTGTTCTTTTGAGAAGACATTTTGGAGTTAATGAAATATGAACTTTATGTCCCATTCATTATCTCTTATAGCATTTGATGTTCTTATGTTCATTAGATGTTAAGTGTTTGAATCTTGCATGCAAATATTGTCTTGGATCTTATTGTCAATGATACTAATATGTTGTTCTAGTTCACAGTGATCAAGCTCTGATTATCTACTTGCTCACGTGTGTTCCTTTAACTCATTCTTATTTAGCTGATGCAAACTCTTTTTATTTGTGTTAGTTATTGATTGTTCTTCTCCATGCAATATTAGGCTCTGCTTTTACCTAACTCTTGCATGTTCCTTCCATTCATTTCTTTCCATTCCTTTCCTTCATTCCATTCCATCTCCCTCTTTCACTTTTCTTTCCATTGATGCTCCAAAACACCCCCAGCATACAATTTTGAATGTACAGATGTAAATACAGCTTTGGTTTTCAATAAAGGTAGCCTCACCTTCATTGAGGAGGGAACCATAATTTACCTTTAGGTCATTGCAAATCTCACAAAGAATGTGGGATGTTTATGGGGGTTGTGTAATACCTCCATTATTATAAAGCCCTTACGATTTGAAAAATTTGTAAGAAACACCCGATGCAATTCAATAATAATTCAAATGTGTGAAAGTTTCCCAACCCTATATTTCAATGCATTGAAAACAACCAATAAAGACTATGACAAATATATAAATGCTCAACTCTAAATTTTAGCTTGAGGATTCTTCATACAACAATAAATAATGTTGTTATTACTTCAATTCTAGTCTTAACTTGAGAAAGCTTCAATTTATGAACTTTGTTGGATATTTTATTTTTTAGTGTGTCATATTAGAATATTAGATTATATTATCAAGTGTATGAGTTGTTGAGAAACAACTCATCCGAAATGTCCCTTTCTCACTATTTATAAACTCTAAAAAATTGTGATTTTTTTCCAATATTGATATCAATAACATAATAAGCAATAATATACAAAATTAATCTTCTAAACCCTACTGATAACACTAAGACCCCACATATTTCTTTATTTCAATAAGCTAAAAATACAATGTAATTAAAATATTTTTGTAATGAGTCAATACTCGTAAATATTGATGACAAGACAACTGGGTATTGAAATAACACATACATAAATACCTGGTTATGTAATATGCAAAGTACAACCCAAGTTTATTATGGACATATAACATAAACCAATCATTACAAATATGTGTTGAACATATGATAATGAATACAATCGATGATCGGCACAAGATCACTATAGTAGCGATACAGATGACTATGATGTCAAATTGGAATAAATTTCAATCTTCAATATCAGTAGACACAAAATCATGCACATACTACTATATTACTATGTCAACAAGTATGTTTATATATATATATATATATGGATTTTGAGTGAGAAAAGTATTCACTGGTGACACATCCCCATGTCCATCCCCTTGTTTTCATTGACTTCTTTTATATCACTCTTTATATATGTCACTTCTTTTATATCTGTCATTCCCAAATTGCTTTCTGGTCAAAGTCATAGGATCCTGGTATGTCGGTATTTTCACAGCTGTCGTCATTTTCTCTAGGACACTAGCGCACATCCGGACACTCAGCGCTGTGCACTTGTTTCATGATTTGGGCGCTCTCGTCCTCTTTTTTATTTCATTTTTTAGACATTTTTGGTCGGTCTTTTCGATTATCTTACCCTTATCCCAAGGTCCTAGTCGACATGTCATGTCACTAGTGTCGAAATTCAAACAAGATATCCCTATATATACACAACATACATACCATTATAATGGGTCATAATTATCAAGGGCTATCTATCTACATACTATCAAAGGGACTGCATTTTTGGGTTGCTTATTCTACATACTCTTTACGCATCATGTTGCATGTTTTATCCTTCTCACATACACTATCAAACCATTTTCTCGATGACGCACTCTTATTTTATGGTTCATTCTTGATTTTTTAGGGTTTTATATAAATGAATCTCATTTTCTACACACACACATTGGTGGGCATCACTCTTCTTCCCCCACTCTTCATCCTACGTACACATGATTCCATACATCATTAAACATATATTTTTTTATCGTTAAACGCTTTTGACTAGAGGGTTGGTGGGGCCCCACCCTACAACAATGTCCTTAGACAAGATATTATAATTAAGACCAACACAAACCATTGTGACCATTGAGCTCACACCGACGATGTAATTTTCTACCACACCCGCTTTTAGAGCCACCAATCGCTGCCAACGCCAATGCCAACGATACAAATTCTGCCACCATCGAGAACCACCATCCAAAGCTACGAGCCGCAACCATAATTGATACAACACCACCACCACCACCGATAAACCACCCTAAAAGGATTGTGCCAAAGCAGATTTGAGCACAGGTGGATCTGGACACAACCGTCCGTCTTAACCGATCCACCCAAACCCCATTGGCAAAATTTGGATGGTAAACACTTTTATTATACCAGAGCTATGAACTGGAGTGGTAGAAGAGTACTTTATCTACGCGGGACATGGGGTTCATTAAACATATTTTTCATCCCACACTTAGTAATGTATTATTTTCTATCATCTCATGCTTCATTCATTTTATATACTTCCATATATCATAAACATCTATTACTATCCATCACATGCTATATATCATCATTCATTTCACATAATCATGTATTTCAAATCAACATAATCATTTATGTGATATAAATCAAACATCACAACTCATTTTATGAACAACAATCATCACATCACATATCAATGAAGATCAACATAATACAATAATACCAATCATCCATCTATATATATCGAACAAAACATAGTTTCAAAATACAATCATGGGGGGTAAACCCCACCCATCAAATAAAAACAATATATATCATAGGTCATCCTCACTTTCACTATCTACAATCATGAGAGGTCTAGAACTAGATGTTTCTCCACTCAATCTACGCCACTGGTCGCGGCCTCTATCTCTCTTTAGATGGTTCTTTAACATAACAAGCTTTGCTGACTACACTGTATATCAGCCCTGCAACTCCATGAATCTCACAAAAATTTCTTGAGCTAAGGCTCCTCCGCCTACAACATCCCTCGCTCGCTCCATATCCACTCGTGCCTCATCACACTCACTCAATAGAACAGTACATGTGGATGCTGCTATCGCCACTGGCTCAAGTAAATAGGCATGATCACTCGTAATATCATCTATTCACTCCAATATCCCACCTCCCATGAGCACATATGGGGGTACATTCTATGTCGAGTGTGAATCGATGTATTAACAATCAAAGACTAATATGTGTCACCTATGAAAATACCACCACGCATTAGTTGTTACGCATGTTTCTCATATATACAACAACTAAATCACAACTCAAAAATAATAATAAACAATACTTACATTTCGCTCGCAAGCGCCACTACTACAACATCTCCATTAGGGGTAGGTGCCTCTCTCTCCCTAGTCCTCCTTCTCGACATCTCATCGACTACGTCCACAAAAATGGAAACAATAATACCCACCTATGAGCTTCCCACCAATCAATATATGCTTGGGTACATCTTGTGTCATCCACCCCTATCGGTTATGTGGCCGCATCCACATCATCTAGACCAGGATGCACTAGTTGTGCTACTGTATGGCTTGGTCTCACTCCTACCCGCTTCGGTGCTCTTTTGGCCCTCACCCATACGTATGTCTCTAAGGGCACATCCTAGGCCATACCGAACTCCCTAAACACATGCTCTTCTTGAAATAACTTGATCACACTAGGAAATTGGTCCTCTAACCACATGGTGCATCGAACACACCACAACTCAAGTCCATCCTCTATCCATCCACCGTAGTCTCTATACAACCTCCATATCACAACCCCCGGCCCTATACGATCCAACATAGCTCTATAAGTTGTAGTATCCATCCACCTACTTTGGGTGCCTACCCATCTCACTACAAATATATCTCGTGTCTCACCCACTCGCGCATGGCCCGTTGAGTGGCCTCACTATTACACCGTGCTCATAATCCCACACATGTAATAATGCAGTGACTCCAAGCCCACCTCCACGGTCCTCCTACGTAAACCTATATAAATCCTCGTATAAATGGACCAACATACACCTCACCTAAGAAAATATAGTACCATGCTCCTCAATACCCTGACATATATCATGCATCTTATACAAGATGCCTACTTCGCCACCATCCATTGCCACCGAGGAAACAATCACTACAACAATGAACTTCCGCAATCGCAAAATACTTGATCTCGATGACATCCAAATTGATATGGGTCTTTGTTTATACCCATGTCCTCGTAAAGTATCGTCTAGCTACCCTCGTCGCCTCTCGAGCATCCTCTACCGCCATTACTGCACTCTCTCACCCATAACTAGTAATCGTAAAATACGATATACGTCCTCCATGGTCACAATCATCTCCCCGTAGGCAACCAAAACGTACAAGTGTCTACACACCACCTCTCACACAATGTAATGATCATCTACATATTATGGGGAACCTCCCCCAATCTCATTATGTGTCACAGATGACATGGTCTAGTATGTCCCACTCGGCATCTGAAAACCCCAAAGTTAACAATGTACTCAAATGTCGCCCTCCGTGGAAATCCCTTGAGTGAATATCTCTCTACATAGCACAATTACCACCCAAATTGTGACATTAGTGCCTCCTATATGTTTGAAAAATAATCACTCATAATACCAAAATTCATAAGAACATATATATTTCCCATTATACTATCAATCAACTCTATTGGGTCGCCAACCGCACATGAGCACGTCTCTGCACTAGGAACATGTCACTAGCTCCTCCACAGAACTCAGCCGCTAGTGTCCCAAGGATGTCTACGCCCGGCCACTATCGCCCAGTCAAAAATGCACAAAAAGCTCAAAATTCCAAATTTTACAAAAATGGAAAAATTGGGCACGCCACCAAAATTTGCAAAAATAATTATACATACCAACTCGTTAGTTATGCTCGCGACATCACGATTGCCGCCATCCTCTCAAACCTAGTCATCTCAGATCGCCCTAATTTATGGCATCCTCACAATCCCAGAGCACAATTTCCAACTCAATCACGATTCAAATGAAATTACTATTCACTTTTAACTATCACTATATATAGTAATTTTCAATTTCTCACTTCTTATAGTTACTAGTTACACTCATCATTCAACTAATACACGACACAATTTTTCCCATATCTTGAGATTCATTACTTTGTTTTCATCCTCATGTGCGCCATTTGGTTCAAAATTTATCCTATCATTACACCATACACAATTCACACGACTATATTCCAAAATCACACAAGTATTCATTGACATATGCACAATCTTACAAACATCTTTTATCCTATCACTAGTTCACTTTTTCATGTTTACATCTCTACTTTCATCTTAGTGCTTGTCCTCAGTAACCCCTCACCCTTTTTCTAAAAGGGGGACATACAATTGGGATCACTTCACAATCCCTCTCCAATTTCTACAAAATTAATCAAAATCTTGACACATCACCATGGCAATTTTTACTTTAATTCTATTCAAACAAAGGAACAAATCAATCTATTCATCATTCAAATACATTCTATAACTTTGAACCTATTCCCCTAATGACCTAATCTAGGGGGAAACCAAGTGAAAATATCACAAAGAGTAATATATGTCATACATTCAATTTCAAAACAATCATTCAATATTCGAATCAAGTCAATCAATTGGGTACAATATAACATCATTTCATTATATTTGATTTAATAAAATCTAACTATTTTATTAAAATCTAAATGCAAAGATTTGTTATAAATGATATACAAATAAATAGAAGTGTTTGGTAATTTATTTGATCTTTATATGAAATAAAATGTGAGACATAGGGCACTTACCTTAATTACACTTATCCCGAAGTGAGTCTGGATTGGAGAATATGATGGAAAAGAAACACATATTTTCATAATCAACCTCGAGAAGATGCGAGTAATCTCACTAAGAGAAAATTTCACCATGAGTAATCTATCACATACATCCAATTTCAAAACAATCATTCAATATTCAAATCAAGCCAATCAATCGGTCTAATATAACATCATTTCATTATATTTGATTTAATAAAATATGACTATTTTATTAAAATCAATGCAAATATGTGTTATAAGCGATATACAATGAAATACAAGTGTTTGGTAATTTATTTGATTTTTATATGAAATAAAATTCAAGAGATAGGGCACTTACCTTAATTATGCTTACCCCTAAGTGAGTATGGACTTGAGAATATGATGGAAAAGAAACACATATTGTCATAATCGGGATAAAAAGATGCAAAGATGCTCGTAATGCCTGACGTGGGTGCCTGAGCAAGGATAGGGGTGCCCGCGAGTGCCCAAAACCTCTGTAGCGGTGTTGGAGTCTCAGAGAAACGGTCGGAACCTAGTTTTGATAGTGTCACTAGGGGTTTGTACGTATTTTCTTTTGGTCATCTTTTATGTCGCACTTGGATCCCTAGGGTACCTGTAAACCTACACACAAATATCCTCTTGCAAAACTCTAAAAAATACATCAAATCCTAAAAAGAAAGATCCAAAATGAGGGGTTGGATTGTCCTCAACTATCACAATGGTGAACTTCAATCGAGTGGTGCATTACATCTCGGACTCCAACGGAGTTCTATGTGCTTGTGTGTGTGATAGTGCTCCTAGGTCACCTTTGTGCCAATGACGCCAAGATAACGTGCGACAACTAGATAAAATGTAAATGTGTGGAAGGAATAGAATGAACCCCCTTCCTATGTTGTGTGTATGTAGAATGATGTGTCCAAATACAGAGTCCCTTGAGGTATGTAGATAGATAGCCCTTGATAAGAATTGTCCACCATTATAATGGTATGTATGTTGTGTTTATGTAGGGATCTCTTGCTTGAATTTCAACACTAATGACCCGACATGCCGATTAGTACCTCGGGATATGAGTGGAAAAACCAAAAATACCAACCTCAAATGTCAAAAATAAGATCAAACATAAAGAGGGCACGGGTGCCTGGATGGAAAGGAGCGCTTGGGTGCTAGTGTCCAATCTCGGGCACTAGCGTCCAAAGAAAAATGATGACATATGAGTGAAAATTGATCGACAAAGATCCCCGTGATCTAACCAAAACCAGTGTATGAGTGATAAGTGTGAAAGATAAAAACAATAGAAACCAACAAGAGAAGCGGATGGACTAGGGTATGGGTCACCAGTGAATACTTTTCTTATGCAAGATCCATATATTAAACAACATACTTGGCGGTATAGTAAATAGTAGTAAGTGCGTGATTTTGTGTTTACAATATTTCCCAAATGACCTAACATGGGAAAATTGTTTTTACATCACTTTTAGATGACAAAATATGGAAGTCATCTAGCATTTTAAAAATTGTGATACCCATGGAGTGGGGGCAATGAGATGTTATTACCTTTCCTATGCTACTCCTATGTGGGTTATTCAAAATGGAACAAAATTTGGTCTTTATCCATCTACAACGATTGGACCTTTTGAGGATGTAGTCATATCTAGAGAGTAAAATTAGACCTCTCTCCTTAACACTCTTCCTATGATGGCAGACACCCAAATCTTTCAGTTTTTCAAACATACAAAATTGGATCGGGAACTAATCACTCCCTACCCCTTCAAATATCCATTAGCAACAATCAAAATCTCTAATTTACTCGAATCAAAATCGTCAATTTCTCCAAGTGCTCCTTACAACGGTTCGCCATCTCTATTTATCACCACATGGATTGACACGCTTATCCATGGTGTGTTACACTATATGTTCTTACATTTTGAGCATACTTTTGCAACAATGCTTCTTTGAACTTCTCATGAAGTATGTTCCTTACTTATTTTACACTACTTGAATTTCATTCAAATAACATAGATATGGGGAAATGTAGACACAAAATCACATATATACTATTATATTACTATGTCAACAAGTATGTTGTTATATATATGGATCTTGAGCGAGAAAAGTATTCAATAGTGACACATCCCCTATCCATCCCTTTGTTTTCCTTGAATTCTTTTATATTGATCTTTTATATCTTTCACTTCTTTTATATTTGTCATTCCCACACTACTTTCTGGTCAGTCACGGGGATCTCGGTCTATCGAATTTTCATAGTGGTCATCATTTACTCCAGGACACTAGTGTTCGACTGACATTAGTGCCCATGCGCTTATGTCCATATTTGGATGCTCATGTCCTACTTATTTATTTCATTTATTTTAACATTTGTGATCGGTTTTTTTCAGCTTATCTTACCCTTACCCCGAGGTCCTAATTAGCATGTTGTGTCACCAGCTTTGAAATTCAAACAAGAGATCCTTGTATATACACAACATACATACCATCATAAGTGGCTACAAATTATCAAGGTCTATCTATCTACATACTATCAAAGGGTCTACATTTTTTGGGATGTTTATTATGCATACACGCATAAGAGGGGAATTTCTGAATTCCATCCACACATTTGCATTCTATCTAGTCACAACCCACTATCTTGGTGTAATTAGCGCGAGGGCAACCTAAGGACACTATTGCACACATAAGCGCATAGAACTACATGGTGTTTGAGATGTAGTGCAGTTTTCGGTCGTAAGTTCACTCTGTCGGGTGACCGTCAGGGTTATTTTAAATCCCCATTTGCATATTTCTTTTTAGGATTTGATGTGTTTTGGGTTTTGTAGTTCAATAAATTTTTTGCAGGTTACAAGAGAATTCAACGATCATCCAATGATATATAGGCGATTAAGAGTGAAGTTTAGTGACACTCACATGGCACCATAAATTTCAGGATATGAGCCCCTACACAGTCACAGGTGCCCAAAAAAAGTCTCTAATGTCCTAGCCCTAACCCAGGCACCTTGGTCTAGCCATATTCGACATCTCTGCAATTTTATGAGTGGCGTTACGACAATCTGCCATCTCTGTTTATCAATCTCCAACACATAACACTTCGAGATTGATTGAATATCAACTAAGTCACTCTTCTCTCTTTATTGCACTTAGGGTTTCTATTTCATTAGGTTATATACTTGCATTGTATCATTTGTTTATTGTGTGTGACTCTGTAATTTTAGATTTAATACTCATATTTTATTAATAAAGTACAAATATGATCTCTGGATGGAATCACCACGATTGGAATTAGAGGGTTTCCATTCTCTAACCCTTCACACAAAAGGTTTTTCGTCCTTGGGTGAAAAGATGAACACAAAGGCTCAAACTCTAGAATAGGATTTTGTTTCAAAGAGTAATGAATAATCCTTCCTTTTGAGCTCAACTCCTCTTTTATAATAATCCTTTTAACTCGACCCTAAAGGCATTTAAAACACTTTAATAAAATATTACTTTTTGGTCCGCTTTATAATAATAATACACAAGTGTCTTTTTACCATATTATAAAATTGAAATGACCGAGAACCACCTAAAAATATTATTAATAAATAATTTCCCTAACTCTATCCCTTAGCCTAAGATAAAAAAGGAATAAGATATGTGTCTTCTCGATTAGATTAATTCAAAAAGGGGGACCTAACAATCCACCCTTCATGAAATTGCTTTCCCTCAAACAATTACAGATTAGGATGCTCAAGAATCTTTGCATCTTCCCATGTAGTGTCTTTTGGTGGGATATCCTTATAACACACTAAATATTTCATTGAGATCATGTTTCTTAGTTTCTTCACCCTAATTCCACGATGTCTTATAAATCCAAGATTAATTTACCTTTATCATCCGAAGCAAGAATTAAGTGAATGAGTTATGTATTGTCCCAGTGCCCTTTTGAGGCATGAAACGTGAAATACATTATGATTTTTTGTGTTTTTTCAAGCTCAAGCTCATAAGCAACCTTGAGATTCTTAGCTTAACTTTTCTTGAGAGAGAACTATCTATAGGGTTGCAATCTCAAGAAAAACATGTCTCCAACCTCAAAAGTTCTCTTAATAGGATATTGGTGTGCATATAAATTTTGCTGATTTTCGGCCCATTGGAGGTTTTATTTGAGTGACTCCAATATTTCTTGACTCTGAATTACCGTGTCTCTTGCCCCTAGCACTCTACTTTTACGATGACTAAGTCCACAAAAGAAAGAGCATCATAACCATACAATAATTTGAAAGGATTCATTCCAATTGACATAAGGTGTGATGTGTTGTAACAATGCTCCCCCATATAGATCCAATTGATCAAAGTTGTTTTTTCCCCTGCTACGTAGTTCCTCAAATATCCCTCAATCCACTTATTCGAACTATCTATTTACCCATTTGTTTGAGGGTGCAATTGGTCCCGTGAGTCAACTCAATTCTTGTCAAAAAATGAAATCCTACCAAAAATAAACTAAAAACCTATTGTCCGCCACTTAATAAGTTAAAAGGAAACCCATGAAGCCTGAATATCTCTTTGAAAAACAAATCGACCACTTTTGGTGCCTTAAACTCATATGTAACAACAAAGAAGTGAGTGTATTTAGTAAGCCTATTAACTACAACATATATACAACTCTTACCCTGAACTTTTGGAAGACCAATGATGAAATCCATAGAGATGCTCTCCCATTTTAGATTTGGAATCGGTAAGAGATGCAACAAACCTGTTGGAATGCCCATTCTGCTTTGTTCTCGCTGATAGGAATTCCACTCTCTGTTGTATTGAGGACCTCTCCCATGAGGCCTTTCCAAAAAAATCTCTCCCCGATTTTCTTATACGTCTGGAAATACCCCATGTGACCAGCCAATGGTGTATTATGTACTACTCACAATACTTTATTCTTCATTTTTTATAATGGGGCAAGAAAAATTCTATCATTGTAAGGATGAGGTTTTCTATCACCTATACATGTCATCTTGTATTTTATCCTCGAGGATATCAATAGTAAAAAATACTCTTTGTTATGATAGTAACCTTCCAATCAAAGAGAGATTTCGATATGAAGCATATAGTAGGTTTTTGACAAGACATCAACTACAACATTGTTTTTACCCCTAATGTACTCTATATCAAAAACATGATCCCGAAGCTTACTCGCCCATTTTCATTGCCTATCACTCAAATCTCTTTGACCAAGGAAGAATTTCAGTTATTTTGGTCAATCTTAACCATGAATCTATCACACACTAGGTAATGCCCAAATTTTGCTAAAGCATGCATTATGGCCAACATCTCCTTGTCATAGGTCAAGAATTATTTTTTTGTCTCTTTGAGTTTCTAACTCTCAAAAGCTATGGGATGTCCTTGTTGCATTAAAATTGCCCCAATTCCTTCTCCTGATGCATCACACTCTAATACAAATGGAAGTGAAAAATACGGAACAACTAAGACAAGACATGAACTCATTACCTATTTGAGCTTGTCGAATTTTGGCTGTGTTGATTCTGCATAAACTAAAAGCACCCTTCTTTGTTAGTTCTGTTAATGGAATTTCCAACTGCGGGAAGCCCTTAACAAATCTCTTGTAATAATTGCAAATGCCAAGGAAACCTATCAATTGTGTCAATGTGGTAGGAGGAGGCCAATCCAAAATAGCTTAGATCTTTTGTTGATCCACCTGAACTCCTTGAGTGTTGATGACATGGCCCAAGTACAAAATTTCAATCATCCCAAACTCACATTTAGAATCCTTAGCGAAGAGAGTTTGTTGTTCTAAATTTGCTAGAATTGTATCCAAATGCCTTAAATGATCTTCACAAGTCGTGTTATGAATCAAAATGTCATAAAAAAGGACCAAAATATTTTTTCTCAATCTGCATACTAAAAATATGATTCATACAAGATTAGAAAGTGGTTTGGAGCATTTGTCAAGCCAAAAGACATGACTAAGAATTCAAAGTTCCCAAAGTAGCATTTGAAAGTTGTTTTCTACAAGTCCTCATACCTTACACAAATATGATGATATCTTGATCTCAAATCAATCTTTGAAAAACGTAAATCCATGCAACTCGTTAATTAACTCATCAATCCTAGGAATGGTATACCTGCTTTTGATGGTCTTCCTTTTCAAAGCTCTTTAGTCAATACACATTGACATAATACTATCCTTCTTTTCACAAGGACTATTAATGATGAAAAGGGGTTAGAATTAGGCTTGATGTGGCCCATCTCCTTAATAACATTTTCAATTTATTCCTCATACACTTTTGGATGATGGTAGGGTGTAATCGTCATTGGATTAGAACCCGCCCAATTCTATTATTTTCTGAAATACTCTATTAGGAGGCAATCCTATACGTAAACCGTTGAATACTTTGTGGCATGCTTGTTTATAATAGATTGGATATCCATGTGATAAAATTTCTTATCTATAGGTGAAGTTATGGTGTTCACCAAACAATGGGTTGCCCAAGCTACTTATCATGCACAAGATGATCTCTCCATCCTCTTGGTTTTGACAACTCTAGGGGCTCTATTGTCAATGCCTTGAGCACCAATTCTTTCCCATCTAATTTAAATTCCATATCCATGGTTTTATAATTTTGATTGAATTCCCAAAGGGAATGTAGCCATTGCACCTTTAATACCATATATGTCTCTCCAATTCCCACAACATAGAAGTCCACTCACCTTGTGCATGCCAAGTGTGATATTCAACTGTTAAATTCTCTTTGTGCAAGGGGATGGTATAGCCATCAACCAAAATAGCATTGAACCCATCAAATTCCTTTATCTTTGAACCTCTTCTCGCTACCAACCCTTCATCTATAAAGTTGTGGGTTACCCCACTATCAATCAACACTATGATTTTCCTCGCCATGCAAAACTCCATGAACTTTGAAAGGGTGATATCTAGGAGTGCCAAAAAGTGTAACAAGGGTGCCTCTTGAAATATACTCTTTTTTTTTTTTCTTTCAGTTCTAACTTTTTCTCTTCAATTTTTATTAAGGTTCCTATGATCTTTGCACTTGTTATCACTTCTATGTAATGCATATGTCCTTACCTAAGACATTTGTGTCCACGATTCGATGGGTCCTCGCAAGTAAAACACAAATTCTTTCTCTTGAGATCGTTTTTGGTCTTAACCTCCTTACTTGGTTTTTGTGGCAGCTTTTTATGATGAGAAACTCCTTGTTGAAATGGTTTCTTTTCTGCGTAAAGGTGATGTGTTTTGCTTCCCAAGACGGGGTGACTTTGTAAAACTTTTATTCTTAAATGTTGAAGTTTCTAAAGTTCAAAGCCCTCTTAATAACTTCTTGCAAAGATAGAGGATCAAACGCTTTTACCAAACCCTTGAGTGGTTCCATTACCCTTTACAAATAGAACAATAAGTCTCCTTTCAATCACATATGGAACCATTACTATAATATTTGAAATTCAACAATATAGTTGTCCACAATCCCATATTGTTTGAGTTGAGCTAACTCTCTAAAGTGGATCTCTAGATCTTTTTGTTAACCTTTGGCTGAATTCTTCCAGTGTAGTAATGGAATTGTGCCCTTGGGTGACCATACCATGATACCACCACTCATGTGCCACTCCTTCCAAATGAAGGGTAACAAATTTGATTGCCTCTTCTTTATTCATTTGATTTAATGATAAATAGGTGTCGATTTTCGCATCCAAGACCTAATAAAACATTTATTAGATCCATCATATACATGAATTGTAATCTTACCCAAATGTTATTGGATATCTTTACGGGGTTGATGTCGTTGAGTTCTCCTTCCCCTCCCCATACTATTCTTCATGCTTAGATCACATAACTCTCAAAAAGTCAATGCTTCCTAGACTGCAAGGCTAAGTCCTTCATGCACTAATGCACCTATGCATTTAAAAACATATTAAACTAAAATTAGGACCTTGTTCACACATAAGTTGATATACACAATGGGAAGGAAAACTAACAAATGAATCCATGAAAATTAGATAAAATGAAAAAATTGCAAAAGGGGCTACATAAAAATGAATAGACCCATAAGGATCGACAAAAAGCATTTATAATTCTATTCAAAACCCTACGAAATCGACCATTTCCCTATACTAAGGAAAAATAGGGAAGGAGGGAGAAAACCAAAATAAAGGGGGAAAACATGTACACGAGAGACAAAAATGAAAAACACGAGGATGATAGGAGGAGAAAGTGATAAGGGACATAAAGAAAAGATGACCAATAAATGCAATAGCATGAAAGAAAATTAACTAGTCTTGTACCAAAATTGGGTGATTAGAATAGTTAAAATGTTGGTATTATAGCTACCAAAGTCTCCAAGATTCATCATTAGTCTCTTCATCCAAATAATGTTTCTAGTATATGAACAATATGATTTGGATGTAATGTTAATTATTATTCTTGATGTTATACATTTAATGTTTCATGAGCATTTCATTTTGTGTTAAACTTGGATACAACATAAAACACAATGAAAATTTCTACTAATATCTTACCTTTATCTTTAGAAGGAGGTGGTGTCTTCTTTCTCTCCTGTTGAAATCCTTTAACATCCATTGATTGTGTAAGACATGTTGTCATATTTAGAGAGGAGGTTCTTATTTTTCGACTTGGTCGAGGGATGTAAATTTATGAAATAAGTGGCCGTATAGATGGCACATATGGTAATTGAAGGGATATTTCCCTAATCAATTTTGCAAAATCTTTTTGATATTCATCATGTTTAAAAAATACCATTTCTGGGAGTGGTTGAATTAGATCTACTCCCACACTGTAATGTCCCTAAATGGACATATTATAACCCCAGATGGAATTTTCGCAAATCTCAAATAAAATGCAAGATGGAAATTCTTTTTTTTTATAGCAGAATGCAAACAACCCAAAACTCCTTGCCAAAACCCTAGGAGATTTTTTTATGGGTGTAAAATAGCCTCAAAACACCTTCAAAAATTATGAAATTATATTCATAGCTAGCCCTTGAACTATCAAATATGAAGATACTTATATTTTTGCATAATATTGAAAATATAATTTTTAATTGCAGAAAAATAGCCGAAACTTCATAAATTCATAACTCTGAAAATACCCAATAATTTTTTATAAATGATAGCTCAAATCGAAGATAAAATCACAAGCTTTCCAATGATACCAAAATCATAATTTTCCGCTGGGTGGAAAGCAACCAAAACAAGCTAAAAATATGAAAATGTGTAGACGAAACCCTAGTTGTACACAGAAATCAACAACCATTCGCCCCTCTTGAAAGCCCTCAAGCACTTCTGAAAACACAAATAGAAGTTTGATCTTCGATGGAAAACACAAATAAATCATTGATGTTCAATGGAAACCACTTGAATGGAGAATCCTCTCACAAGAAAGAAGATTTTTCATTCCTCTTTTTCTAATCCTCAAGAGGGTTTTTGTCTTTTAGAGCTACCTCAAAAGGGTTTTTGTCCTTAGAAGTTTATTTGCAAAGCTTACAAAGCTCAGACAAAATTCAGAATTTTTTTAAAATAAAAGAGATATCTCTCCAAGCCAAGTTGACTTGCTTTTATAGGAAAACTTGGCTTAGTAGCCACCCACAAGCACCAATTACATGTTTTTCTCTACATTTAATTCTTTTTTGGTCTTGTATTATCCCAACATGGGTCGCATTTTTCCCCTAGGGGAAATAAAAACATAAAGTGACCTTTCTCTCTCTCTCTCTCTAATCTAATTTCACTTTTTCTCTTTTTTTTATCAAGTCAATAATTAATTAATATCGATTGCTTTTTATAAAGTTTTTTTAATGCACTTTATAATAATTTATTAAGACTGTAGTTTCCTTTTGATCATCCCTTAGCCGTCGGGAACAAAAAATTGGCTAAGGGTCTTCAACATGTTATTTCGGAGAAAAGGACATTGCACACACATATCTCGAAAAAAACCTAGTGTTGTATATATCCTTTTTTTTTTGAGAGTTAATTCAAATAGCAATATACCTACCAAAAGTAATTTTGACCCCTTTTAGCTAATATCTTAGGTCCAAAATTCTCTACTTATTAGAGCATATAAACGGATCCAGTTGGTATGTAATCCAATTTCGTGTAAATGGATTTAAACACAATGTTCATTGTTTTAAATATACACCAACTCAAAATCACTTATAAGCAATATGACCATGTTCGAGGAATTTTTGTTGATCTTCTATACTAATGAAATTTAAATAGAAAATTCCTTAGAACGTCTTGTCACATCAAAATTTTCTACTAATTGTCATACTTCCCCTGATCCAAAAGATGAGGTGATGAAATTTTAGCACAAGGGTGTTAAACTTTAATCTAATTATTATGTGAGAAGATTGGTAAGGAAGCTCTACCAAATTTTTATCATCCAAATAATGTTAAAGATCATTTTTATATAACTTTGTAAGGCATGAGCATTGGATTAAGTTATTTCCATAAAAACCCTTGATAACTCACTACATAAGGAATAAACAAGACCCTTCTCCTAGGTGTTTTGGGTACCCATGAAGGTACATAAAAATGTTATTTTTAAAATTGAAGTACTAATTTAGATATAAAATGAGTGTATATTATCATTTATCTATACAATTTCAAAGTAATATGTATGTTTTTGAGTTTCACTATTTGTTTATTAAAGTAATATATCGGAACCTCCCAAAATTATATTTATTGAAATGCAACCTTTTCCCCTGTTCTAAAACCATAACAAAATATGACAATCTACTACTATAATTAGACTACACAAATCAATTCTTATTACGCATTTACATTGTATAAACTATTAACACAATTCTACATATCTCAAATTCTACGATTCTCTCTGCTTTTGTATAAAAACAATTACATATTCCATCAAAAATACATAATACATTCACATGCACATTTGTCTAGATAAACAGAAGATTTAAATTTCCTTTTATTAAATTTCAACAGGGATTACATAATTTTACATAGAGAACTTATCTGAGACAAATGATCAGGAATTTGATACAAAATTCCAATGCACACACAAGTAAACAAACACCAAACTATGGCCACACTATTGAGAGGAAATGTTATACGCCCGTGCATGTTCACGTTGCCCTTCTAGGGAACCATTCGAGGTTGTCGTTGTACCTCGGTTAGGACACCTCTAGTGCCCCTCTCTCTTACCAACCGCCTATTTGTAACCTAGTCAACTTTGGAATTACTCCCCCAAGTTAAATCTTGATACAATTACACAATCTTGTTCAAACTTTCTCTTGTAACTATTTTCTCTCTTCAATCATAAATCATGTTCTCTTTTCACTTTCATATCCATTTTTATAATATTTCACGGGTATTTATGAACCAACACAATGGTTCCACACATTTTTACTTAATTAATCTTCTTTAATCAAAATGCTCGGGTTGTTCACACCCATTTTATTTTACAATAATTATTATGACACTTTTGTCACAAAGAATCTCAATTCATACTTGTTTTTATTAAATAAATCAACAAGTCCTTAGTTATTAAAGCTTCAGAGATTTAGTCACATAACATTTCTCTCCCCTTGAATCAACTACTGTCCTTAGTAGTTTCCAAGTTTATTCTGAAAATCACAATAACAACACAAGTTATTAGTTAAATAATTCAGGATATTGATCTTTTAGAAAATATTCTCTTTCCCATGTAGCACTTTCAACATCACAACAAGTCCATTTTACTTTAACCTCTTTAATTTCTCTATTTCTAATATTTTTAGTCCTTCTTTCCAAAATTAATTCAAGTTCAATTTTAAATTCACATGTAGGTTCAATAACTATGTTTTTCCAATCTATAACATGGTTAACATCATATACATATTTCTTTAACAAACTTACATGAAACACATTATGTATTCTAGATAACTTAGGAGGTAAAGCAAGTCTATAAGCAAGAGTTCCTATTCTTTCCAAAATTTCAAATGGTCCACAATAGTGAGGAGCTAATTTAGCATATTTACCTAATTTTAAAGAACTTTTCTTAGGTTTAACTCTAAGAAATACTTGATCACCTATTTCAAATTCTCTAACAGATCTTTTTGAATCAGCCCAATGTTTATACCTATCTTGGGCAACTTTCATGTTTTGTTTTTCTTTATTTATAATATCTTCCATTTCTTTTAAGTTATCATTTGCATACCAAGATATATGTTCACAATCCGACCAGAAATTGGAGTAAATACAGTTCTACCATAAGCAACTTCAAAAGGGGTCATTTTGGTTGTAGAGTATGATGTAATGAAATTACTTGTATAATTCAAATTATGAGCAACAATAGAACACCAAATAACACAATATTTCAGAATAATCATCTCAATATGCAATTAGAATAGCTTCGCCACTTCTAGGGGCAACCTCCAAACCATATAATAAGACTCAAACGCTTAAATGATAATGAAATACTACCTACAATACCCTATATATACTATTCATATGTTATGGCCATCGCCAAGGACGGCCTATTAAACATGAGAAAGTATAAATGATATAATAAAATGATATGGTAAGCCACAAGTCAGCTACTCATATCCTAATACAAGCAATAGGTTAAGGGCGTAGCATGCCCTTCCCCTTCAAACCAATGATGTCATCAACGTTGAATAATCCTGGATGTTGCTTGCATAAAACCTTCATTCTCCCGAGTTGCATCTTCTATGCTTAGATTCTTTCACTTGATCGATATTCCTTAATGTCTCTGGTTCTCAACCTCTTAAGTATGTTGTTTGCAGAATCTTCTTTGGCTCCAAAATGATTCTTCCATCCTCGTCAAGTTCTGGTAACTCTGTCTCGGGCTTCAAATTTTTGTCCAATAAGCTTCTTCGGGCATGAAACATGGAATATTGGGTGTATGCGTGTAGAATGAGGCAACTCTAGTTTATAAGCAACACTTTGCCAATTTTCTCGTAGAACTTGATAAGGGCCATAATATTTAGGAGCAAGTTTGTTGTCCTTTTTCTCGTTGCTTTAGGGACATCTCGTTTGTAAGGCTGTAGACGTACAAAACCTAGTCACCAATTTCAAAATGTCTTTCACTACGGTGTGTTGATCTACTTGTTGTTTCATCTTGTTTTGTGTTAATCCTAAATTCTCATTCAAACTAGCCAAAACTCGTTGTTGATGTTGAATGTATTCCTCAACATCTCTCGACCTTAGTTTGCACCCTTAAGGAGGAAATGATAGGTGGATGGTAACCATATAATGTTAAAAATGGGGTCATTTGAGAAGAGGTATGAAAAGATGTGTTATACCACCATTCTGCAAGTGGTAGCCATTTAATCCACCTTTCCTACTTATCTGATACAAAACAATGTAGATACCCCTCTAAGCATTTCTTGACCACTTCCATTTGTCTATCAGTTTGAGGATGGTAAGATGACCTGTGAGTTAACCGAGTACCCAAACATGAAAATAATTCTGTCCAAAATTACTTGTGAAAATAGGATCACGATCACTTACAATTATCTTTGGGGTTCCATGTAGCCTTTGAATGTCTCCAAAAATAGTTGGATCAGATCTTTGGTTGCGAAATGGATGTGATAGGGCAAAAAAATGGGCATATTTTGTGAGCCTATCCACAATCATGAAAATAACATTCTTACCCTCTCAACAAGGCAATCCGGTGATGAAATCCATAGAAACCTCCTCCCATCTCTCGGCTAGGAATTGGTAAGGGTTGCAACAAACCCGGTGTTTTAGTTGTTTCCTCTTTGTTACTGTTGGCACACGAAACAATTTGATACAAAATTTTGTACATCCCCCTTGAGTCCTTCCCAAAACAATTCTCTTTTTATTCTATGATATGTCTTCAAAAACCCAGTGTCCTCCAAAGGTGAGACATGTAGCTCTGTAATAATCTTATGCTTCAACTCGAAATCTTTACTCAATTATAACTTGTCCTTATACCATAGGGCATTACCTTTCCACTCAAATTTATTAGATGTCATAGATCCTTGCTTGATATTCTCGCATTAGAGATTGCGTATCCTTGTCTTGATCCCATTCCAATCGTGCTTCATCCACCCAATCGATCATCAACATGGACATTCCACGTTGTAAGGCATCTGCGGATGTATCCCTTTTGACAACGCATCAACTACTACATTTTCTTTACCCTTTTTGTATATGATTTCAAAATCATAACCCAACATTTTTGTTACCCACTTTTGTTGTTCCTCAGATGATAACCTTTGCTCCAAAAAGTATTTAAGACTATCATGATCGGTTTTACCTTGAAGTGTCTCCCATGAGATAGGGCCTCCATTGCTTGACCACATGAAGAATAACCATCATTTCTTTCTCATAAACAAGTTTGAGCAAATCTTTTCCTTTGAATTGGCGAATCTCAAATGCAATTGGTCTTCCTTCCTACATTAGAACTGCTCCCAATCTTGATCCTGAAGCGTCACATTCAACAATGAAGGTTTTTGAGAAGTTGGGAGTAGCCAAAACTGAGGTGTTGCACATGGCTTCCTTCAGCTGCTCAAAGGATTTAGTGGCTACGTCTTTCCAATGGAAGGCATCCTTCTTTAGCAATGCAGTGAGTGGGGTTGCTATTCTACCATATCCCCGCACAAATCTTATGTAGTACCCTGTTAGTCCTAAGAACCCATGAAGATTTTTGAGATGTTTAGGCCTTAGCCATTCCACCATAGCTTTGATCTTCTGAGGATCAACTTTGACGCCTTCATGGGATACAATGTGACCCAAGTACTCTACCTATTGTACACCAAAAGAACATTTGGATGGCTTTTCATAGAGAGTATGTTTCTCCAAAACTTCCAACACTTTATTTACATGTTGTAAGTGTTCTTCCCATGTCTTACTGTAAATCAATATGTCATCAAAGAAAACTAATACAAATTTCCTTTAAAATGGCCTAAAAACAATGTTCATCAAGCTTTGAAAGGTTGAGGGCGCATTTGTAAGACCAAAAGGCATTACCAAAAACTCATAATGGCCCTCATGAGTCCTGAAAGCCATTTTATGAACATTTTCCTCTTTTATTCTAATTTGATGGCACCCCAACGAAGATCTAATTTTGTGAAATAAATAGCACCATGCAATTAATCAAGTAAATCATCAATTATTGGAACAAGAAACTTATCTTTGATGGTGTACTTGTTGAGCTCTTCTTGGACACATTTTCCATGTTTCATCCTTCTTATGTACCATGACCACCGGTGAAGAATATGCACTCGCTATGCTTGATGATACCTGCCTTCAACATTTCCTGAACTATTTTCTCGATCTCACTTTTAAGGGAATATGGGTATCTGTATGGTCTGATGTTAGGTGTTTGGCTCCTAGAATTAGCTAAATGGCATGATCATGATCCCTAACTAGTGGTAGTCCCTTTGGAATTGTATAAAAATAGATGAGTGAGCATCAACTATCTTCTTACGAGATCGGGTGGCATCAAGACTCGTATTTTATACTTCTATGGAAAATAACTTTGCTATAAATCCATCTACTCCTTTTATCGAGAACCTTCGCATCCGATGAGAGCTAATAATCTGTGGAGACTTAAATACCATCCAGTTAATTGTATTATCCTTTCATCTCGAATGAAATCACATGAACAATTCTTGGAAATTCATCTCTATAGTACCTAAGGTTGTGAGCCATTGGACACCCAAAACAATATCTGCCCTCCCATAGAAATAGCAAACGTAGGTGAGTCTAACATGTAGTCTCCCATGGAAAGCTTGATACTATGGCACTTTCCTGTGCACTTGACTGTCCCACCATCCGCAATCATAACTTGCATTTCTAAAGTTAGGTAAATAAAACAATTGAGGCGGGCAACTAACTTACTATTTATGAGGTTAGGAGTACTCCCCGAGTCAATCAACACTGTCACCTTCTGTTTTTTGAGATAGCCAATAACCTTGAGTGTTTGAGGAGTACTAATACCTAAAATGCATGGCAAGAAATTGTAGGTTGGTGATCCTCTACTTCATCTTCTACTGGTTCCTCGGCTCTCCTATAATTTTAGCTTCCTCATCATCCTCGTTACCTTCGTCAATATAGAACAACTTCTTCTCAGCACATTTGTGTCCCGGTCCATATTTGCTATCACAGTTAAAACATAATCCTTTTGCTCTCTTTTCTTCCATTTGTTGAGGAGTCAGTTTAATTGGCCTAGCAAATGAAGGGGAAGAGATACTATGGTCTCTGGTGTTAATGAAAGGTGACCTCCTACTACAAAGAAATTTTTCCTTTGTTCGACGTGCCATGATAATAGAATCATAAAGCTTGAGTGGATTAAACATACGTACCTCATGCTCAACGTGGTCCTTAAGACCCTCAAGAGACATGTCATTAAGAGTCTCTTCTAGAATATTCTCCACGATTAAGGATAGGTTTTGGAATTGATGCACATAATCTTTGACTAATCCTCTTTGCCATAATTTTACTAATTTACTAAAGTAGTTCTCTGAATCACCGGAACTATAGTGTAGTTGCAACTCCTTGGTAAAAATTGTCCAAGTAACACCGAGACCATTTTTCTCGTCTCGAGCACATAACCATCGATACCAAATGAATTGGTCTGGTTCAAGATATAGGGATGCCAATGTCACCTTTTGTCCTGATGGTGTTTGATGTAACTCAAGAAGTTCTCCATCTAATTTATCCAATTCAGGATCCTTACCATCAAATTTGCGCATATCCACTTTTGGCATCATGTTCCGTGGTTGTGAATAAGTTGGATTCTGATTGGGCTGGAAAAGTGATCCAACATGGTTATTTTGTCCATGATTTTGAATTGAAGATCCTCCTTGGTTGATATGGGCCAGATTTGGGCCATATTGTTTACCCTTTACATGTTGCATGATATCATCCAACCGATGATTGATTTGGTCTGTCTCCTTTAGAGGCCATCTCAGATTGTACATTTCGCAGCTCATACTCAAGTTGGCTCACCTTATGATCAACTGAGGTAAACCCTAGTGCTGAGGAATCTGTATTTACCCCTTTTGACTCCATCTCTTCAATCACTACCCCATCTTTATCTGGGGTTTTACCCGTAGTAACTAGATTCTTTTTTGCTCTTGTGGAAGGCCCCACAATGATGTCAAACCTTAGGGTTTAAGGTTTCGATACAAATCCAGGATGAACAGAAAAAGAACAGAGAATATACTAATACTATTTTTTTGATAGCTTTCCAAAATCAAATAACTTGAAAATATTCCACAATTTGCACCTCCTAGGAGTGATTTTATGAAAAACCCTAAATTTATAATAACTTTTGCAAAATAAATTTAAAAAGTCTAAAATTTTCAGGAGCCTTACTTTAAATGTTTCGCAACTCGGTAAAATTATCTCCCACCAATTCGCTTTGGTTTGCAATATATGGTGTAAACAAAAATTAGGTTTTTCCTAATTTTGGCCCAGCCTTTTAAGCACTCGATACCACTTGTAATGAAATTACTTGTATAATTCAGATTATAAGCAACACTAGAACACCAAATAACACAATATTTCATAATAATGATCTCAATATGTAATTAGAATAGCTTCGTCACTTCGAGGGGCCAACCTCCAAACCATATAATAAGACTCAAATGCTCAAATGATAATGAAATACTACCTACAATCCCCTATATATACTATTCATATGATATGGCCATCACCAAGGCCGACCTATTAAGCATGAGAAAGTATAAATGATATAATAAAATGATATGGTAAGCCACAAGTTGACTACTCATATCCTAATACAAGTAATAGGTCAAGGGCGTAGCATATGATAACCTTAATTGTAAGAAAACTCAATCAAGTGCAAATATTGTTCCCAATTTCTAGATTTTTCACATGTATACATTCTAAGCATATCCTCTAAAATTCTATTTATTCTTTCAGTTTGTCCATCTGACTCTGGATGATAAACAATACTAAAACTCAAACTAGTACCCAATTCATCAAACAAATATCTCCAAAAAGAAGAAGTAAATCTAGGATCTCTATCGTTACTAAATCTTCAGGAAGACTATACAAACAAAAAAATTTCCTTAGTAAACAAATGGGTTATATCAGAAGTATAGGTTTTGATTTTGGTTGGTAGAAAATGTGTCATTTTAGTTAATCTATCAACCACCACAAGGATAACATCATGACCATTCTTGGTTTTGGGTAATCCTGTAATGAAATCCATACTAACTGACTCCCATTTCCAATCAGGAATAGACAAAGGTTGTAATGGACCAAGTTTACTACATTGTTTAGTTTTAACTTTTTGACAAGTCATACACTATTGTACATACTTTCTAATATCTTGTTTCATTCTAGGCCAAAAATAATTCTTTTTAACTATAAGTATGTCTTTTGAAATCCAAGATGACCAGCTATAAGAATATCACGAGAATCTCTTAAAATTTGTTGTCTTAAGCTAGGAAGATTAGGAATGCACAATCTACCTTTATAGTACAATAACCCATTCACTATGAGTAAATAAAAAGTAATTTTATCCTTTAAATGCATATTTGATGCTCCATTTTTCAAACCAGAATACAATTCATCAAAGTAGCTATTATTAGCAATGCATCTTTTATCTCTTGTTCAAATTGACTTCTTTCTAAGGACAAATCATTTGCACACATTCTTTTTCTACTTAAAGCATCAACAACTAAATTTTCCTTACCAAGTACATATTGTATTTCAAAATCATATTGACTTAGTAACTCTACCCATCTTCTTTGTCTCATATTTAATAAGGGTTGAGTAAAAATATATTGCAAACCTCTATGATCAATTTTCAAAACAAATTTGTGACCTAACAAATAATGTCTCCAATTTTTAAAGCATGAATAAAATTCCAAATCATGAGTAGGATAGTTATTTTTAGCAGGCAATAATTTTCTAGATCCAAAACACACAACTCTATTATCTTGCATCAATACACATCCAATACCAAAACCATAAGCATTAGTAGCAACAATGAAAGGTTTAGAAAATTTCGAGTACATAACACAAGTGCACTCGTTAATGCTTCTTTCAATTTACTAAAAGCAACTTCACATTCCTCAGACCAATGATATGTGTTACTTTTCCTTGTTAAATCTATGAGTGGAGTAGCTATTTTAGAATAATTCTTAATAAACCTTCGATAGAAACCAAATAATCCAAGAAAACTTATAATTTCTTGTACATCTTTAGTGTATCCCAATTTTGTACTACGCTTTTACTTTAGAAGGATCTGGTGCAATTCCTTTTTTCAGAGATAACATGTCCTAGATATGAGACTTCGTTTTAAAAAATTACATTTACTTAACTTACCATATAATTGATGTTTTCTTAAAGTTTCAAGTACTAATCTAACATGTTTCTCATGTTCTTCTTCATTTTTGGAATAGATCAAAATATCATCTAAAAATATAATCACAAACACATCTAAGAAAGGTCTAAAAACATCATGCATCAATGTCATAAATGTGGTTGGGGCATTTGTTAATCCAAAAGGCATAACAACAAATTCATAATGTCCATATCTAGTTCTAAAGGCATTTTTTGCAATGTCAGCATCTTTTATTCTAATTTGATGATATCCAAAACGTAAATCAATCTTAGAAAATATTTAGCACCATTCAATTGATCTAATAAATCATCAATTCTAGGTAAAGGATATTTATTCTTAATAGTTAGTTTATTCAACTGTCTATAATCAATACACAATCTCATAGTACCATATTTCTTCTTAACAAACAACACTGTGCACCCTAGGGAGAAACACTAGGTCTAATTTTTCCTTGTTTCAATAATTCAATCAATTGTATTTTTAGCTCAACTAATTTAGGTATAGATTGCCTATAAGGTGCTTTTGACACCGGTTTAGCTCCAAGAATGAGGTCAATAACATGTTCTATAGATCTCCTAGGTGGTAATTCTTCAACATCAGAAGGGAATACATCCATAAATTCTTGGACTTCTTGGATGAACATCTATATTTATTTGTAATTTATCATTTTGTTGAGTAATCACAACACATAAAACTTTACATTTTTCTTTAAGACTTCTTTTAAGTTGAACAAGAAATAGTTTTTAAAGTCAATTGTCTTTTAGTTCCTTGCAAAATATGAGTAACTTCATATTGATCTTGAATACATACTTGTTTATTTTCACAGTTAATAAGAGCATGATTCTTTTCTAACCAGTCATCCCCAAAATGGTATCATATTGACCTAAGTTAAGTACATGAAAAGATTCACAAGATACAATATTATCAATATAAAATCTAATTCTTCCATTAAAGCTCATGTTTGTCTTACTATTCTATCCATCAACCATTTCTATAGCTACGGGTTCAATTTTTCTAGAAAACAAATTCAATTTTTCGACTAAGTTAGGTGATATAAAACTATGACTACTACCTGAATCAATCAAGAAAACAAGTGTTGCATTATTAATAGTCCCTTTTACTTCAATCAATGACACTTGTTTATGTACAATACCTGTATCAACAACATAAACTTTCATATTTTGGTTCTCTTCCTTTGACTTATTGTCACTTTTTTGATCTTTGTTCTTATCCCAACTCTTCTTTTTCTAAGGCACAACTCTTCTTTTTCTAAGGACAACCCCTAGCAAAATGGTTACCTCCACAATTCCAACATTTAATTTCTTCTAGTTTAGTTTTAACATAATCTTGTTTCCTTTGTTGATTTCTAATTGAGTATGATTACATTTAACAGTTTCACTAAATGGCCTTTTTCTATTTTTAAATTGGAAATTAGAATTCTTTTTCTTATAATCTTCTTTCTTTTGGTGAACAACAATTTTATATTTTTCAAATTGCTCAGCTATTTGAGCAGCCTCATCGACATGGAAGTAGGTTTTCCACACCATACACTATCCTTATATTCCTCTCTTAAACCATTAATAAATCGACACTCTCAGTAGTTCCAAAAATGAAAGGCACAAATCTATTTAGATTCTCAAAAGTTTGTTTGTACTCGTTGATAGTTTTTAAACATTGTTTTAAATCAAATAATTCATTTTTCCTTTGTTGTAAGAAATGTTCAGATAAATAATTCTTCTAAACAATTTTTAAACTTATTCCATGGGACCTTATGGACTTTAAGTTTTTTAGATCTCAACGTATCTTCATATATCTTCCCACCAGTTAAGGGCAACATTTTTTAGTTGATAAGAAGCTATTTGTGTTCGACCTAACTTACTAGTATTCTGTAATTCAAAATATCTTTCTAAACTAGTTAACCAAGTTTTGACCTTTTCATGTTGTTTACTTCCCCTGCATATTTAGGTAACTTAATTTTTTGAGAAAAGTTTTGTATTTCCTTAGAATTCTTATTTGAACTTTCTTTCTCAACACTAGAAGAATCAAAGAACTAGAAGAATCATTTATTTCATTGGAATTAGAATCATCATCTGAAGAAGATTGTTTTCTCTTGTTTATTTTCTTTTCTAATTTATTACTTTTATCATATTTACTCATAGCTTTTGCAAATTGATTTTTCAATATTTCTAATTATTCAAACAATTGATTTACTTCCTTTCCAATTGTTGGTTTCAGTGCTCTAGTTCATTGTAATCCATGTTGTTTCAATAATCCATTCCACCCAAATTGATTTGGCTCCCACTTTGTGTATGCAAAATTCATGTAAGAAACTCGACTAAAAATTAAACTTCATCAACTCAAACTAGGATTCCACAAATAATTTAGGTGATAAAAATGTCACTTGATGATTTCAAAATATTATAAATTCATACTGAATTTCCTATTTACCATAAATTTTAGAAGATAAAGGGATAACTTAAATATCGATAAAAAGAACGTTAATGTGCGATGTCATTTTAATATCGATATATAGATACACAAAATATGTATATAAAATTTTCAGGAGTTAGACCCTATTCAAAGGTCTTAAGGAAGCTAAGCCGGGGGGTGTAGTTGGAGTCCGAGCTCGACGAGCTATGGACCGAGATGGGCCTTAGATCACAACTATGCAACTTGACATATGATAATCACCTCGGCCGAGCCGGTTTCACTAACAACTCACCACGAGCGAAGAGTTATCACAAGGAAGGCATCGAATTAGTCAACTCAAAAAACAAGCTATTCGTGACCGAAGTAACATTAGATTGTATATTTATTGTGGCTTATAAAGCCTTATGCTACCCAACACACTAGCAATGTGGGATTATACTCCCGAATCTTCCATACATTGCCCACTTACTTTGACACTTTTTGACATTCCAAAGTTCAATGTGATGGGCTTAAGCGGACATAAGCCCACAAAATACGTTGTTTTTGAAATAATTTTTGGGTTCGACGGTCATTGGGGTCAAAGCATCAAGGACATGTGGCGAAGATCGTGAACGACATGACAAGACATGTGGTTAAAAACCCAAGGACGAAAGAAAGTGCTACGTGTTAGAATTCCGGGTAAGTTGAAGGCACTTAGGGTCCGATGCGATTCGAACCCCATAATCATCCGTATTTTAATAAAGCTTTTGGGTCCGAAACAGAAGACAGAAGACACATCTATGAAAGGTAAAGACAAGGAAATCAATCGAGAGTGCCACTTGACGACAATGATCTAACAACCAAAGGTGGACACATGGAAACATTCCACCATACTTTTGAGAGATGGCTCTGGGAGGACGTGAAGTCCCAGAATGAGCCAACTTTTAATGAATTTATTCGGGCTTGTCCCTCCTCCTCACAATTTAAACAACACACATGTCAACATTTCTCTCACCTTATAATATAGGTCAAGGATCACAACAAAAGGCTATTCCGTGGGCTTAAGTTCACATGATAAACTAAGATTTAAAATAGAGTTTGACGTCCGCAGTGGCATAGGAAGTTACAATCACTTAGAAAATAAACACGTAAGACACGAAGGGAACACAATGACAAATCGAGAGATGCCACGTCATAACTTCTAAAATAATTGCGAACGAGGGATGAACACAACAACATAATGTTTCAATGAGGAATAATAGCTCTTTGATACCAAATGAAATGTAACTTTTTCCCTATTCTAAAACTATAACAAAATCTGATAATCTACTAACTACAATTCGACTACACACATCAATTCTTATTCTACATTTATGTTGTATAAACCATTAACAAAATTATACATATCTCAAATTCAACGATTCTCTATTTTATATAAAAACAATTACATATTCCATCAAAAATACATAATAAAATAACATAATACATTCACATGCACATTTGTCTAAATAAATAGAAGATTTAAACTTCCTTTTATTAACTTTCAACAAGGATTACATAGTTTTATAGAGAGAACTTATCTGAGACAAATGATTAGGAATTTGATACAAAATTCCAATGCACACACAGTAAACTAACACCAGACTATGGCCACACTATTGAGAGGAAATGTTATACACCCAATGTATGTTCATCTTGCCCGCTAGGAACCATCCGAGGTTGTACATTGTACCCCCGGTTAGGACACCTCTGGTGCCCCTCTCTCTTGCCCACCGCCTGTTTGTAACTGGTCAACTTTGGAATTACTCCACAAGTTAAATCTTGGATACAATTACACAGTCTTGCTCAAACTCTCTTGTAATTGTTTTCTCTCCAATCATAAATCATGTTCTCTTTTCACTTTCATATCCCTTTTTATAATATTTCATGGGTAGTTATGAACCAACACAATGGTTCCACACCTTTTTACTTAATTAATCTTCTTTAATCAAATGCTCGGGTTGTTCACTCCCATTTTATTTTACAATAGTTTATTACAACACCTTTGTTACAAAGAATCTCAATTCAAACTTGTTTTTATTATTTTTTACAAAGAATCTCAATTCAAACTTGTTTTTATTAAATAAATCAACAAGTCTTTAATGATTAAAGCTTTGGGGATTTAGTCACATAACATTTATAATTAAATAAATTAATTTTTAGACCTTTATTAGGATGAAAAGATAACATGGTCAATTAACATATATAAAAAGAAATTAACGAATGATAAAAATATACTTTTTGACCATAGAAAAGAGATAATATAACATATTCATTAAAATAATAAACATCAATATATGCTTGATTAAAATTTGTAAAGAATCACGTCACCTCAAAATAATTACATCAAATCAAGAAAAAAGAGACAAATGGCTCTGAGTAAATATATAGGAGACAATCAATTCTGTCTTACCTTCTTACAGGAGTTTATAAAAACAATATAAAACACTAAACAAGATGGGTTCGAATATGTCCTATCTTTTTATAGGCTTAAAACCACACCAAACACTGATTGTCAAAAAAGACAAAATGAATTTGAATAAATATATGAGAATCATAACTTCTCTATAGATTTAAGAGTTGTGCCCTACCTTCTCATTGGAGAGGAGGTTATATCAATGGTTGGTCACATTTAATTTTGGTTATGGATTGGGCAACTCTCACTGTCTTACAATCTTGTGGTGTCAAAAAAAACAGAAAAAGGAAAAGAAAAGAGGGTAGGGTCAAAGAAAATGGATGATGGACAGAGGTAGTTGGTTGGGTGGTATGTTCTTTTGTCTTAACAAAGCAGAATTCTTTTGGCAGCTTTCAACTTTAGTTTTGACCCCTTTAATAAAATAAAAAAACACCCACATAACCCCACCTTATGATCTGCATATTGAATCTATTTTGAATTCCACACAAGCGCAATGATTTTATATTTGACTCTTTCCTATCACGCCCGCCTTTTAGGTGCTCCCAATTTTAAGTCTAATATTAAACCAAACAAAAATAATTTTCAGGTCCACCTATTTTTTAAAATACTAATAAGGTGCCTATTTAAGAGAATCAAAATGATTTTTTGCGTCCAGAAAAAGCAAAAAAAAATTTTGTTTTCGAATTATTTTTTATCATTTAAACTTTATCTGGAAAATGCTTTTAAAGTATTTATTTAGGTTATTTTAGCGACTCATATTTTTTTCAGCGTATAGCGCAGTGAGCTGAAGGTCTGTTAATGGTGGAAATTCGTGAAAGAATTAACAATGCCTCATCGCGGTTTCGTATTTTTGCAGGTTTCAAGTTTAAATTTTCTCCGTTTCAATTTATTGAAGGTACGCTCGTTAAATTCCATGACATTTACAGTTAGGCGTGGTATTTAATGTTTAGAAGATATCACAGTTATGGCACACAAAGATTTCGGCGTTCAGAAGATAAATAGTGGCGTCATTGAATAAAAGGACGCTTACGTAAGCATTTCAAGTTTTGTTTAGGGCGCGCAAAAAAATTTGATGTTCAAAACCCTAGCTAGTAAGACAGATTTTATACAGGTACAAGTTTCAGTTTAATCTTACGTATTTGCATTTAGTAGCGGCAGAGAAATTTCAGTGTGCTTTGTAGGTGAATTGGAGAGCAAAAACCAGAGTTGACAATGCTCTGCAGCTCAGTCTTAGCTAGAGTTTGATATGCAATATCTAGAGTTTTAAAATATAGCCGTGGAGACTGTTTTGCTGGTTTGAGTGGATCTGGAGATGCGCAGATACTGAAACAAACAAAATGTTCGTATCATAGTCTATGTTTATAGCCGAGGAATTCGCAATTCTGATTGTTTTTGATTTGTAAACGGAAACATTGTTACTGGCTTTGAAATCTATGAATGGAGGGCAGAGAGTCAATGGGGTTGAGTGGTCCTGCGTCATTTGGTGCACTTTTGCAGCAGCAGCAGAGAGTAGTAAGCTCTCCACACAACAGTAGTCATAATAATAATAGTAGTGGTGGTGTGGCTGCACCTGCATCGGCACCTGCTGCAGCTGTACATGCCCCATCAGCATTGAGGCCTGCAGTTACCATTGCTTCTAATCCAACTAGCAATCCTCCATATGCAAGTGATTCATCTGCTGTGGTTGTTTCCCATGGTGTGACCATGGGGATGGGAATGGGGGTTGGCATGGTGCGGGCTGCACCGCTTAAGAGGAAGAGGGGGAGGCCTAGAAAATATGGGCCTGATGGAAGTATGGCATTGGCTTTAGCTCCATTGGCTTCATCGGTTTCAGGATCATTTTCAGCTTTGCAGAAGCGGGGTAGAGGGCGGCCACCGGGGTCAGGCAGGAAGCAGCAGTTGGCTGCTCTTGGTAAGTTCTCTGCCCTTCCTTTATTAATCAATTTTATAACAGGTAAATTGTAACTACTAACACTCACTGGCCATCACTGGAATTCACCGTCAAGCTTTGAGCACCTTTATGATTAGAAGCCACAGTTTAGGGGTTTTTATTCTGCCAGGGTGTGGCCAGTATTACTATTTACAGGGCTAGGACCCAGGTTATCGTCTATGTTACAATTCATTTTGCAATGTATTAAATTTTTGCTTCTGTATTATGCCTTGTGTATGAGATTCTTTTCGTTTTTAACATAGTTTACATCCATTCATTGAATTTTCCTTTGTCGGATGTAGTTTCTTGGTTTAACGAGTGGTATATTATCATTTTGGAATAATTATGGTCTGTAAATGTGCTTTGTATGTCTGAGCTTCCTAGAACCTTTCTAATGTATCATATCCTATTTTACTTTTGTTTTAATAGTAAAAAAATATATCATATGAATAACAGAATACATACAAAATACTGGTAGTCTAAACAAAATTGGTGATCTAGAGATAAATAACCAGTTATCCTTTGTTCAGTACACTGATCCAATTACCAGATAATCATTATGCATTGGAAGTATTAACCAGATCACTTTGGAGATTGAAATTTAACATACCCAGCATATAGATAATATAATACAGGACAAAACAAAAACTAGGCAAAAGATAATAGATGATAATCATACAGGTAACCCATAACATGATTATCCAAAGGCTAACATGAAGACACAATAACAATTTTGTTCTCTTATTACATGTTGTGATTTAACTACGTCTCTAAACCAGCAGAAATATTCAGATTGCAAACTATTGATATTGTATCTTCAAGAAGCTTTAGATCATGGGAGAAACAGGTGAGCAGCGTACGAGTCAAATGTCTTCTTTCTGCAGTCGAAATCATCAAAAACAATGCGCTTCCAAAAATGCCACAATTTGGAACTTTCCATCCAGTCCATGTCATAAGGTTGGATATGTCTAAAGCATGGTAAAAGCAATTTTAGGTAAACCGTAAGCTTGATCTAGAGTTGCATAAATGGCATTAGAGGCATTGGAATTTTAGTCTGAGCTCCATTGTTTGGGATTTTTTTCTGTTAGAAAGAAAATGCTTTGATAGCTGTTATGTTTGTCATTCCTAATCAAATTGAATTCTACCCGCATAGAATTACAGTAGAACTATTTTATAGAAAAGTGACATTGATGGTAGTTTGGCAGGGCAACTTCTTTCTTATTATCATTTCAGGAGGTCGTGTGAACTCTCTGCCAAATATTTGTTTCCTTTATTATATGCTCATTCTGTTCAATTGTAAATCCTATTTTACCAGGAGAATGGCTTTCAGGCTCAGCAGGGATGGGTTTCACTCCACATGTTATAACAATAGCCACAGGAGAGGTATGTGACGGCTCTGAAAGTTTTGTTGTTGAGCTAAGGCAATGTTCATAATACCTGTTTACATTCTTTGTTGTATACACATTTGTGCTAAGAAGTATGTGGCAGTTTGACAGTGTTGTTGTAAAGCCAAGTTAGTGTTCCCAATACTTCATGCTTTTGCTAGGTATTTATGTTATAAAAATCATATTATTGATATATATATATTATTTTCCTTTGTGTTTTTTTGAACTATCTTTTGTCAATTATGGGTGTATGAGTGATTATTTCCAAAATTTGATTTTAACTGGAAGAAGTATTTCAAATGTTGAAACATGATATCCTAGACAGAACTTTTGCTATTAAGAATGAAACATATTTGAGCTCTTAGTGAATCAAGGCTCAATTTCCAATGCCTTGATACATGCCATGAAATATTTTTGGTAGCATATTGTGGCATCACTGATGGGATATTTGGGCATTTATTTTATAAATCATGACCTTTGGTTAATTAATGCACGAAAAAATATTACACTAAATGAATGAAGTTTGACGGTCTTTATCTTAGATTAAAAATCTTTATTGAATTTCCTTTCATTGTCACCAATTGATAAGTATAGCATATGCTTAGATTAGCACGAGGTCCAAACTCGACCTTGTTTGGTCCATTTTTGCACCCATTTTCGCTGGGTAATGGTACGCAGTATTTTATGGCAGCTGTCATCCACATCCCCCTCCATTTATTGACTTTCATTTTTCTTGTAAAGTGACTGTTTGAGACTAGTATGAGTAATAATTTGGCCGTTGCTACTAGGATGAAATGTTCAAGGAAGTGGTGTCTCATGTATTTTGTAAACCGACTGTTTCAGACTAGTATCGGATCTATTTTTGGCTTTTACAACTAGGATGAGTTGGTCAAGGAAGTGGTGGCTTTGCTTTGGGAAGCATTCTTCTTCATTTTTATTGCCCTAGAAGAGTGGCATCTTGCTTTTAGAGGTAAAATTTCTTTGTTTAAGGTATGGTTTCATCCAAATTCTAGATCTCTTTGTGCTCTAATACCCAAGTACTTATGTGTGCTGCATATTCAGAGGTTTGCCGTATGCTCACTTGTTTTAGGCTAGGATCTATATGCTCAGGTAAGTGCTTGGTAGGGTATGTGGATTCTTTGAGTGGTGTAGCATATAAAATGCTATGGAATCAATCAAATAATTGCTGATCTAAGTCACAAGGTTTGAGTTCGTGTTCATGTTTGATGAGAATAAAGTTCGGTTCAAGTTCACCAAGGGATAAAGTTCGAGAAAAAAATGTCTTTTAGTTCGAATAATTTTTTTCCATCATTTTCTATTTTTTGAAAAAATGCATAAATATGTTAGAGGGATAGAGTGGAGAGAGCTTTCTGTCTGCTACTTTCAGTCAATATATGTATATATACACACATTTGTAAAATAATGCAAAATCACGTCAAAAACTTCCCATGTAAAAATAATGGATAAAATTCGAGTTCATGTTTGACAAGAATAAAGTTCGGTGAAATTCGAACTTTTTCGATAAAATTCGGAGAACCTTGTGACATAGGTGCTGATGCAATATAACACGTTTAGCAGAACACAAATAACAAAAATCACTTCCTACTCCTAGGAACTTGCCAATTAGTTTTAGGAAAATGCAAATTAGAAAAATGACTTTATAGGACCTTGCCAATCAAATAGAAAATGTTAAACATAGGGGCAACATGGTAATATATTTCTTTATTTAATTCCTATCAAGGGGCTTATTATTGTTTACAATTCTTGACTTAGTATTCCTTATTGGAATGGATTAGGGTATCTATTGCAATAGAAGCTGAGTGATCTTTGCAGCATATGACTTATATTATTCTTGGCTATTGTTCTAGCCTAACTTCACCTATGCAGACAGGCGGATGCTTTTAAGAACCCTTCTACATCTTAAGTGATGTTACTTATAAATGCTGACAATTACAAAGACTGCAAATGCGAACCTCCTTGAGTGTCAGTTACCCTTTAAACTTTATATTTTAGGTTGTTCACTGCAATGGTGGTAGTAACACCTGATGTGTAGCACTGTCATGTGCCTGTTGTCATATGTTGCTTGTGGATGTTGATGGTTGGTGTGGGTCATTGGTATCAACCTTGGTGTTAATACAAGTATCATATACACTTGGGTCAAATAAAGATAATGATACAGGTAATAAGAGAGATGACTTAATGATAGGCAGCACTGCTCTAAGTAATAATGGAAGGAAGCACTGCTCCAAGTAATAATGGAGTGAAACACTGCTTTCGTAATTAAAGCTACACCACTTCAGAAAAGGGGTTCTAGAACATCCACTTCCTTTGGAAGATAGTAATATTTGTTGGATATTTTCCTTTTTATTGTGTATGTTCCAAGTGCATGTTTGCTGTTTGAACTTTGCTAGAGATTATAGTCATCTTTTCAAAAGTATTTGTTTATTTCTAAAGTGAGAAGAAAAATGAAAATAAATTGATGGGAATTGACTATTGTTGCTTATATAGTTCTTGTTTTTCATTTAAATCTCTATTGTTGAGTGCTTGAGAATTGGTTAAGCATGTACGAGAGGTTAGATCTGTCATTTTTCTATTGTTTCAGTTGAGTAAGTGAATGGTTTTCTTGAGTCTTTGATTTTACTACAGTATAGTAGAAAAACTGCTATTGTTGGCAGTGCTGCTGGGGTTTGGTGCTTCACATCTGTTTGGTTTGAGAAAGTGTTGACGGCACAGACCATTATATTTATATGTGCATGGGCTTACACAGTGAAATCCCTGAACAATGAAAGATTGTACTACCTATAGTGGGGGATTCAGTGCAAAGAATTTAATAATGGCTGGTCCAAGAAGTTGTGGACAAAAACGACTCCAAGTATTTTACCTTTTGCATTTCTTTTTTAAAGGTGAGATGTTTAAAGGACATAGGAAAATAATTACCTCCATTATGTTATCTCAATTTACTAGTGAGATTTTGAGGATTGTGGCACTTTCTTGTTTGAAAATGAGGCATTGTTCTAAGAATATGATTTGCATGGACCATGAGAAAAATTAAATTTTATTTCCTTTTAATTTTGGGAGAAACCATTCATTAGTTTACGAGCCATGTGGTTCTGTCAAAGTTTGGAAAGCAGTGAGAAAGGTATTGAGGAATATCTAGAGCATTGTTTGACGATTGATTCAAATGAGGGATTTTACGTTGAAATGATGACAAGATGAGAATCTCAAAGACTATTTTGAGAACTTGGAAAATTTGATTTCGAAATGTCCTTTTCATGGACATTATCAATGAATTGCATGAATAATGATTATCTACTGGAGACCTATTCCCTAGTTAGAGGAAAAATTAGGGTAGGAAAATCTTTAAGACCCTAATCAGGTCGATTGATCAAAAATAGAGAAAAGAAACTAGTTTAAGGCCACTCAAAGGTTATGTGTACTACAAGTCAGCCGCGCCATAACCTAATCACAAGTAATGAGATGTGCACGATTAGGGGTTTAACATGCTCTTGCAATTTAGAAAAGTGTTTTCTTTAATGTTTGATAGTCGGCGCCATAGATGCTTTTGCTTGAATTGCTTATCCTCCTAAGTAGCATTTTTAGTGGGTAGTATTTTCCATTCGATAAGACACCTTTGCAATTTCCATGTTTTGCAACTGTTTCACCCACAACAAAATATTGCTTCATCTTCCAAGATGTTTTTTCCTTATATTTCGAGCTCTGGAAGCTTTCTAAATTGGAATCTGGTCACCAGTTACTTCCTCTAGGTGTGATGCAACGAAGACTAGATGGACCCACAAGTAATGTGGTAGCTCCAACTTTGTAAGCAATGTTGGAAATCATGTGAGGCACATGGTAGGGACCATAGAATTCAGGTGCAAGGTTGTTGCCCTTGTGCAGATTGAGACATTTACCTACATGGTTGAAGCTTCAATTTATGACCTTTGTTGGATATTTTAATGTTTAGTGTGTCATATTAGAATATTAGATTATATTATCATGTGCATGAGTTGTTGAGAAACAACTCATCTGAAATGTCCCTTTCCCACTATTTACAAACCTTAATTTTTTTGTGATTTTTTTTTCAAATATTGGGTATCGATAACATAATAAGCAGTAACATACAAAATTAATATTTTAAACCCTATTGATAACACCAAGACCCCACAGATTTCTTTATTTCAATAAGCTGAAAATACAATGCAACTGAAATCTTTTATTGTAATGAGTTGAATACTCATGAATACTGATGACAAGACAATTGGGTATTGAAATAACACATAGAAATACTTGGTTATGTAATATGCAGAGTACAACCCAAGTTTACTGTGGACATACAACAGAAAACACTCATTACAGATCTGCGCTGAACATCTGATCATAAATACAACCGACATCAGGGTACAAGATCACTGTAGCAGTGGTATGGATCACTATAGTAGTGTTGTAACAAACTGAAAATAAAATATATTTCAATCTTCAGCACAAATATGATTCTTGGATGGAGGGTTTCCATCCTCCAATCCTGCACACCAAAGGGTTTTCATCCTTGGGTGAAAAGATGAACACAAAGGCTCAAGCTTTGGAATAGGGTTTGGTTTTAAGGAGTAATGAATAATCCTTCCTTTTGAGCCCAACTCCTCCTTTTATAATAATCCTTTTAATTCCAACCCTAAAAGCGTTTAAAACACTTTAATAAAATATTACTTTTTGGCTCGCTTTATAATAATAATACATAAGTGTCATTTTACCATGTTATAAAAATTGAAGTGACTTAGGACCACTTAAGATATTATTATTAAATCATTTCCCTAACTTTATCCCTTAGCCTACGGGAAATAAGGAATAGGCTATGTGTCTTCTAATTAGATTAATTCACAAAAGTGGACATGATAGTCCACCCTTCTCAGAATCACTTGCCCTTAAGCAATTTTGTATTAGGATGCTCCGTAATCCTTGCACCTTTACATGTAGTGTATTTTGGTGGGAGATGCTTCCAACTCACTAAGTATTCCGTTGAGATCATGTTTCTTAGTTTCTTCACCTTACTATCCACGATGGCTTCCGTGTTAGGAAATAAAGAATAAAATATGCGGAATAATCCCTCATAGAATGACAACAAAGAGAAACTAATATGCAAAAATATTACAGATCTCAAATAAAATTGTAGAATAAAATAACACAACACAAAGAGACAAAGATTTAACGTGGTTCACCCAATTTGGGCTACGTCCACCAAGAATCACTTGCTCATTTTATTACAAGCCACCGCTCTCTCAATACAATACCCAGATTTGTTTGGAGCTATGCTCAACAAACTCTACAAAATTCACACCCGAATTCAAAACACATTTGCAATGTTACATTATATCTACCATATGCATAAAACCATATAAGTAGACAATTGCTTAAGCAGTTTTACAAAACCGTGGGTATTAAAACCATGGGCCAAAATCGTCCCATAAACCTATGGGTCAAAAATCCCGCCCATATGAGAAAAACATGTTTCTTGATATATCGGGCACGTTTTAAGGCCAAAATCATGGAAAGTGTACAAGACTCTAAGTGTACAAGACTCTTAGTGTACACAGTCTTCAACACTTCCCCACATGAAAATAGGCTCCACAACCTTACATTTCGGAACCAAGATCAATTTGCCTTCATCAACCAAAGATGGTAACTCAGGTGAAGGTGTGATGTGTTGTCCCAATGCCCTTTCGAGGCATGAAACATGAAATATGTTATGAATCTTGTTGTGTTATGGCAACTGAAGCTCATAAGCAACCTTCCTAATATTTTGTTTGATCCTATAAGTCCAATAAAAGCGGGGTTTGAGCTTTTTAACTCCACTTTTCTTGAGGGAGTACTGTCTATAGGGCTGCAATCTCAAGAAGACCATATCTCCAACCTCAAAAGTTATCTCAATATGATGCTGGTCTGCATATAACTTCTACTGATTCTGTGCACGTTGGAGGTTTTCTTTGAGTGAATCCAATATTTCTTGACTCTGCGTGACCAAGTTTCTTGCTTTGAGCACTCTACTGTCTATGATGACCAAGTCCACAAAAGAAAGAGCATCATAACCATACAAGGCTTTGAAAGGAGTCATACCAATTGACATATGGTGTGAGGTGTTGTAGCAATGCTCCCCCATATAGAGCCATTTGATCCAAGTTGTTTGCTGTCCTGCTACATAGTTCCTCAAATATCCCTCAATCCACTTATTCACAATCTCTATTTGCCCATTTGTTTGAGGGTGGTAAAGCGGTAATCGGAGTCAACTTGCTTCTTGTCAAATGAAACATCTTCATCAAAATAAACTAAGGAACTCAAGTTATCCCCTGCCGCTTTACGAAGTTCTTAGGCAACCCATGAAGCTTGAATGTGTCTTTGAAAAACAAATCAGCCACTTGTGGTGCCTTAAACTCGGATGTAACAACAAAGAAGTGAATGTATTTAGTAAGCATGCCAACTACAACATATATACAACTCTTACCCTGAACTTTTGGAAGACTAGTGATGAAATCCATAGAGATGCTCTCCCATTTTTGATTTGGAATCGGTAAGGGCTGCAACAAACCTCTTGGAAATCGTTGTTCTGTTGGTAGGCAATACATTCTCTGATGTATTGGAGGACCTCTCCCTTGAGGCCTTTCTCGGAAAATCTCTTCTTGATTTGCTTATACGCCTTGAAATATCTTGGGTGACTAGCCATTGGTGTATTATGTATGGCTCACAATACTTTATTCTTCACTTTTGATTCTGGGATGAGATAAATTCTATCCTTGTAAAGGATGAGGTCATCTATCACCTTATACATGTCATCCTGTATTTTGTCCTTGAGGATATCAATAGTAAAAACATTCTTTGCATACTTTGCTATGATAGTAACCTTCCAATCAACAAAGATTTCAGATATGGAGCATAGAGTAGGTTTTTTGGATAAGGCATCAACTACAACATTATTTTTACCCTTAACATACTCTATATCAAAATCATAAGCTTGAAGCTTACTCACCCATTTTTGTTGCCTATCACTCAAATCTCTTTGGCCGAGGAAGAATTTCATGCTATTGTGGTCGATCTTAACCACGACTCTGCCACACACTAGGTAGTACCTAAATTTTGTCGAAGCATGCATTATGGCCAACATCTCCTTGTCATAGACCGAGAATTCTTTTTGTCTCTTTGAGTTTCTGGATCTCAAAAGATATGGGATGCATTGCATTAACATTGCCCCAATTCCTTCTCTTGATGCATCATAATCTAATACAAATGCAAGTGAAAAATCTGGAACAACTAAGACATGGCATAGACTCATTACCTCCTTGAACTTGTCAAAAGTTCATCGTGCGATTTCAGACCAGCTGAAAGCCCCCTTCTTCGTTAGTTTTGTTAATGGAATTGCGAATTGCGAGAAGCCCTTAAGAAACCTCCGGAATAACCATAGTTACCTAAGACTCCGGGACAATGGGACGGGGTTTCCGGGACGGCAATTTTTTTGAAAATTTCGGGACGGCGGGGGACGGCAAGGGGACGGCTAATAAAAAATATATATATTTTATTAATTTTACAAATATAACATGAATAAAGAATAATTCAATAACCTAAGACTTAAAATTGAAAGTTTGAAGATTGAAACCACTAATGATTAATCCAATTATTCATCACATAAGCCAAGGCCCAAAATGCTACAGCTATATATATTATATTCAATGTTCAAAACTTCAACATGACAATGAAAGACTAAATAGTAAATAGTAAAGCTGAAAATTTAAAACAAGTCTTAGTCTTACTCTTCAATAATCAACATGAGAAGAGTACAACTACACCCACATTACATATGCTACGAAATATTATGTCATGTCTCATAACCAAAATGACATTACATAACCAAAATGACAAGTGACAAGTACAACTCAAAAATCACTATCAGAGCCCTCCAAAGGAATAATTGCAAACCGCTCCTCCTCACTAGGAGTATCTGTATCAATGTCATCTGCATCTGCAAAGGAGATATCAACCACCTCCTTGCTACTCCCGATCTTCATCAACCTGCCTTGCATCCTCAGGATCCACATCCCACCGCAATGTTGGGCTCTCCTTGTACGTAGGTGTCTTGCGATCCATGAGACGCAAGGCACTATGTACAGCAACAAGTTTCTCTGCTCTCTTAGAGGTAAGTCTGTTCCTCTTAAGAGAGTGGATCCACCCATATGTTGACCAATTCCTCTCAGAAGCAGAGGAACTAGAAACCTGAGAAAGAAGACGAATAGCAAGTGTACGTAGCAATCCTGCATGTCCATACAATCGCCACCAACTAACTGGACTCTCATGTGCCAATGTGGTCCTGTCTATCTTTGATGATTTTTTGTAGCCATCCAGATAAGCGAACTTGAGCCAATCAGTTCTGACTCGTGAAGCATCCTCTGCATTATACATTTTTTTAGGGCTTTCAAGAAACCCTTCCTCACCTCCTCATCATCTACTGGGAGAACTCTGCTAGGCCTCTCAACATACCACTTCGGATTTAGTGCATATGCAGCCATGTGTAAAGGAGTGTTCAACTTCTCCCATCTCCGCTCAATGATAGGCTGAATATGGTGATGGTAGAACTCCAAGGTGGGGTCCTTGCTCGAACAATAGCTTTCATCTGGCCAAACATACTATCAATACATTCGTATATCTCACCAAGGCTAGGGCTCTCTAATCCCCATATTTTATCACACTGAAAATTGGAGATATTATGGATGTGATATATCTCACATCTATCCAAAATGTTTCATTCACCACAATTGCTTTCACCTTCTTCCCCTGCTCTGTCTTCGACCCATCCCACCTAGACCACTCTGATGTCATGACCATGCACTGTAATGATTCCTGCAACTCAGCCATCCTATCCAGCAAAATAAAATATGATGCAAAACATGTGTCCACTGGCTTGAGGAATTCCTTCCTCGAAAAGCTACGGAAGAGTGCCAATGACGTATGGTGGTTGTAGATGAACATCTGCACATCTCTAGCATCAACCACTACATTTTTGACCCAATCAATTTTTCCAATATCTTTTAGTGCATTGTTCATGGCATGCACACAACATGGGGTCCAATATATATGTCGGTAATGAGCCTCGACAAGCTTACCTGCTGCCCTGCACACATATGCTGCATCTGTAATAACCTGCACAACGTTGGCAGGGCCAACCTCCTCAATAGCATCTCGCAAAATGGTGAATTGACCTCTGCGCATCCTTCTTCCCCGAACAATCAATTGCCTCAAAAAGGACCCTCTCTGCATGAAACAATGATATTTATGAGTGGGTGGTGTTTGATATCTGTCCACCCATCCATGATGATGCTGCAACCGTGAGAGACCCATGTGCACCTCATTTCCTCCATCAGTAAATTAACCTTGGAATAGTTCTTATCCAAGATTGTGGTTCTCAACTTCGTGTCTCCTGGGGGCACATAACTCACACCTGCTTTGGCTATCTTAGCCACAGCCTCCTTGAAATAAGGAGAGCGAGCAGCATGAAATGGAATGCCAGTAGCAAAAAAGAATTTTCCAATGGCATCATCGGCCTCCTCTCTAGCCTTTGTATCATACATATCAACAAGTGGATTGGAGGCCACAACCTTCCTCTTCCCCCTACTACTACCAAAAGCATCCAATTCAGACACCTCATAAGATGCACCTGTAACACTACCGGTATTAATTCTCACAGCACTAGAAGGGGTGCCAGTGCCACTAACATGACGGCCACGAACTTCTGGAACCTTTTCCACCATATCTCCATTATACAACCTCACCATTTCTGCCCTCTCTTCAAGTGATAGCTGTCCACACATGCCTACACCTTTCCCCGCAATGTGCAATAAATGTGCATTCAACCTAGTAATGCTGCCTGACCAAGATAATGAGCAAATGTTGCATTTCCATGTTTTAGTGCCCCTTGAAATGTTTGATCTAGGACCTTGCATAATTTGACCAAATTGTTTCAAAGGTTTTTTCTTATCAAAAGGCCCCCTAGCATACTTTTTCAACATTTCGGAGGGGCAACTGAACTTGTCCACACTCCCCTGTGAACTAGTAGCAGTATTAGGTGTTTCTGATTGTGTTCCTTCTCCTTGCACACCCATTTCAACCTCATATTCAGCTTGATAATCACTATCGGAACTCATTTTGAAGCTGCAATAATTAAAATACAAAACAATATAACTATACAATACAATAAAACAATGAATGCAATTTTTGAATACATTTAAAAAAAAACAGCGATGAATACATTTAAAAATAAAAAAAAACAAACAATAAAAAACCCTCCCGTTATGCTTTATCTCATTCCATCACTTGCTAATCCAAATAGGAAAAAAAATACAAGCAAATGCAATGCCTTCACTTTCAACTTTGCATTTGGAAATTAAAAAACAAAACAAAGAATGGTAGTAAATTAGTAATGTATGTACATACCTCTTGCTCTTGCTCTTGCTCCTTGCTCTTTGCTCTTGCCTTCTCTTTTTTACTCTTGCTCCTTTTTTTTTTGCTCTTGCTTGGTGTGATTAGAATGAGTATGAAATGCTCTTTTTATAAGTTTTTTTGTTGCTTTTAGGGTTAGCTCATGTTAATTTTAATTAGAAAGCATTAAAAGTTAAAGAAAATATTTAAAAAAACATAAAAATGATTTAAAAAGGTTGTTGCGCCTTAGCCGTGCGTGAAAGAGGTTGGGGACGCCGTGACGTCCCCAACGGCGCACCAAAGTCATTTTGCACCCGGGACGTCCCGGGTGCGTTTCATTTTTTAGGGGACGTCCCCTTTTTTTTTTGGAAATGGGGACGGCAGGGAAACGTCCCGTCCCCGTCCCCAAGTCCCCGAGACGTCCCGGACGTCCGGGACGTGCTGATGATGCCCGGGACGCGTCCTGCGTAATAATGGGAATAATCTGCAGAGGCCAAGGAAACCTCTCAACTATGTCAATGTGGTAGAGCCCAATCCAAAATAGATTGGATCTTTTGTTGATCCACCTAAACTCCTTGAGTGTTAATGACATGCCCCAGTACAAAATTTCAATCATCCCAAACTCACATTTAGCGCCTTAGCAAAGAGAGTTTGTTGTTCTAAAATTCCTAGAACTCGTATCCAAATGCCTCAAATGCTCTTCCCAAGTCTTGCTTTATGAATCAAAATGTCATAAAAAGACAAACAATTTTTCTTAATTGCTTACTAAAAATATGATTCATACATGACTAGAAAGTGGTTGGAGTATTTGTCAAGCCAAAAGGCATGACCAAGAATTCAAAGTGCCCAAAGTGGCATTTGAAAGTTGTTTTTGCACGTCCTCATCCCTTACACAAATCTAATGATATCCTGATCTCAAATCAATCTTTGAAAAATATGCAACTCCATGTAACTCATCAATTAACTCATCAATCCTAGGAATGGGATACTTGTTTTTGATGGTCTTCTTGTTCAAAGCTTTGTAGTCAATACACATCCGCATAATACCATCCTTCTTCTTCACAAGGACTATTGATGATGCAAAGGGGCTAGAACTAGGCCTGATGTGGCCCATCTCCAAAATCTCCTTGATAGCCTTTTCAATTTCTTCCTTGTACCCTCTTGGATGGCGGTAGGGTGTAATCATCACGAGCTTAGAACCCGGTTCCAATTCTATTATATGTTGAAATCCTCTATCGAAGGCAATCCTAGATGTAAACCACTCAATACTTTGTGCCATGCTTGTCTAGAATAGATTGGATATCCACGTGATAAGATTTCTTATCTATGGGTGAAGCTATGGTGTTCACCAAACAATGGGCTGCCCAAGCTACTTGTCCTCTACGAATTGATCTCTCCATCCTCTTGGCTGTGACAACTCTAGGGGCTCCATTGGCAATGCCTTGAAGCACCACTTCTTTCCCATCTAATTTGAATTTCAGCTCCATGGTTTGATAATTCTGAGTGAATTCCCCAAGGGAATGTAACCACTGCACCCTTAATACCATATTTGTCTCTCCTATGCCCACAACATAGAAGTCATCACGCACGCCGTGCTGCCAAGTGTGATATCCAACTGTTGAATTCTCTTGGTGCAAGGGATAGTATAGCCATCAGCCACAATAACATTGAACCCATCAAATTCTTGTCTTCAAACCTCTTCTGGCTACCAACCCTTCATCTATAAAGTTGTGGGTTGCCCCACTATCAATCAACACTGTGATTTTGTGCCCATGCAAAACTCCATGAACTCTGAAAGGGTGATATCTAGGAGCGCCAAAAAGTGTAGCAAGGGTGCCTCCTGAAATATCCTCTTCTTCCTTTCTTTCAAGTTCTAGTTTTTTCTCTTCAATTTCTGATTCAGGTTCCTTTGATTCTGATTCTGCATCTGATATCACTTCTATGTAATGCACCTGTCCTCGCCCAAGACATCTGTGTCCAGGCTCCCATGGGTCCTTGCAAGTAAAACACAATTTCTTTCTCTTGAGCTCGTTTCTGGTCTCTACCTCCTTACTTGGTTTTTGTGGCAGCTCTTTCTGTTGAGAAACTCCTTGCTGAAATGGTTTCTTTTGCTGCCCAAAAGGTGATGTCTTTTGCTGCCCAACAAGTGGTGTCTTTGTAAAATATTTATTCTTGGGTGCTGAAGTTTCTAAGTTCAAAGCCCTCTTAATAGCTTCTTGCAAAGATAGAGGATCAAACACTTTTACCAAACCCTTGAGTGGTTCCATTAGTCCCTCTACAAATAGAACAATAAGTCTCCTTTCAATCACATCAGGAACCATTACTGATAATCTTTGGAATTCAACAATATAGCTGTCCACTGTCCCATATTGTTTGAGCTGAGCTAACTCTCTGAAGTGGATCTTTAGATATTTTTGTCAAATCTTTCTGTCAACCTTTGGCTGAATTCTTCTAGTGTGGTAATGGAACTGTGCCCTTGGGTGACCATACCATGATACCACCACTCATGTGCCACTCCTTCCAAATGAAGGGTAACAAATTTGATTGCCTCTTCTTCATACATCAGATTCAATGATAAGTAGGTGTCCAGTTTCTGCAACCAAGACCTAGCAGAACATTTATTAGATCCATCATATGTAGGAATTGTAATCTTACCCAAACGCTGTTAGATATCTTTATAAGGCTGATCCTGTTGAGTTCTCCTTCCCCTCCCTGTACTATTCTTCATTCTTAGATCACAAAACTCTTGGAAAGTCAATGCTTCTTGTACTGCAAGGCCGAGTCCTTCATATTTTGCATGATATGTTGCAAAATCATTACCTATGTGATGTTGGGGCTCTACCTCTTCTGGGTGTTATTCTTTTTGCAGAAATTTTACTTGGAAAGTCTTGAAAGGGGGATTGATAGAGGCCCGCTCATTAGCTGAAGAGCTTCCTTCTCCTTGATTTGCCTTATTCTGATTAATATTTTGCAAAGCTTGTACTAACCCTACCATGGATTCTCTCAATGTCATTTGGATTGTTCTTTCCAAATCCCTTTGACCCCGAATGATAGTTTCTTGCAAAGAATTCATTTCATCTCTCTTTTCCCTATCCTCCATGACTTCTATTTTTGGTGACTGAGCCCTTCTTCTTTCTCTTTGATAATACCTGATTTCTCTCCCATTGGCTTGCATAAGAAATCACTGAATTAATTTTTCCTTGTAGGCTGGCAAGATCATAACTCTGATACCACTGAAATGTCCCTTTCCCACTATTTATAAACTTTGATTTTTTTTGTGAATTCTTTTTCCAATATTGGGTATCGATAACATAATAAGCAGTAACATACAAAATTAATATTCTAAACCCTATTGATAACACCAAGACCCTGCATATTTCTTTAATTCAATAAGTTGAAAATACAATGCAACTGAAATCTTTTATTGTAATGAGCTGAGTACTCATGAATACTAATGACAAGACAACTGGTATTGAAATAACACTTACAAAAATACTTGGTTATGCAATATGTAGTACTTGGTTATGCAATATGTAGGACAACCCAAGATTATTGTGGACATAAAACAAAAACACTCATTACAGATCTGCACTAAACATTTGATCATAAATATAGGTTACAAAAGTATTGTAGCAATGGTACAAATCACTGTAGCAGCTGTACAAACCACCATAGCAGCTGTATGGATCACTGTATCAGCATTGCAGCAAAACTGAAAATGGAATAAATTTCAATCTTTGACACAAATATGATCTTTGGATGGAATCACAACTGGAATTAGAGGGTTTCCATCCTCCAATCCTGCACACATCAAGTGTTTTTGTCCTTGGGTGAAAAGATGAATACCAAGGCTCAAGCTTTGGAATAAGGTTTGGTTTCAATGAGCAATGAATAATTCTTCCTTTTCAGCCCAATGCTTCCTTTTATAATAATCCTTTTAATTCCAACCCTAAAAGTGTTTAAAACACTTTAATACATTTTTTATGCCTACTTTATAATAATAATACGTGTCCTTTTACCATGTTATAAAATTGAAGTTACTTAGGACCATTTAAGATATTAGTATTAAATCATTTCCTTAACTTTATCCCTCGCCTATGGGAAATAAGGAATAAGCTACGGGTCCCTTTGATTAGATTAATTCGAAAAGGGGACATGATAGTGGTAGCTCCAACTTTGTAAGCAATGTTAGAAATCTTGTGTACCACATGGTATGGACCATAGAATTTAGGTGCAAGGTTTGCCATATCTTGATAAGCTTCATTTTATGACCTTTGTAAGATATTTTAATGTTCGAGAATATTAGAATATTAGATTATATCATCATGTGCATGAGTTGTTGAGAAACAACTCATCATAGAGATAAGGTTTATGGGAGAGAATATAGGGTTTAGTTCATAAGGCTTGACTTCTCTTTACCAGAGATCAATTTCCTATATTTTGTAGGTTCTTCATTATTGAAATAGTCAACTGGAGCATTTTAGACTGTTAATCTCTAGCAAACATTTCATTTGGTGTTAGAGTAGGCATGCATGTGAGAGTGGAAGAGCAAGAAGATCGTGAGTATTATGTGAGTTTGTGAAGGGGTTTTTCCAGAGTCTTGGTTGTCCACGCTTATGGTGGTTTTTTGCAGAAATAATTTGTAAATTGATAATAGTTTTTAGAATTTGATTCATATAGAGTGAAAAAGTGTATGAGTACTACATTGTCTTAGTTTGTAGAGATATCACCCATCACCCATCACCCATCACCCATCAATCATCAATGACGTAAACATAGAAGTCTTGCAAAGAATGTTAAAAATCAATAATTATTTACAACGATATGTAAGGATTAGCATCAACAAAGAAATATCTTGAGAAAAATCAACATGTATTTGTTTGTATCAAAACCAAAGTATATGTAGGGCATTGAAGTTGACGTTGTGGATTATTTGTTTTAATGCACTTAGTGTATTTTAGGAGGGACATTTTGTTAAAGCTATAAAAATTAATAATATCAATATAAGACAAAATCGTAAGTGCGTGATTGTCAAAGAGGCATCAAGCAAAGAGAGTTTTGGCGAAAAGCGAAGCGGTTGTGGTAGCGTCCCGGTAGCTATCTTAATAGGAAGGAAACTATCATCTTTGTTTCGCACTCTCAAGCATGCGGTGACTTATTGTGCACAACAATACTCTTCAATTGGGTCATTGAATTGTGTGGAAGCCTTGAAAGTCTCGCTTTGCTTACTTCACCCACATTGCTTATCTAGAGAAATGCAGCTACAAGTTCTCCTTTTATCCTTTGCTAATTTATTTTGCCCAATGCCTGTGATTTTAATGAAGGTGTAAGAAAAAGTAAAGATACTTTGGCCAGTGAAGTGGTCAATGAACACAAACCAAAAACAAGAGGACACCATCCATAATAAGTGAACATTTTATTAAAGAGGGAGAAATTTTTTGTAATATAATGTTATGTTTATTTAGGATAACACCAAACACCTTCCGATTTAGGCAAACCTATGATACATGAAAATTTCCTCCCAACAATGACCTAGAATAGGCAGATGTTGTAGTAGACTTGGCAATTTGACTATTTCTACTTTCTTATACTAGTAGAGTAAGTTTTAAACTACAAATTTTTGGATGTATCCTTTCACTCTATCCTACAACATATCCCTCTCACCTTAATGCATGTAAGTTATTGAAGAATTCAAAATGACCTCCCAACCCCTAGGAGGCTTGTGGTTTTACATTAGATCTAATGCTTTAGTTATGAGGTCTCACATGGGCATATTATGTCCTTATACTAAAAGTAAGGCATCTCTCCATGCAAACTTGTTTGATGTGCTCTTATCCTTTCTTGTAAATTTTTGCAGTTTTATTGTTGGGTAGTGGGGTCTTGATGCCATTCTATACATGTGATTGCTTCCACTCGATTTGTTTCATGATAGATGTCGTGTAAAAGTTCCTTATCTTCCTCTTTCCTAGAAAGTGCATCTGTCGCTTCAGAACCAACCTTTCCATTTTGTATTCGATCTCATCATGCTCTAGTATCTTCTAGACCCACTTTTGCTATTCCTTTGACAATAATCTCTACACTAGAAAAATATTTGAGACTTAAATGATCGATCTTCACTTTAAAATGTGATCCCATTAGATATTGGGCCTTAGCACTATTGCTTCCACTACATGCCAATAATTGTTTTTATGTTTCAATTAACTAGAATTCTTTCCTCGTAATTGTTAGTAGACAATCCTCTTACATCATAACCACTCCATACCTTAAGTATGAACATTTGGTGAAAATTTAGGTCACTAAATTTGCACTGGGCATGGAGGCATTCTTGATTGTTTAGATGCTTGAGTTTAACGCATTGGACCAAACAAATGAGTTCTTCTTTGAAAGGCTTTCAAAGGTGTTCTCGGGAATAATCTTTCACACAAATTGATAGTGGTATCTTGTAATCCGAATAATCCTATGGCCCTTGATGTGCTTTGGCATGGGTCACTTTGTTATTGGTTTTACCTTTCGTGGATCTACATTAACTCCTTATATTACATCACATAACTTAGAAGTTAGATACTCCACATATAGTTGTTTATCTCGTAATGTCTCTTTCTAAGGCTGAAATTGGAAATAAGAGTTTGGCCTTAAACCCAAATGAATCAAATCTGAAATTGCACCTTCAAACACAAACATCAATCTGAAACAGTTGATAATGCTTTTCAAACAATCAACACACAATATCAATTAGCCCTCTAGGGTAGCGAACTGCATATAAGGTTCACATCAACATTTAACCATGCAAATAGAGTTGAAATGCCACCAAATAATTTATCCAACCACGACAATATTTATCAATCTCAAATACATCAAAAATATGAAAAAATGAATGATAAATCACAATTGTAATTAATTTTTATGACAACAATATACAGCCAAACCGAGGGCTGGAAAAATAGATAAACTTCTCCAAAAATCACCAAAATGTAGATTCCGACCTTATAAAATATGAAGAACAAGAATATCAACTCAAAATACCAAAATGTGCCCTAGAAGGCACCGAACTCAACCCTCAAGCAAGTCGCCTAGGCTGGAAATGAAGATCAGCTGCATAAAATCACTTTGAAGTACCAATGTGACCTCCGTGTGAGATCACCCTTACACACGAGGGTTTTGTCCCCTAGTGTGATCCTATTGAAGGGTTTCATCTTCAATAGGTGACCAAGGAAGGGTTTTCATCCTTCAATGGCAAGAAGAGAAGCTACTTGCTCCACCTCCAAGAGAAATCAATATCAAAATCACATAATCCTCCTTTAGCAAGTCGAACCACCTTATATAGGCCTTGAAGATGTCAATGGGCAAATAGAATCCTCTAGAGGGCTGATCCGACTTAATGAAGGAAAAGAACATTAAAGTCACCATGTAGGCCTCCACAAGACCGACCTCCATAATGAAGAAATAGAAATCCTCCTTGCATTGTTTGACAAGTCTTCCACCACCTAGTCGAACCACTCCAATGCCATGATTAGTAAATAAAATAATTAATTACTAAAGTACAACACTTACAACCATGGCGAGTTTCCCTCCCTTGCTCCTTCCTTGATGCCCATGGAAGAGGAATGGGCATGGTCTTTCATATCAAACTAGCTTGGAAAGGAATGGGCATGGTCTTTCATATCAAACTAGCTTGGAAAAGGGGGCATTACAGTCCTCCCTTCCCAAAATTGCTTGCCCTCAAGCAATGCAACTCTCATGCCCAAGTGCCAATGTTCCAAAATGAAAGAACATGATGTAGTACTCCCATAATCTAGCTCCCGTGCCTGTCAAGTGAGAGAACTTCTGCAAAAACAAACTTATGCAATGGCTGCCCCTATCTTCATTGAAGTCCCTTGGCAGCCCATGAAGTTTTATGGCTGCCTTGAAGGAAAAACCAGTTGTCCCAATTTTGTCCTAAAAAATAGCAGTAACAATTTCTTCCCTTGTACACTTAGCTGTACAAAACACTTTCCAGCCAGCTGCAGCTCAAACAAAGGGCAAAAAAAAATGCTCAGCAACTTGACCAACAAAAGCATTTCCCAATGGGGCATCTTCCCCTTCCATCTCACCCTTGTCAACTATGGTGGAAGAACACCCTCTAATCACATGCATGAATGCAACTGAAAAAGAATGAGGGCTGCCAAAAATGATGTCAACAATGCTATTGAGTACAAATGGGCTCATAGCTGTCATAGAAATACTTCCCTTCTCACTTGGGGTAGACAACACCTCATTCCCCAACTCTTGATTACATTCTTCACTCAACAACAAACTTGGAAAGGCAAGCTTGAGCATCATGCAAAACTGATCCAAACACCTAGAGTTACCTTGTTGTAGTGGCCTTCCGTGGCTGCCCAAAAGATGGTCTAGGCTGCCCTCTTCCCGCTGTCCTAGGTTGGGTTGTACCTTCCTCAAAGCCTTTATGTTTCACTCCCAATCCAAGTATTGGAGGGACTTTGTTTCTATGCAAATTGAGACCTTTTGCACTCACAAACTTGCCATCCTCCATTATGGCATCTTCATCTTCAGTTGTAGTCCCATATTCTTCATCACATGCTCGGATGGATAACAAATTCAGCTGCTCTTTCTTCTTTATTCCTGTGCCTACACAAAGAACAAACACATTAAAAGAAACAAGAGCTCTCAATATCATTTCTTCATGCCCCGTAGGTATGGAAGCTAGCTCCTTTCATGGCTTGTAATCATCTCATTTTCTCCACTCAAGTGATGGATATTCAAAAGTTCACCCAGGCTGTCCCAAACACAACTGTAACCATGTGTTTTGTCCCCTAAAATCAGAAGGATAGTGGCTGAGATCCTTCTTATGACAGCTGAAAACACATCAATGATGATAGTAGATTGGAAACCCTTCATCCTCATGGCTGGATACTTATCTCCGGCTGTCAACAAAATGGATAGGGAGCTGAAATTGTTGTGGACAACGAATGAAAAAAAAGTACAACTGTCAAACTGAAAGCCTTCATGAATCTCCTCAAAAAGAATGTAGTGGGGCTTGGAATGAGTCATTATTGACTGAAAATGCTCTAAAAGATTGAAACTATCCCTTCTCATGACTGTCCTCTTTTGTATGGCACCAAACAAAATATTGGGCAAGCTGGGAATGTTTATAACAGCAGTACAAAAACACATGAAAACATGCTTGAAGTCCCACAAATCAAGACTCCTACTTCCAATCATACCTCCAAATCTCAGCTGAGTTACAATGCTTGGAACAACAAGATAACAACCATCCCACTCGATTTCAAACACAAAATTCATGAACTCAACTTTTACTTCTATTGGAGCACTCCCTTTAAGAGCTTGCTTATCAATTAGGAATTCATAATCCTTATAATATGACTGCTGTTTTGAAAATAAGATTGTAGGTTTTACCTCATTATGTGTTGCCCATATGTCTTGTCTTCTTCCGGAAGTTCCTCCACTCTTCTTGGCTGTAGCAACTTGAGGAATCCCATTTGTCATGCTTGGAAGCACAACCTCTTGGTCATCAAGCTTGAACCTCAATTCCACGGTTTGGTAGTCTTGGATAAATTTACCCAAAGAGTGTAGCCATGGCACTCCAAGTACCAAATTTGTATCTTCATTACAATTCACATAGAAATCACCACTTACCATGTGCTTTCCCAAGGTGAGCTTGAGTTGTTGGAAGTCCATAGTATGCATACTCGGCGAGTACTCGCCATTTTTTCCCTTGGCTGAATATTCGCTAGAAAAACTTGCCAAAACCTGCACAACCATGTTTTTGGCGAATACTCATGAGTTTTTGCCGACTATTTCTAAATACTCGAGTTTTTGGTGAATATTCATGAATACTCACGAGTTTTTGGAGACACTTTTTTAATAATATTTTGCTTAAAATTTATGTTTTTAAAAGAAATTTGTATTTTTAAGTTGTCGAGTATTCCGTGTAATATTCATCGAGTCTTGCTGAGTTTTTTCCGAGTCAATTTTTTTGGGTCTGCCAAGTATTCATTGAGTCACGAGTATGCTAGCTATGGTTGGAACCTCTTCGTGCAAGGGATGATGAGGCCATCTTATAACATCTCATCCTTCAAAAGGAGTTCGAATGTACACCAAACTCCATATGATTTCTCATAATTTTTTTCTAACCATTTGCACGAAATGAAGCACTCACTAGCCATAGTATCATGGAATCCATTGAGGAATTCACCTTTTTTGTAACTCAAGGATCTATGTACCCTTTGCCACTTAGAGTGTTCTTCACTTTATCACCATTTCCACTATGTTGTCCATGACGACCACCAATTATACTATGAAACATCAAACTTGACATAGGCTCATTCTTTTCAACAAGCTGCCCATGATGACACAAGTATGGCAACAACATAGGAAGGATCAACAAATCTGAAATGTGATTATTATTATCATACCTTTGGCTGCCCATGAAAAGCTTGTCCTCCTTTGATGAAGTGGGGTTTGTGGAGATACCTCCAACCCTTCTATCCTTGTGATTCCCAATATTTTCTTCGATCACATGACTCTTCATAGTGCTGTTCTGAAAATCAGTCAATGGAAGCTCAAAGGATGGTGCAAGTTCCTCTAACTTGAACCCTTCGTATACAACAAGTGATGTCCCTTTTGCTTCAACTTCATCCACATTTTGTTGATGCATGCATGGAACCTTTTCATGGTTCTCTCCAAGGCCATAAACATCATCTACTTGCTTCATGTAGATGGCTGTTCTGAAATTTCCAGCAAGTTGTACTTCAACATTCACATTTGGCAATTGAGTTTCAACCTCCAATTTCCTTTACCAACTTGTAGATCTGATTTTTTTTCTTCTTTGGCTCAAGCTCCATGATTTCTCCCTCTTCAACTTGCACAATGGATTCCTCTATGGGTTGTTTCTTCTCCATTACTTGCAGCCCTAATTTTTCTTCTTATGTAGCTTGTGACCTAGGCTTGGGCCTTGATCTTCTCTTGCTTACTCCCATGAACTCAACAAATGACATGGCATCACAAGTCTTCTCCGGAAGAGTCCTATACTCCTCATACCATGTAACAATGTTGTCCACTTTTGATGGCTAGGTATTATTGACTTCCTTTGAAGAGCTCCTTCCACCATTTAGATCTTGAATGGTATGGATCAGCCGAGCCATTTTATTGGCCAATCTTTCTTGCCCTAGGGCAAGCCTTTCAAATCTAGCATCACCAAAAATTCTGTCTTGCCATTTTATCTTCTCCTTCTTTGATAACAAATGTAGCCCTTATTACCCTCTTGCATGAAAACCCTCAGGCTGGGAAGACCAAAGCTCTAATACCATTGTAATGTCCCTTTCTAGGGCTGAAATTGGAAATAAGGGTTTGGCCTTAAACCCAAATGAATCAAATCTAAAATTGCACCTTCAAACACACAAACATCAATCAAAACAATTGAGAATGCTCTTCAAACAATCAACACACAATATCAATCAGCCCTCTAGGGCAACGAACTGCATATAAGGTTCACATCAACATTTAACCATGCAAATAGAGCTGAAATGCCACCAAATAATTTATCCAACCATGACAATAATTATCAATCCCAAATACATAAAAAATACAAAGAAACGAATGATAAATCATAATTGTAATTATTTTTTGACAACAAACATACAACCAAACCGAGGGGCTTGAAAAAATAGATAAACTTCTCCTAAAATCACCAAAATGTAGATTCTGGCCTTATAAAATATGAAGAACAAGAATACCAGCTCAAAATACCAAAATGTGCCCTAGAAGGCACCAAACTCAACCCTCAAGCAAGTCGCCCAGGGCTGGAAATGAAGATCAGTTGCATAAAATCACTTTGAAGTACCAATGTGACCTCCGTGTGAGATCACCCTTACACAAGAGGGTTTTTGTCCCCTAGTGTGATCCTATTGAAGGTTTTCATCTTTAATAGGTGACCAAGGAAGAGTTTCCGTCCTTCAATGGCAAGAAGAGAAGCTACTTGCAACACCTCCAAGAGAAATCAATATCAAAATCAACATAACCCTCATTTAGCAAGTCAAACCACCTTATATAGGCCTTAAAGATGACAATGAGCAAATAGAATGCTCTAGAGAGGTCGTCTTCGCTTAATGAAGGAAAAGAACATTAAAGTCACCATGTAGGCCTCCATAAGACCAACCTCCATAATGAAGAAATAGAAATCCTCCTTGCATTGTTTGACAAGTCTTCCACCACCTAGTCAAACCACTCTAATGTCATGATTAGTAAATAAAATAATTAATTACTAAAGTATAACACTTCCACCATGGACAATTTCTCTCCCTAGCTCCTTCCCACGGAATGGGCATAAGGTCTTCCATATTGAACTAGCTTGGAAAAGGGGACAATACATTATCTTCTAGAGCCTACAAATTTTGATCCACACGGTTATGATATTCCTCTCAATTTTTGTTTTAAATGAGAATGTGGTTAAAGAGAACTAATACAAATTTCTAGTGAAATGGGTTGAAACCAAAAATCCCACAAGAATTTGAAATATAGGAGTAATTGTGATGCCGAATGGCATCACCAAAAGCTCATAGTGAACCTCAATGTCTTGAAGATTGTTTAATGATTTATCCACTCATTTCTCTTTTATGTGGATTTGATGATAAATAGAACTACAATCTATTTTTGTAAGAAAAGTGCACCATCGAACTTGTCTAATAGTTCATCAAACGACATCGATAAAAAATTATAGTGCGATTTTATTGAGGTCTTTGTAGTCTAGGCACATTCTTCTAGAAGCATCCTCCTTTTCCATGTTCACTGAAGAAGAAAACACACTTTTACTAGGATGAATGATGTTAACATCCATCATATCCTAGATCATTTTAGTGATCTTATACTTCTATTCATAAGGGTAGGTGGTAAGACTTGATGTTTGTAGTAGCATGGTCGTGGTCCCGATTAGGGGCAAACCCTTAGGAACATTTTGAAAGACTTGTTCATGATGTTGAAGTACATTTTGTAATTCTGTGGAATGGTTTGGAATTCTTTAAGAACCTCTAATGGGTAAAAGCTTGCTACAATTGGGCCCCTTTTTCAAATATCTTCTCCATCCTATTAGAGCTAACCACTTGATTTGGAGGACTTATGAGACCATGGCGTTTAGAGGTCTTCCTTTGTCGGTGAAGCCAATAAACATGTCCTGAAAATTCATAAAGATGATGCTTGATTTTTGGCCACTCACTCCCAAAAGAACATTTGTGCCACCAAGAGGAATAACACACATATTGGAGTCTAGAGTTTACTTAACCATATTGAGTTTGGTGTTGTGACACCACCGCATAGCATTGGATTTCAATCTGCTGCCATGAATTGGAAATTGGGCATTGGATAGGCAATGCAACTCAGATCATTTGGAATCTTCTGACCATCAAAATTATGTATGCTTTTCAAATTTACCAAGACAACCACTTGTTTTCTTTTGATGTATCTTTCCAACTTGAGGATTTCAAAGTGCGTTGATTCCCGATAATGCAAGGCATGTGGTAGTGTGAGTCTTTGACCTTTAGCGGATGCTCTTGATCTATGATTGGTTCCTCTTCTTCCTTGCTAAATTCCTTAATTACCTCATTTTATACAAGCATGAGGCATTTCTCTCGCACATTTGTCCCTTCAAATACTTTGTTACAATAACAATTTTTTTCCATTTCCCTTTGTTTCCTTGTTGCTTTGATGCAAGGTAATTTGTTGTGTTGATGGTGTTGGTGTTGTTGTTGATAAAGTTGTATGATTGACCTTGAAAGGTGCTCACGACATCATGGACGTTGGTGGGTATTGGAACCTTGATTTCATGTTAAATCCTATCCATGAGACCATAGATGTAGAGTTCCAACCTATGTCACGGACTCACAAGGTACGCCGAATTTTATAGAAAATGTTAGAACTTTGTTGAATTTTATCCCGTTGAACATTTGCTTGAATTTTATTTATTACTTTAACCTGGGAAGTTTTTGACATGATTTTCTACTATTTTATAAATATGTGGATATATAGACACACACCAAGTTAAAGCAAGAGAATCTCTACATTGTTCCTTTGACATATTTATGATTTTTACAACAATAAATGATAAAAAAATTCTTTTGTTCGAACTAAGATGTTTTTTTCTAACTGAATTTAGTGGGCGAACTTGAACCGAATTTTATTCTCATCGATCATGAACTTGAATTCGAACCTTGTGACTTAGGTTCCAATTTGTTGGCCTTGGTCTAATCCGTGAGACCTTGTTGATAACCTTGTATGTTATGAGTTGTTCTCTGCTACATATCACATTTGCCTTAATTTGGACAATTGTTCAAAGTTTGTTTCAAGAATTGTCACTAACATTGGATGGCGGTCATGAACAAATTGCTATCATGGGTAAGATGCTCCTAGTAGCCGTTTACAAATATCCTTTGGAAATGTTGACAAGGTTCTATTTCCAAGCGAAAGAAGCAATATCACTTTGATATTTTTGTCTTTGAGTTTTATTCGAACATATTAATTCATAAGTCTTCTAGATGCAATAGCGCAATGTCCCGAAAAGTATGTTGAGCTGACAATATTGTTCCATCTAGCTAAGCTATGAAAATACATTTCTCGTCAAACATCCAAGGCTCAATCTCGGAATATTGTGCTTGCCAAAGTAATTGAAATTGCCTTTGTTGGGTATGAAGGTTTGTCCTCTTCTAAGATGTGTTGGATCCATTATCAAAGTAGGAGTTGAAATTTTGTCCCCTAAAGGATGGGTTGGTTCTGCTTCTAATGTGGAAATTTTCTTCGTTTCCTTTTCCCATGTTGAAAACTTGTCCTCTTGTGAAATGGATTGTTGTCCGAGTGGAAAGTTTGAGCTTCTTTGAATGATGGTTTGGTTTTGTCGTCCAAGTTTTCGGTAAAATACTTTGCTTGTTGCCTAGGGATATACAAATTCTTTTGCCAAGGGTTAATATTGATCGTTCTAGTGTTGTATGGAGACTCATCTCTTACCACCAGAGACACGATCAATACTTGTCTTGTAGACTAGTATTCAATGGTACTTGTTCCGTAGGCTTGCAATTCAATGTTATTTTCAACTCTATTATGTACTCTTGACCCTAGATATGATGAGATATCAAAGATAAATATCAATATAATTACTTGTCTTTTGCCAACATTTATATCTTCACTTTAAAAAGCTATTGAAGTATTTCTTAGGCTATAAATCATAGTTTTCTACAAAATTTACCTATGTATTTAAATATTTATGTAAATTAACTATTAAAGTATTAAAGTTTTAAGATTTATCTCATAGTAAGACATGTTAATTATTTTCTGGATATAATGCGTAAAAGTTTTTAACTGATGTTTTGAGTCCAATGTCAGTCCCATCATTAGGAGATGAAGCCTATGCTTGAGAGGAGTTTAGAGAATCTGTCATAGTGTAAATATGCCACACCTATGGGAAAATTGTGGATGTAGGGTATGAGATGAGAAAAGTGTTTTGGCTAAGGATACGAGGTGAGAGGTAGGCACTAATTGATTAATCAAATAAGATTATTTAAATAATGAAACTAAAGAGCTTGATTAATTAAGTTAATTGACCATTAAGTAAAGAAGTTCCTTAATTAAATCCAAGGTTCTTGTTAGTATAATTATGGCACCTTGATTATTTAATTAATCAAGTTAATTAATTAGAAAAAGTGATTAATTAACTAAGGTAATTAATTAATAACTTAAAAATGGAGGGAAGGAGAGGCATGTGCGTGGGTGGAAGGAGAAGAATAAGGTTAGTGGGTGTGTAAATGATGTAATATAGGTTTCCATGCATGCCTTAACTTCCAACCATCATTGTGATTTAGATTATTTGGATGATTTTCAATTTCCATAGCTTCCCAGAATTTCCTAGTGGTGTAGAAAATTTCCATTGCGATTAATTTTGCTTTGTCCATGCAGATAGGGTGTTTGGTGTTATCTTCATGTTTAGCAAGGGCAAATTTTACCGACCTCGGTATGCTCCAAATCCTTGCAATGTTCTACTAATCTTGTTTGGAGTGAGCGACCTGTGTTACCTATATAGTACTTTCCGCATGAACATGGTTTCTTAGGCAATATTAGGTTGTATATTATAGTTTTTACCAAATTTACATTCATACTTAATTATTTATATAAAATTATATATATTTTTATGCTATCCCTGAGTACCTGTCTCCTTTTTTTTTTTGAAAAATGGCATTCCTATCCCCTTCTCCTTGTACCCTTATCGATACCCATCCCTATCTCTTAGTAACTATGGATTGTCCCTTTCTTCAAGATGGCCCATGACCTGCAATCAATTGTTTTAAAGAGACATTTCAAGTTGTTATAAAGATTATTGAGATTCTTTTTGAGAGGTTCTATGAAGGTTTTCTTAATGTATGCAATGATGGGATTTTTACCATCAAGTATTTTTGGATCGTTTTGTTGTCTATGATTTTTCAAATCCCCTTGCTTTGTAGCTTTATCAACCTGATCATTTCTTTTGTTGTATATTGGATCTGCCCAACTTGTACCTCTATATGCCCTAGTGGTTTGTTGAATATGTAGGGAAGAGTTTGAGCTCCCTTCCATAACTTGTCTTGGTTGGAATTGCTGGTGGCTTTGTTCATCTCCTTGCTTGATGCTTCGTCAAAGTCCTGATAGGCTTATTGTATTTCATGCAGATAGCTGTGGGCATAGGATCTAGGGTTTGAGGTCATCTTGGAAGCTTATAAGATATGCGGATGCTTGAGATCAAAGTGAAAAGATGGTTCTAATGGGATAGAACTTTGATAAGGGTTGGTCGGGACTTGAAAGAGTGGGTGGATTCGTAATCTTCTCGCTGAGGCAAATCTGATGATGTATATCTTAGAAATCTACGTTAAAGCAGTGAACTGGTTTTTTCGTTATTCAGCCGGACTACTCTGGTGCAGTGATATTGCAAAAATTTCTCCTCCTTTGGGAGAAGATTTTTTGACCTAAGGTTTGATTGATGTGATCTTACCAAAAGCAATCGAACTATATTTGATCCCTACCGCCATGGCTATTGTAAAGGTTTTGAAGGAACAAGAGGGTAGAATATTGACAGATTTGATAACAAAGAGTGCAGAAAGTTAAAATAGGTTTTCTAGTGAAAACAAATTTAGTAAAAATTCCTAAAAGATTGTTGCCATTGCTAGGGACTGTCCTTCCTGTTGTGTTGCAGATTCACTGCCCAAACGTCACTTTGATACTTGTAATGATATTTCTATATTTTGCAAGTGAAATAGAAAAGGTATAATGACGTAGCAGTAACTAGTGCATGCATAAGTAGGAAAATGGTGCTTAATGGAACAAATCTGTAATAATAGGTGAGATGAATGTCTAAATGGTAGATTACTGAAATAGAAAGCGTAGCCACTTTGATGGGGCAACACCGAAATGCAATGAACCAAAGAAATGATATCTGCAAATGAAAATGGACACCCATTCCATATGTATGTGAAAATTAGGGTAGGGCAACCGTTAAGCATTGGCCTACTAATAAGAAATAGAAAAACTAAGAAACGTCTGCTCAAAGGTAATCTACCAAACAGATGCTCTATACACCAATCTGGCATGCATTCTGGAGAACTAGGGAATAATGCACACATAAAAATGAGTAAAGAAATATATATGTGAAGGATAAAGCCAGCAAGATTTTTCAGCACCTGGAAATGTTAGTAAGGTGGAATCGAGCAATTTTCTGGAGAATTCAAAAGAGAATATTCTTTCCTTAGTTGCATGTCAGTTTACAAGCTTGAACATGAAGAGAGAAGGTTCAAACAATGTGCTTGGTGTTTATCGTCCATTTTGTAAGGAGAAGCAAGCTATTAAGAATCACCCATTGAGCTTGGTCAAGCAGCATATATGATGAAGGCCATGATGAGGAAGCTTGCTTAGAGCTGCACCATATGAAAGCTATGCAAAAGAAGAGAGTGAAATGAGGGGGTGGTGCAATTTTTTTTTCGTGGTATGTATGGATTTATTCTGTGGGTCATATCTTTATTCAGGTGCAATTCGCAAATTGGACATGCTGTCTTCCTTACGCATCCAATTTCAATTCTCCTTCTTAAAATGTGCATCCACTGCAACCTAATGCTCAAAGAGCTCCTTCCATGTGGTATTATGCATCACCAGCACAGATACCATCAATACCCCTTTAGCTGCCATGCAAAATGCACAGCGTTTGTCTAATATCCTGCCTATGTTGCCCTCCAATTATATACAAAACTAGCATGCCAGCTTATGCCACAGTGGGAAATACTGTTAAGAAATCGAATTTAGATTATTTAGAGGGAATGTAACAGTATTGCCCCCATCTGTGCCTCAAAATCAGCAAGCTGTAAAATCACTCTAAATGACCATTCCAGCCCAACTCATGCAAAATTGCTATTACAAACAATTGAACGCTTGTTTGATTGAGGAATATGGTCTGTTTGCATGCATAGAAGCTTGTAAAGAGGCTGGACTGCAAGAAAAACTAAGAGCAGTCATTGTGTGGATATTGCAGTATGTTCTGGAAAATTGTTGATTGTTCCCAAAGGAAAATCTAAATAAGTTGTTTGCTGCAAATCAGGTCCAAAAACAATAGTGTATATCTGTCCAGCAGGAGAAAGGAGAGAGAAAGGGGAAGCTTGACAGCCCAAATTAGAATATTTGGAGACAAAAATTCATTTTATAGAGAGGTCACAACTTGTTTCAGAGCAAAAAGGAAGTATGTTTTTGATCTTTCTGAGGTGATTGGAAAGTTTGTACATTAACACTCCACTTGTTCAAGCTATCCAAGCTACTTCAATTTATGTGAAGGATATATTTTAGCTTCTTTGGGGAGATTTATGAAAAACTGAAGGTGTAGCTGTGGGCTTTCTCCTATCATCAAGAGTAGCAAATTTATTTATGTAAAAGTTTGAAAATGCTGCATTAGAATCTGCCCATCTTAAACGTATATCGTGGTATTTCTTCAGAGATGACATCAATGTTGATAGGCCACGATGTATGGAGTCACTTGGGGTATTCCTAGCAAACTTCAATGCACAATTTTATCACAATCACTCCACGATGGAAATTGAAGAAAACAGCTCCGTTCCTTTCTTGGATCTTTGGATTACTACAAAAGTCAACGGCTTTCTCTCTAGACATGTCTCCTGTAGAAAGACAAACACATGTATACATTAGGCCCATTTCCCATCACCACCCATCCCAAAAAGCTGGAGTACCTTACACCTTGTTTACCTGAACACTTGAGATCTCCCATCAATAAACCTTAGCAAACGAGGAGAAATATCTCAACAGAACCCTAAAAAGGCATAGTTATCAAGACTGGAATCTAAAAGCGGCAAACAAAGCAAAGAAAAGCAAGAAGACTCCAAGAACCAAATAGGATAATATGAAAAAGGCCTTTTTACCTTACATTCAAGGTACAACAGAGAAATTAGCTAGGATTCTTAGGAAAAATGGTGCAAAAACGTGTTTCAAACCAGTTAGTCCCTTGAGAAATAGGCTTAGAAGCACTAAATACGATCTGGTATTGGTACTAAAAAAGGTGTATATGAAATTCCATGCACATGGTGTCCCATACGTTGGAGATACGGGCCTTTCCTTCCAAAGGAGAATCAAAGAACACTTGATTCATATCCAAAGAGGCGGATTAAACAATCGGCACTAGCCGAACATGACAAACACACAAACTGCCCAAGCCATATAGGAAAATCCAAGATTCTAGCTCTAGAAAATCATTGGAAGACTAGGAGAATAAGGGAAGTTATTGATATGGGGAACCCAAGATTTTAGCCTTAGACAATCATGGGAATACTAGGTGAATAAGGGGAGCTATTGAAATAGGAAAGTATGTGAATAATCTCAACAAAAATGATGGTTGGAAGCTTAGTCAGTCATGGAAGTCACTAATACATAAACTTTGCCTAAACCTTTATGCTCCTAATTAATTAGTAGTAAACTAGTTAATTTCCAACTGACTTTGTCAAGAGGCACATAATTAATTAACTATTTTCCTAGGTTTAGTGGTTTAACTATCGCATAACCTCTTTTCTTTGCCAACCCTAGTTCTAGCTGATCACCTTCTCCTTTTCTTGCCTACAAGCATGTTTAAAGGAAATTGACTATCCTCTTTTGGCTCAAGCATTAACTTCAATCTCATCTTTGATGATGGGTGTTGTAGAGAAAGGCAAAATGATGGAACCTATACTACCCATGCGGTTGATTGCAGAAAAATTAGATCACATTATGTGAAGCATGTTCGAGAGCTTTTCTAGAACGCCATAGTAAAAAGACCAAGAAAGATCCTGCCAATGGTGCTTGAGATGAGAATTTATTCTGATGCAGATCTTGGAAGTCCATTGGTGGTTGTTACATTGAATTGCGTTCATCACAAGGGTGCTGGTGGATATTAGAGAAGCCATAAATATGATGAACGTGAAGAAAATGAAAGCTGTCAGATTTTCGGGCTGTGTACACCTGTACCATTAGGAAATGACAGACTGCACCACGAGTGATTTGGAGGGTATTCTTGAACTTGATTCATGTTAGACTGAGTTGTATTCAGGTCATATAAGGAGTTGCTAAAAGATGTTGGAGCATGTAGTGGATGCGGATCTGCAAAGATGGGATTCTCAGCCTTTTGCTAGGTTATTTAGTGTAGGAATTTGGTCATAAAATGGAGAGCTAGACCCTCAGTGAATTGTAAAAACGTTTATTCACGCATTATGCTATAGGATTTGGACACGATTCAGTAGTGCTGTGAATGATTCACATTCATATATATATATATATGAGAAATTCCTTTGTGACATTGAAATTATTTAATGAAAATTGGAATATTCAGTTTATTTCATATTCATTTCATAGATTGAAGTCTTATGTCTCATGCGAGCTGCATGAGTGGTTATGAGTCGTTGTTATCAGGATATATACTATTCACAAGTGTTTGTTATTTTTTCCATGGATTCAAGCTTCAGCATTGATGTTTTTTTTTCTTTCAAAATAATAGCAAAATTTTATATTAGATGGTAATCAAATTTACATATTTGGCTATGCCAAGCCTGAAAGCTATTAGTCCAAGCAGTGACAGTATACAAAAGTAAAGCAGTGGAAATCATCATAGTGAAGAATCAAGATTGAGGATATATCTGATATCTTCTTGTAGCTGGTTGGACCACCATGTAGGAGGTAAGCCATAGCATAGGAGGTCCTTCTTATCAAGAGCCCAATTAGCCGAACCGTTTGCAATTTTATTTTTATCATGTGGAATGTGTACAAATTGCACCTCTTGAAAATTCTCCTGCACTTTTTAAATTTTCGCCATTCGCCAATTTGGAGGAGGATTGGTTTTTCTATCAGATAGTACCTTGATAGCAGTTAGAGAGTCTGAACGAATTTGAATTTTCAGCCGACCACTCTTTACAGCCTCTTGCATACCTCTATAGACTGCTTTCAGCTCCACAATATTATTGGTAGGAACTCCGAGATTTTCAGCAAAAAGGAATTGCACCTCACCCTCTTGGTTTCTACCAATACCTCCCATAGCAGCCTTATTTGGATTGCCTCTGGAAGCACCATCAGTGTTCAGTTGTCTATAACCCAAAGGAAGGGCCTTAGCTTGACTATCTCTCATTCTTTCCTTGTTTATTTGAAAATGGGGTAGAGTGGCTTTGTTGGCTAAAGAGATAGCTGATTACAAATCATAGTATATTAGGTCACGATACTGTTAAATCCTTAACCATTCTGTTTTAAACGAATTATAATGCTATGAGTTTTGCTTTATGAGTTCTTAGTTGAGCTGTAAAGAGTCCTATAGACCTGAAGTTGTTTTCATTTCATGGAACTTCCAACTTTAGAACTGTTATGCATAATTAACCATACAAAACGATTTGCTCCAGGAACTGAATTGGAAATGGGAACAAATGTCGTAGTTGGTTTTCTCATTTCCTTTAACAAGCTCTGCTATTAACTATTTTGTACTATATTTCATTCTATACTTACCCTCCAGTGAGCTGAAATTCTAGACAATTCTGCCATATTTCTTTGAACAGGGAGCATAATAATGGTCCATCAAGCAATACACACATTTCAGAGCTGCTCCGCTTCACCATCAATGCCCAATTTTTCCACACTCTACCAAATCTTATCATCCGTCTTCATAGCAAATATGGTGAAATTTCTTGAGTGAGTTAAAGTTAAACTACCTGCATCTAAATTCGCCTGGGAGGCTACTTTCCTGAATGCATGGAAACTTAATATTTTACTTGACAAATGTTCTAATTTCCCAAATTTTGACTTGAACCCTCTGCCAGCCATTCCTCTGGCTACTTTCAATGGTATACTCCTCGAGTATATTTCTCAATTTGCACCAACTTTCTTGAAATACCTGAAAATTCTTTTACGGACTTAGTTATATCTAAAGTTCTGTTTGTGATTACCTTAAACTAATTCTTCACAATCTTGACAGTCTATCCGTGGTTATATCTATTGAAAGATTTTCTGCATAATTTCTCAGTTAGTCTTTGGAAGTTCTCATGTGCTTTGAGCAATTTCTGCAATTCAGATTGCAGTTAATGTATTTATTTGATTACAGTTTTAGGACTTGTTGTGTGCATTTTTTCATGAAAAGCCATTAAGTGTTTGCTCTTACAACCAAGTTTGTCTCTTCAACAAGCTATTAGAGTCGCTGTCGGTACTTAATAACAAAATCCTGTAAGTGTTAGTTTATGCTCTAAAGATTGTCTCTTCAGTGATCCATTAAAAGCTTGGTAAAAGTTTGGGATGAGGCCCTTTTGTGTCATATCTTGTTGAAGCTTGATAGTGCAATTATTTTACACCTGCTGTTTTTCTCGTTACCCATACTTGTAAAGTCAGGCATGTTAAAAGTTAAACAGTTCTGCTTCTAATCTTTGCATTAGGTTTTGGAACACTGTGCTGGATTGTTAAAGCACTTAGTATTCACAAATAGACATGGCTGATCAATAATTGTACATCTTAAAGTTCAATTTACCATTACCATGATTTAGAGCAAGTTATTAAATAATTAAAAAGAACTGCTACCAGTTCAATCTTATAGGCCTAAGTGACAAAGTTAACAGTTTGTGCAGCTTAACATTGGGAAAACATGTAGACCTGGTGAACTAACATTTACTATGATGTCAACAGGATAATCTTGAGTAGTTATACTTGTTATCTTGTACCCTCTGCGTTGGCTTCTGTATCTGGTTGTTTTCTACAGTAATTTCTTATTTTGTATTGGATCTTTGGATTTACCTTTTGGTAATCTCTGTTTTATGCTGCGTTGCATCTCTTTTCTTTTAAGGGGTGTTTTTAGACACCCCACTTCTGGTTTTATCTTAACAGGATGGATTTTTCTGTCCTACCGGCTGGCGTTCATTATTCTTGAGTATTGATATGATCTCCTTTTTCATTTGTTGTTTGAAGTTTGGGAAACTATTTTATGCCATTTGAAAAGTTTTTGGGTTGCTGTTTGTCTTACTTCAGTTACTATACAATGTGCTTGAATTAACCTTTGGCATGCAGTAATGTATTTCTTAAAGCTTTCATCATCTTAGGATTACATGCATTTTTGTGGAAGTGATTGTATATATGCAAAAGGAAAAAATCAAAATGTATGTTGATGGTGCACCATGAATAATTGTGCATATTAGTTACAAGCTTATATTTTCTTAGGATTATGTTTCATGAAGTAATTTCAGTAACTCCAGAGAAACATGTAAATGAATGGTAAGTTCACACAATATATGGCTCTCTGTATTCTACTGGCCACCATCTACAATGTAAATAGTGTTTACACCATATACTTACTAGGCTGCGTAGTGTGCGAATTTTAATGTCATTTTTAGTTACTCATGAAAAGGTTTTTAGTTTTTCTAATCAATTGAAAATGTCTTTTTATCAAACACTTGCCTAAATGGGTGTATGCTTTGACTCAATATGTGCATGTTTTGATTGGAATGTTAAGTTTTTCTTTCTTGGATCAAATATCACATATGTCAGCAGACACATAGGATATACTTTCAGATCAGATTGATGAATCCCAGCAGTTTGAGAATTTACTCAAGATTAAAAAAGGTTACTATTCTATCATTATTGTCTACTTAGGATCTTACTATTATATGCAGGATGTTGCAACGAAAATAATGTCATTTTCACAGCAAGGTCCTAGAGCAGTTTGCATTCTTTCAGCAAATGGTGCGATTTCTAATGTGACACTTCGTCAATCTGCAACATCAGGTGGCACTGTGACATATGAGGTTTGCTTTTGGAGATACCATTTAACCTTTAGTTACTCATTTTTAGACAAGAGTTTGCATTAATTAAATCATTTCTTGAGAGGCTGCCTGGTGCATTATGAAGCCATGTTTTATGTTCAACTTTCGTAGTTGTTTTGGTTTACCGTTTTAATTATCGAAATTTTGACCACCTTTTTATAATTGCAAGAAACATGTTCCATTCAATCCATGAAAATGTATCATTGTCGGGATCTACAGATTTTCTTCTCTTTATGGCACACCCTTCCCCAAGGAAAACCCTTGCTTGAACATTGACCACTAGACCTTGGGTTTCTAATGCTAGCTCTCTCTATGATACTCCAAATCAACACATGATCATAGTAACCTCTCCTCTTGCTATTTGTTCTTTGAAGGTGATGTTAGGAGATAAGATAAGATAAGATACGATAAATATATTAATGTCCAACGAATGACCACAAAAAGTAGGTCAATGGGACTGTAGCCCAAACAATATACAAAGTGCGAGCGGGGACAACTCAAAACGAGTTCCCAAAAATAGAAAAGAAGAGAAGACAATAGAAATGAAACCTGAGGACCAAGGTCTAATCAGGAACGGTAGCTACACCCCTCCTAACATTAGAGGCCGACGAAAAGAAGCTCCTGATGGACTGGCAACCCGAAGAGAGGGGCGAAGACCTCCTTCCCTGCTGAGATCTGAGATTGACGCGACGGCCAGGGGGACGAATGGAGCCGGATTGCCCTCTGGTACGTGTGTGCATCCGATTCTGCTGGCGGTGATCGAGGGAAGTGTGAAGGTCCAACCGGGGACGAACTGATCTATGCACTGTATCTGGGTCAAAAAAGCTCCGTCGCTTAGTTCCTCCACCAGTGGGTAGAACCGGAAAGAAGGTTGTAATTCGTCTCGTGGGGATGACTCTCGGGGGATGAAGAATTTGGTCTCGGAGCAACAAAGACTCGCGGATGTAGAGGGCAAGACACCGTTGGTCGATATATCTGAAGAAGACCGGAGAGTCTGAATCCCTCTGAAGAGACAGTGAAATCGTCCTCTGATCTCATAGTATATGGGGCAGCGGAAGATGAAATGAGTCTCTGTCTCCACCTCATGAAGGCTACAGAGCCTACAAAGTCTATCATCCCGATCAATGTGGTGATCAGTCTCGCACCGAAGTCTGTGGGAGCCGACTCGAAACTGACCCAGAGGTATACGGAGGGCATGCATCCAGTGGCGAGAGGTGTACTGAGGTCGGATGATGAGTCCATCTCTGATTTCAAGAAAGTGCTCTGCATAAAAAGACATCTTAGGGCAAACCCCAAGGGGGTTCACCCAAGTAGTCTGAATGAAGCTCCTGTAGATATCCTCCCGGATGGACCTGTTCAACACTTGCTTGGTGGGCAAGAGATGACTGGGAGCATTTAGAGAATACTGGAAAGGGGGGAGGCGATCAATCTGGATACCAACTGAGTCCAACAAGGCAGAAGTCTCGGCAAACCAACAACGGCCCACAACCTGGGCAATACTCACAGAGGAACAATAGGCGAGATATGGATACCTGTCCTGCTCATCGGGAGATCACTAAACTTCCTGATACGGTGAAGAAAGGATGATATGTCAAATATAGTCTCCAAATGGAAAGGTCGGGCTCCGAACTCTGCCAAAATAATATGTTGAGGGACCGACTGTTTGCATCTGATGAAACGGCGAAGGAGGAGAGTTTGAATCCTCTCAGCGGAAGCCCAATCTGTGTCCAAAAGGGAGGGGCCCTAGACAACAGACCCATAGAGAACAGTGGGGCGGATGAGGGAGGTCATAAGAAACATCTTGGAGGAGACGTCCTGGAAGTGGTGCCGAAACACTGTCTCTCGAGAATGGCAAGAGATCCATAACCTTTGTTCACTCTCGGCTGAAGAGCATGCCTCATACTGAATCTAGGCCCTGAAAACTGGACTCCCAGGTAGGTGTATGTATTAGTAATTTCAACCTCCTGCCCCTTGAAGAAGAAATGGAGGTGTGATGTCCGCAGCCCATTGAAGACCATGACCTTGGTCTTACCCAGATTGACCGTCAAATGCCGAAGATCACAAAATAAAGCAAGTGCATCAAGTTGTCTCTGAAGCCCCTCAGGGGAAGAGGCGAGTAAAACAATATCGTCAGCAAATAGGAGAATAGAAATCAAGACATGGTGAAGAAGGCAACCGTCCCCCTCCTGAATGTGATCCTGAAGAAAAGATTCCAGCTCATCAATGTAAATGCCAAAGAGGGTAGGAGACAAGGGGCACCCTTGTTTAACCCCAATGGTGCTCCTGATGGGATCAGACAATCCATGTGCAGTATGAAGACGACCAAGGATGGACTCATAGAGGCGCATGATGGCAATAATAAGAGTCTCAGAAATACCAATGTCTCGGAGTCGCTGGAAGAGGGCCATGCGAGGTACGGAGTCAAAAGCTTTTCGAAAGTCTACAAAACAACAATAGACTTTCGAAGAGCGGTGACGAGCCTCCTCAATAATAGCCCGAAGGGTGAAGATGTGGTCGATGGTGTGGTAACTAGGGCGAAAACCAGCCTGACCTCTGGCTCTGAGCTGCTTCTGCTCCAAAATCTCGGACAACAACCTGTGGAGGACTGTAGCATGGTGTGGTAATTAGGGCGAAAACCAACTTGACCTCTAGCTCTGAGCTACTTTTGCTCCAAAATCTCGGACAATAACTCATGTGAAGAGCTATTCGAAACAATGTACCAACAAAACTGCAGATAATGAGGGGGCTTAGGCTGAATTCCTTAAATATGTTGCGAAGTCCTCGCTTTCCTATGGCAGAGCTATAAATGAGGTAGTTTCCTCAGACTTCATCTCCTATTAGTCACAACACATCGTCTAGCCAATTCACAAAATGTCGGGTAGTTTAATCCCAAATAACTTCAAAGCTATAATGATTGGGCATACATTTGGAAAATATTATGTCATGGTGCTGGATATGAAATTTTTGGGCATTTAGAGAGTGGTAGCTAGAGAGCAAGAGGGAAAGCAGTGTTTCAGGAGAGACATCCAAACTATCGATCACATTTTTACACTTTGCACTATTGTTGAGGCAGTTCATTAGTGGTCTTCCTAAGTATTTTGCTGCTTTGTATACTTAAGGAAAGCGTTTGACTTTGTTTTGAGACATATTTTCTAGAACTTGCATGATATTGGGGTTTTTGATTCATCTATTATTGCCATTATGAGGCTCTATGAGATGTTTGTTGACCCATTTTGGACTTCCCTTGGGTGCACTCTCTTGCTGATTCTTTTTGGTATTAACATAGATGAGCTTGAGAACTTTTCTCCAACAAAACACTCATGTTGATGATGATTGTATAGTATATAATATGTTGATTGCTATACTACTTTTTGCTAATGATGCTGTCCTCCCTTCCTCACTTTGTTAACGGCTTGTAAAGACATCTCGATGCCCTTGCTCATTTTTTCAAGTTTTACCAGCTTATTACGAGTCTTCAACACCTCCAAGGGCGCTCTTTCCAAGATTCAATTTCTCAAAAAAGGAGAACCCATGTAGATCGTAACTTACTTGGGAGTCCCAACATTCCAGGCCATATTCTAGTCTAAAGCTCGTCTCTTAGTCGTGTCTACAAGGGATATGGCTCATTTTCTTTCCAAGAGCACTAGTATTTTAAAGACCTTTCCAGAATACTCCTTTGAAGATCTGCCACTTAATGTTGTAACTATGATTATAGTTCTTCATGGTTCGGAGGTGTGCAGCCTCAATTGATCGACCTTATTGAATGGGTCCAAACTCTCATGCATCAACGTGTGCTTTGTTGCATATAAATGATTTCTTATTGCATCATTCAGTCGAGTTTCCCACTCAATATCTTCACCTTGAGAGTATCTTTTGGCTTACTTTCTATATTTCATAGATTTAGATCCTTGGGTGACTTAACCTCAGGTCAAGAAAGGTACCCATTTATGGCCTTTTGTTCTTTGAAGATGCTTAACTCGTTAGGTCCCTCTAGGCATTGGCATTATTGTTATCTCAATATGGGGTTATTGCTTCAAGCTATTGGCATCTCTATTGATCAATGTCCTCCATTCAAGAACTCCTTTAATGTCGTTGCCTTCTTCCCCTGAAGGAGGTCATCAATAAGGTTGTCAGCTTGAAGTTTCTTCCATAGGCATATAGCCTGAAGTTGGCATTCTATGCTGAACATTTCTTAAATATTGTAAATGGCATCATCATTTAGCTTTGACTATCTCCATCATAATTGATCACATGGTTAAATGACTCCCCTTAGCCAATTGAGAGTGTCTCGTTCTCTAGCTATGAGTTGAGACTAACCACCATTTTCCATGGGGCAACAAGATGTGTTGTGATGCAGTCACAATTTTGGGTCCCAATAAAGGCAGGCCTTGGACTGTGCAACTTAAACAAAAACACTTATGCAGTGGAATTATAGCAACAACAAATGTCTTTATTCATCAACAATGGAGATTACACACACTAACATACTTTGCCAAATCTAGGTTACAACAACACAAAACACAAATGCCCGTAGGCTTTACGAACAACTAAACATTGCAGTGTTACCTCAAGTGATTCTGCCCTATAGTCCTACCTCAGACCTGCACATCAATCTTTAATTGCAATACTCCTCACAACTGCACTCTAAACTATTTCATTATGGGATTTATGAATGCCTTAGCAACGTGTTTATATAGATAATTAGCAACGTGTTTATACAGATAAACAATTCACCACTTACAATAGTAGGCTCAACTACTTCCTACACACAAACATATTAAAGGCATTTCAAAATATTAAATGAGGAATAAGGCCCAAAGGGTCCATATTGTAGTACAATTTGATGCAAACACAAGTCGGCTCTGAAATTGTAATATTAAGTCAGGTGAATCATTGTCGGATCTTGTTTGTAATCATGATGTTGCGAATCAAATGATCCTACTATTTATGCTCTCCAAGGTCCTTGTGCTCTTTTGCGCAAAAGTCTATGCACACCGTGTCTTCAAGTATTTCTTTTGCGGAAGTCCCAAAGACCACGGTTTCTTGGAGTCGATGCAATGTACTAAGATGATCCTCCCCTTCTAATGTAAGCTTCGAGAAAGTGAACTGGGTGTTCTTATGTACATTTTGAAAATTATTGGTCCTACATTAAATTGCTAGTTCTTTTGCACAATGTTTTGATCTTGCACCAAGTATACAACTACTGCCCCATCCTTAGAAGTCACCTTGAAGAGCGTATTTGTAGCGTATTTGTAACACGGAGGTCTCGTGACACATGCTCAACATTCCCTAGTTATGCAAGAATGCTTGATTGTGAAATCACCTTTTTCCCTTTTCATCAAAGAATAATTGTTTTTGCAATTTCTTAGGACTAGTATGTGATTAGGAAAATACTACCATAGTGTCCCAACCCAAGCCTCATTCTAGGCGGAATGGATATACTTTGATTAGGCATTGAGGGCCTTTGCTTTGTCTCGCAAGATGGGTCTAAGAGTGCATTTAGGTCACTTGAATGGTTCCTCCACAACTGCACAACCCTAAGTTGGCATTCTATGTTTAGCATTTCTTACAAATTGTGGATGGCATCATCTTTCAATTTGAATAGATCCAACATCACATGTCACATGGCTTAGGATTCCCTAGCCAATTGAGGGCGTGCCTTCCTCTGGTTATGAATTGAGATTGACCGCCATATTTTTTGGAGTAGAATGATGTTGTTTGTGTTCCTTCTAGGAGGTGGAGATGGAGGAACATATTATTTTTGAGATGTGTTATCTACTATGTGATTTGAGGTAGATACTATTTGTAAATAGATTGGGATGGTTCTTTATCCACTTTTTTATTATCTTGATGAGAGGTGCCTGACTCTTTTTATCTCGGAGTTTGTCAGGTTGATTGCTTCCTTTTATTAGTCCACTATAGGTATTGGATGTAGTAAGTGACTATCGAATGCAACCGATTCACACAAATGAGGATTGACTAGTAAGACAATGTTCGTCTTCGTATATTACTAGAGTGGCCCAACCCCTCAGTTTTGCATTTGATTTTGTATTTGACATCCTTTTTGTGTTGGTCTCCTACGTGAAGCATGACGTAGAATATGTTGTGAGAGGATTATAATTCAAGTTTTGTCTTGCAATTTTTTTGGATATCTTTTGATGTGCATATTCAGTTGAATGATACATGCAGGCTTGACAATGGTTAGTTCTGCTGGAATTGTATTTTTGGGTTAGGTCAAGAAAAGAGAATCTGAGCTTTAAAATTTTTCTGTTAATCTGTATCACATTGTAGCCTTGTGCTTAATTAATTACATTTGTATTTGATAACAGAAGCTGTGTTGTTTTTAAGTGGTATTGAAAGCTCGAAACGATCCTCCAATATTCGACTTTGTTGCCTAATATGTGATTTAATGCTACTATAGAATAATATTGTGATAACAACATGGGTCCTTACAGGCATTTCAAATGTATTAAAGATGAAACTTTTGCAGGTTTGGCTGTCTTAGTTTCTCTTGAAAGAACAAAAAAACGGGATTTATCAAGGTTGAAGTCTATTTTCCGTGGAATCCCTCACATCGACCAATGGAATATTTTTTGCCTTAGCTTTCATGTAGAGCATTTTGATGTTGATAAATTTATGTTGATGATTAGGATATTGACTGATGACCTTTATGTTCTACGTAAGGTTGTATGGGTATGCATACACAACCATATTTGAGTTGAGCTGCACTGGAGAGACATCCACATTCAGATCCACTCCCATGGAAAACTTAAGGAAAACTAACTCACCCTAGCGCACCGGGTGTGTTTCCCTTAATTTCATATGCACCAGGTGCTGCATACCCCATCGTCTATACCACCGCACCTCATCACCTGACAACCTTAGTTCCGCTTGTATAAAGTTCTTTGTCGAACAACAAAGGTTATACTATTGCAAATGCATTCAACTAAAGTTGCTTACATTAACATAGTGTCAAGTGGAAAGGGAGTTGTTGGTTGTCACACGCCCTATACATGTGAAGTTGTCACGAGTCCTCTACACATGGACTTGTACAAAACATGCAAAGTAAAGATATAATGAACCTAGGATTGCTTCTCGGAAAGTTTGAAGGAAAAAACATTAAGCATACATAACCATTAGAATTTCTTGCCAAACACGCACAATGGTGCCAAAAGGAAGCAAGGTGAATAACTCGAACCAAAGGTGACATGATACCAGGATACAATATCCTCGTTACATGTGTGTATGAAGAAATCTTTAAGAATGGACAACATGTGAGATGGGGGCAGATGTAGGGTCAAGCAGCTCCTCTTGGGAGGTCACATTGCAAGATTGCTTTTTTTTTTTTTGGGAGGGGGTTTAAATTCAATGGATCTTGTCATAAGCAGCGTATTCTTTTGGCCAATATCAAATCAATACTCTTGGAAAACTTTTGTAAGCACAAGTTCCCTTTTGGTTAGACTTGGGCTCAAGTTTCCAAAATTTGAATCGACTACCCATTGATCCTCCTCCATGTCAAGAAGATGGCCTCTAGTCTTATCATCTCCTTAACTAGAAGATAAGGCCATTGACATAATCTAATCCATATGCCCTTAACCTCTATTATTATGATCTACATGATACACAAATGGATTTGAAAAAACCCAATTCTATGTATTCTCCTGATTGATACTTACAATGCATATTCTTGATATGGGAAAATGGTCAAGTCAGGTTGTTGGTGATCTAGACACCTTCAAATGACTTAAGAAGACCATTGTTGTTCTGCGCAAACACCCATATGCCCAAACGCCTCTTCTAAATGCTTCGACGCCTCCTCCAGACGCCCGACGCCCCTCCGTACGCCTAATGCCTCCTCCATGCGCTAAAAAGGAATCCAAGCAATTGCAAATGCTTGGACTTCCTAGATCGGTTTGCTTTCCCAGATCGGTTCGTTTCGCCTTCCCCATCCGTGGGCAGATCAACTATAAGTACAAGTTCGATTCTTCATTTCGAAGAAGTGGATTTTGAGTGAATTCAAGTGTGAGCTAAAAGGAGAAGTTAGAGTTCTTTTCTTGTTATGTTCATTCAAAACCGAGTTCTTCATTGTTGAGGATTGTAAGCAAGCAAATACAATTGGAAAGAGATTGAATCCTTCTTGAAGGCCAATTTTGGCAAAGAACTTTGTATTTTTGAGAATTACATAGTGAAAGGGAAGGAGAAGATATAATTTGCTTCTCCAAGACAAATCCCGTGTCTCCTTTACCTTCTACCTCTCAATTTGTAGTATTTTGTGAATGTTTAATGCACATTATATTGGTTAAAAAGGGACTTAGTATATTTTCCATTCAATTATCACTAGAACAGATATGTTTATTGTTCTCAAGAGGTAGTTTACGGATCATATTGGTATCAAAGCAGTTAAGATCAAATTGTTTTTGTGTGGTTTAACTTGTGTTGACATTTTTAGTTAGATGCCCCTTACCCGAAAGGGAAGTGAAAGTGGTGAAGGTATCCTCATTCCTTTTGAAGCCAGTAGATTTCCACCAGGAAGTGGAAGCAAGGAATCCGAGACATGGCTCGTAGAGAAGATGCAAGTGAGACTAAAGAAGAACACTTCTACATGCCGGTGGCGAATGTGGCAAGTTTGTTCAAAGATATGGGTAGTATTTCCTTGTCTATGGGGAAATTGGAGTCCATCATGGGATTGCTCATGGAGAAGCTTGGTGTTCCAAAAGAGACACTAGGAGGCCATGAAGAAGACCCTCATGAGTATGAGGAAGAGCTATTCCGTGCCAACCTTACTCTATTCAAAGCAAAGGCAAAGATAGAGATTCAACCTTATGATGGAGGTGTGAATGCTGAAAAGCTAGACCTTTGGCTAGCCTAACTTGAGGTATATTTCAGTTTGCATCAAATCAATGAGAGTCAACAAATTTAATTTACAAGGTTAAAATTAACCAATCACGCTTTAACTTGGTTTGAAAGCTATGCTCATTATTTGATTGTTAAGAAGCCTCCTCCTATTACCAAGTGGGATGAATTTAAGAAGCTAATCAAAAAACAATTCTATCCTATTTGTTATGAGGAAGAGAGGTCTATGTATTGGCAATATCTTAGACAAAAGCAAGGCCAAAATGTACAAAAGTACACCGGTGAGTTCTCGGAAGAAAGTGTTCCCAATGGGCAAAGGTGTAGCACACTGGGACATTCTAATGAACTATATCGGTGGACTCCATAACCACTTGAGGAGACTGGTCCTCTTGGCCAAGCCGGCGGATGTAGATGAGGCTTGTTCTCAAGCTCACTATTTAGATATAGACAAGAAAAAGTTCGTCTACCTTTCAACCCGCTCCGACAGACAAAGTGACACCAAGCAAAAGGAAAAAGAAAAAGGGAAAGGTAAGCAAAATGCTACTTCCATTAAGGATACTAAAATTCATTGTGGTCATTGTGATGTTGACACTCATTTCGAGGAAAAATGTTGGAAGCTCCACTCGAATTAAATTCCTTAAAGAAAAAAGAAAAAGAAGGACATGGCTGCCCTCTAAGGAGAGGAAGTATTTTGCAGCGAAGAGGTGGATGAGACAATGTGTTGTACCTCCATCCGCAGAGAGGTATGTTTGGGTAATAGTAGTAATGCTCAAGAGAATGAACTTACTAAGCTCTTTCATATAAAAATTCAGTTGAAGAAAACCAAAGTGGATGCTCTTTTTGATACTTGTTCGCAAGCTAATTTGGTTAGTAAAGAGTTAGTTGACAGAGTTGATGTTGGAAACTTACAATCATCCAAGTCCGTACTCATTGGGTTGGGTGAAGAAAGGCATAGACATCAAGGTTACCAAACAATGTAAAATTATGTTTGGTATTGATAAGAAATTCATTGATGAAGTTACTTTGGATGTTGTTCCTCTTGATGTGTGTGGTGTAGTGTTTGGCAGTCCGTACTTGTATACTAGGGATGCTATCTTCATGAGAAGAGCCAACTAGAACCGCTTGGTGAAGGATGGTAAGAGCTACGTGATTTCAGCCTTTGCAAGAGACTCAAAGAACTCTCTAGTAAGTGCCACTGAAGCCCGAAAATTGATTAATGCTAGCGGGAGATTTTCTTTACTTTTTCTAAGGGACAAACAAGTCGAGGAAGTTATTTTTGAGATCACTTATAACATGGTTACTAATGAAGAGCAAAAGCACATGGAAGAGTTTGTTAAGTAGTTCAGGGAAGAGCCTATGGGGTTGCCCCCAGATAGGCCAATTGAGCATGTGATATAGTTGTTACCCGATGGTTTGCTTCCAAACTTAGGATTCCACAGCAACCCATGTAGGATACCTACAAAAAGAAACAACTTCTGAGACTTTGTTTGAGCAAAAACACACTTTAGGGGTGGTTGGTCACTTTGGTGTGACAAAGACTGTTGAACACTTACACAGGTATGATTTTTGGCTAGACATGTAGATAGAAGTTGTTAACTTTGTCAGGAGTTTTGTTTCATGTAGTGAAGGAGAGTTGGGGTTATGTATGCCATTATCAGTTTCTTCCCGACCATGGGTAAGTTTCTCCATGGATTTTATGGACAGTTTGCCTACTTCCAAAAAATGGTATGAGTATGTCTTTATGGTGGTAGAATGGTTTGGTAAAATGTGTATTCACATTCCTTGCATGAAGACCAATGATACAACAAAGTTGTTTGTTGCTAATGTGTGGATTTTGCTTAATTCTATTATGACAGACAAGGACTCACGGTTCATTGGTGATTTTTGGTCTATATTGTATGAAAAGATGGATACTAAGAGGTCTACTACATGTCATCCACAACTAGGTGAGCGAGACGAAGTGGTAAACCATACCTTAGTCCAATTTTTGAGGGATCTTAGGACTTGGGATGAGAACGTGGTATATATCCAACATTCTTATAAGAGGACAATTCATGCTTCTACTAGTAAGACTCCTTTTGAAACATGTTTTGGTTATTTGCTTAAAAGTGCATTTGATGTTGTTTTGAGATTACCATACAAAAACGACGGAAAAGTGGATCTAGAGACTCACAAAGTTAAAAGGTTCATTGAGAAACTTCAGCAAATACACCTCTAGGTATAGGAGAGGTTAAAAGAGTCACATGCCAAGTACAAAGCATGACATGATCAACATAGAACTGAGCATTCTTTCCTTGTTGGTGACAAGGTATGGTTGTACTTGAGCAGAGAAAGGCTAAAAGGAAAAGCCAAGAAACTCAAACCTCTTCGTTATGGCCCATTTGAAATTTTGGAACAAGTGGGTAAGAATGCATTTCGCTTAGATTTGCTTACTTATATGAGAATTTATTCGGATGTGAATGTTGAGAATCGCCATCCCTTTGAGCTCTCCATATTGGATAAGAAAGAAGAGGGTTTGTTCTACCATCTATTGAGGATCTTGCTCCACACAACCAATTGGAATTGGAGGAAGGTGTGGTATTGCAATGGAAAGAGCGAACAACGCAACGAAGAGTGCAAGACAGGTGGTTGATTGGTTTGAAAGGGCAATTACTAGGCAAAGCTAAGTGGTATTACAAGAGAAGATGTGGGGACGAAATTTCCTCACCTCATTAGTCCTTGAAGCTTTTAGGGGCTTAAAAGCTTCAAATTGGGAGGTATGATCCAAAAATGGATCTGAAAAAACCCAATTCTATGTATTCTCCTTATTGATACTTGCAGTGCATATTCTTGGCATGTTCTTAATATGGGAAAATGGTCAAGTCAAAAGCATAATGTGTTGGTGATCCGGACGCCTTCTAATGAGCTAAGAAGACCATAGTTTTTTGCGGATGCCCAGACACCTCGTCTAGACTCTTAATGCCCCTCTGACGCCTCCTCCGCGCTGAAATAGGAATTCGAGCGATTGTAAATGCCTAGACTTCCTAGATCAATTCGTTTCGTCTTCCCCATCCGTGGGTAGAGCAACTATAAGTACAAGTTCGATTCATCATTTCCGGCAAGTGGTTAATGAGTGAATTCAAGTATGAGCAAAAAGGAGAACTTGGAGTTCTTTTCTTGTTTTGTTCATTCAAAACTAAGTTCTTCATTGTTGATGATTGTAAGCAAGCAAATACAATTGGAAGGAGATTGAATCCTTCTTGAAAGCCAATTTTGACAGTAACTTTGTATTTTGGAGAATTATATAGTGAAAGGGAAGCAATTTACTTACACAGTTGGAGTTTTTCCCACATTGAGTTTCTTCAGATAATCCTTGTGTATTTCCTTTACCTTTTACCTCTCAATTTGCTATATTTCGTGGATGTTTAATGCACATTATATTGGTTAAAAATGAACTTAGTATTTTTTCCGTTCAATTATCACTAGAACATGATTTGTTTATTTCTTTCAAGAGGTAATTTATGGATCAGATTGGATTGGTATCGAGCAATTAAGATTAAATTGTTTTTATGTGGATTAACTTTGTTGACATTTTCAGTTAGATGCCTCTACCCGAAGGGGAAGTGAAAGCGGTGAAGGTATCCTCTTTTCTTTTGAAGTAGAGATTTCCACTAGGAAGTGGGAGCAAGTAATTTGAGACATGGCTCATAGAAAAGAAGCAAGTGAGACTGAAGAAGAACGTTTCTACAAGTTGGAGGAGAATGTGGCAAGTCTTTCCATAGATGTGGCGGTATTTCCTTGTCTATGGAGAAATTGGAGTCCATCATGGGATTACTCATGGAGAAGCTTGGTGTTCCAAAAGAGGCACTAGGAGGCCATAAAGAAGATACTCATGGGTATGAGGAAGAGCAGCCTCGTGCCAACCTTACTCCTCCATTCAAAGCGGAGGTGAAGATAGAAATTCAGCCTTATGATGGGGATGTGAATGCCGAGAAGCTAGACCATTGGCTAGTTCAACTTGAGGTATATTTCAGTTTGCATTAAATTGATGAGAGTCATCAAATTTCATTTGCAAGGTTAAAATTAACCAATCATGCTTTAACTTGGTTTGAAAGTTATATTCATTCTTTGGTTGTTGAGAAACATCCTCTTATTACTAAGTGGAATGAATTCAAGAAGCTAATCAAAAATCATTTCTATCCTATTTGTTATGAGGAAGAGAGGTCCATGTATTGACAATATCTCAGGCATAAGCAAGGCCAAAATGTGTAAGAGTACACTAGTGATTTCCAGAAGAAAGTTGTCCAAATGGACAAAGATGTAGCGGACCGAGATATTTTGAAGTACATTGGTGGACTCCATAGCCACTTGAGGAGACCAGTCTTTTGGCCAAGCCGTTGAATGTAGATGAGGCTTGTTCTCAAGCCCACTATCTAGAGATGGACAAGAAAAAGAGTTCATCTACCTCTCAACATGCTTCAAACAAACAAGGTGACACCAAACAAAAGGAGAAAGGAAAAGGTAAAGGTAAGAAGAATGCTACTTCCGTTTTTAAGAAGGATCCTAAAGTTCATTGTGGTCATTGTGATGTTGACACTCATTCCGAGAATAAATGTTGGAAGCTCCACTCGGAATTACATCCCTTCAAGAATAAGAAGAATACAAAGAAGACCATGGCTGCCCTCCAAGGAGAGGATATTTTTGCGGTGAAGAGGTGGATGAGACAATGTGTTGTACCTTTGTTCGTAGAGATGTTTGGGTAGTAATAATGTTGTTCAAGAAAATGAGCTTACTAAGCTTTTTCATATAAAAATTCAAGTGAAGAAAACTAAAGTGGATGCTCTTTTTGATACTTGTTCTCAAGCTAATTTGATAAGTAAGGAGTTAGTTGATAAGCTGAAGTTGGAAACTTACAATCATCCAAGTCCATATTCATTGGGTTGGGTGAAGAAAGGCATAGACATCAAGGTTACTAAGCAATGTAAAATTACGTTTGGTATTGATAAGAAGTTTATTGATGAAACTACTTTGGATATTGTTCCTCTTGATGTGTGTGGTGTAGTGTTTGGCAGCCTGTACTTATATATCAGGGATGTCATCTTCATGAGAAGAGCCAACCGATACCGCTTGGTGAAGGATGGTAAGAGTTACATCATTTCAGCCTTTGGGAGACTTAAAGATCTCTTTGGTAAGTGCCTTTGAAGCTAAGAAGCTTATTAATGTTAGTGGGAAATTTGCATTATTTTGAGAGCTATGCAAGAAGAGGAAGTTGTTGCATCTAAATCCACTTGTAGCATGTTTACTAACAAAGAGCAGAAGCAAATGAAAGAGTTGGTTCAACAGTTCAAGGAAGTTTTCCAAGAGCCTATGGGGCTGCCCCCAGTCAGGCCAATTGAGCATGAGATACACTTGCTACCCGATAGTTTGCTTCCAAACTTGGGATTGTATATGAAGTCTTTAAAGGATGCCAATGAGGTAAAACAACAATTGCAGTCTTTGATTAAGCAAGGTATAATCCGTCCTAGCACTTCTCCATGCGGTTATCCTATTGTTTTAGTACATAAGAAAGATGGTTCATGGAGAATGTATGTTGATTACAGAGCATTAAATAAAATTACCATCAAGAATATGTACCCTCTTTATCGCATTGATGATTTGTTGGTTTTACCTCTGTTTCAAAAATCGCGATTTATCGGCGATAAATCGTTTGCAACCATGAAAACGATATATCTTCTGAAAAATCGTGATTTTTGGCGATAAAATACACTCGAAAATCGTGGATAAAATTGTGGAAAATCGCGGGTGAAATCGTGGCCCCAAATCTGACTCGTTTTTTCACTTGCGCGGCTCGGGTACACTCAAAAATCGTGGTAAATCGTGGATAAAATCTCGGAAAATCGCGGGTGAAATCGTGGCCCCAAATCTGACTCGTTTTTTCACTTGCGCGGCTCGGGTTTCCTCCTTTCTCCTTCTTTCCTTTTGCCATTTTTGGAAAGGGTCCGGGAAGATGTAGCAGCAAAAACTTGCATGTGCTATAACTTTCATTCTGTGGCTCCGTTTCAGGTGTCGTTTTCTCTAAAAGTGCATATTTTCTCGAGCTCTATGCATTGATGGCAATATTTTTCTTATTTTTCTTATTTTCATAAAACAATATTTTTTATTTTTTTGTTTGCAAACTTTGTACTCTCTTTTTTGGTCAAAACTTAATCGAAAATATGCATATGGGCCTATGGCATTCTATAGAGTCACTTCTCGCATCATTTAACATTGTTTTTACATTTAATTTAAGTATATTTTATGAATTTAAATGTTTTTAAAAGTAGCGATAAAGTTGCCGATTAATGCCGATTTCCGATTTCCGATTCAAAATTTGGCCTGCCGATTAATCCCGATTTATGATTTTTTGAACTATGGGTTTTACCATTCGGTCTATGTAATGCACCAACTACCTTCATGAGGTTAATGAAATGATTTGACATAGACGATTTCATGAGAGGATACTTGCAAACCGATTGATGACATCGATGGTGATTTGAGCACATTGTGGAATCTTTGAAAGGGTATCTTTACTAGCGAAGACATCTTTATTCTCCCGTCTGATTCTATAAATGGAAGGGAACCTTGATCCGTTTTCTTTGCCCAAGAACAAATCGGGCAACCTGGTACACAGTGATTTGACATGGTGATTTCATAAGAGGATACTTGCAAGCTAGTTGATGGCATTGATGGTGATTTGAGCACATTGTGGAATCTTTGCAAGGGTATCTTTACTTGCGAAGACATCTTTATTCTCCCGCCCGATTCTATAAATGGAAGGGAACAATGGGCATGGAAGGCATATCCAAATTAATAGAGGGATAATTAATTCAAAATCATCACTCTTTCTGGGGCTTGTTCTTTTGCACTTCCTTTGGGATGTTTGCTTTTTGTGCCCTTCCAAGAGCATTTTTTTGCATGTTTGTCAACATTGATAGAGATAGACGAGCACACATGGACCTTGATCCGTTTTCTTTGCCCAGAATAATCCGGGCAACCTAATATAGTTTGATCGATGAAAATGATTTCATGAGAGGATACTTGCAAACTAGTTGTTGACATTGATAGTGATTCACACATTTTATACTCTTTGCAAGAGTATCACTATCTTTACTTGCGAAGGCATTTTTATCTGATTCTATAAATGGAAGGGAACAATGGGCGTGTAAGGCAGATCCATATTAGTGGAGGGATTATCAATTTAGAATAGGTCTAGTCTATCTAGCAATTATTGAATTGAGTGAGTAGTGTTGTAGAGCTCCATTGTACAAGGAGCTAAGGCTAGTTCTGTAGAAGCTTTGCAAGATTAGCTAGGATAGGTCATGAAAATGAAATATTTGCAGAATTTCTGCAGTCTTTTTATAAGATTATGGCAAAGTGGGTCATGTGATTCTGCGTGAGTTTGTAATATTTTCCTCATATTAATAGAAGAAGCTTTTATCGTCTCTTATGAGCTATGCTTGGATCTTCCTTCAAAGTGAGATCTAACTTTTAGAATTGTGGGCTTCATGATCCAAGGCATCTCTTAGTTGGAACCCCTAACTGTGTTTGCATTAGTCTAGTATTAGAGCAAGGATTTTAAGTTCTGCAACTGTTGTTTGCATATGAATTCTCAAATTTGCTATTTTTCGTACGTGTGTGGGTAGAAAGTAGTTGCAAACATTTTCCAACATTTGAGTTGTTGGGTAGAAGGTGTAGGATATAATATTTTAGTTACTATTGAGTTGTGAGGAAATTGTGATGACATATTGGGTAGATCTCGCAGCTAGAGATGCGAGAACCTTAATATTGGTAGACTTGGTGGAAGTGATGAGAGTGATATAAGCCCGTTTATAGGCTACAAAGATTGCTCAACACAAAAGAATTTCAATGGATGACGATGGAAACAATGATGAGATCCGAGAAAAGAGCACTTGAGGACTAGGATGCTAAATGCATACAATGATTGATTCTTGCGTGCGATCACGAGGATTGGTCAAGCCAAAGGTAGATGTTTCTAATTACTCTGGGATCCTAGATCTAGAAGAACTCAATGACTAGATTGCAAAAATGGAAAATATTGAGTATGAAGGTATAAAAGATCCCAGGAAGGTAAGATTTGCCTATACTAAGTGGAAAAGTCATGCATCTTTATGGTAGGAACATGTGGAGACTAGAAGAGTACATACAAACAAGGATAAGATCAAGGGTTGGGATAGATTGGTGATGAAATTGAAGGCTAAGTTCATGTTGTAGATCACCAATTGTATTTGGTCAAGTAATTGCAAAATTGTCGGAAGGATTTGAGTGTGAAAAATGTCGAAAGAGTTTTATAAGCTCACTATAAGAGCAGTCATATAGAGAGTGACATAGAAAATTCACAAGATATGTTAATGGAATATGTGTCCATTCAAGCCTAGTTTAATATGATTATAGTGAGATCAATGGAGGAGGCCTATTAGTTTGTGGTGAAGGAAGTAATGTGTGCGTGAAAGGAAAGTTTTTGTAGACAGAGGAGGGTTGTGCAATGACACGCAAAATCATGCTCATGAAGGTGACGTGAGCTTTTTGCATGAATAGTCATGTGTAGATAGGTGAAGGTAGATCTTTCTTTAGAGAAAGAGGACGTGGAAGAGGCAGAGGATTCAATAGAACATTTATCCATTGGTGGAGAGGGTTGCCAATGATGACACACAAATTTCTACACACGAAGGTGGCATGAGTTCCCCTGTAGGAAGATTCATGTGTAGAGAGGTGAAGGTAAATCTTCCTTTAGAAGAAGAGGACGTGGAAGAGGCAAAGGATTCAACAAAACATTTTTCCATTGGTGGAGAAGTGAAGCATTGTGCGGTTGAGTGTTCTCAAGCAACGTAGAATAATAGTGTGAGAAAAATGATGCTAAAGAACCTTGTTGCACAACATACGGATACAAAGGGTATTGTGTCAAATAGTTGCATAGAAGAGTCGAAGTGGAAAAAATATCTCATGATGGAGTACTAATGAAGCCGGGAAGGTAGATAATACACCCTACTGCAACAAAATAATATGTTGAGGACCATTTGCAAGTCTAGATGGTTGAGAAGCCTAGTTTGGAGAGTGTGCATCCCGATCTCGTATGAAGTGTCGTAGTTGTTGATGGGGCATCGACTACTTGTGATTGAACAATGTAATATGCGCATAAGGATTGGGGCACATGAAGTTGAAATCTCGCAAAATCCCATGGATGTATGCCATGCGTTATTTGGTTGACCTTGGCGGTTTGATGAAGAGTGCAACACGATGGCTACACAAATACTTATACCTTGACAAAGGATGGATGGTTGTACACTTTGAATCCCTTGAAGGATGTAAGTGTACAAGTTGAGAGAGGTCCCAAAGTATTGTTGGTTTTGGGAAGAGTTCCTAAACAAAGTGAAGAAGAATGAATGTTTTGTGTTCATTCCAAAGTGTGCATAGAAAGAGGAAGGCATATGGATGCAAAAAGGAAAACTTTAGTGTGAAATCAAAGAGATTCTACGTGAGTTACATATTTCATGCCACATGATATCTTGGATGGTATACCACCTCTGCACGCAGTGTCGGTCATTAAATGGATTTGATTCCATGTTCTAGCTTACCATACAAAGCCACATATAGATTGACACCAATGGAGAATGAGGAGATGAAGAAGCAAGTGCGAGAATTGCTTGAGAAGGGGTTGATCGAGTTTCATAGCCCGTGCATAGTGCTAAGTGTTATCATCGAAGAAAGTAGGTGAGTAATGTACAGTGATTCCAGAGCCATCGACAAGATTACCATCAATTATCAATTTTCTTGGAAATGTGTTGTATATTTTCCACGAGTTACACTTTTCTAGTCTGCACAACATCTCCCACTGTAGGGTCCGCTTTATTGGATCTTGGGCCCGTATAGGTGTTTTTAACCTATGTGATTATGGGTGGTTAGATATCTCATGTTTATGGGGAATAGTTTTGGGTTGTATTCTTGGCTCATGGTTTTAGTATCCATTGTTTTGTAATATTGCTATGGCGGTTACCTATTGATGTGCATACATATGATTGGACATGTAGTAAGATACAACATAATCGAGAAGTACATTATTGTATGGTAAAACAACGAGTTAATACAATAAGGAGATAAGTTATTATTTTGGGTTTTTTCCCAAAAGGGCTTCCCACGATATATCTTGTGCAATGTGTTTTATGTATGCCATTTCTCTATTTTCTGTTTATCACAAAATTTTTGTGAAGTATTTCTTCTCTTGTATTTCTTTATTGGATCAAATTCTCTTCAAATTTTCATTGCTGCATGGATGATTTGGTTGGATTGTTTAAATGGACTGAGGTACTTCACAAAGATTTAATTTGAAGAGCGAATATCGCCAAATGAAGATAAGAGAGGGTGATGAGTGGAGGACTGCTTTCAAAATGTAGGATTGTTTGTACAAGTGGTTGTTCACGGCATTTGAGTTAACCAACACACTGAGCACGTTCATGCAACTCATATACGAAGTGTTCATGCCTTTTCTAGGCAAGTTTGTCATTGTGTACTTGGATGACATTTTGACTTCCAACAAAATGCAAGAACACTTGGTCCATTTGTGGGAAGTGTTAGAACGTTTGTGTGAAGAGAAGCTTTTGGTAAGCTTGATGAAATGCAATTTCATGAAAGAAGATCTGCCTTTGATCGTTCTCCTTCATGTGCTATCCATCCGTATGGATTTCTCTAGTTAGATGAGTGACAAGGAATATATTGAATGCAGCTGAAAACATCAGCTGGAATTAAACAAATGTTTACACGTGTTAACAAAAAGGGTGGATAAATGTAGTCTGTATATAAATTGACACTGAAGAAGCAAGGAATAGCAATGTGCCATTAGTTTAGAGGGAAAATCACGATTTTTTGATCAAAATGACGATTCTTTATGAAAGGGAAGGTGTTTTTCTCTCATTTTTACATAACAACAATTTGGGAGTGGCGATCTTAGATGATTTTGGTGCAGCAAGTCTTGTGAGAAATAAAAACAAATTTGAAAAGAATGGTAAGGATTTCTGAGTTGTTGGAGGAATTGTGGTAATCTATTTGTCCAAAAAGTTCAGGGATTGTATCCTGGATATGCTAAATATAAAATTGTTGGATGTGTATTCTAGTTCCTGAAATCCCTTGAACGGGTTAGTAAGATCTGATTTTTTCTTATATTGGTGATCACTAGATCTATCTTATGGCATCTGCCGTGCTGTGAAAATGCAGCATTCTTCATATAAAATGTATGATCGTGAAGGGCCAGGCAGCTGAATGTTTCACCAGTTTTGAGATGATTTGCTTGGTTAGTGGCATGAAAGAGGTTTGACTAGTAAGTCCAATGGTGTTTGCTGTCATCTCATGGGATACGAATACTCCACCCTCAAAAAAATCTCTCACACACACATTGTAAATTTTAAAACTATTCATGGATGCCCATGACGATTCTGAATTAATGTGCAATTGTGAGCTATTCTTTTTCTGTTATGTTCACCCTTTGTTTTGTTTTTGAAACTATGCATATTATGCTACTTTTATTTAAAAAGCAGAACAGCTTCATAGAAGTGGTGTCCTGTGAGATTCTCTCCTACGAAGGCAAGGATATCTATCGTCTCTTTCCTTTTGCGTCTGTGTAAGGGGAAAATCTTCTTTTGAGTAAAACTATCAATTTTAGACATACTATGGTACCCTAAGTTTATCCCAAACTCTCCTAACTGCATAGGAGAGTAATAATCATTTCCTTGCAACATTCTTTTAGAATATTTTCCAGAAGAAAATTGCAAAAAAATGTGCAAATTTTCATCTCTTTCCAATAGCTAATCATCCTGGTATTTCCTAGTAGTGCCTTTACTAAGAAAAGGGCCAAAAAAGCCGGATTTATTCTGCTTGGCTCCATTTTTAAAAGTTTTTAGCAGTTTTGCTCTAGCAAATGGTGTGAAACATTTGCTTCTTATCCGTTTAACCTTTATACTATATGTGTAGCATATGTGCACCTTGTTGTACTCAACTTCAACTTGATTTCCAAGCTTTGCAAAAGAAAGAAGCAACCGGCTCAATAATTTCTGCTTGAACATGATTCCAGTCTTCCAGATACTTTGCAACCTAAACAACCATAGCTCCTTATCTTTGTTCTCCGCACTTTTATCTGGTCAGCTGGAGTGAATGTGGAACTTGTGCCTGATCTTGTCATGAATATCTTTATATGCATGGCAATATATGGAACACAGTATCTCTCTATACAGGATCTAAACCTTCCTTTTGCAGTTTGAAAATGCTATTATAAGGAATAGCGTCGCAGAACTTTAGGTAAACGTTAGACTCAGTTAGTGGGAATTTTTGCCAAGAGAGAATATTTAGAGGAGAACATAGATCCAGATCTCTGGTGCAATTTCTGAATAAAAGTGTAGGATGATAAGTAGGGTTCAATGGTTCTTTTGATTTGAGAATTTTGACAGGCTTCTACAACCACGACAATCTTTTCTTTCAATGCTTAAATTGGACCCACTTAAAAAAATCTCCAAAATATTCAATCGCCAGTCTTTGAAAGTTTTGATTACTAAATTGGACCAATTTTTAATTTTTTTTTAAGACATTTAATCACCAGCATGCTGAAGGTTAAAATATTTAGTACCATTAAAGTTAGAATCAGATTCTGAAATGGATATATTGGACACTATAATAACCAATTTCTGACACCATTGATAATCAAAGTTTTGATTCTTTGTGTAGGGTCGCTTTGAGATACTCTCCTTGTCTGGCTCTTTCTTGCTCACAGAAAATGGTGGAACACGGAGTAGAACTGGTGGGCTGAGTGTTTCATTGGCTGGTCCCGATGGCCGTGTTATTGGTGGAGGGGGTGGCTGGAATGTTAATGGCAGCCAGTCCGGTGCAGGTAACATTAGAGGCAGACATTTTTCTTTTAGTTTGCTATGTTGTTAAAATTCATGCTATTTGCAACTTGATGCAGGTGGTGGTAGGGAGCTTCATTTCAAATGGTCGAAAACCTCAGGCCAAGCCAGCTAATCCTGAGCCCTCCATTGGCTTGTTACAGGCTGGGAATTCTGGTGGTCCGTTAGCTTCTATCACAATCTCTAGGGGAAGTATGAATGATGCCTCAGGAGCTAAATCTGGTGGTCCTAATAGTCCCATGTTGAATCAAGGCACTGGAGCTTCTATAAGTAACAATACTGGTCAGCAACCAGTTCGGAATGTTGCCAGTTTTCAGTCCATGGGGTGGTCAAGCTCACCGTCTATGAGTGATATTAGGCGCAACACTGATATCAACATCCCTTTGCCTGGTGGTTAGCTGTATGAGAGTTTGGAATCATTTTCCCTGGCTAAAGCATTGACCTCTTTTCAATGATATGGTCGGCTGCAAAGGGACTTAAGGTCTAGGTGTGAATTATCAGCTGTTCATTTTGATTGTTTCTTAAAAAATCATCAATTTGTGTCTACTTCGAGAACTAACCCAGAAAAGATGTAATCCTTGGAGAACAGTTAAAAACAGCTTAGCAAGCTGCACTCCATTATATTTGATGTAAAGCTAAAAGATATGATTGTAGTCTATATTGTATCATTGATGAGCCTGTTTTTGCTCTTCAAAACACTGCCATTGACAGGGCACAAGTTTGCTGGGGTGTATGCGGATGATGTATTCCCTTTGGTTTGTGAGTTGCCCTTATGGTATTGCTGTTATCTTACAAAGTTGGGTCCATCAACTTTGATGAGCATCTGAATTATTATATTTACATGATTCATGCACAGCATTCAGTGACTTGAATTAGTGGAAAATACACTTCAAAAGTATAAATGTCGGTAATTTAGCTAGCTTCAGATTGCTAGCTTCCAAGTTACTACCTTGATATTTCTAATCTTCCAAAGAAATACTGTTCATAATTTGTTAAACGTCAAAATTTCTATATTTGGAATAAAAATGTAATGATTATCAGAAAAAGGCTTAGGAAAATGCGGGGATCAATTCTTTAAAATATTCTATGTTCATTTCAATTTTCAGCATTTCTACGAATCTAGAGATGTACAGTTTTCTCATCTAAGGCTCGGCATTATAAATGATTTCACCATCTTGAGTGTCTAGGTGGTGGAGCTATATTTCAAATGCGAAGTTCCTTTTGACATCATCCATGAGTGTATTTTCAGAAAGTTTTGGCCTGTTGATGAGATCAGGGAAATATTTTAAGGCGTTGGAAATGTTTTGACATTATGAGATCAATTAGACAATCAATTGATTTGGGGATTGTGATTGGTCTTGACAAGAATAAAACTAGAATATTAATTATGACAATACCCTAAATTACATGCATGCGTATTCATAACCAAGATATATAATATTTAAAAATATAGTTAAATGTTTTGTAAAGTTAAAGAACAAATAATTTTTGTTGCTGCATAGGTTTTCTCTTGGTCTCATGTTAAGTTAGCCATTTTAATATTTGAAAAGTGTACAAATGTAGGAGGCAGACGAGGGTAAATTAGATTTAACGGAGGAAAATATGCTTCAAATTAGCCATTTTAATATTTGAAAAGTATATAAATGTAGGAGGCAGGCGAGGGTAAAATAAAATTAATTGAAGAAGATTTGTGTCATGTTAACGCCCACTCTCAAAACTGTATGGATTGCACTAAAAAGGAACAAACATATAGATGCTGAAAATGGAAATTTGTGTTTATTATCCCGCCGAAGGCATGAATATTGTTTTCACTTCTCTCATTAATTTATTTCTCTTTCCTCAATCAAATGTTGCCATGTGGATTATTTTGAAATTGGGCTAAAGTTTAATTTTCCAATATTGTACTTGAGTTCCATTTCATTGGCCAACCCCTTTATTTGGCACTATTTGTGAGAAAGAATTTGTCCTGCATTGCATTTAAGACTGTCACTGTTTATGACAGGTTTGATTGGTGTTGTTGGGCTCAAGAATGGATTCCTTGGAGATCTTTGAATTTTTCCACATCATTATGTACTTTCATTTTAATTTTTTGTGCAGCAGAAATCATTTTAATTTTTTATGCATTGAGTATTGTAACTTCGCATTCTTCATTTTCTCACTTGGAAGATTCGGAAAGGGTTAAGCTATGACGACCATTATTGAGTTTTCAAACTTTCTTTGTTGATGTACCATTAGATCCTAAGGTGCTTGAGCTAGATATGGCTCTGTATTTTGGTGGTGGTCGTCATTTTTGGCCACCATTGGGAATTTGTGACTGTTTGCAAATCTGTAGTCATCATTGATGATGGAAGAAGCCTATGTTTTTGCCCGCTTTTACCATTTGAGCTCTCTTCTCCAACTGTGTATTTATGGCCACAGAGGTAAGTTCTATTTTTCTGTTCACTTCATGGCTCGAACAAGGGTTTCATTCTATTTATTCATCTCCATTTCTCCATGTTGAAGGGTTTCTTTGAGCAGGAAAGCTTCTCCTTTAATGGCCTCCATTGGAGATCTCTGGGAAATGTTTCCAGGAAGCCATTATTTTTTTGAAAATCTGTTTCGACCTGGACTCTGGTTTGAGATTTAGAACATGGACGCTACTAATTCCTTTGTTGGGTGTTCGTGACCAAAGCCGAAGAGCACGCAAAACTGTTTTGCTTTGTTTCGAGCTTGAAACCCTGGTGGGTTGAATGTATCTCTGTACTTCGAGATGGGTTATTATTTGAAACTTGGCTTGTATTTTATTTTGGTTCGAACTCGTTCTGGGTTGTATTTGATTGTACTTTGACAGAAGATGAATTTGGGCTTTGTATTTTATATTCCTAACTGCCGCCATGATTTTACCTGTGGTTCTCTTTTATTTGCACAATGGTTTTGTATATCTACTTGACGTTATACTCCCTACTCCACATTTTGGTTCTGAGACTTGTAAAAGAACTCATAGACTCAGTTTGTGTTGTATTTCAGTCTGATCCGCCATGGTGGGTTCGTGATCTTTGGTTTTCTTACATACCCAAAATCTTGTTTGATATGCACAGCTACCTTATTGCTCTAGATCTGTATAGCTTGGCATGTTCTATTTCTCCTTTTATTTGAAAATCCCCCTTCTTGTGACAACCATAGCATTGCTTTTGAGGTTTTGGTTTTGCAAAAGGTAAATGATGTCTCCTCTCATGGCTTGGTGGTATTGTGAAACAACTCGCTGAATTTTGTTTCTTTTAGTGTTTGAATCAAATCAAACATAGAGCTTTCTCTTTGATAGATATTTTCCATCATATTTTCTAATATTTGGTGTTGAAACAGACCTTTCACTTTTCTCAATCGGACTGGTTGCCTCCATTTATTGCTTCAAATTTTTTATTTGTTATCAACATTTTATAAATTCACTTATCATAACTTGCATCTCATGTAGATCTGATTGTGAGCTTTGTTTACATGATGAAGAAACTAATATTGTTAGAGCTTGATCCTCTTTAATTTACCCTACTGTTGGTTTGTTCTTTCAATTCTAAGCTCATTCGATGGTTGCTTATATCTTTGAAAAGGCACAAGAAACTAATTAATGGATTAATTCATATCTTCACATGGTTGTAACTCTCCTTCCTTACACTACTCCAATGATTTGTGAATTAATGCATTCTTTAAGCTTTGTAATTTTTTGAATAATGCACTCTTTAGAAAATATAGAAGAACAATTTTGTAACTATAGAGATCATATTTCACAATAATCCTTGATGTTCTTTCTATATTGATCTTGCTTTGTCATTTCTAGAGCTCATCAACCTATGGATGTTTTCCTCTATCCGTTAATAGTTTAATGAGTTGATTATGTATGTTTATCATTATGAAATGGTAGTTAGACCATTATGTTCTTGAGGATTTAATTTCCTATTTGTAACTCTAACATGAAAGTTCCCGGGAACTGATCATAATTGTTGTTATGAAGCACAAACACAAAAGATTTCCGAGATACATGGCAATGCATGCCACGTCTATTCTTACACAAGTGACACCCTTCAAAGTATATTACACTTGGCTATACACTTGTAAAACAGACAAAAAAGATTGGGTTTTTTCTTCTTCTCTTGGAAAAATATTTGTTTTTTTCATTCTCTGACCTTAATATTTAATTTCCTCTGAAACCATTTCATGATTCTAAATTATCCTCCTATTATATCCAAATAATGTTCTAAACTCCACAATAATCTTACAAAAATACAAAAATGCATAATTTTAAATATTATTATACACAACCGAATAATTATAGAAACAATAAATCTTTTCTTACTCGTATTTGTAAATTGACTACAAAAAGGTGCCCCGTAAACCCTTCACTCATGCACTTTTAAACTGCATGTTACAAATATGTTTCAATAATCATTTGAACAACACAATGACCATTGCAATGTCAAATCCCAAGCAAACCAACCTGTCTTACCTTGTTCATGCATAGGTTCATAATAAAGCCCTCCTCCACACCATAAAACTAGAGCTTCGGCAAGATTTGCCATATCATGGCCTTGTTTATAACAGCCTCATATAGAAAATAAAAACAATTAAAAAAATTCATTTGAAAATGTGATATGAGTAATAAGTACATGGAATGATGATGTTTGTCTTAGCAAGAATGTTTAGTTAGTTCAAGGCAGAACATTAATGAAAGTTAATAGGTGGTCAATAGAGAATATTAGTAAAGATTACGGAGGATATGTGAGGTAGTGCGGGAGGAGTGAGTGAATTAACTTGTGTTGTAGTTCTTGTGAAGGAATGATATGTGCAAACATTTGCGAGTTGCATATATGCAACTTACTTGAACATAAGAGGAATGTTTTAAGCCATACGCAGAAAAAACATTCAAAGATTGTTTGAACAACATTAAACAGGTTGTTGTATGTTAGATTTGCAACGCGTTACTACTATTGGCTGTAATTGATGGCAAGTCATCTTGATGCATTGGGTTTTACAGTGCGTAAGGAAGATCAATTGAGGTTCAATTGATTTTATGAACAATATTGTTATTCCCCATGCCATTTATAGGTGATTTGAAATTTAGTTGTACATATTGCACATTGGTGGTAGATTTTGCGGTTAAAATCTAATTATTGCTATTAAAAAATAAACTCTTAAAATTATTCCAAATATATATGTTTTTCTTTCTCAATCAGTTGTTAATTAAGGGTTTGAAAGATGATGATTGTGCTTTTAGGATGGCATGATGCTACATGGTTTTCTTATAACTCAATAAAAAGGTTTGGCATAAACCTTGTTTACTACTTTCAAAACATTACTACACTAGAGTGGCAGATTTGGTAATCCACATGACAATGTATTTGGCTTGAAAAATGAGAATGTTTATGAGTTTGTTCATGTCCATTCTCATGCCTCAACTATTTATTTCATCCCATATTTCTTCAAGTCATTTGTTAATGCAAGGGATTATTTTTAATGAATAAATGCTCGGTCGATGGCCTTAAAAGGTTTAGATGATTGAGCTATATTAATGTCATTATACAATAGGACCTCTTTAAGTGTTAGAAAGGAATACTCCCTTGACAATCTAACACCCACCCTTTGTATAGACACCCTAGACATAAATGCTTGGTGTTCAAATTTCACTCCATATTAGTCGCTTTTCATTACAAACAATTCTCTCTTTGCCAAAATTTAGGGACAAAGTTGAGGGTTCTAGTAGAGAAATTGAATTGATTTGATATCCACATTCACAATCGTGAGGCAAATTCTGCAAATAATGAATTTTGAAGTGTTTAGTATACGGTGTGTAACACGTAAAAAAGCCCCCTAAGCATTTATTAGTCATTAAATTGTATAATTTTAGGATGTTCGTGTACTTTATTGATTATTGATTCGAATTAGTTATTATTGATAAGTTTAATGACCTCTCGATGGTCCTTGTGTCTTCTCTAGCTAGCTCTGGTTGTTCCTCTCTCTATCCATTTTCCCTACCCCGGGCTCAATGTCTAGAGAGTCATTAAGACCCACAAGCCCACATGGAGTGTTAATGACATTGCTAGGCCCTTTGGTGTGGTCACATGACCTTTTGTTCATTTTTTAATTTTTTCAATAGTTTTTGTCAGTTTAGACACCAATAGGGTCCTAATTTGAATTCAAGTTTTCTATAAAGATCAAGGCATTATAGTTCATTAAAATTTGAAGGCATAAAAAGAATCCATTAATTCTCCACAATAATCTATTGAGCACTTACAAACATTCTAGATAAATTAAGTAATCATTAAAGCATTTGTTGTTGAAGCGCACATGTTTACGTTAGACCAATTAATTATTAAAGGATACACATTGCACACAATTGGGGATTACATATTATTGGAACTATTCCAATCATGAGGTTTGTTGTTTTTGATATTGTTATTGTCAAGGGGCCAAACAAATATAAAGATAGTTTTGCTATCCTTTATGGTTTGTTGTTTTTGAACACACTCTCTTTATTGATATTCAATAGTGTTACATCAACATTATAGAGATTTTCAAGACAACCGCACTCTCTATCCCTACAAACTATGAAAAAATCTTGCACTTAGTCCAATGATTGATTACAACAAAAAAATCACACTTGCACACTCTTGGCTCTACTATAGTATCTCGCTTTGTTATGCTCTCTTTGTGGAGTTCTCACGAAAAATTGAGATTGTTTTACTTAATTTTGCTCCTTTCCAAACTAACTCCAACTCTTCATCTCCTTTTGACATCTACTTAGGTGCCTCTTGGAGTCCCAATGTTCTTATAAAAATTGACCCATGCGACAAAATTTAGAATTCTACAAGAGGTAGATCGATTAAGGTTGCTCATGGATTGAATAGGTCTTTTTTGTTGCATGAGATGAGAGTAGAGGTTATTGGATTTGAATCAATGAGAGTTGTATGAGGCTGATTTTGATTTTATGGAAGCTTGTGCAATATGTAAGAGCCCAACCGACATGTATAGAGTTCTACATGGTTGGATTACTTCATTCAAGAAGGGTAGATTTTCAAAAGGAATCATTTGTGCATAACTCATGGATTAGTGAGGGATTATTTGGTCGAGAGAGAAACATGGCAGGTCTAGCCAAACACGTTAGGATGGAGAAAACATTGGTGCAGTTGTGTGAAAGTTCTTATTGGCCAAGAATGATTTTGGATGTGAAATTTATTGTGCAAATTTATAGATTTTTCCATCATGCCAAGGGAAAGAGCTTAAATACAAGTTTGTATCGAGACATCGCCCATACCAGAAAGACCATGGGAAGATGTATGGATTTCATCTTGGGCTGCGAAGAAATAAAAAAGGTAACGACTCTACCTATGTTTTTGCAGATAGATTTTCAAAGATGGCAATCTTTATAGCTTGCAAGAAGAAAATCGATGCTAATCATGTGGCTACTTTGTTCTTCAAAAATAGTAAGATTGGACATGTTGCCAAAGAGCATTGTCTCGGATATGGAGGCAAAGTTTGTGGGCCAATTTTGGTGTACCATGTATAGAAAGTTAGGCACTAGGTTTAGTTTCACTTTAGCCTTCTATCCCAAACTGAATGGAAAAACTAAGTTTGTCAATAGAAGCCTCAAAAACTTGTTGAAATGCTTCATTGTGAATAAGCCGGGACTATGGAATACTACTTTGTCTCAAGCTCTGTTTGCACATAATAACTCAATTAACGGGAGTACAACAAAGAGTCCTTTTACATTTGTAGGTGTGTGCAGCCCTAGAGGAGCAGATGGGTTGAGAAGAATAGTTGATTTGGAAAGAAATGATGTAGTAGAGTAGTTTCTGAATATATGCACAAGTTACATGAGTAGGTTAAGGAAAACATGGACAAGATCACATTGAGATACAAACAACAAGCTGAACTCAAGAGAAGAAAACAAAAATTTTAATTTGGAGAGCTGGTCTTAGCTCACTCAAGGAAGGAAAAATTCCCAAAAGGAACTTATAACAGGTTAAAATGAAAAAATATTGGAACTCGTAAGATTTTGAAGAAATTTGTGGTGACTTGTGAGATAGAGCTCACGGAAAGGGTGGATATCGCTTCAATTTTCAACATTGCTGATTTGTACCCTTATTTTGAGGGACAAAAACCGGAGAAGCAAGTACAGGTTCAGATTCATCGATTGAGGATTCAGTATAACAATTTCCTAAGAAGGTAAGAAACAAGGTAGAAGAAGTGATTGACTTACAAGTAATCAAGAAGACAAGTGGGAAGGAATACAATGAGTATTTGGTTCATTGAAATAACAAGACAGCTGAAGAAGCAACATGGATAAATGCATACGAAGTTGCTATGCTTGGTAGCTCAGTCTAAGATTTCACAGAATGTTCATGTGTAGGAGCTTGTGGTTCTCTTCACTTCCTTAGCGTTTATGATGCAAAAGCATTTGGACCCATATGAAATTTTACATCACCATAAAAATATAACAAAAATAGTTATTTCAAAATTTGGTTGCATTTATTCAGAAAATCATTTCATCAAACACTTAGAATATGCATGGTGTTGTTTAGAAGTCCTCACGCCACCTCAGCCAAAACAAATTTGTATAGACGAGGCCAGATATGTTTTAAACAAGAGAGAACAAAGTGGGAGCGCTTCAAAACAAGAAAATCCTTCCAAATTTTTTTGAAAAATAAGTCAAATATTGTTGAGGATGGATGTTCGTATTCCATGATTAGGAGAGTCTTAAGGAATGCCCAACGCTGCTGCAAAAACAGATGATAAAGTAGTTCTGAAAACAGAAACAAGAAAAACAAAAAAAAGTAAAAAACAAAGGGTACATAGGGATGTTTTGGGTGTGTGAGATTTAGAGTGATTCAAACTAACATTTCAAAGTTTGAATCCATATTTGAGGTGGTTTTTTTACATACCTTCAGTAGTGAAAAATATCCACGGATAATTCCTCTTCAATAGTGAGAATTTGAGCTCCGAAAATGGATTTCAGTAGTGAAAAATATCCACGGATAATTCCTCTTCAATAGTGAGAATTTGAGCTCCGAAAATGGATTTTAAAGTTTGACAAAAAGCATAAGAGCATATGTGGCTTGTTGTAATTGATGAAAATTGTGTGGCCTGAAAGTTGTGTAATAAGATACTAAAAATCATTTCATGTGTTTTTGTGATGATGTGTGCCTATTTGTGTGTTGGGAAGGCCTAAAAACTCTATTTTAGCCAAAATAACACTCTCACTTCTGTGTGAGGTCCATTAGATGTTGGAATGTGTTAAAATAGGTTGTGAGATTCGTATTAAGTACTTATACCAGCTGGTGCCTAGTTTGTTTCAAACAATTTTGCGTTTTAGGTTACTCAACTTTCTTGATAGCGAAAATTCCCATTAATGATAGAGTTTTCAAATGTCTCACAAATGACCACTAAAAGGATGGTTATACCATAACAAGTGTAATGTCCCTTTCTAGGGCTGAAACTGAAAAATAGAAAACAACTCCAATCCCACTTGAGAGTAATCTGATTTTTATAATAGTAGATCTAAAAATATCAAAAACCCTAGCAGTGAACCGTATTGGGACTTCAACTCATCATACAATCATGTAATAGCGGCTAAAAATGTTTCTAAATAATTAATAAAATTACGAAAGCATTTGTTAATCCAATTTACATCAAGAAATGGAGAAAACAAGCGATTACACCCGTTGCAATTAATTTTATGACAGAAGTAGAGCAGCCACAACCAAGGACTTGCAACAACTTTTAGACAACTCCTAAAATCATAAAAATGTAGATTTCAACCTTACAAAAAATGAGGAATTGAATGATAGAAACCAAACATAGAGAAACCTTTCGAATCAATGCAATTCGCCCCACTTGGAATAGCTAAATTATTGGCTTAATATGCAAAGAAATGATTGCTTTCACCTTTAGAAATTAGTAAAAGTCCATCCGGGCAATCTAATCAAACCATACATCCATTAAAACACCTACAAATTGCTCATGATGCAAGTCGCCTAGGGCTAGATATAAAAGATATCAGCTACAAATACTAATATCTTTGGATCAGATTTAATTTTGGAAACAATAAAATAGAACACCAAATATAAACACAAATAATATACTTCTGATTTTATTCATTTGGGATTACAATTACATTGATGGAGAATACATTTTATAATGTTTGAGCTCCTACAAAGGTGGAGTCAAACTTCATCTTCAATCCTATCTCCTAGTATTTCTCTCATCCCTCATATTGCTCTAGCAATCCCCAAGATATCTCACACTCCTAAATAGCTACGTGAGTTGTTATTACAACTCACACAACTCTAAATATATTATTAATAATTAGTTTTCTAATAATTCATATTAATAATATTACAACTATTTGCACACTCATGTATTATTTAAATATTAAATAATACTAATATTCTAACATACTAATGTTCACACTATGAACATGATTTTCCTAACATTCACCCCCTTAGTGTGAACATGGGTGAGTTCTGTCTAGTACCTACTCATGATACGATGGTTTTCAAAGAGTACCATCAACTCTAACAAGTTTTCTAGTGGAACCATTAACCACTCTATATATTTTTTTCTAAGAGATCCACAAACTCTCAAATTAGTTTTCTACTGGATCCACCAACCACTACATAACAACATACATGTTTTCCCATTCACACTTTACAAAAGGGAACAATATATAGGAAAATATGTTCTTAACTATGAATAAGAATTATTCTTCTGTTCTTTATTTACTACCACACATACTAAAAGAAAACACATAGAACAAAATTGAAAAAATATGGCCACCAAAGTAGTATTGCGGCCTCGTCGATGGTGCCTGACAAGAGGTCGCTAAAACGCCTCCTTCCTCTGTTGCCTCTAGCCTCCATGTTTTCGCTACTGACTTAGCTGAATTTGTCTTTGAGGCTCATTTTACAATTCTATTGGGTGTCGGTTTCAACCGATAATGCACCCCCTCACTATGGACGTCACGTACAAGCGAAAATGCGTATGATTTTTGACAAGTGAGACAATTTTTTTTATTTTTATAATATACTTTTACAATCACTCACAAATCTACAATGATTCGACACTTTTGACATAGACTAATGATAATAGATCTCTTTGAGATGGCAATAGTGAGACGTGGACATCATATACGCACAACACAAATCTCACCGATTTGAATGCCAAACTTTCAATTTTTGTTTTCTTACAAAATAATCGAGACGCGTCGAGAATAGTTTCCACGATTTCTCTTAAAATAGGAATTGGGTTTTTGTAATTTTTTGACAGAAGTTTCCCATAATAAAATAAACAAACCCAAAAAAATTTCGCAAGATTATGAATTTGGGTTTTAGAGAAACAATCGATTTGCTAGTCATTTTTTTAAAGATCAGAAGGAAATGTCGATTCAATGTTTATGCAGACCACACGTTTTGATGCTTGTCTCCCAAATGCATAAAACTTCAAATCAGACGGCTTTTCTTGTCCAGGATGGAAGCTACAACTTCCACATTTGTTTAATAAAATTGATGCCAATTAGAATTGATCCAAATTTGATGTCTACTCAATAATATCATAATAATATATGTATGGAAGATATGATTGTTCGACACACAATTTGATCAGATCAGAGTATAACCATTTAATCTTGCATATTCCTAGGCCACTTGGATCGCTCTTGTATTCATGAATCGATGCCAAAGCCAATGAAATGAAACCGCAAGACATGGTTCAACACAACATGCAGAAAACGAAAAACATGGGAAAATAGCTTAGAAAATAATCACAAAATCTACGCTCCTTCATACTTTAATGAACTGCATTCTCAGGGGCAAAGATAAATATGACAGCCCCTCACAAATCCATTACACATCCATCATGGAAAGGACCTAACACTGCTCTACTACTAGATATATTTGGATCAGATTTAATACTGGAAACAATAAAATAGAACACCAAATATAAACACAAATAATATACTTCAGATTTTATTCATTCAGGATTACAATTACATTGATGGAGAATACATTTTATAATGTTTGAGCTCCTACAAAAGTGGAGTCAAACTTCATCTTCAATACTATCTCCTAGTATTTCTCTCATCCCTCATATTGCTCTAGCAATCCCCAAGATATCTCACACTCCTAAATAGCTACGTGAGTTGTTATTACAACTCACTCACACAACTCTAAATATATTATTAATAATGATTTGTCTAATAACTCATTAATAATATTACAACTATTTGCAAACTCATGTATTATTTAACTATTAAATAATATGATTAATCTAACACACTAATGTTCACACTAGAACACTAATTTCCTAACAAATACCTTAAGATATTCAATTATACCAAATATTCTTCCTTGAGGGTTTTCATCCCCAAGGCAAGTTCCGCCATCAAGGGTTTTCGTCCTTGATGAGAGAGATAGGAAAGGTACAACCTTTACCAAGAAGAAATAGTAAAATTCAACACGCCATATTAATGGCCAAGCATCCTCTTTTTATAACATAAAGGGTGCTACATCATAACTTATGGTTGACCTTATAATATTAAAGTCTATTTCTAATTTGAGCATATATGCTCACCAAACAACTAATTAACTAAGTAATTTATTTCATCTATTGGAGCGCTAGGCATCCAATAGGAATACAACATAAAATAGTGCAATATTTCCTAAAACTAATCCAGATATCTTTAGACAACTTTCCTCTAGCTCCAAATCCTTAGTCCCACAAGGAAGGAATGGGATAAGGTCTTCCGTAGTGACTAGCTTGGAAAAAGGGGACATTACACAAGGGATAAAAAAGTGTGGAAAACTTGTTTAGGCTACTAGAAATAAGATCATCTTTCATTGAATCCCTTTTTTAGAATGCACCAATTGGTGTTAGAGCAAGGCTTTCCATGCTAGGCTATTTTGTGACGTTCTATCATATTTGTTACAGGTGTGTGAAAAGTCCTACAATTGCGAGAGACATATGAGAGGAAGACATTGCACATGAGGTAATCCTATTGGAAGTGTAGAAAGATCAAGGAAATCTAGAGTTGTATACTTGGTAGAGATAATTAAAGGAATCAAAGCAAAATTGGATGCAATGGATACAATGCAAAGAAGACAAACTCATGTTGAAGATATAAGTAATGATGACAAAGCAAAAGTTCAAGAACTTGAAGTAGAGGAGATGGTGGATGAACCGGAGAATAAATTTCTAAAAGATATTGCAAGTTGGGTAGTAAGCCAAATTTTGATACCCCTTGCCACGTTTGAAGTTTAATCTCTAAGCAGCTTATAGAATAAATCATGGAGATGAATAAACTCTCACTACGAGTCAATGGAAGAATCCAAGATCAGAAAGTTTTCTTGCACAAAATTTAAGGTTTGTGCATCTTTACAATGGGATCATGTGCCAATGGAAAGATAGAGGAAAGGTAGAGAGGAGATCAAATCTTGAGATAAGAAGCTTAAAAATTTGAAGGCCAAGTTCTTACCTTTAGATTATCAAATGAGTTTTTCAATGAAATTGTACCATCTTAGACAAAAGGAGATGAATGTGAAAGACCGGATGGAGTTCTACAAGCTCACAATTCAGGTTGGTCATGTGGAGGATGATGGAGAGAATATCTCAAGGTATGTTAATGGACTCCATATTTCTATTCAAGATAAATTTATTGTGATGAGAATGAGGTCGGTGGAAGTAGCATATCAAAGCTCTTTGAAGGCAAAGGATAATTTGTCTAGGTGAAAAAAAATACTTCAAGAGGAAGCATAAGGTTCTTTAGAGGTAGAGGACAACTAGACAGGGCAAAGGATAGTATATACACGAAGGAGGAGCAAGCACTACTCAAAACAGAAATTCTAGTCATAACATAAGAAGAAAAGGCTATCACAATAGAGCAAGTGTAGAGGATTCATGGAAACATGTTAAATTTGTGGGGAAGTGTAATGTCCCTTTCGAGCTCAAAATTGAGGAATTTGGATTTTCCCCAAAACCCTAAAGGAAAATTACTGGAATTTATGACGGCCACATGTGGAAACCTGAAAGTTTATGACAACAATACGGTTTTATGCAAAAATAGGGCATCGACTTGTTTTAGATACCTAAAACCCAAGCAACCTAGGCAAAATTCAGATTTTAGTATTTCCCACACACAAATCTTCAAAAATACATCAACAACATGAAACCCTTGATGAAATCATGCAAAATAAATGCTTCAACAACAAAATACAGATTGTTGGAATTATTATTGCTCAAAAACAACGAAACTTTAAAAATCCATATCTTATGTAGTTGCGATCAAGGTTCCCAAGTGAAGGGACGTCTTATGAAATGTCCCTCTTTTTCGAATAATGACATTGAAGACCTTTGGCCCATTTTGTCTACCCGACGGCCAAAGGAAGTGTGCAAGGGTGACTTAAGTCATAATAAAATTTTTATAAGTGCCTAAAAGAAAATAAAAGAAAAATATTAAAGCACTTATAATTATTTATTTGACTTAATAAAGAAATGCACCTATAAACAATTGTTGTAATCTCTAGGTGAGTGCATAGGGTCTTATATTATATTTGTATCCTCCCTAGGAGAATTGGCGAGTTGTCTAGGAAAGACTATATTAGCTGCCTAGAAGGAAAATAGACCCAAAACCATTTTGTATTTTCCCTAGGCAAAAATGCGACTAGGCCTAATGGGGAAAATTTGCATAGAGAAATGTATTGCAAGCTGATTGGAGATTAAAAAGGCTCCTTTGGGTCACTTTGCCTATTTAAAGGAGAGGTCGACTTAGAGGAGGGCATCTCATTCTCATTTTATAAAAATCTGACTTTTGTCTAAGCTTGGAGCTTTGCAAAATTACTCTAGAGGACGAAAACCCTCATAGAGAAGAAGAGAGATTTCCATACAGGAAATCTAATTGTGCTTCAAAGGAACTTCAGCTGTTGATATTGGGTTTCTGGGCAATAAAGTGACTGAAGAATTAGTGCAGCTGTGTCATTGCCTTTTTCTTTATGTAGAGCGACTCATTATGAGGCTGATTTGCACTGTTTAAGACACACTACAGGTCTGAATATTATTGCCTTCATTTGTATTGAGTTATGGAGCTGTAAATCTATCTTTTTCATAATTAATTGAAGGGTTTCAGCGTTGTTTCAGTCATCAATGGTCTGCTGCTTTCTGAGGTATTTTCCAGGTGTGTTTGAACTCTAAAATCTTGAATTCTTCCATGAATGAACTACTAAAAATTATGGGGACCTGTTTAGTTGAGAAAACATATTGTTTGTGGCTGCTTTAGTAAGATTTATCCAATACCCATAGTCGCATTCTTGGGGAAATTAATTACAGCAGTTAAGCTGTCCTCTGTATGATCATATTCAACATTCCAAGTCTGATTTGGGTCTACCTTTTGTCTTTAGAAAAGAGCTATCTATTATTGTTGTTGGTTGATGAGTCTCTTGGGATCCTAGTCGCCATTTTTGGGTATCTATTGCAGCAGTAAAATCTGATCTTTATCCTAAGGGCTGTTTCGGGGTTCTAAAATCTGCATATCAGAGCAGAGTGGAAAAATAAATTGTACTCACATTTTTGCATTGGTTTCCCTAACCATCCTTAGCTGCTTTTTCCTTCAACTAATCTGACCTGCAATATAATTACTGAGTTATCTTCTATTGACTTGCACTTGAGTGTTGGATTTATCCAAAATCCGAGGGAGGTCCAAAAATGTTCCATCAGGGGACATTACATCTTACAACACACAAACACTTGTTAGAGTAGACCTCACTGAAGCAAGATCTTAAGCATAACAATAGACAAGAAAATGAAAAAAATTCTCAATTAAATGTAAGGAAAGATTACAAAATTTGGCACAATAGCTCAACGCTCCAATTATAGTCTTATAACAAGACTCTGCAAGAATCCTTCTAAGGATTCTTCTCTCAGCCCTGTCCTAAGCTTGCAGACTCTGCGAAGCTTCTACAGAACCACATTGGTCCACACAAGGACGGTCGCCTGATTCCTCAAATTGGAATTCAGCCTTAACACCTAAGCTTAAGATTTGCACCTCTAATCAAAAGATGTTTTAAGAGATGATTTATAAGTTTGCAGCTCCATGCTATTTATAGAATTTTCAAAACTCTAGTGGGAGAACAAGACACCCTCAACAAGCAAAGGTTCCCATAGGATATTCTTTAGGTTGCCTCTCGAGCCATTGATCTGATCCCGAAAATTCCCTTCCATTGGATGGAGCTCAAACGAATCATTTTGTTGGTCCTCGCTTAAATAGATGGATCAAGGACCATGTGTGCTCTCTGCTAATTGTATTGATGTTATCAAGCACATATCTCATCATTAAAGCTCAAGGAAGTGGTCCAAGGAGGAACGTAGTATTCTATGGATTCTCTAGCGTTTGGTGGCTGCTTTAGTGTTTTTGGGTGATGCAGATTGCTTATGTACCCGAATGCTCCTACATCATACACGTTGGGTAAGAAGAAACTCAATCCCCGCTCAAGCGGTATTCCGAAGGTTTGAAATGGAATGACAAATCTTCGACTCCTTTGCCTCTCCATTTTACCAGATATTCTTTGTGCTCTTTTCTACATGTCGCTTTTACAACACATCTCCACAATGGATTCGATTTTTGCATGCCTCCGCTCTATTAGTTGGTGTCTCAAATATATTTATGTTGTCTTCTGGTCTACTTTTCGCCTCTCAAAATATAGGTATAAATCTGCAAGATTGAAGATAGGCAAGCTATTTATTCCTTTTGGAAACTCCAACTCTGCGTTCTCCCACAAATTTCCTTAGGAAATTGCATACCCAATCTTTCTCTTCTTGATTTTATCATACATTCCTCGTGGGAACCTTTCTTTGTGTAGGTGCGCAAGAACTAAATCTCTAACTTCAAACTCCAAGTGCCTCCTTTGAAAGTTTGTGTGTTCCTTGTATTGCGCGTTTCTCTTCTCCAACTGATTATGCACTTGCTCGTGAACTTCATGTATTGTGCAAAGTTTTCTACTTCCATACTTCTCCCTTCTTGTCTCGGTAACTCCCTCAATTCTACAATTCCTCAAGGAGTTATACCATATACAATCTGGAAAGGTGACATCCCAATGCTTCTATTGAAAAGAGTTATTATATGCAAACCGCACCTACACAAGAACTTGAATCCCATGTTCCTATAACAATCTAATTTTTATAACAGTCCAAAAATGAACTTGATCTAAGAGAAGCATTGCGGAGGAATGTCAGGGCACTTTGGTATAGATATGAACATTAAACAATTTGCGAAGAAATAATTTTTGGCCATGGATGTCTACAAATGTGTGCAAAGATGTAGAGAATGTCAATTGGCAAAAGGGAAGAGTTAGAACATAGGGTTATATAGACCACTCCCGGTACATGAAAACCATGGGAGCATCTGAGTATGGATTTTGTTTTGGGATTTCCCAAAATGTAAAAGGGTCATGATTCTATCTTTGTTGTGGTAGATAGATTCTAAAAAATGGCTCATTTTATTGCTTGTAAGAAGACAAGTGATGTTACACATATTGCTAACTTATTTTTCAAGGAATTTGTGAGACTGCATGGGTTGTTACGCACAATTGTATCTAAAAGGATACCAAATTTGTGGGCCACTTTTGGCACACGTTGTGGAAGAAACTGAACACAAGGTTGTAGTTTGGTCCTGCGTATCACCCATAGAGATATGGCCAGCCAAATTTGTCAACATGATCCTTAAGAATTTACTAAAATGTTTGGTAGGAAAGAAGGTAAGAATTTATTCTGAAATTTGTCAACATGATCCCTAAGAATTTACTAACATGATCCTCTGCAATGCTTCTCTTAGATCAAGTTCTCTCGTGGATGCAAACTGAAATTTATGACAGCTGAAAATCAGCAGTCTGATTTTTATAACAGTCCAAAAATGAAGGAAAATCACTTGAAACTCATCAAATCATCCAACCAAAATATAGATAGATATTTTAGGATGAATCTAAACCACTTTCCAATATGAAACTTGAATGAAAACACAACTGGAAAAATTAATTAATTGCAGCAGAAGTACAACTCAAAGAAATTATGAAACGAAGGGTTTCCAAACCCCAAATTCCACAAATTATGATTGTTTCCAGCCTTATAAAATATGTCAAATCTGATTATGAAAGAAAATCTAAATTTCGTGCCCTAGAAGGCACCTAAATGCTCCAACTAGGAAGGGCTCATAAATGCATGCTAACACTTGTAGATATCTTCTTTGATCTTCCAATGCCCAAATTTGAAAAAGGTCTTCAAGATGTCTTCACTTTACCCAAAAATGGAGGGTTTTCATCCTCCAACCAGCCACAAGAAGGGTTTCCGTCCTCCTTGGAAAAACCACACAATTGGATTTTCGCCCAAAAGTGGAATGACAATGAGAAAACAACCCAAAGATCAAGTTTAGATAAAATGTGCCAAAGTAGATGGGTGCAAATGAAGTCATTAGTCTCCTTAAATAGCCCAATCTTGGCGCCAAAGACCAAATAGGCAAGACCGACCTCCTTTGGGCTTTATTTAATCTTTTATTTTGCCTTTAAACTCCTCCAAGCCAACTGACCTGCTTTAATGAAGAAAACACTAAAGAAAAACATTAAAAATTAGAAAAGAAAAATGAATTGGGAATGCAATTCCTTCCCTAGCTCATTCAACTTTATTGCCATGGAAAGGGAATGACAATAAGTCCTTAATTAGGCTCTCAAGTCAAAAAAGGGAACATTACAGTCCTCCCTTCCCAAAATTGCTTGTCCCCAAGCAATTGCAAACTTAGTTGCTCCGATAATCTAGATCATGTCCTTGTCAAAAGAAAGAGCTCTTTCCGCCACAAGCTTATATGCCTAGATACCAATACCATCATACTCAAACAACTGAATCCCATAGTTGGCAAGGTAAACAACTTCCACCCACAATGATCACGGTGTCTACTTATTTAATGGAACCTTCTATCCGAACATGATGACATTTTTCAACACACTTTGAATGTAGGCTGAAAATAAGTCATAACAACAATAAATATCACCCACGATTCCATTTGATTCAAAACTAGGATGGCTAGGGGAATGACCTCACTAGTGGAGCTTCACCATTATCAACACCATGCAAGGAAACCTTCTTAATTTGGACTTGGATACAGCTGTTCGTGACTGAAAATATTGTGACCAGTAGTATAAAAATGATGCAAATATGACAAACCCATGTAAGCTTCAGTAATATGATTGATGTAAAGGTATTAGGTACCCATACAAGGACTGCAAACTCACTATCTTCAGCTGAAAACACATCAACAATGATAGTAGATCGCATATCTTTTAACCTCATGGCGAGAGACTCATCTCTAGTTGTCAAAAGAATAGATAGGGAGCTAAAATTGTTGCGGACAGCGAGTGAAACAAAAATACAACTGTAATAATGATTACATTGGCTCCCAAAAGATGCTTCCAAGCTGCCCCAAACTAATCTCTTCAAAATTATGCTTGGATCAGAATTTATGATTGCTGGTATGCAAGTATAACAGCCATACTTTGCCAAAATGTTGTCTCAAACAATCCCAAATAGTTTGGAACATGTTATCAGCTAATTTTGACTTTGAAAAATTATTAAAAAATAATAAAAAAATGAAAAATTTGAAAAATTTGAAAAGTGTTACTTTGCGTGGTTCATTGCCCTCGTTGCGATCGTCTCATCTTTGTGATCGTTTTGGTCTTCGTTTCGGTCTTTGTGATAGGATTGAGACCTTCAAGGAATATTTGGGCTTTTAATGGCCCAAATACACAAAGGTTTACGCTAAAAATTTGGTGTCTTGGACATGTCATACGGGGTGGAACAGGCAACACGGCACTTATATATCATCATGGGAAGCTGCTTGCGCTTTCAGAGGCAGATAAGCCATATGCTCTTCGAGTGCTTGAAGATGGGGATTTGCAGACTCTTGGATGATGGATTATGATGCAAAACTAACACATTCCTTCACTGCACATCCAAAGATTGATCCAATTACAGGAGAAATGTTTACATTTGGCTATCAACATACTCCTCCCTATCTTACCTATCGAGTTGTCACAAAAGAGGGAGTAATGCTTGATCCAGTTCCCATAACACTTCCAAAACCTGTCATGATGCATGACTTTGCGATAACTGATAACTATGCAATTTTCATGGATCTTCCTCTCTTATTTGCCCAAAGGATATGGTAAAGGGTGACAAATTCATTGTTTCTTATGATACTAGTGTGAAAGCTCGTTTTGGTATACTGCCCCGATATGCCAAAAATGAACTTCAAATGAGATGGTTTGAGCTACCAAACTGCTACATATTTCATAATGCCAATGCATGGGAAGAGGGTGATGAAGTTGTCCTTTACACGTGTCGATTGCCCGACTTGGACCTGGAAATGGTTGGTGGACCCATCAAAGAAAAAATAAAAATTTCCAAAATGAACTATATGAGTTTCATTTCAATTTGAAAAGTGGGGAGGCGTCACAAAAGAAACTGTCCGAGTCTGCAGTAGATTTTCCAAGGATCAATGAATACTATGTTGGCAGAAAACAACGCTATGTGTATGGTACTATACTAGATTCAGTAACGCAGGTCAAGGGACTGGTAAAGTTTGATCTTCAAGCTCAGCCCGAGGTTGGTAAGTCACGATTGAGGTGGGAGGCAATGTGCTAGGGGTTTTTAACTTTGGACCTGGAAGATTTGGTTCTGAGGCAATATTTGTACCCTTCCATTATGTACATCCAATCAGACAATAAAAAGTATTCTTTTACCAGGTTCAGAGAAACTTTTTTTTTTCAATGGACGATTGTACTGTAGTTTCAAGCTAATTTTATCTAGCTTTATTTCTATTAGCTTTGATCCACGACTAAGGAAGAATTCATATGGTTGTTACCTGTACATTTTTCCAAGGTCCTCTTGGTTGCCCCAGTTGTTCAATGTATTTTTTTGAAGGGTTTCTTTTATGTGTTGCAAATTGTAACATAAAGGATCTTTTTAGTTTTTGAAAAAATGAGTATATTGTGTAGCTCACAGCTACCTATGCCATACTAAGATCCCAATAGTGGCATAATTGTTGATTGGAGCCGAGATTGCAGAATGCACTGCCAAAATACCGAGGGGCTCTTTGGCCAAGAATCAGTCTTAAGGGTGTCTATCGACATGTTATGGGCATGAACCTGGGTCATCATCATGGCAGCATTAGGTCTTTATTGGTAATGGCATTTTCTCATCGTTTGAAGGTACATGATTTCAAAAGCCAAAACATTCTTACTACGAGTGTTATATAATAAGGAAGAAAGCTGTGAGCATTGTGGTAAAACCAGTCTTTTCGAAATGTTGGGTTAAGCTTGAATATAAAGTAGTCGAGCTGAAAAACTAAAAACAATTCATAACTACACTACAACAAACTTAACGATTATTTCTTCCCTTGTTAAGTGTAATCATGGTGGCAAGAGTCAATCCCTATAGATGTTGGTTTAAGCCTATGGATGAAGACTATGCTATGATTTGAATTTGGTTTAAGCCTCTATTGATGAAGGCCATGGTATGATTTGAATTTGAAACTTTAGGAAGGTTTAGATCCTTTCAACTGGCAAAAGCGGCAGATCCTAATTTCACCGGCGGTTCAGGAAGTTGATTTTCTTGATATCTAACGAAGTGGGAGAGTCCATTTCTCATACGCTTGAGATAGGCGGACCCCATTTCAATGGATAAGGCAATGGTTATTATTGTATATTTTAAAAGGTGTTTTTATTTGAGAAATAATGGTTATTTTAAGTAATTTCTATTTTTGGATTGTCTTTAATAAGGTTGTTGAAAAAGTCAAAGGTTGCTTTGCCTTATTTAATGATCATGTAAAACCCTAACTACTTTGTAACCAACTTTTGGGTTATAAAAGGAAGTGAGGGGCTCATTTGTAAGGGGTGACTTTGAGAGAGGAGAAGAAAATACTTTTGTGCAAGCTTTTTTTTCCAGGCAAGAAACTTTGTGTTCTTTGTGAAAAACATTTTGGATTTAATGAAATACGAACTTTGTGTCTCATTCATTGTCTCATGTAACATTTGATGTTCTTATGTTCATTAGATGTTAGGTGTTTTGAATCGTGCATGCAAATATTATCTTTGATCTCATTGTCAACATTATTAATCATTGTTCTAGTTCACGGTGATCAAGCTCCATTATCTTCTTGCTCATGTGTGTTCCCTTTTACACGTTCTTGTTTGGCTAACTCAAACTCCGTTTATTTGCGTTAGTTATTCATCTTTCCTCTTCATGCAATATTAGGCTCTGTTTTAACCTAACTCTTGCATGTTCTTTCTTCATTCCATTTCACTCCTTTCCTTCTTTCCACTTCATCTCCCTCATTCACTTTTCTTTCCATTGATGTTCCAAAACACCCCCCACATACAATTTTGAATGTACAAATGTAAATACAGTTTTGGTTTTCAATAAAGGCAGCCTCACCTTCATTGAGAAGGGACTTCGTTCCCACACTACTTGCATATCATTTGCATGCGTGCAAATCCATATGCTAGATTGGAACATTGGCCTTAATTGTTCTCCATAAGTGAATCCTCTTATACACAATTCTGAATGAAAAGAATGTCTTCAAACCTGTCCTTCTATTGCTGTCCCAAAAAGATATGCACAGCCCAACAAATAAAATTGGGAAGAACATCTCATCACGGTTGTAGCATTGCATTTCATTACTCAAATTCAGAATCGTAGTGGCCAACAAACATCTTGTGAAAGTTACTCTTACCTTGTCCATGTTGCTAGAAGAAGGGCACCCCTTCCTTGTGATCGAAATCCACTTGGTGGCTGCAAAAAGAATGTGAAACCAGCTGAATATGTTGGTCATAACAGCCACAAGATTTGAGACAACTTCCACAATGATTCGTGTTTCATGATTCATATTTTCCAAGCTCCTCTCAATCATGTTACAAGGATGACTTATACCGCAAAACTCCCATTGAATCTGTGTCTCATTAGGCATTCTTGCTAGGCATGTTTTAGATAACCAATCCCAAACAATGGCATGGCACATTATTTCACCTTGGTTTATGAAAACTGAATTGTTGCATACCTTGTAGCAAGCTGAATTTATCTCCCATGAAGTTGAATTTGTATGTTCATTGGATGAATTATCCATAACCTTCACATACATCCAAAAGTGGCAATCTTTAAAGTAAGTTGAGCCCCATAAAACCATAACAAGTTGATTCATATAATCTTGAAAACAACACCTAGCTTGCTTACCATTCATCTTCCCATCAATTTCAACACGTTGCTCAAGACAAGAAATATATTGCAGTGACATAGGGGGAGTTAACAAATATGAAATCTGATCATACCTTGGGCTGCCCTCAACATGTTCACCTTCCCTTGCCGGATGAGGAATGATTGAGATATCCTCTACACTTCCAACCTTGTGACTCAAAATTTCTGAATTAGGATCAGCCTTCTCCTTCACCTTAGATTCAACAAATGAAGCTCTTTCCGCCTTGGCTTCAACAATATTTTGTTGGTACTTGCATGGGACATCTTCCTGGTCCTTGTTGATGAGGGTCATCAATCCTCTTAATTAAAGAATGTTAATCCAAGGCTGGTGTCCATGGTAGTATAAAAAGGAGAGATATTTGGCAATGGTCCCCACTACCCAAAATCCGCACTTACAAAAATGTAAAGCATGCTTACAAGAATTGAAACACACTTTGTAGGAAAGTCAATTCACACTTGCTTGAAAGGAAAACACACTTGCATGAAAGGAAATTACTAAATTAGAAAAAAAGGATAAACACAAAAAAACACCAGCAAGTTCACAACAAACTGTACACCAAAAAAATAATTACATGGTACAAAGAAAAAGACAACAAAAATAATTACAGAATGAAAAAACAAACATAAACATACAAATCCATCTTCCTTGGAATGAGTGGCCAACTCATTCCTCAAAAGAGGATTTTAATCAACACTATTTACAGATGGATGGAATGGAACCTCAGAATGAATTGATTAAAAAAATGGAGATTACATTCTTTAGTGTGGGAGGTTGCATTTATAATTTCATGCTTCCAACCAACTCCTTATTTTAAGGCATACATCTCTATCAAATCTTATCAACTAAGATTTCAATTTATCTAAAAAGCATCAATCTCCACAAAATATGGAGAGAGCTTATCTAACTCCAACTAACAATCCGACTCTATTATTTTATTGTTTGAGAATCAAAATGAATATTGATTCTTATTTATTTAAAAATAATAAAACAATTATGGAAATATCTATTTTTAGAATGAATTCCAAAAATAAATAACAATGCTTCTCAAATGACCCCGAGTTATGCTTTCCTTCGTAACTTTAGTATTCGTCTCCGGAGCTCTAATATCCAACTCCGAAGCTACAATAATAAACTCAAGCTATATTGGTAGACTCAAAACCAAAATAGTAGACTTTAAAGCAGACTCGCTTAGACTCCAAAGCAATACTAAAACGGCTATAAATTTTACATATGAACTCGATTCAAGATGATTTTTTTCAACTTGCATAATTTTTCAAGAGGAATTTGAGTACGCAATCAGATTTGGTTTCAAAGTATTTCTTGATGACTGTTTTTCACTTTTTCCCAAACTTGTACTAAGGAGCCACTCATAGAATTGTTGAACATTTCCGAGCTAGTGAAGGAACCTCTGGAGCTAATGAAGTGCTGAAATAACAATATTTGGAGATGATATGAGAGATTTTGAAGATCCTCTAAGGCTCGTTGTAGTTAATGCTTAGTGCTCAAAATCCCTTATTCAATAATTATAGCAAAGTATGGATTGCATATGCACAAATTGACATATTTTTCCTAATAATCATTAGAAATAGCTAATAGAAAGATAAAAATGAATTCTAAATAAATAACCATGATATATACTCTCTATTTTATCCTAAATAAACCATAAGTTCAGAAATTACATTTAGATCCACTTTATGTATGCAAGGAAAAAGAATGTCAAATCTTGTAAAAAATGGGCCATTTTTTGGCTCATCATTTGCTGAAGTCATGTACACCATCAATTTGCCTCTTATTGATCAGTTGTTCTGAAAATTCCAACAAGTTGTTTACTATCATAACTATGCAAACGAATTCTTCTTTCCTTGACCCCATCTTTGGAATGCTTGAAAGATGGATATTTCTTGAAAAGATTAATTTTCCCTTTAGGACCCTTCATCCTCCCATCTTTGTTAGAATAATTCTCATGATGATCAAACCCTTGCAAATACAATGCTCGAAAGATGGATATTTCTTGGAAAAGATTAATTTTCCCTTTAGGACCCTTCATCCTCCCATATTTGTTAGAATAATTCTCATGATGATCAAACCCTTGCAAATACATAGTGTGAGGGTGATGCAATAAATTAAATTGCTTACCATTTGTTGCTGATTTGTAAATTCCAGCAGACTAAAAACCCTCATTAGTATTAGGTGAGTCCTCTTTTTGAAGGGCATGCCTTTCAACCAGGGCATCCTGAATCTTAACCTCAAAAACCACTTGTAGATCTAATTTTCCTTTACCAGCTTGTCGTCACATGCAATCATTGGAAACTACAAGATAAGATAGATAAGATAAATATATTAAATGTCCAACAGATGACCACAAAAGTAGGTCAAAGGGACTGCACCATACAAAGGGACTAGAAACAACCGGGAAACCAAGATAGGTTTCCATGAAAAACAAGAACAAAAAGAAAGAAAGAGGATAAAAATGAAGCAAGGGCCAATGGCCAAGAAGTGCCACTACAAAAGCGTGCACAACCCACGACCCCAGAGTCGGGGGACATGGGGAATACAATGTAGAAGAGAGAGAAGAAGAGCCAGAAGGAGGGGAGAGAATCCGAACAGGAACTCTCTCATCTAGCATCCAAGGCCGGCTGAAAGAAGCTAGTAATGCGTTGATGTCCAATGGAGGACGTAGTGGAAGGTATGGAATGCTGATGTCCGGAGTGAGAAGCTCTCCGAACAGGTCTAGTGGATCTCCACGGACATCTGTGAAGGGATGATCTCAGCCTCGTATGTGTTTGGAAGCTCCTGGACTGGAGGAAGGTGTCCCAGTTCCACACCGATCTGGTCTGAGGGCCTGTATTGGTGTCATACTGCCGCTTGGTGCCCCTCCCTAAAGGGATCACTATGAAGGAGGTGATCTGTTGAGTAGTCGACTATCTAGATGGGGGCTGAAGGGTCTCACAACGAAGTTTGAGAGTCTCCTACATATATAAAGCTAGGCACCTTTGGTTGTAATATCTGAAGAAAATGGTAAGGGTCGGATGCTCTCTGAAAAGATGGTGAAATCTCCCTCTAATATCGTAATAGATGGGACACCGGAAAATGAAATGGTCCTCTGTCTCGACCTCCTGAAGGGAGAAAAGCCGGAAGATTGTAATGTCCCTATTTTTGAAGACCCTTAGCCTATTTTTCCTTGTGGGCTTTGGGATGTTGCAAGGGAAAAATTATATTAAATAATTAAATATTATTGCTTAGAGAGTGATTTTTATCATTTGACATTAGAAAGCAATAATTATTTAATTATGTAGATTATTTAATTTAATTCCCAAAATATAAAATTAAATGGGGAATTAATTAAATAAATATTTAGGTGGCTTTTATTGATAAAATCACCCTTAGAAAAGGGGACGCCACACCTAGGGAAAATAAACTGCTTTTATTTAATAATTTCCCTCTCCTAGGGATTTCAAATTTTGTGCCTCCTTGCTTATAAAAAGAGTGCTAGGATCATGGTTACATTCATGTTATGATGATATTATTTTGATACTTCATGCTTGGAGTTGGGATGCATGCCCATTGATATTTTCCTTCTTTCTCATGATTGGGAGATCTTTGTAGCTGATATTTGAATATCAAATAGAAGAGGTTATTTGTGAGATCCGTGTTTGGACTTGGCAAACATTTTGGTTGAATTTGCAAGTAGAAATCTGCATTTTTTTATTGCAGTAAATCATTGAGCGATTCACCGTGAGCAACCGGATTTTGATATCAATTTGAAGTGTTTTTTGTGTGCTTTTGCAAATTGATTTGGTTGAAGATTTCATTCCTACCCTAGCGACTTGTTTCATGGTGTTTGTGGATTGTTTTAAAGCAATAAATGATCTGATTTTTACTAATACAGCTTGTTGTTCGCTTTTGGTCTACGTTGCACGGATACCTCAAAACCCCTACCGAATCCTGCCTGAGACGTCTCGGATACGGATACGCGAAGGATACGATACGGATACGGCCTGGATCCGCGCAGGATACTCCAGGATACGTGGCGGATACGTCATGTACGTATCCGCCACGTATCCTGGAGTATCCTGCGCGGATCCGGGCCGTATCCGCCTTCAAAAACGTTTTTTTTAAGTTCTATTTCATTTTTTTTTAAATGTTTGACATTAATGAGAGTGGAGCTAGCGCAAGTGGCACACATGAACTTGATTTTGAGGAAAATCTAGATGATATATTCTAGATTTGTTTGTATTCCTATATCATATGTATGGCAGCCACATGAACAATGAAATCATAAATGTAAAATCTTAAGTATATTGTTTGTTTTGAAAATTTGAACATGGATCTAGTTACTAGTATATTTTTAAAATTTCAAGTTTTGTTCGTATTCATGTTAACATGATATTCGTATATCATATGTATGGCAGCCACATGATCAATAAAAATGCAAAGTCTTAAGTATATTGAATGTTTTGAACATTGATTCAAGTTTTGTATTACTATTTCAGTTTTTTATGGACTAAAAAATGAGTAAAATGAGTAGATGTACATAATATATATATATATATATATATATATGTACGGACGTATCCAAGACGTATCGTATCCAAGGGTTTTTTAAAATTGACGTATCCGCGTATCGTATCCGTATCCAAACGGATACTCGTATCCGTATCCTGGCAACGTAGCTTTTGGTTCTAGAGATCTCATTTGGGGATCTATATTTTAAAATAATAGATTTGTTTTCCTACCCGACTCACCAGAAACTCCTTTTGGTAGCTCTTTGAGTGTTTTGATTCATGGATAGTGCCCTGGATGTGCAAAAAAACCCGAACTTGACGGTATTTATTCACAGCTACAGCGATTTGTTTAAGGCAAATTGAGAGTAATTTCATACCCTTCAAGGTCTGATTCAGTCTACTGTCCCTCTCTATGCTGGGCAACTTATATGTTGCATAATTTATGGTATTTGCATGAGATTTGTGATGCTTAATAACTCTCAGTTGCAGCGACTTCTAGCCTGGTGTTTTCCAAACTTTGTTGTCTTCATTTTGAAGTGCATAGTGTGTGAAAATATATAGTCATTTAGCAGCAACTTCTATGTGTTTGGTGAAGGGTCTTGGCACGATTTAATAGGGTTTTAAGCCTTGTATAGCAGCAGTGTTAGGTATTCCTATTTATTGGAAATTTGGTGATCACTCTCTATATTTAGTGATCCAATCTTTGAACATGGTTTGTGTGGATTGAGGTATTCAATAGATTCCAAGTGCAGCGATCAGTGTGTGAATTTATTACAGCAGTCTGCATGCAGTTAATTACAGCATATTTGGGGTTTGTATGCATAGTTTGGGGCCTGGTTTTTATGCACTTTGAATCTGATTTGCTTACTTCAGTTGGAGTACTAAGTTATGCCATTCGTTTGAGGTTATAGTTTGATTACATATCTCTTGTGGCTGATTTAGTTACATATCTGTGAGGGTTGAATTTTGAGGATGATGGCATGAGCTCATTGGTGGTTATTCAATCAAATAAATCTGGTTTCTAAGGAGTATAGTTTCAGCTGTGAGTGAGCCACTTGTTAGAGGCCATTAAACCCCTCTTATTGGGTTTATTGAGTCATCTATTTGATTGGTTCTAGTAGTTTTGATTGAGTATTGCTATTTCCAGTTGATTGATGTATTGAAGAGTGGTTGTTTGCATATTTCCTATTGGTCCCGTGTTTGGGATATTATAGTGGTATCAGAGCAACTTTCCTTTGCTCCTTGTGGGTTTGTTTGCAGAGTGAATCATGGAGCTTGCTAGTATCGGAGGTTTGAGGATTAAACTCTATAAGCTTGGAAAAATGCTCAAGGGTCCTTCACTTGAGAAGAGCATATTGATCTACACTCTGGAAAAGGTGGTAAGTTGTTTGTGTTTGGTTAAACAATCAGATTGTGGCTTGATGATTTTAGTTTTGGATCTTTTGGGGGCACATTTGGTTAGTCCTAGACTTTTGAAACATGCAGATCCGGATGTGAGGCTTGTAGTTATCACTTGTATAAGTGAAATTATGAGGATTAAGGCTCGAAACCACCCTATAATGACTACATCATGAAGGAAATATTTCAGCTCATGGTGGACAGTTTTGAGGGTCTTGGTGACATCACAAATGTTCTTTTTGCTAAAAGGGTCACTATTCTGAAAAATATGGCAAACATTAGATCTTGGGTCCTAATGATAGACTTGGAATGTGATGAACTCTTCAAATGTTTGACACTTGCTTTACTTATATTCATAGGGATCATGTAGAGATTGTGGTTTCTTCAATACAAATTATTATGTTTTCAATTTTGAATGAAGGGGATGATATTTTGATGCCACTTCTAACAATTTTATTTGCCTACATGAGAAAGGAGAAGCTTGAAGTGTAACCCATAAAGCAAAAACACTTGCTCAAGATATAATAAATCAGTGTAAAGAGAAGTTGAGGCCCTATTTGACTAACGAAAAGCTTGCTGGTCCGGTTGCACATGTATAGCGAAAAACAATGAAGGAAGAAGAGCCATTAGATGAGGAGCAAGGTAAAAGTTCTTTATTGGTTGAAAAGATTTCCTTGTCTTCTAATATTTGCATGCCTAGTGGAGTGATAGAAAAGGGAATCATGAGAGAGGAGCAAAAAGAGAATTCAGATCTGCATATGGTGGAGTCAAGTTTAGGAAATGCAGCACCAAAGAAAAGGACTAAAATCCTGGGTTATGAAGATTTGGATGATGAGCATGAAGAGGCACATATGGAGGTAAATAGTGATGGTTCAAATTTTGATTCATATGATACTAATATTGAGCATGTTGTGGATGAACACGAGCATGAGGAAAACTCAAATGTAAGGGAAGTGGTCCAAAAACTTCATGAGACATTAAAAGGACAAGAAGAAAGGGGAGATAATGACATCATGGAAAGGTATAACAATTCTTATGTCAATTGCTTTTATGCATTTCCTTTGTCTATCTTCTTACCACAAGGAGAAGAAATTATGAAGTCATTTTATAATTCCTTGGCTACTAATTATATGGAGAGGGACATAAAGATGGTACATGATAGGACAACTATCTCCTATTTTGATATGAGGGTGATTCATCACATAAACATGCTCTAAGGGTAAAGAGGTAAGGGAAGACAAATTTGGTACACATGTAAGTTTGCACTTTTTTATTGATTGGGTTAAACTTGACATGAAGGATGCTAATATGTACTTCATTTTTACCACTTCATATTGTATGTTTTGCACAAATCCATATTGGGGAATATTGGGAGAATTTGTGAAAGTTAGTTTGGATCCTTTAAGGGAAACTACATTGGTTTGGCACCTTCTTGTTGATTGGGTACATAAAGTTGATATTGTTTTGAGTAGAAGTTCGAATTTCATATGACAAGCTTAAACATTGGAAAGTGTGATGAGACTTTAGAAGATCCAGAAATAAGAAGGAAAGGTATTTTTCTGAGTGCCAATTTTAAGATTAAAGGAATTGTTATGGCAGCCCCTAAGAGTAAGCTACTTAGTTTCACCATCATTCAATTCAGTTTTGATGACATTACTTGGACTAACTCTTGTGAGGAAGATTTTGGGATTACATGGAAATATGATTGTCTTTTAGACATGGTGCATAAAGGGGCAACGATTTCCTACTCTCATATGGAATATGGTTCAAGTGACATGCATGTTTTCTTTGATAAACGTTTTCAGATTTCATTTCAGCAGGATTATATGGTGAATTGGTCTTTCTTTGGGTATACTTTCATGATATATTTTGCAGGGGTAATAATGGCTAAGTCAAGGAAGGGAATGAGAAGAAGGAAATTAATGGGGGATACCACATATTGCATAGAAATCAAAGATAACAGCTGCTGCCCCATCTTTTTGGTACCTAACATCATCATGATCAGTCCATTAATTCTTTTTACAGTTCAGATTTTTGATATGTATATGATGATATGGTTCTTAGTGTTTGATTGTAAATTGTGCATGGCTGATTGGGAAAGGCTAGGTCTGATTTTTGAAAAGAAGTGGCATGATTACAGCAGTGTATGGGGTTGCATCGCTGATTTTGGGGGCAGCCCATGCATGAAAGAAAGTTGGGCACCATTCAAGTCATGGGGATACCAAGAAGAAGTAGGAAAAGTGTTCTTTAACACTCGTTTTTCTAATTGGTTTGTTTCATGTGCAGGTTTGAGAAATAAATTGCAGCAATTTACACTCCTTACTTTTAGGAGGAGGAAATAGCCCAAGATATTACAAATGCTACTCCACTTGAGTGGCATGGGATCCCGTTTTTTGGAGAGCCACACTTTTGACACCAAATGCATGAGCTTACTATTGCTTGAGGGCAAACAATCTTGGGAAGGGAGGACTTTGTCATGTCCTCATTTTCTCTGAAGACCCTTAGTTCCTTGTGGGCTTTGAGATGTTGCAAGGGGAAAGTTATATTAAATAATTAAATATTATTGCCTGGAAAGTGATTTATATCATTTGACATTAGAAAACAATAATTATTTAATTATTTAATTATGTAGATTATTTAATTTAATTCCCAAAATATAAAATTAAATGGGAATTAATTAAATAAATATTTAGGTGGCTTTTATTGATAAAATCACCCTTAGAAAAGGGGACGCCACACCTAGGAAAAATAAACTGCTTTTATTTAATAATTTCCCTCTCCTAGGGATTTCGAATTTTGTGCCTCCTTGCTTATAAAAGGAGTGCTAGGATCATTGTTACATTCATGTTATGATGAAATTATTTTGATACTCCATGCTTGGAGTTGGGATGCATGCCCATTGATATTTTCCTTCTCTCTCATGCTTGGGAGATCTTTGTAGCTGATATTTGAATATCAAATTGAAGAGGTTATTTGTGAGATCCGTGTTTGGACTTGGAAAACATTTTGGTTGAATTTGCAAGTAGAAATTTGCATGTTTTTACTGTAGCTAATCACTGTAGCAGCTGGATTTTGATATCAATTTGAAGTGTTTTTGTGTGCTTTTGCAAATCGATTTGGTTGAAGGCTTCATTCCTACCCTAGCGACTTGTTTCATGGTGTTTGTGGATTGTTTTAAAGCAATAAATGATCTGATTTTTACTAATACAGTCTGTTGTTCGCTTTTGGTTCCAACGATCTCATTTGGGGATCTATATTTTAAAATAATAGATCTGTTTTCCTACCTGACTGTAGCAACTCCTTTTGGTAGTTCTTTGTGTGTTTTGATTCATGGTTAGTGCCCTAGATGTGCAGCGAACTTGATGGTATTTATTCACTAGCTACAGCGATTTGTTTAAGGCAAATTGATAGTAATTTCATACACTTCAAGGTCTGATTCAGTCTGCTGTCCCTCTCTATGCTGGGCGACTTATATGTTGCATAATTTATGGTATTTGCATGAGATTTGTGATGCTTAATAACTCTCAGTTGCAGCGACTTCTAGCCTGGTGTTTTCCAACTTTGTTGTCTTCATTTTGAAGTGCATAGTGTGTGAAAATATACATTCATTTAGCAGCGACTTCTGTATTTTTGGTGAAGGGTTTTGGCATGATTTAATGGTGTTTTAAGCCTTGTTTAGCAGCGGTGTTTGGTCTTCCTATTTATTGGAAATTTGGTGATCACTCTCTATATTTAGTGATCTGATCTTTGAGCATGGTTTGTTTGGATTGAGATATTCAATAGATTCCAAGTGCAGCGATCAGTGTGTGAATTTATCACAGCAGTCTGCATGCAGTTAATTACAGCATATTTGGGGTTTGTATGCATAGTTTGGGGCCTGGTTTTTATGCACTTTGAATCTGATTTGCTTACTTCAGTTGGAGTACTAAGTTATGCCATTCGTTTGAGGTTATAAATCTCTTGTGGATAGCACAAAACCTAGGTAGTCATGAGATAAATCTCCCTCATTTTACCGGTGAGGCTCCCGTGTCAGATTTGTCAATTAAAGTATGCTAATATCTAAATGGGGTTTTACTTTAACTACTCACCATGAACCATAATCGAACAGCCTTCAGCAAAAAGTAAGCAATTGTTTAAAGAAAGGAAAAGTTATAGAAGAAGGTAATTACATAAACATATAGAAGAAATGGGGAAGATGTGCATCCCAATCAGTAGATGGCAGAGCTGATTGCATGCACATAGAAGAATCCAATAGATATAAACACAAAATTCTAAAACAAAGGCAACTCTAGATCCAGATCTAAAATAACACAAAGTTTATTAAGAGATCTAAGATTAAAAGCAAGAAACACAGTACACCGTGACACAAAGTTCTCCGGAAACCTGCTCCTTTGTATTCCTTTGCTCCAAGTGGCTCTCAGGGGTTCAACACAAAGTCTAGAACACAAGATTGCTGCTTACAAATTCTGATCATTAACCCGAGGTTCTTCTCCTACTTATAGAATGTAGGAGGGAAAGTACAAATGAGAAATCTAACTGAACTGAAACACAAACAAGTAAAGATGACATTTGACAATCATCCTCAACTAACTTCTCCTTAAGTGACACATGTATCACTTAACTAATAGAATTGTTCCACATGACTTTTAAGTAATGGTTGCAAAACCAATAACTTAAAGTTTTACAATTTCATCCGGGAACATAGAAAATAGAAGAAGAAAGAATAGAAGAAGAAGTCATGCCAGCTGTAACATTTATGTCTTCTTTTTGTTCTGATATCGGATATACTTGTCGAACATGTGATTCAACATCTTCCCATCTGTTTTAGCCACTGCTTCCTTCTCTGTCCTAAACTGCAGCAATCCTTCATTCAACACTTTGATGCACGCTTCCACATCTTCCAAGCTCGGCCCAAACCTCGCAATATCTGCCTGCAGCGCCACCAGTCTACTAATAGAGTTCATCGTGAAAGGCTTAGTAGCTTTATCAATTCTCTTTTGTACCATCAGAAGAGACCCTTCTAGGGAATTAGGCACCTTGCTAGGAATGATCCGCACGTATGAAGTAACACCTCCGACCACGTCCTCCTCAGTGAAAGAAATGATACTGTCTGGTAAGGATGATGTCCTACTCTCAAGTGCCTGCATCCTCTTCAACAAAACTCTGCAGATCTCTAAACGGAAAGATACTGCAAACTCCAACTGCTTCCCCTTCTCAACTGATCCATCCGGTACAATCTGCTGCAACCAATACATCTCCCTGGCAGCTTGTTGATCTCGCCAAAGTACTCAGGTTACTCTCAGCAACTGTGTTCATGTCCACTATGCTCGTCACCAGTTGCTGCAGCTGATTTGCCGCATCATTCATAACCTTTAGGCGGGCTGGCACCTCTCCAAGTTGTACAGAAGCTTGACGAATAATCAAATCCTTCCATTCGTCAATAGCTTTTACTTGATTGCTTGCATCCTCCATTTCCTGCATAAGATGATCACTCACCTGCTCTGAAATGGGCTGAATGGAAGGCTTAAGCAACCTTGGCTATGATCTCGCACAACTGAGATACCGCTTCATGAAGCTCTTCTTTCTCCGCTTTTCACTGTCAAGCCTAAGGAATAGAGCATCTATCAATGTCTGCATATCCTGCTTCAATCTTTCTATGGTGGCTTGACCGAGGGGTACTCTGGTTACTGTAACATCTTCTGCCGTGAGCTCCTCCTCCTTCTTTCCTTCTGCCGGAATTGATATCTCAGCAAACTTCTGCCCCGATTCCTCGATGATCAACCTAGAAGTTGCTTTAGCAACTTTAGGCCTTCTGTCTTTTCCGCCTAGGCTCTGGAGTAGCTGCAAGTCATGTTCCTCCAAGTTCATCTCCACTCTCGCTTCTGGAACCAACTGCGAAGCCAACCATTCCGAGAAGTTACTTCTCGGAGAATGAGAAATCGCTGAGTGCACTACCATCTCCCGCTCTGCATCCTCTCCATCAGAAAGTGCCACAGTGTTATGGCTGCCATCCTCTGAATCGTCCAAGGACAAAGCCCTTTCGAACTCCACCATCTGCAGCTTTAACATCTCTTCTGAATGTGATGAACGGAGTGGCTGAGGAGAGAAGATGAATGTCGCCGGATCCAATGGAGGCACTGGAAGTGTCCTGCTGCGGTGCAATAATTGGTGAAGTACTGGGTGCTGGAGAAGCCGAGCTAAAGTCATGGCCGTGGAAGTGATCTTCTCCTTTGATTGAGATCTTCTATGCACCTTCAACTTCTCGGACCTTCTGCTTTCTCCTGCGTGCTTCCTCTTCAGGGAATCTCCTGCGCCGAAGTTGCCCGTGACTTGATTCATCAGTGCTTCATCAAGGCAATATCCCTTCGTCAGCAACCAGTTTGAAGTATTCACCAACACAGCTCCAGATCTTTCCTCAATTGTATGGCAGCCTCCTACGTTATCTGAAGTACGGCTCTATCTCCTCCCATCTGATGGTAAGTGTCAAGTAACACATTCCCATCATCTTTAAGATCCGTAGGTATCCGCGCTAGTCCAAAGTCGAACACTTGCTTTGCTGATAGCCTGCTGAAATCCCTCTTTCTAACCTCGTACTCACTTTTGCACTTCATCCAGAAATCTTCCAATGAAGGCACATGTGCGTACTCCTGGGAGATCGTCTTCCCGGCTACTCCAAATGGATCGAAGTTCAGCCGTGCCGTGAAGAACTCTTGCTCATACTCAGATAACATCTGCGCCTCCATCCCTCGAGCTCTATGAATGCTCTGGCAGCAATAATGTCCGACAGTGATCGGAAAGAAGCCCGTAGACTTGTGTCATTTCGACTGAAGGTCGTGTATTTCCACAAGTTGTTTACTCAGCTCCATGGCGATCCATCTATCATTCGGATATCTGGGCATCTTTATTGGTTCTCCAGAAAAGCCTGTAACCCTGAGGTATGTGAAATCTGCAAACTGAATGAATAGACTGCCAATCCTGGATACGGCTTCCCACGCTTCTTTGCTTACCCTGTTGACCTTTAGGTCCTTGTCTAGCCTGCAAATGAAATCGTAGAAGAATCCATCATTGACCACTTTGAAATCCTTCTCGCACGTAGGTACAGTAAGCTGTGGGTAGCACTCAAAAATGGGGTCCTTAGAAAGAATGCCACATCTATCCAGCTTGGAGAAGATGCCTTGTGAAGCTGCAACGTACACCAAGTAGGAAGTCATTTTGAAGCTGAAAGTATGCTTCACGTTCGGAGTTGCTCACCAATGTTGTTGCTAATAATTTCCGACCAATTGATTATGGAATCAACCTTGTTGACTTCAATGGTCCTGATGAAAGCATACATCCATGTACGGAAAGTGTAAGCATTTGCCTCGCCATTAATCCTGCATAACAATTTGACAATATCATCGACCTCCTGCACCAAATTGGACCGCGGAAGAGTTCTTGGGAACTTGGAAGGAGATCTAGGCTTCTTCATGTATCTGCTATTCATTATGCTCACGCAATCAACTCTATGCTTCTCCCACTCGCCGCCAAAGATCTCAAGGCTAATGGAAGTCACCACCTTTCGTACCGGAATCTTCAAACAATAATTGATGAACTCTGCGTCCAACCGAATTATTGTTTTCCCGTAGCATCTCGCACTGATCTGGATGAAGGATGGTAAGATCTAGCGCACTCCATAATAAACTCGCAACTGGGCTGGTGCATGGAAATGTTGCAGCTCGGAATAATTCCACTGCTTTTAACCGCACGCATGAGTGAAGTCTTTCCCGCTCTAGATCTATCAATCAATTCGGAAAGAGGTTCCGGACCTAGATTTGTGTCTCCTATGTCTGCAAGTTTGGAAGCGATGCATGACTCCGTTGTGCTTTCTTTTTCATCTCTCTTTGCCATGGCTTTGTCTATCTTTGTCTGAATAATTCTTTTTCTTCTTACTTGGCCGGATTTCTTCAATACTGGTGCAGATCTGGATAATTCTTCAGATTCGGAGGATATATTCAATGTATTGGACATTGATTAGAGCTCCTTTTCTTTTGTAAAGCACCTGTAATGAATTCCTGCAATTAATTCAGACAAAAATGGCCACCGGAGCATGAATAGTGAATTTTAATTGTAAAAATCTGCACTTTTCAAGCCTGCTGCCCCAAAAATTGATGTTTAATTTGCATGCAAAGAGAGCATGAATCTTTCCAACTTCACCTGAGCACCTGTAATACTTATGCAAACAATTATGCAGACAAAAATCAACCTCCTTCAATGCATGCGCCAAAATTGGAAGCTTTTAGCCTTGGTTTCACCTTTGTCTGAGCAAAATCCTTCTTCAAATGGGGCGCACTTTTCCTCCTAGCTGCAATTCTTTACCTATGAATTAAATAATTCACCCTTATGGCAGCCCATGCTTATATAACCCTCATAATTCTATAATTAATAATTGCCCTTCCTATTCCTGGACAATTAATTAATTAAAAATCATGCTCTTTTCTTTAACTGATGTGTAAAAATAACATGTTTAAGGACAACCATCCAATAAATTAAATTAATTCAATTTAATCATCCACACTTCACTTCACTTAAGCTTCACAGTGTGCTTTGACCATAGCCACTGAAAATAGGAATTTATTTAATGATTTAATGCTTCAAAAAACATTAAATCTATCCTAAATGGGGTGCACTTTTTGACATGAAGGGGGCAGCCTTTAAATAAATTAAATTTAATCAATTTAATCCATTTAATTCTATTTCTTTTATTCCCTTTGGCTTTGTTGACTTTCTTCCATGCCTGGGTGCCAAAATTAGAAGAAGAAACAATTAAAATAATCCACTTTAAAGCTGCCTTTATCTCTCCAAAGGGGGCGCACTTTTTGGCATCATATAATTCTATTTTTAAGAATTTTTCACAATGGGATTCTTTACCCTGCAAGGCAGCCCCGGAAATCCCATGATCCACTTAAGTGATTTGACTTTGACAATGGATTATTTACCCTGCAAGGCAGGCAATAAAATCCCATGATTTCACTTAAGTCACTTTTTTTTTATTTCACCATGGGAATTTTTACCCTACAAGGCAGGCAATAAATTCCCGCTGCCTGCTGCCTCTAACTTTCCCACTGCAACTTAAGTGAATTTTATATCATGGGAAAAAGTACCCTGCTAGGCAGGTACAAAATTCTCACCTTGCCTGCTGCTTTTATTTTTCCCACTGCAGCTTAAATCCTTTGTTTTCCAAAAATGCGCCCAACCCCGCAGGGGCTTTTCAGTGCACGACTTCGCCATTTTCCAGTGAACCAGACCTCTGATGGCGACTTCCTCCGGGCATAACGTGCGTATATGTTTTCCAGCTGCTCCAGGCCAAGAATCGGGCTTACCCGGCAAAGGAATTGATCTAGAGAAATTTCACAGAAAATGAAACGGGAAAACACAAAAACACAAAAATTGCCAAAAGTTACAAATAAAGCCCAGAACTTATTCCTTGTTAAAACCCTTCCTACAGTATATAGGAATAATGATATGTTCGATCATAACAGTTAAAACAGCGCAAATTGCCTCAAATAGCTCAAAATAATTAAATACAAATTTCATGCGCATACAAATCCCGATGACAGACGATATAACAATTTTGGGCATCCGGGTATTTGGCGAAAAAGGCTAAAATGGCTCTTTGGGAATATCTTGACACAATGTAAGAACTTTCAGGCAATAAAAACACAAAACGACCCATTATTTTAAAAGTACAATTTTTTTGGATAGGGTAGTCGCAGATTTCAGGATGAAATCTGGGGGACACCAAGTCTCATTGGTGGTTATTCAATCAAATAAATCTGGTTTCTAAGGAGTATAGTTTCAGGCCTTGTGAGTGAGCCACTTGTTAAAGGCCATTAAACCTCTCTTATTGGGTTTATTGAGTCATCTATTTCATTGGTTCTAGTAGTTTTGATTGAGTATTGCTATTTCTAGTTGATTGGTGTAATGAAGAGTGGTTGTTTGCATATTTCCCATCGGTCCCGGGTTCGAAATATTACAAAGATCCTATCGAACGCGTCCTCTGGTAACCGATGATCCCTTCCTAATCGGCCAAGAGGAGAGCAAAGGGCATGCATCCAATGACGGGAGATGTATTTTGAAACTTCGAGCGATAAGGCCATTATTAACCAATAGGAAGTGTGTAGCATAGAAAGCCATCTTAGAACGTAGCCCTCCATGAGGGTTAGTCCATGTGATCTGGACAAACTGTTTGTAAATGTCGTCTTGGATGATTTTGTTCAAAGTTTGTTTTCTCGGTAGGAGTCGAGGATGGAGCGTCAAGGAGTAATCCTGGATGGTGGAAGGTGGTACATCCAATGCCAATATATCCCAAAGAGGCTTGAGACTCCAGCATACCAACAATGAAAGCGACTTTCAGTGGTGGTTTGATAAGGGTATAGCCTCCGAGGAGCGGTATGCTAAAAATGGGTACATGTCTCTTCCTGCAACATAATCAACAAGTCTCCGAGTGCACGATACAAGAGCGAGAAGGGGCCAAAGATTGCTTCCAAATAATGGACGAGCACCAAACTCAGCTAGGATGATGCACCGAGTAAAAGAATCTGAATTCTCTCAACAGTAGCCGAATTTGACTCAAGGATGGCCCCCAGATATTAGAGCCATAGAGGACCGTGGGCCTAATGAGGGAGTCCGTGAGGGACATCTTAGACAAGGTGTCCTGAAAGTGGTGTCTGAAGAATTGTCTTTCCAAGAGAGCTAAAGATCCATACCCTTTATTGACCCGGGGTTGAAGAGTTGGTTGCATACTGAAGCGAGGTCCAAAGAATAGCACTCCCAAGTAGGTGTATGAGTTGGTGATCTCGAGCTCCTCCCCTCTGAAGAAGAAATGGAAATCAGATGTCTTCAACCCATTGAAGAGCATAACCTCGATCTTGCAAGGTTGATCATCGATTGCTTATGATCACAAAAAGAGCTAAAACATCCAACTTGTCTTTGTAATCCTTTAGGGAAGGCGAGGAGTACCACATCGTCAAAAGCAAAGCATAACCTTGGTCTTGCCATTAGGTTGGCACAATCGCTTATGATCACAAAAAAAGCTAAAACATCCAATTGTCTTTGTAATCCTTTAGGGGAAGAGGCGAGGAGTACCACATCGTCAGCAAAGAGGAGAATGGATATCGGACACAGTGAAGAAGACAAGCTGTCACCCTCCCGAATATGATCGCGGAATTTTTTTCCAACTCATCAATGTAAATCCCGAACAAAGTCGGGGACAAAGGGCAACCTTGTTTGACCCCAATGGTGCTCCTGATGAAGTTTGAAAACCCATTGGCGGTGTAGAGGCGGCCAAGGACCTCCTCATAAAGGCACATAATTGCAGCAAGAAGGATTTCAGAAATGCCAATATCTCTGAACCTACAGAAAAGGACTTCCCGCGGAACAAAGCCAAAGGCTTTATGAAAATCAATAAAGCAGCAGAAGACTTTGGAAGAGCGGTGGCGTGCTTCCTCAATGATGGCTCGAAGGGTGAAGATGTGATTAGTGGTTTGGTACAACGGATGGAAACCCACTTGTCCCCTGGCTCTAAGGTGCCTGTGCTCTAAGAACTTAGAAAGCTGCATGCGAAGCACTATTGCATAAAGCTTAGAAAACATGTGACCCACCATAATCGTTTCATTGTCGAAGGATCTTTACCTTCACACTACATATTTAAGGTCTTCTCTTATTCTTGTTCTTTGATTTCTTCTTGCTCTGCTAATGCAATTTGGAAGCTCTCTCCTCTTCCTTTCTCCCAATATGTTAAAAACCCTTCGTGTTGCATGCTCGAGACCTTGGTCCGTGCCTAGATCTTCCTTTGTTCACTCCTATGAACTCGACACATGAAATTGTCTCTTGTATCTCTCTTAGAAGAGCTATGTACTTTTCATAGCTTGTGGCAATGCTTGCCCCATGTAGAGGGCCTTCTTTGTCACATACGGAATAACTTCTTCCCTTGAAAGAAAAGTAGGCCTCGTGGCTGATCCTAAGGTCGTCGTGCGTTATTAGCTCCGGATGAGCTACCATCTCCCTTATGAACCCTAGGTTCATTAATCCTCTGAAGTGATAGGGCTAGGAGATCCATGGTATCCGCCAATCGCTTTTTCCATCCCGCAATAAGTTTATTGATCTTGTCTTCCTGAGGATCTTGGTTAGCCATATTATCCTCCTCTCTTGGCTGGTCCGCTTTCCTTCTTCTTTGATAGTATAGAAAACCCTTGTTTCCCTCTTCCATGAAAACCCTAGGCTGGGAAGATCGAAGCTCTGATACCACTGTAATGTCCCTTTTTGGGACTTTAACTGAAAAAAGGAGGAAATCACACAAACCCCAATATTATCAAATTCTGATTTTTAGACCAGCAAACTGAAATTTATGACAGCTGAAAATCAGCAGTCTGATTTTTATAACAGTCCAAAAATGAAGGAAAATCACTTGAAACTCATCAAATCATCCAACCAAAATATAGATAGATATTTTAGGATGAATTTAAACCACTTTCCAATATGAAACTTGAATGAAAACACAACTGGAAAATTAATTAATTGCAGCAGAAGTACAACTCAAAGAAATTATGAAACAAAGGGTTTCCAAACCCCAAATTCCACAAATTATGATTGTTTCCAGCCTTATAAAATATGCCAAATCTGATTATGAAAGAAAATCTGAATTTTGTGCCCTAGAAGGCACCTAAATGCTACCAAACCCTAGTCACTCCAACTAGGAAGGGCTCATAAATGCATGCTAACACTTGTAGATATCTTCTTTGATCTTCCAATGCCCAAATCTGCAAAAAGGTCTTCAAGATGTCTTCACTTTACCCAAAAATGGAGGGTTTTCGTCCTCCAACCAGCCACAAGAAGGGTTTCCATCCTCCTTGGAAAAGCCACACAATTAGATTTTTGCCCAAAAGTGGAATGACAATGAGCAAACAACCCAAAGATCAAGTTTAGATAAAATGCACCAAAGTAGATGGGTGTAAATGAAGTCATTAGTCTCCTTAAATAGCCCAATCTTGGCGCCAAAGACCAAATAGGCAAGACCGACCTCCTTTGGGCTTTATTTAATCTTTTAATTTGCCTTTAAACTCTTCCAAGCCAACCGACTTGCTTTAATGAAGAAAACACTAAAGAAAAACATTAAAAATTAGAAAAGAAAAATGAAATGGGAATGCAATTCCTTCCCTAGCTCATTCAACTTTATTGCCATGGAAAGGGAATGACAATAAGTCCTTAATTAGGCTCATTTAGTCGAAAAAAGGGGACATTACACCTAAGGTGTCATTCAATTACTCACTAAACCGAGCAACATGCATTCCCTTTTAACTCATTATAACTTCAATGCGACTCCATTAACATCGCGATCAACCTAAAATACTTCCCTTGAAATAAAAAAGGCCAATCATGATGGCTACTCATACTTTGTGACCTTCTCCTTCTCCTTCATAGTCCTGGAATGCAAATTTACATGCTCTTTGATCGATTCTAAGCTTGCAGACTCTCAAAGCTTCTACAAAACCACACTAGTTAACACAAGGGCAAAATGTCGTTGATTTCTCAACTTGGAATTCAACCTTAACGCCTACGCTTAAGATTTGGACCTCAAATCACAAGATATTTTAAGAGATTATTTATAAGTTCGCAACTCCACGCTATTTATAGAATTCAAAGAGTTCTAGTGGGAGAACAAAATGACCTCAACAAACAAAGTGTTGGCTAGATTTTCTGCATGCCCAAAACCTAGGCTAGATTTTTGCATAGCAAGAAAAAACCTAGCAGTCATGAGATAAATCTCCCTCATTTACCGGTGAGGCTCCCGTGTATGATTTTTATCAATTATGGATTTGAGTAACTATTTGTGGGTTTTACTTTAATTGTAAAGCTCATGAGCCATAGCTAGGCAATTTTGCAGCAAGTAAGCAGTTGTAAAGAAATATTTACAAAAGGGGGAAATAATTGAATCTGGGAAGAAAGCAAAGAAGATGTGCAATCCAACCAATAGTTTGCAGAGTTGGTCTCATGCACATAGATGAAACAAACAAATCTCACAATATAGAATTTAAAGAAAAGGAAAGTTTCAAATCTAGATCTGAGATAACACAAAGTTTATGCAAAGATATACACAGAAGTAAGAAACAAATGCATCGTTGACACAAAGTTCTCTGGAAATCTGCCTCCTTTCAATTCCTTAGCTTTCAGAAAAATATCAAGGGTTTTAGCTCAAAGTCTGGAACATAAGAATGTTGATTACAAATTATGATTATTTAACCCGGAGGTTCTTCCTCTATTTATAGTGTATAGAGGGCAATTACAAATAAGAAGCTTTTAGTGAATTGCCACATGTGGAAGCTATGAAAAAGGGAAGCAATGGAAATCTTTCTCCTGGAATTCGTCTTTGCATGACATGCATGATTTATAACTGAAAATAGAACCTTCTATTTTGCATGTCTGCCACCTATTTCCAAGTAATTGACTTCTTCCAGTAACTTGAAGTAATGACTTTTAAACTAATTACTTAAGTTTTACAATTTAATTGATTATTCAATTACTTTGTCAGAGAAAATAAGAGAAAGAAAAAGAAAGAGGAAAAGAAATTAGAAGAAAGCTGCAACACTTCCAGTCTTGTTTTTTTCCATATTCTACATGCGGTTGACTCTTTTGCCTTTGATTCTCACCAAATTGGATCTAGAAGTAGCTGACTGTGATTTGCCTGCGGGTGCTACCTTTCACCTGTCTTCCCCTTTTATCCTTGAAGTTTTGTAATTCATTTCCAGTATATGCACTGGTGCAATGTTTGTCGTAAATAATTCAGACAAAACTCATCTTTTATTTTTAATTGCATATGAGCAATTTTAAATTCTAGAAAGCACTCCGAGTGAAGGCAAATACAAGTATATTTAATGAAGGATTCGATCAAAGATTGGGAGCACATATACAAGCTCCCGGAAGGAATTTTCCATTCAATGACTTCTACTTGGGTTGTATTAAAACAAGAGGATGAATTTTTGCGAAAGCCTTAACAATTATGAGATCTTGATCTATTTCTCCCTCTGATTCTGAAGATATATTCAATGTATCAGATATTGACTTCTGCTTTCTTTACCAATATGGGCATCGGTGATGAATACCCTTAATTGATTCGAGACAAATATGGAGTCCATGGCATGAATACTCAATTTTCATCACCAAAATCTGCTTATAACGCTTGATGCTCTCTATTTTTAGACTTTGCTTGCATGCCAAGAAAGCTAAAAATATTATTTCATTCACTTGTGCACTCACATCAACATGTAGATGCTCTGAATAATAAAAAGAAAGCTTCTCCAACCCTAGGCGCCAAAATTGGATGCTTCCCAACAAATAAAAAAATATCAATTTTTAGACATTTAGCTATGCCAAAATGGGTCGCACTTTTTGGCTAGAAGTCATGTTAAAAATAAGAAGTCAAAGCAATGGGAATTTTCACTCGCAAGGCAGGCAAGAAATTCCCGCTTTCACTTAAGTGACTTTACTTTCATAATGAGAATTTTCACCCTGCAAGGCAGGCAAGAAATTCCCGCTTTTCACTTAAGTGACTTTACTTTCATAATGAGAATTTTCACCTTCTAGGCAGGTAAGAAATTCCCTTTGCCTGCCACCTCCAAAATTCCCATTGGCAGCTTAAGTGATTTGACTTGATGGGAAAAAGTAACTGCTTAAGGCGAGACAAGAAATTCCCATTGGTAGCTTAAAGTCTTCCTTCCAAAAAGTGCGACTTGCATGAAAGATTGCTCTTTTCCAAAAGTGAGACTTGCATTGTGATTTCTGCCTTTAAAATTGCGGGAAAATTTTTCAAAGAAGGTAGCATGGAAATTGGATGCGAAAGGCAACTTTGAAAATCATGCGACCGGCATGAAGACTACATTACAGATGTGCAATCCAACCAATAGTTCGCAGAGTTGGTCTCATGCACATATATGAAACAAACAAATCTCACAATATAGAATTTAAAGAAAAGGAAAGTTTCAAATCTAGATCCGAGATAACACGCTTATGCAAAGATCTACAGTAAGTAAGAAACAAATGCATCGTTGACACAAAGTTCTCCTGAAATCTGCTTCCTTTCAATTCCTTAGCTTTTAGAAAGATATCAAGGGTTTCACTCAAAGTTTGGAACATAAGAATGTTGATTACAAATTCGATCATTTAACCCGTAGGCTCATCGACACTAAAATTTTCCTCCATAATTTCTATTTCATTAATGTATGTATTAGGGATAGGATGTTGTTAAGTGTAATTAGTAGTAGCGTCGAATAGAAGATAACGGCGCCACAAGATGCGGTGCCGCCAATAATGTGGAGTACGGTAATGATCAAAGTACAATAGGAATGTTGTAAAAAGTAAATATTTGTCGTAAGTGGTCCGGTAATGTTAAAATGTCAAAGTTTGGGTAATTAGAGAAGTAGGGTCTACATGATTAGGAATTAGAAATATTATATTGGTAATAAGGACAAGAGTGAGGTCATAAATATTTTGTGTATTTTATTTGTAAAAAGTCTAAAAATGTGGAACCCATGTAAAATGATAAGGTTTATCTTATCTTAACAGAGATAAGCCTACATGTACAGATAAGAGTTAAGGTATGGAATATGATTCGTCGAGTGAATTTCTTATCCTATCTTAGAGATAAGATGGATAAGCCTGGAAGTTCTATAAATAGAGAGGCTACCCCCTCATTTAGCATAGAAAGAAGTAGTGAGAAATATCAGAGGAAGTGTGCGAAGGAAGCCATCAGCTAAAGGTGTGTTGAAGAAGCCATCAAGAGGTGTAATTGTAAAGTTTCTCCCATAGTCTTGTTGAAGTATCTCATGGGTGAGATTATGTGATTTCATGTTAATATTATAATTTATTTTGATATTTCAGATTTTTCGTTATTCCATTGTCTTATCATAGTCAATGGTATTCTTGTGTTCGGTTGTTGTTTTGTTTCCGATTACATCCACCAAACTAAAGGTCATGCATTAGTAAATAATCATAAGACGAGGAGTTCCCGGTGAAGAATTATCATAGTGCTGGATTGGTGATGACATTTTGGTTCCGTTGCCGGGACCATTCCTCGTTGGTGGATTTTCTGGAGAGATATTCCCACTTAGGCAAAAATTAATTGGAGGGTAACCTTGTTTTTACTGTGCATAGTAGTTACCATGGTAAAGTCATTTTTACCGTGAATAGTAGTTACCATGTTAAAGTCATTTTTGCCATGAATAGTAGTTACCCTGGTAAAGTCCTTTTTGCTGGGAATAGTAATTACCGCAGTAAAGTCACTTTTTACCGTGAATAGTATTTACCGCAGTAACTTCACTTTTTACCGTGAATAGTGTTTACCACAGTAAAGTCAGTTTTTACCGTAGTAAGTCAAGTTTTACCATAGTTTACCGTGGTCATTTCTATTTTACTGTAGAAAGGTGTAAAGTCACTTTCTAGTATAGTGATTCCAATTATTTGTGCACATAAGTCTTGTTAATTGTACTTGTGGGTTGGTATTTCACGGTGGTTACTTTTGAAAATGGGAAAGATTCCTGTTTTTTCAGCTCAATCTAATGAAGATGCTTCTTCTTTCATTCAAGAGTTTAAACGATCTTGTATTTGTAATGGCCTTATAAGAAGGGAACAATGGACTGAATTTTTTCCTACCTTTTTGGATGGTTCAGCACTTAGGTGGTTTGAAACACTAGGTGATAATGTGAAAAATTCATGGGATTTATTAACTGAAAGTTTTCTTGAAGAATTTGGTGAACAATGTAAATATGCGAGATCTTATGATCGAGATCACAAAGCTATCCCAAGGAGAGAAGGAGAAGATAAGGGATTATCATGCACGTGTTCTAGAGCTAAGGAGGAAGCTCGATGCCCAGATCCGGAAGGAAGGACTAGCGGATGGGTTGATGAATGGCGTGGATAATCTCCTCTGTAAGCACTTCATTCTTGGGATGAAGCCGAGATCGATAAACGAGTGAAGTATGACCGCCTTTAGCTACCATCAACAAGCAAAGGAGATCGCAAGAAGGCAAGAAGAAAGCATGGAAGAGGAGCCCAAAGAAATTGTTGCTAAAGTAGAGCCTACACCAGCACCTTTGGTCCTGAATCCACAACCACTCCCGGTGAGCACAAATATTTCTCCTAATACATCTACTGAGTATGAAGATCTGCTCAAAAAGATGGGTCAGTTAACTATTAATCTTCTTCAAGGAAATGAATTTAGTTCTCAGGGAGGAGATAGAGGTCCAAAAAGAAATATTTCTGAAGTTGTTTGTTATGGTTGTTATAAAAAGGGTCATTATAAGTATAATTGTCCGATAGAGCTTCGCATCTCGTAAGGGAGATAATGATAAAGGAAAAGCACTGTGAATTCTTTTGATGTAGTAGATAAGAGCAGAAATAATGAAGTAGATGTGTTTGTAACAAAAAGAAAGAAAGAAAAAGATAATCAAGATGGAAATGATCCTAAGAAGATGAAAGAAGAAACTAGTAAGAAACATAGGAGAAGAAAGTTGGGTGTGCAGGATTTTCTGATTTCACAGGGGCAAGGACCATACTCCATCTTGGAAGATCTCATCCAAAAGGCCTCGCAAATATCACATATGGTCAACTCTTGGCTATGTCTTCCGAGAAGAGGCGGGAGTCATGCGAGGTGGACTCAATGCTCGAAGAAGGAAGGAGGTTGAGGTCCCCTGCTTTGGAGGCGAGGCGGATCCCTATGCTCCACAAGCCGAGGTATTATGTAATGGTATTTCAATTCATGATGTCTTAGTTGATGGAGGTGCTGCAGTTAATGTAATGACCGAGTCTGTAATGAATATGTTGGGTTTAAAAATTGATCGCCCTTCAACACTTATGTTAAGGTCATTAAATAAGGGAAAAACTAAACCATAAGGTGTAGTTTCAAATGTGGCAATATCTGATTATGGGTGTTGTATGTGTGGTAGACTTTCGTGTGATGAAAAATGGTACTGTTGCATACCCAATGCACTGGGAAGACCATGGCTAAGGAGAGTTCATGCAAGAAACTACTGGAATGAAGGTTTCATGACACTTGGACGTGGTAGAGAGAGGGTGAAGATAAACGTGATCCCTCGACATCATAAAGCAGAACCTGTGGATTCAAGTGATGAAACTGATGATTGGACATCCTCTGATTACTCTAGCACCAGTGAAGTGGACACTGAAGATGAAGAAAGTGAGGTTGATGTTTCAGTCATGGATATTCTTCCAGTCACACCAACCCAGGACCCCATAAAATTATCTGAAGAAGAAGTTGATGATCGTCTCCAACAAATAAAGATTGGTGATGCTGTGATGGAGAGTGAGAAGGAATCCTACCTCCAGGCTCTTTCAAGGTACATACACCTATTCACTTTTGATTACAAGGAACTCCGTCAAGTAAGTTGGGTAGAACATTGTAGATTGAATCGGTAGATGGTGCTAAGCCTATAAAGCAAATGCCATATAAAATGAATCCTAATTTTTCCAAGACCGTAAAAGAAGAAATAGATAAGTTGCTTGATGCAGATTCATATTTGCTTGTGGAGAATTGAATGGGTTTCTCCCATTGTGATCTCAATAAAAAATGGGAAGCTACGCATTTGTGTTGATTACAGGAAGCTCAATAAGGCAACAAAGAAGGATCATTACCCTCTTCCATTTTCGATCGATCTTGGGCGAAGTAGGCCGGCCAGAGTGCTATAGTTTTTTTGATGGATATAAATGCTACAACCAAGTTCGTATAGCAGAAAAGATCACCAAGACCACGTTCACCACTCCTTGGGGAACGTTTGCTTATAGAGTTATGCCTTTTGGGTTGTGTAATGCTCCAAAAACATTCCAGCGTTTGATGAATAGGGTGTTCGAACCCTACATTGGGACCTTCATCAAAGTATTTCTGATGATTTTTGCATCTATGGGAGCAAGTTGGACCACTCCGCACTGAGATGGAGACAACATTTCAAAGGTTAGATGAAGCACAAGCCTCACTAAACCCTACAAAGTGTGTCTTTGGATGTTCTAAAGGCGTTTTGTTAGGGCATGTTGTATCCAGAGATGGTATTGGTACCGATCCTGATAAAGTTTCAAAAATCAAAGATTTACCATTTCCTATGAATAGAAGTAAATTGAGATCATTTTTAGGCCATGTGGGTTACTATAGAAGGTTCATCAAGAATTTCTCAAAGATCGCATGACCACTAACCCAGCTTCTTGAAGAAGGATGTTGCTTATGAAACCGAAAACAAGGCGCATGAAGCTTTTGGACAATCAAGGAAGCCTTGGTGTCTTCACCGCTTTGAAGAATCCAGTTGATCGAGCAAGCCATTCATTGTGTACACTGATGCCTCGGATGCAAAGACACTAGGTAGTACTTTGAGCCAAAAGGATGAAAATGGGAATGAACATCCAATTTACTTTGGGAGCGCATAAATGAGCAGTCTTTGAGGTAAACTATACTTGTAATCAAAAAGAGGCTCGCTATCATTTTTTCATTGTAAAGAAGTTTAGAAATTACTTGCTAGGGCAGAAATTTATAGTTGTAACGGATTATCGAAGCTCAAATATATTGTCAATAAGCCTAATCCATCGGGAGGATAGCAAGATGGATAATTTTGCTACAAGAATTTGAATTTGATATTATAGATAGGCCAGAAAGAAGCATGTCAATGCAGATGCACTCTCTCGAGCCTATGATGGTTTAGGATCATCTTGTGATGATGATGATTTTCCCGATGCAAAGATTATTCTCCTCGACACAATCCCTAGTGAATACATAGATATTTGGAATTATCTTAATGAATTCAAGTTTCCGATGGTGCCAATGCAAAGACTAAGAGAAAGATTACTCAAGCCAGATCGTCCATATTCTATTCTCGCATGGAGCATTATTTCGAATAGGACACGATGGACGATGAAGAGGGCAAATGGACGTGATCAAGGAAAGGAGCGATAGAAGAATTCCACAATGGTACATGTGGAGGGCACTTCTCTGGACAACTTACACAAAGAAGGATCTTGGATGCGAGGTTATCACCGCCCACTCTTTTTAAAGATTGTTATAATTATTGTAAGACATGTGATATTTGTCAAACACATGGTAACCGTAAGACTTCATCACCCATTATGTCATATTCTTCCCTCTTGGTCCCTTTGAAAAATGGGGAATAGACATTGTAGGTCCACTTCCAACTACATCACGTCAAAATAAGTATATTGTAGTTGCACACATTATTTAACCAAGTGGGTTGAAGCTAGGCATTGAAAACAACTTCCATGGATGAAGTGGCAAGGTTCATATATGAACGCATTGTCACCGATTTGGTTGTCCATTAGAAATTGTAACAGATCAAGGAAGCCACTTCATTAATGAGGTGGTAGAAGCCCTAGTCAATAAGTTTTCTATCAAACACGGGAAGGCAAACATACAAGCCAAGCACAAATGGACAAAGTGGACGAACAAATTTTGTCTTTGTGTCAAATTCTAGCAAAGATGCGGCCTTGCAGTACATAAAAGGATTCATGCATTGTGGGCATATAGGGCAACATCAAAGTCGAACAGGATACTCCCATTTCAATTGGCCTATGGCATTGATCCAGCTTCTTCCTATTGAGTTTGATATTCCCACCGTGAGAGTTATGAAAAATGAAAGGATGGATGAAAGTGATTCAAGAAAAGAAAGGTTGGTACATTTTCATTTGCTAGAGGAAATGAGGGAAATAGCAAAAGATACAAGCCATAAGAAGAAAATGAAGCAAAAGGAATACTTTGATCAAAAGATCCGATGGTCTCCATTTCATGTGAATGACTTGGTCCTAGTATATGATTCCGTATAAAAAAAAGAAGACAGAGAAAATTTCTTCCAAAATGGATGGGGCCCTACAAAATAAAGCAATTTGGCATGAAAATGGTATGTACCGATTTGGAGGAATTGATGGCACTCCCATTACGAAATGGGTCAACCACGACAAGTTGAAGATTTTCCAAGCACCATAATAGTCTACTCCGAGGACGGAGTAGAAGCTAGAAGGGGAAGATGTCGACACTAAAATTTTCCTCCATAATTTCTATTTCATTAATGTATGTATTAGGGATAGGATGTTGTTAAGTGTAATTAGTAGTAGCGTCCAATAGAAGATAACGGCGCCACAAGATGCGGTGCCGCCAATAATGTGGAGTACGGTAATAAGTCAAAGTACAATAGGAATGTTGTAAAAGTAAATATTTGTCGTAAGTGGTCCGGTAATGTTAAAATGTCAAAGTTTGGGTAATTAGAGAAGTAGGGTCTACATGATTAGGAATTAGAAATATTATATTGGTAATAAGGACAAGGAGTGAGGTCATAAATATTTTGTGTATTTTATTTGTAAAAAGTCTAAAAATGTGGAACCCATGTAAAATGATAAGGTTTATCTTATCTTAACAAGATAAGCCTACATGTACAGATAAGAGTTAAGGTATGGAATATGATTCGTCAGAGTGGATTTCTTATCCTATCTTAGAGATAAGATGGATAAGCCTGGAAGTTCTATAAATAGAGAGGCTACCCCCCTCATTTAGCATAGAAAGAAGTAGTGAGAAATATTGTAGGAAGTGTGCGAAGGAAGCCATCAGTTAAAGGTGTGTTGAAGAAGCCATCAAGAGGTGTAATTGTAAAGTTTCTCCCATAGTCTTGTTGAAGTATCTCATGGGTGAGATTGTAATAGTTTCATGTTAATATTATAATTTATTTTGATATTTCAGATTTTTCGTCATTCTGTCTTATCATAGTCAATGGTATTCTTGTGTTCGGTTGTTGTTTTGTTTCCAGATTACATCCACCAAACTAAAGGCTGTGCATTAGTAAATAATCATAGCACGAGGAGTTCCCGTGAAGAATTATCATAGTGCCGGATTGGTGATGACAAATCTTCCTCTATTTATAGTGTATAGAGGGCAATTACAAATAGGAAGTTTTTAATGAATTGCCACATGTGGAAGCTATGAAAAAGGGAAGCAACTGACAATCTTCCTCCTGGAATTCCTCTTTGCATGACATGCATGATTTATAACTGAAAATAGAACCTTCTATTTTGCATGTTTGCCACCTATTTCCAAGTAATTGACTTCTTCTAGTAACTTGAAGTAACGGCTTTTAAACCAATCACTTAAGTTTTACAATTTAATTGATTACTCAATTACTTTGTCGAAGAAAATAAGAGAGAAAAAAAAAAGAGGAAAAATTACAAGAAAGCTGCTACCCTCTCACTCTTGTTCTTTTTCCATACTCTGCATCTTGTCTGATACAACTTCCGTATTGCACCTCTACCTCATGAATGATTTGAATGATATCTCTGCCTTGAATCCGAGATGTTTTTTTTTCATATGTTGTTGAATCATTTCCTTTGATTCTCACCAAACTGGATCTGGAAGTAGCTGACTGTGATTTTCTTACGGGTGTTGCCTCTGACCTATTTTCCCTCTTATCCTCGAAGCTTTTGTAGTTCTGCTTCAATACGTGCACTAGTAAAATGTTTGCAGTAAACAATTCAGACAAAACTCATCATCTTTTATTTTTAATTGCATATGAGCAATTTTAAATTTTGGACAACACTTTAGGTGAAAGAAAATACAAGTAAATTCAATGAAGGCTTAAACGGAAGATTGGGAGCATATGCACAAGCTCCTGAAAGGAATTTTCCATGCAATGACTTCCACATGGGCTGCATTAGAAACAAGAGAATGAATTTTTGTTAGAAGCCTTTGCAATTATGAAATTTGGATCTATTTCTTCCTCTAATTCTGAAGATATATTCAATGTATCAGACATTGAATTTTACTTTCTTCACCAATATGGGCATAAATGAAGTATTCCTGCAAATAATTCAAACAAGTATGCAATCCATAGCATGAATATCTAATTTCTTCACTGAGATCTGATTATAAAGCTTGCTTTGCCTTCTATTTTTAGACTTTGCTTGCATGCCAAACAAGCTAAAAATATTATTTTATTCACCTGCACTCACATCAACATGCAAATGCTCTGAATAATAAAAAGAAAGCTTCTCCAACCCTAGGCACCAAAACTAGATGCTTCCCGACAATTAATAAAAAAGTTAGCTTTTAGGCATTTAGCTATGCCAGAATGGGTCGCACTTTTTGGCTAGAAGTCATGTTAAAAATAAGAAGTCAAAGCAATGAGAATTTTTACCCTGAAGGCAAGCTAGAAATTCCCGCTTTTCACTTAAGTGACTTGTCTTTCATAATGAGAATTTTTACCCTGCAAGGCAGGCAAGAAATTCCCGCTTTTCACTTAAGTGACTTGTCTTTCATAATGAGAATTTTTACCCTGCAAGGCAGCTAAGAAATTCTTGTTTTTCACTTAAGTGACTTGTTTTTCATAATGGGAATGTTTACCCTGCAAGGCAGCAAGAAATTCTCGCTTTTCACTTAAGTGACTTGTCTTTCATAATGGGAAAAAGTAACCTGCAAGGTAGGCAAGGAATTCTCGCTTGCTTGCCACTACTAAAATTCCCATTGGCAACTTAAGTGATTCCTTCCAAAAAAATGTGACTTGCATGAAAGATAACTCTTTTCCAAAAGTGCGACTTGCATTATGACTTCCGCCTTTAAAATTGCATGAAAATTCGTCACTTAAGGCAACATGCGTGGAAATTTGACGTGGAAGGTAGCCTTGAAAATTGTGGACGCATGAAGAAGACAACATTTCTTTGCCATTTTGGAAAGGGTCCAAAAGATGTAGCAAAAAACTTACATGTGCCATAACTTTCATTACGTGGCTCCGTTTTAGTTGTCATTTTCTCTAAAAGTGCATATTTTCTCGAGCTCTACACATTGATGGCAATATTTTTCTTATTTTCATAAAATCCATTTTTGCACCTTTTTGGACCAAGCGACTTCTTGCAATCTTCTGAAAGAATCCTGAGCTCTGATCGCCTTTAGATAGATTAGTAATTAAAAATATTGGATAGCTTTTCAAAACCCTAGGCCTGGGGAAAGATCTGGCAGGAAGAATGAATAGATACGGAATTGCCAAAGAAAACAAACCAAAACACAGACAAAAAGAAATAAAACAAAACAAAAGAAGCTGCAGGCAATTGCTCAAAATTTCTCCAATTAGCTGATCTGCAAAAATTCTTCCCCCGGTGAATGTTTTATGGTAATAATGATGGGGTGAAGTGCTTTATATAACCTAAATCCTCCAATTTTAGCTCAATCTATTTTTAAAATAACTTTATTTATTTAATAAATAAATAAATAAAATTCTCTCAGACAAAACCTAGTGAAGGATAGAGTGAGTTTTAACATGTGGGTACTTGGGGAATTTGGTTTTATAACTCTTTGAGGATACCTTAGAGCAATGCAAACAACTACAGGCAAAACAAACACAAAATGACTTGTAACTTTGAAAAGAACAATTTTTTTAAAAGGGGTAGTTCCAGATTCCAGGGTGAAATCTTGGGGACACCAGTTAGTTCCGTCTGTGGACATCTTTATCTCTGTCAAAATGAAAGGAGTGAAGATGAGATCACAACATCTCTGGTTTCGTGTCTTGTCCATTGGGCTCAGAGGTCGAGCCGTGCCACAAAAAACAAAACAAAACAAAAAAAAAAGAAAAGAAAATAACAAAAAATTTATTCATATACAAACAAGTTTTACCACGTATATCAATTTCGAACAGCCTCAAATGCTACCGTTGAAAGGCAATGGTTACTCAATTCCATCCTGGTATGCAAGGAAGAAAGTATCCATTCCGATAGATCTCTTGATCGTGAAGGGCCCTTTTCAGAGTGAATCAGATTTTTTGTGCATGCCCTATGTCTCTTGTCGACCAGCAGTACCCCTCCGATTTTAAACCTCCTTACACTGACCTTCTTGTCAAATAACTTGGGCAAGTCCTCATCAACTTCATCTTGTGGTGGCTCATCCTTTCTTCTCTCTGTGGTAAATAAGTTTTCATCAACTTCCTTCGTTCCCAGATTTACCGGATGCATTCTTGAGGAGGAACTATCACCATATTCTTTGTTCTTCTTCAGGTATTGATCATGTTTGTCAAAAGTATCCACTAAGGAAACTAAACCCTTGGGGATTTTGTTACCTTTTAGTTGGATTATTCCACTACTATCATCATAACTGGATTAGTTTTTCCTGTGACTATTTGTCGTGGTGGTGATTTACTCCTTTCAACACACAACATGTCAAAGTTGTCTTGTTCCGACATGCGGATGTTTGTTTGTCGTCATAGAAAGTCTTGCCTCTATTCAATACTATCAGGGACTTTAGGGCAGTAGACCATCTCCACTTTATAGTTTCCTTATCTGAATATGGACGGTGGTCTATCCGGATTCAATAGTGCAATTGTGACCGCTAAAGAGTCTGCCTTGGAATTCTAATTTATTAGAATGAAGTCGATAGAGAAGGCTGCAAAATCAAGTGTGGCAGAAAACACTCTATCTCTGTAATGCTTCATCTTATCTCCTTTGACTTGATTTTGCCCTCGAACCTGCTTTACTAGAATTTCAGCATCTCCTTGGGTTTTGAGGAGTTTTACTCCTTTCTTTCTAGCTTGATTCATTCCTAGCAGTAATGCTTCATACTCCACCGTATTGTTGGTGTTCTCGAATATCAACTTGTGGGAGTATGAGAATATCTCATGATATGGAGATATTAGTAGAATGTGACTCCCGATCCAAAAAAACAACAGATGCCTTTAAACTCCAGAGTCCAAAATTTTTCTTCTTCTTTTGCTTTGGCTCTAGCTCGGTTGAAGTTCGCTCTGGGCGTCTTTATCAATTTCCAAGAAATATACCCCATGATCAGATTCTTGAAAAAGAATTTGAGACCTAGGATCCTCAGATTTTGTAACCGTGTACTTGGACTTCTTTTCTGGCTCCAACTTTTGATTTATTCCTTTGATAGGAATATGAGCACATGACCAATCCATCTTTACTTCTCCCCAACTCTTTCCGAGAAGAGTGTAGTTTTTATTGTCCAAGACCATTTCTCAAGAACAATTTTCCTTTTTGTCTGAAGGCAAATTCATGAAGTTTTGTGTGGCCTAAGAGGCCTTTCCCAATAAAAATCCAAAAGATTGCAAACGATGGTGATTAAAATTGATCTATCTAAATCTTATGACAGAGGTAGATGGATCTATCTCGCACTTGATGCTTATACACTTGGGTTTCAACTTTCACTTTGTCAACTGGGTTATGAGATGTACATCTTGAGTGTCTTTTGCAGTACCAATCAATGGCTCAGCCCTAGAGTTTTTCATGCACTGGCATGGCCTTAGAAAGGGTGCTCCTTATCCCCTTTATTGTTCCTTCTTGTGGCTAAAGAGTTAAGCGAGCACTACTTGAGGCAAAAAGAACTAGGGCTTTTAAAGGACTGCACATCCTTATCCTTGTCTCATTTATTATTTGTGAATGACATTCTTCTTTTGTGTGATGGCTCAAGTAGGGATGCTCAAAAGCTCAAGGAGACTTTAGATATATATTGTATTGCCACCTGGAATGCACGTTAATGTGGGGAATCCTCTGCTTCTTTCATGGGTATTAGTGAAGAGGATAAAAATCTCTTCACTTAGTTGTTCCATTATTCTTAGGTTGATATGGAGTCGGGTATTAAGTATTTGGGATTTTATCTAAAACCCAATGACTACACAAAAAAAGATTGGGGATGGATGATCTCGAAGGTTGAAAAGAGGCTTTCGATCCGGTGTAATAAATGGTTATCCCAAGGGGGTAGGTTAGTATAGGCGAAATCTATCATAGAAGCCATTTCGGTGTATTGGGTGTCATTGTCTTTTATTCCTAAGGGACTTAAGGAAAATATTAGGAGGATTAGTTTCATATTCTTGTGAGCGGTGATAGGGAGAAAAAGGATTTCTCTTGGGTCAAGTGGAAGAAAATAGTTTTACCCAAGGAATTTGGTGGATGGGGATTAAATTTTTTTCTTTTTTTTACAAAATCCTCAAAGCAGAAAAGTGTGTCTAGCGGCTCATTGAGGGAAAGGGTCTTTGGAGTTAGGTGGTTTGCCAAAAGTACATTGAACCCCTCTCTATCGAGGATTGGATCAAATCCCCATCAAAATCTTTCCATTATTCTTCTATTATTTGGAAGGTCGTGGTGCTGGCTTTTATTTTGGTTGGTTTGGAGGTTGGGGTTTGAAAATAGAGTTAAGTTAGGGGATGATCCATGGGTTGTGTAGCGCCCACCCATGTGGGACCCAAACACAAGACCAAACATAGCAGGATAATTTTTTTACTTGATACAACTTTGTGTGACACCAAAAGACTCACAAGAGTTTTCATGACACCACATGTAACATTTACACCAACATGTAGAACACGCAAATGTCAATATGACACAATGTGCAACCAACGTCACACTTAGATAAATGAGCAAGTATGAGACTATGACACAATCACGACATGAACATCACAAATTGGCACCTTCCACACTATCACATTTTCATGGTTCAATCTTTGTCGTGTTCATATTCTAATTTAAGCCTTAAAGGTTTGAAGAGCATATAACATGAAAACATACATTTTCCTTTTTCTCTAGATTGCATTTCCCTTACTTCGTTTAACACTTAATTTAAGTTGATTCCCTCTTCACTACCATTTACATTCCCTTATTTAACCTTATAGGTCTCGAATCCATTAATCATGAGAGCATGTAGTTTCATTCACAATGATACACATTATTTATTTCGTTTCGGGTTTAACTTATAACAAGTACACTTAATCACACAAAAGAGTTAACATTGGTTTAAAGTAAAAGGGTTCCGTATTCTGATTTACTCAATAGGACAACATCTTAGGGAACAACCTTTAGATAGACATAGTTGGCTAAAGGTTTAAACACCAATGTCATAGAGAAAGGTCCCAGGTTTTAATTAACTTCCACTTGCACTCAAGGACTCTACGTCCAACTAAAAGTCAATTTTGGAGTGGTTCAAACATCTTTATCTCACAAACCTCCAAGTTTTACTTTCTTTCAAAACCAACACCACAAGAATACCAATTAAATTCTACAGGTTATTAACAACTTCATTCCCAATTGACTCTTGTTGTTGCTATAATACAATAATAGGTTAGAGTTGTTTCTAGTAGTTATATGTCATAATTTTCATTTTCTAGATAAGAGATTATGTTCTCGCATGATCAAACTCACGTGGAACAGTTTATAAGTACTTTCAACAATAAAAGAAGGCCTAACTAAAAATAAGGTAATTCCAAGTTTCACTTGTGTGTCCGTTTTGTATCGCTCGCATTTCAAAGAGTAAACATTACCTTCCTTGTTGCTCTTATGATCCAATACATGTACAATTATTAACCCTTCCCGAGAGACTTAGCATAAAAGACAACCATCTAAAATGCTGCTAAATTACATCAATCATGTCACAAAGTGACATTGCACACATAACTATGACAACAAGCTCATTTCCATATGTACAAAAAGGCCCTTAACGGTGACCAACACATGAGTAAGCACAATGCTAAAGGAATCTACAGCTTGATGCAAGATAACTTTGGGGCAATTCAACCTCCCATAGATAATCTAGATGTGAGAGGGGTCAAAAGAGTTAAACATGAGGATATGATACAAAGGTAAACAAGTACCGACTTCACTCACGACACATAGATCTCACAATGAGATCATTCAAATGTGAAGGCAAGAAACGACATGCGATAAGTTTAAGTCTTTTCTAAAGTGATAAGGGTATTATAAAACTATACAAGACTCTTTTAAGAGAGAGATACACAATAAAGGTTAAAAGCACAGTTCATTTCGATAGCTTAGGAATAGAAGGTTTCTATCATCAACATAAATATTAAGGGAGGAAACAATAATTGACATTATAGAAGCTTGTTTCAAAACATCTAACCATAGAACAACATACAAACTCATAATCAAGTTTATACCCAAATAGAATGCTGTTATTCCCAATGCTCCAATATAACCCAATTTCTTACTCATCACAAAATAATTAATAAATAACATTCATGTTCATAACAATAATGCTGAAACATCTACTTAACATTACATGTATATTTCATATTACAAAAACACCGAAACGCTACCCATTTCGTTTTGTCTCGCGTGAGCTTGTAACCACCGCATGGTTAGCACAACTATTGGCATGGCATCAAACTACAACCAAGCACGAAATACAATTCTCACAACTTTCTAACAATATTGAAACTATATTTAACACACTTCAAAGGAGAGTAAGAGATGCAATGCCATTTCATTTCGTTTCCAAAACCAATGAGATAGAGAGAGGAGAGAGAAAACACCATTTTCCACAATCAATTTCTTTACAAGCAAGCGTCAAAAGAAGTTTCCTACAGTCATGTATTCGTGTTTACAAGGTTTCTCTATCGTTATTTTGCTTGGATAAGTTCATATGACAGTTTTCACCAATTAGTCGCAAGTTTCCAAAAACGTCAAATTTAGACAAGTTGCTCACAAACCAACATTCGAAAACCATCTTTGAGACTCAAACACACAAGGGAACAAATTCCTACCTATTCCCCTATATACAAGGAAACACTTAGAGCTGATAGAACCCCAAACTGGAAAACAAGATTAAAATGGTGCTCGTCTTTCTGGAGCTACCGGTCGTAAATGCACCCAAGCGGCCTTGTCGCCCAATGACCGAAGGCCTATAAAACCTATCAAGAAAACTAGCTTGCGGGATGTTTTTCTCCAAACTGAGGGTTTGTTGTAATTGTCTCGTATAAATATTAGAGGTATGTGGAAGCCAAAATCCGTTTCGACACCCAGGGCCAAAACAATGGGTCAAAACCAAACTGCATTTTTAACTTTCAGCAGTTGTTTAAAGCTGCGAACTAGCCTGTTGGGCTCCTAAATGCATTACGAAACAAGGTCAAATGGACATCCAAGGAACAACCCAAGGTTTGGTTGGACACTCCACATGACAAGGTACACGACTAAAGTTTGCTTTTCCCATTTTGGGGTCTGTAAGGATATTTTGTGCCTCCATGAAAACAAGTTTTATTAACATTACACAAAGTTGACAAAAATAGTTTTACTAAGTTTCTGTCTATCCTGCCAACCACATGGTTTCCAAAACCAAATCTAGTATCGTAGTTCATCTATCCATCTTACGAGGTAAAGGAGAGAATAGTGTTTACATTCATGGATACTGTCAAGTGCATACCAAACAGAGGTACAAATTTGCTATAGGAAACACGTTTTATTTAATTTACCCAAAATTTACTCTTCTTTAGTTTGATTTACAACTCCATTCAAATTAAGAAAACTAGAATGTTTAAATTATGCAAGGATGAAGTGAGATAACCATGCCTATTCGGGAATCAAAGCGGCACGAGCGACCCCAAGTGGTCCACACTCACGATCTGCGAGATCATGCTATTGAACAGGATTTTGTCACCAAGTTTGTGATCGTTGTGCTTAACTCCACATTTGAATACAAACCGCCAAGGCACTTGCAAAACCAACAAAGAACTGCTTCCCAATTTTATTTACGATCACTTTGTCGATGGTCAAAAGACAACCCGACATGAGCCCAACATTCAACGACCATTCTATGGTCTTTGGGCAAGGGTTCTAAACACATTTATTCGACGATTGGGATAGGAATATCCTGATCCCCATGATACACGGGAATTACGACAGCACGAGCACAAAGGGGGCACTACAGGTTGGTTGTGGAGAAAATTTTAGGCTGCCAGGGAATTTTGTTGCTTCTCCGAGAGACAGAGGCCTTTTAAATTTATCTCAAGTGGTTGATGTGGAAAATACTACATTTTGGAGGAAAGAGTGGATGTCTATTGCTAGATTCAGGCTCAATGGCGATGAAAAACTGATCTGGGGGAATACATTGTGGCCTTGAGATCGAGTCATGTTAGGATCAAAGATTCGAGGATGAACTTGTCTCGTCTAGGAATCCTACTAGAGGAGTTTATAGTTGTAAGTTGGGTTGTAAGGTTCTTTGTGAGGAGGAAGGTTTAGAGGTGTTGGAGTGGTCGTTTAAACTTTAAAGACTAAATTTATTTGGAAGTTTAAATTCCCCTTGAAAACTGGACTATTTTTGTGGTTGGTGCTCGAGAACAAGGTCCCTACTTGGGACAACTTACAAAAAAGGATCCGTCATGGTCCTAGCAGGTGTCCTCTTTGTAAGGTTTGTGAGGAGTCCCTTCATCATATGCTGATTACTCGTGATTATGTTGTTCTTTTGTGGAAGGAAATTGAAGTTATGACTGGTCTTAGGAATGTGTGGGTTTGTCAGTCTGTGGGAGATTGTCTAAATTTGTCGTGTGGAAAACCTTCTATAAAAAAATTCAAAGCCCTCCCTCTCCTCATTGCTTGGAGAGTTTGGCTAGCTAGGAATTCAAGTCTGTTTGAAGACAAGTTCCCTCCTCCTTTTCAATGTGCTTCTCTGGGTTCAAATATTTTAAGAAGCTTTAAACAGGTTACGGATGGAAAGTCTTCAAGGGTTGTGGTGACAGAAATCATAGATAAATATGGAGCATGGGCCTACATTAACGGTGCATCTCAAGGAGATCCACTAATAGGAGGGGCTGGTGGAATTTTGCACTTATCTGAATCTCATTTTTAAAAATTCAAAGCTGGTTTGGGTAGGAGTTCAAATATTATGGCTGAGTTCATAGCTCTCAAACTGGTCCTTTTTCTTGCAGTTCAAAAGAGGGTACAGAAGCTTCAAGTGATGGGGGATTCACAGGTGGTTATTCATTGGTTAAGTGGGGTGTGCTCTTTGGAGAACTTTTTGCTGTGCTCTGATTATGAGGAAGTATTGGCTCTAAAATCTGTTATTACTAGGATTACTTTCATGATTCCATGTTTACAGGGAGCAAAATATATTGGCGGACTCTTTTTCTAATGATGGTCTCCAATTGGCCCTAGGTACATGGCACTTACGGGAACAACAGGAGGGTATACTCTCTGAATATGATCCGGATCATTTTTTTGATCCCTCCCACTCTATGTGACTGTCCTTTTTGGAGCTGCTGAATGTCTATGGTTTTATGTATTTACTGTAATGCTGTATTGGCACTGTGAGGGATATTCGTTATACTATATTGCCAAAAATTCGGTAGACTGTATTTAAGACTATTTTAAGGTATTGCTTGATGGTCTGAACTGCTGTGAAAAGTTGGACTGTTTCTGAAGGTCATCTGATGACACTCTTGATTGTGTAACTGGACTGGTGCACTGTTGACTGTGTGTTGAGAGATATCTATCATATCCCTCTATGCTATTGATTGTATGAATACCCAAAGGCATCTATGAAATGTAATTTTGTTTTAGTAATAAAATTACCAAAAAAATTGATGAAAAAAGGAGAGGCAGGGGTGCATATATTAGAAACAAGGCAAAAATGAATGAAGGAAGGAACACTTCTAGTCAAGAGAGGGGTGATTACTAAAGAGGAGAGCCTACAGCCAAGTATGGTGACTCAAAGGGAGTAAATTATATGTCTGTAAGAGCATTGACTATACAATTGCATCCTATGTCACAAGGTACTCCAAACTTTATCAAAAAAGTTTAAACTGCGCCAAACTTTATCCACATCGAACATGAACTCAAACTTTATCTATTATTTTTACATGGGAAGTTTTTGAGATGCTTTTATATTATTTTATAAACATGTGTGTGTGTGTGAACTGACTAAAAGAAAAGAACATAAAGCTCTCTCCACTCCATCCATGTAGCATATGTATGCATTTTTTCTAGAAAATTAAAATGATTACAAAAATAGTTTGTTCAAACTTATAGAAGTTTCTTTTTCAAACTTTATCGATTGGCGAAATTGAATTGAACTTTATCCTCGTCAAACATGAACTCAAACCCAAACCTTGTGACTTAGCACCACACAACTGCATGGCCTTATTCCTTTACTTATTTGGTAATAATAAGAGGAATACACCGATGAATGCTCCGTGGAAGGATATAGAAATGAATGCATGATTTACATCAAGCATTTAGTGAGCTGTATCATTTGATTGTTAAAATGGATAAATGTGATAGATTATTATTATTTGTTAGTGAATTCTTCATTGGACTTGGTGCTAAGGAAAAGTGAATAGCAGATATATTAAAATTAAATTGATACTTATCTATTTTGCTATAATTATATATAAGGGTTGAAAGACCGTGTATGTCCTATTCTGGGCCATGAATAGAGCTTTAGAGATTCACTATTCAATAACATGAATACAAACTTTGCATACAATAGTTGTATATTGGCAAGAATTTGTTCTATGTTTCAGTTACTTGTAAACAGCTGCTACACTTAATTCATACAACGCTGGGCTATTCTGTGTCAAGGAAACAATAAATAAGTTTGATAACCAGAGTTTTATTCAGAAACTTAGATCTTTGGTGATATCTAATTGAGACTTGCACTGTGAGTTTAAAGTTGTCAACAACCACTGTAATCTGCTAAGGTAAATAAATGCCCCTGTTTCAATACATGAGTAAAGACTTTATAGTAATGGGTTCATTATGTTCACTTACTTATTGCAACAGGAGGGTTAGACAGGACATTAACATATTGGCAAGATACAAAACACTTTACTGCATAGCATTTAGTGGTCTTAGTTCTAGTGCTCAGGTTGACAAACTTTAATGATTTAAGTAAACTTTGAACTTTACTCGAGGTCTTAACATTTTGATTCGGTGATCTTGTCAAACCTTAAGTTGAGTCCCTTGCTTAAACCTAGCTATTCTGATGATATTGTAACTTCTGAAAACATTGGTACGAGGTTGTGCCATGTGGAACAGGGGAAGACTGATTCATGTTCTAGACATGTAATGTATCACGAAAATGTTTTGATGTATTTATACAAAATATTGAATCTCTATCTCTACCAAAATGCAAGGACTGAAGTAATTATTACATTCAATGAATAAAATGCTTTCAGAAAGTTTCAGCATTAACTGTTGCACAATAGTAACAGGTGCTTGTTTACTGTCTATAATCACCGCTATGGCATCAAATAGACGTTGCTGCACCTTGAATCCCAGCTTATGGTTGGGTAAGAGCCTATAAAGGCCAACTTGTTGTACGCCCAACAAGCTAATGGGTTTAAATATTGGGTTGTATCGATGCTATTTGGCTCTGTTTTCAGCTAATGAAAAGGGGGTTTGAGTTTATTTAATTTTAAGTAACTGTATCAAGTGCAAATAGGTGAGATGATTGTGGGCATAAGTCTGAGAATCAATGGATTCCTTGTATGCATTTCAGGGAGAGAAGTTGGAGCTCTATTCTCTGTTAATTTTATGCTTGGGATAGTGGTCATGAGCTGCATGTACTTCGACAATTGGGTGTGATCTGAGTTACCCTGTTTAGCTGTGGTGTGCAGGTCATAGGAAGGCTTTATGTTAAGGTATTGAGAGTGTGTAAATGCCTGTCTTGTGAATATGGACTACATGGAGGAATTGTTGAAGAAAACTCCCTATAGAATATAGATAAGTGGTTGGATTTTTTTGTCTGTGAGCAGCATTGACTGCGGGTTTGGGCTTCCACTAAGTTGAACCCCCATTCCCTGCCGTACCAAGTTATTGAGGATACCATAGACTATGAAGAAATATAAATCCTAAACCTGAGAAGATTCAAAAGAAACCAAAAAGAAAAACAGGTTGCCCTCTTCTGGTGACAAAATTGCAGATCAGACCCCATTCACCTGATAAAAGGCATATATTTTAACATCTATTTAAAATTGCATTTAACTGTATAAGATGCTGCATTGTAAGAAAGGAATTTCTGATTGAATTGCACTATAGCTCCAACAAATAAATATAAAATGGATCTGTATTCGATGAGAAATAGAAATCATAAAACATGCGCAGCAGCAGTAAATTAATGGGACTTATAGCAGCTTCCCTATTTAAATCCTTACAAAAATAATGATAGTTTTTATAGCGTATTCCCTGCTCAAAGCCTAAAGAAATGGTTAATTACCACTTACCTCAAAATAGGAGGCCAAATTTCCTAAACCTAAACCGATGGTAAGCCTCGGCTCTCCTTCTGGACTGCTAGATATAACCATTTCGAAGACAATTTAAATTACTGCTAATTTCGAACCTTGCTCAAATCATTCAGAGAAGTACTGAAATTAACAAACTCGTAAAACTTACAGATAGGATGAATTGGCATGCCCTGTTCCAAGAATTCCCTTGATTCAACACAATAAACCACAATGCTCTTCAATATATATAAGATATCTGCTCAGTAAAGGCGGTGAATGGGAAAACATAACCGTTCGTACTCTCGCGCGTGATGATCCAAGTTTTTTTTTTTAAGTTTTCAAATAAAAGACACGTGATTGATGTGTTTTAATTTTGGGTTTGTTCTATGAAGATTTAAAATTTGTAAAAATTATTCGTCTTTTTTGGCCAAAGGCGTTACTATATGAAACTCTACTTCGAGACTCTGACACAACCTCCGGAATTGATGATTGTGCTTGCATATTCGTACATATGCATCGATTGAAAAAATTTGGGCCATTGTTTGGAATGTACAATAGTGTACACGCATGCCAAAATGAACGTACGTAATTTCTAAGTATGACGACGAACTTTTTAATTTGCAGGAGTCGCCTTTGTGGAAAATCCAATCACCGCAGAGAAGGCGAGGGAAAGGTCGAGGAAGGAGAACTTCGTTGACCTTTTTGACGTGTTGTTACGCCTGCCATCGGACCCACCGAGGCGTTTTCTGACTTGGACTCAAGCCCCTAGTGCACAAACACCTCACCCTTCGACTTGCCCCAAAATGCGACCTCCTGTGGCTCCTAATGTTGGCTCCCGTGTCGAGAAGTCTCACTTTGGGCTCACCCTTAATCTCAGTGAAGCTTTCATTGTCTTCCATGTTGATCAACACTGTAATCTTTTGTTGTTCAAATCCAAATCGACGTATGAGGAAACGATACATTCTCTTCACATCGTTCACACATCCCTTCAGCTCCACCATTCGCGGGTAGTTACACAAGTCGAGTGGAATATGTGCAATTTCTACATGTACGCCTCATTGCAGGCTGAAGAAGCTAAAACTAATAGAAATATGGGTTTGAAGGTGAAGTGAAAGAAAACACACTGTAAATACAAGCTTCAATATGGAGTGTGGGAGGCTAAAATTTTGATAGGAAAACATCCCACCAAATGAAGTCGCCAAAATTAATAGAAAGTAGTGCAATTCAAAGCATTTTAATTCAATTATTGTTGTTGAATCGAATGTGTGTTCGCGCATATCCTGCCAGGTGGAAGGGCTCTCAATAGTTGTCCCAATTTAGTGGGAGGTCAGTCAACACGTGCCCTAATTTCTTATGACTTGTGCTGAAATTTATATTTATATTTATATAATATATCATAATTTCATTTCTTTGCATGTTTCTTGAAATTTATACTTATATATCATTTTTCTCTTTTCGATTTTTTAATTTTAAATCTATATAAAGTTTTCAAAGTTAATACAATATTTTAATAATGTTTTAAATGCTCGGAAATCATATTACTATCACCATTCATTAATAGATTTTTCTATGGTTTATCTTGTAAGTTACACAACTCATCATTTTATTTTTATTAATATACATTTTTAATTTATTTTTGACAAGATTGTTCAACGAAGGTGATGGAGCTTGAGTGGTCGTTGATATTCGACTCTATACTAAAAACCATCCAAGTAGCATCAAATTTAATATATTGAAAAGTGTAACGATTAATCTACCTATGTTGGAAATAACTAACCCTTTGTAAACCATGATAAGGCCACCCGATAAATCTTTCCTCTTTTGGAGAAGAATGGCGACCATGAGGTAAACAATGCCTAACATTAATATATTTCGTAGATTTAGTTTTTTTAATCTTTGTGATCTCATAGTCCTAACGTGTGGAAATTGTTTACTATTTGGTGTTACATGGATACTCATGAACCACCTCATTACTAACATTCTAAAATAATGTCAATGTCATGTCGTGCATAATCAAACATCATCTTTCATTCCCAAAATATTGCAATGAATGGACCCACTATAGTATGTTATTGTTGATGTTGACCTACACACCCATAATGAAATAGCCACCCTTTCTGTCTTTCCTTCTTTGGAGAAGAATGGCTATTGTGAAAAAGGCAATGCCCAACATTAATACATTTCCCACATTTAACTTTTTTGTATCTTTACCATCTCATATTTCTAATGTGTGGAAATTGTTTCCTATTTAGTGTTGCATGGATATCTCATGAACCACATCATTATTAACTTTTGAAAATAATGCCAAACATATTCTGAAAGTTCATAGCAAATACATTCATAACCATTTTCCAAACTACGCCTATGTGAGCAATATCTAACAACCAATCAACATAAGTATAATCTTCAAAAAGAATGTTCATTATTTATAAAATTTGTGAGGCTAAAGGATTGAAGGGATGTTCCTGAACAAACACAAAATCTAATTTTCCTCTTTTGTCAATGCCTCAAACATTAATTACATTGATAGGTATTTCAAAATGAGACTCTCGATGGTTGTGCATGATATACATTAAGGAAATAGAACGACGAGGTTTCGTGTCAGTGACTATAGATGGGCAGTGTCGTTAGGGCTATTGATGAGGGAAAACCCTCATTACTACATTAATTGCTATACAAAAACCGCTATTGTAAATGTGCATGACATTAATAACATAAGGAACCCTAAACATAGAGTTTCCATACGTAGCATATGTAAAGTTCAAGATTCATACACACATGTTAATTTTCCATCCAAATAGTCTTTGACCACCCATCCTTTCAAATATATCTCAAAAGTACATTGACTCAACAACTTGCACACCGCAACTCCTTTCTCTTACAACAATTGGAAAAAGACACATTTTCCATTTGTGTCTGTTCGTAAGAAATATGGGTTTCACATTGATTCCCCTAACAAGTTGTCCATCCCGGACGTCTCCTTCCTCTATACCCTTCTTCGGTGCCCCTCTTCCTCTTACTTGTTGTTTTCCCCCTCGGGTTTTACTTCGTCAATATATATCCTTCGACGTTTCCATCGCACAACTCACTCACTTGTGATTGCTAGTTAATTAGTCTTTTTAACTCGTATTTATCATTTTTACATTGCCTTCAACATGAAAGTGTGGATTATTTGGTTAATAGGTAGACTTGGTTTGTACGAAGGTAGGTTTGGTTTGCTTCAACATATGAATCTCAATATATTATGATCTTTATGTTAATGGGTGTCATGTCACAATGGAAGTGGCTTTCTTGATCTAATGATTGATTGGTTGCGGGATGAGCATGATTGCTTGCTCAACCTTCGCCACTCCTTCTTGGTGGCTTCATAATCCCTAAAAATAAAACTTGTTCAAGTGCCTCTATATACATGCCTTATTGCCATGAGTTAAATATCAATCTTTATTGCATCCCATAATTGCTTCTACACCTCTAAAATACTTTATCATTCAAAAAGTTTAATCTTACATCAATTGGTAGGTGTTTACACACTTTTAAGTTTAATAGATATGTTATGCAATACAATACAATAAAAAGGCATGTAAGCTTAGGAAACTAGGAGTTATTATGATAATTAACTTCCAACATTAATTGTACAAAATCATAATAATGTGTTCGCCACTCCTCCTTTGTGGCTTCATAATTCCTACAAAATAAAACCTATTCAATTGCCTCTATATACATGCCTTATTGCCACAAGTTAAATATCAATCTTCATTACATCTTGGAATTGCTTATACACCTATAAAATCCTTTTTCATTCAAAAATTTTAATCTTACATTAGTTTGTAGGTGTTTACTCCATTTTAAAGTTTAATAGATTTGTTATGTAATACACAACAATAAAAATGAATGTAAGGTTAGGAAACTAGGAGTTATTATGATAAATTAACTTCCAACATTAATTGTACAAAATCATAATAGTGTATTGGTTCTTTCAATCCATGTATAAGCTCAAAATATAAGAGAGAGAGGGAGAGGGAGAGACTTAGCTATACATAGTTGTACATGAAGAATCTAGAAAGATAAAATGGGAATCTGAAACGTAGATTCTGGGAACCTTTATTGTTGAAGTCAGTAACTTACAATCTTATAGTGTAGGAATGTATGGTCTAATCATGATGTATAATTCAGTCATGCCCCTTTTATACGGTCATGTATGCCTTGAGAATGGGATTTTATAACTTTCTAGGTCCTTCGATGGCCTGGAAATGTACTTCGTTGTCGAAGATCAATATCATCTGTAATTAGTTGGATCGCTAAAAATCCTAGCTATGGGTATAAGACCCTATAAGAAGGTTAGTGTTTGAGTTGTGGTGCACCTCATTCACCACCACCTACATCAAGCATTACTCAAGAGGCCTCAAACCACACATATATGAATGCAACTAGTTGTCAAGTTGAACCTCTTTGATCATGCTTGATAGAATTGTGCTCTTGCTAAGACTTGGAAATGAGAATTTGGTGTGCTTGGATTTGAGGGAAGTTAGACTCCTTAACCTGGTTGAGTGCTTAGCAAAACCGTAGTGGTGGCTGCCCTAATGGATGTGCATTGGCTTTACGAAGATTTAGAGAGCCTCGAGTGCCATTTTTTTAGTAATTGCAATGATACCTCATAGAAATGTCAGGTTATGAAATGAGGTAAGTTTTACTTTCTTATATAGGGTTCTAAAGGTAATTTATTATGATAAGGCTGATTGAGGAGGATAAAAATACCCAAATGATAGTTCATCGAAATGAGAGTTGGAAAATGTGTTGGTTCAAGACTTTACAGGTCGACTAGGAATAAATTATACAACCTAACCAAACTGTATGGTTTTTGATAGGGATAAGCTCAGTGGAATTTGAAAGTTACATCCCGGAAAGCAAAGCTTGAGAATCGGAGTCTTGTGTATTGATAGGGTAAGTGCAGCAAGTTGGTGGACAAAAAAGGGGTCATAAGTGTACATCATATTGCAAAAACAACGAAATCACAACTTGTTGGGATTATTAGTAATACGCGCACTCAAAATTAAAAAATTATATAAATATGAATCATAGCATCCATAATCTAGTTTCTAAACTTTTTTATTTTTAAAAACGGACAAGTTTAGCTATATTAAACACTTAAAATTATATGACTTGGTTTTTGTTTTTGAAAAAACCTATAAGATTGTAGTCCGTTTGCCTGCGATTTAGATGACCAAATTTTGTTTTTTTCCTTTGGTGAAAATTTAGATGTAGTTGTCTATCTTGGGATGGATTTTATTTTGTATTTTTTCGAGCAATATTTTTTTATGATTTTTTCCGTGAAAGTGGTCTGAAAAAGATTTAGAAAACGGAGCGCTTTCCATTTGCCCGCCATAACTATATCAAAAATATTGAAATCAATTTTTTTAACGTGTATAGAATTTCTCCATGCTTGGGATGGTATAAGTTTTATCACATTTTGATAAGCGAAACAAAAGTTGTAGTCTTAAACGTAGACATGAACATTCGTGGGAAAAAATGTCTTAAAGACCTATTGTTAGTAAAAATTATAAAATGATATTTATCTTATTCTATTCACTTTAAAATCAATATTTATACGAAGCTAACAGTCTCCCCTACGCGATGACACCATTTTTGTGAAATGTTTTTAGTTTTTCAGCATGGTTCAAGTCTGTGGAAGAGAAAATTTGAAGTTTTTTGACCATTTACACTTCATAATGACCTTCAATAGCTTTGGTTGGAGCAAAACAAAGATTTCCTGAGCCTTAGGGTCAGATTTGATGATATAGATAGAACTGCAATCGCGCTTTATAAACCACGAGCGCGATTTATAAAGCGCGATCTCAGTTCGTAAATCATATTTACACACATCCCAATGTTCTAATTACCATGTAATTTTTACTATTTGACTTTACTATATGAATTACTGCAAAATTCTGTCAGTTTCTGCATGTTTTTCTTATCACCGGAAGCAAAACATCATGGGAAACAAGAAAAGAAGTCAAAAAAGGAAGTCGTTAAGTAAAAAAACACCAAACGAATTAGAGGCAACAGATTTCCGTGAAAGTGGTGAAAAGATTTAGAAAACGGAGCGCTTTCCGTTTGCCCGCCATAACTATATCAAAAAATATCGAAATCAATTTTTTTAACGTGTATAGAATTTCTCCATGCTTGGGATCGTATAAGTTTTATCACATTTTGATAAGCGAAACAAAAGTTGTAGTCTTAAACGTAGACATGAACATTCGTGGGAAAAAATGTCTTAAAGACCTATTGTTAGTAAAAATTATAAAATGATATTTATCTTATTCTATTCACTTTAAAATCAATATTTCTACGAAGCTAACAGTCTCCCCTACTGCGATGACACCATGTTTGTGAAATGTTTTTAGTTTTTCAAAGCATGGTTCAAGTCTCATGGAAGAGAAAATTTGAAGTTTTTGACCATTTACACTTCATAATGACCTTTCAATAGCTTTGGTTGGGAAAACAAAGATTTCCACGAGCCTTAGGGTCGATTTGATGATATAGATAGAACTGCAATGTTCGAATTTTTTATAAACCACGAGCGCGGTTTAAAGCGCGATTATTTCATCTCGATTTTGTTCTTTATAAACGTTTATAAAGCGATCTCGGTTAAAAATCATATTTACACACATCCCAATGTTCTAATTACCATGTAATTTTTACTATTTGACTTTACTATATGAATTACTTGCAAAATTAATCGGTTTACGCATGTTTTTCTTATCACCTAAGCAAAACATCATGGGAAACAAGAAAAGAAGTCAAAAAGGAAGTCGTTAAGTAAAAAAACACCAAACGCAATTAGAGGCAAACAAATTTCCGTGAAAGTGGTCTCGAAAGATTTAGAAAACGGAGCGCTTTCCGTTTGCCATTTGCCGCCATAACTATATCAAAAAATATCGAAATCAATTTTTTTAACATGTATAGAATTTCTCCATGCTTGGGATGGTATAAGTTTTATCACATTTTGATAAGCGAAACAAAATTTGTAGTCTTAAACGTAGACATGAACATTCGTGGGAAAAAATGTCTTAAAGACCTATTGTTAGTAAAAATTATAAAATGATATTTATCTTATTCTATTCACTTTAAAATCAATATTTATACGAAGCTAATAGTCTCCCCTACACGATGACACCATTTTTGTGAAATGTTTTTAGTTTTTCAGCATGGTTCAAGTCTCATGGAAGAGAAAATTTGAAGTTTTTTGACCCTTTACACTTCATAATGACCTTCCATAGCTTTGGTTGGGGCAAAACAAAGATTTCCCGAGCCTTAGGGTCATATTTGATGATACAGATAGAACTGTTTTATCGCGGGTTTTAAACAAGAATCGCGCGCTTTATAAACCACGAGCGGTTTATAAAGCATGCGCGATCTCGGTTAAGTTCATAAATCATATTTACACACATCCCAATGTTCTAATTACCATGTGATTTTTACTATTTGACTTTACCGTATGAATTACTATAAAATTTTGTCATTTTCTACATGTTTTTCTTATCACCGGAAGCAAAACATCATGGGAGAACAAGAAACGAAGTCAAAAAGGAAGTCATTAAGTAAAAAAACACCAAACGAATTAGAGGCAAACAGATTTCAAAATGTTGAGTGAATGCGGAATCTTTGTGAATCAAGAAGAGGTTCATCTTCAACCCCTACTATTGTAAGCAATGAGGAACTAGGTAATGTTTCTACTATCAATGTTGAAGTTGAATTAAATACTCGTGATGAAGATGTTTTTATCGTCAATGTTGAAAAAGAATTAAATACTCGTGATGTAGGAAATGTTGAAATTGAAGGAGACAATGAAAATGTGAATAAAAAATTCAGGTTGAAACTGTAGACAAACAAAATTTGACAAAAACACCTCATAGGATTTTCCGTAAGAAACCTAATTATTTTATTGAAATTGATGAAAACATTTTGAAACCAATGTGTGACAAACTTTCTGAACTACAAATCAGAAGAAAAGCCACTGAAATTTGGGATAATCATTTTGAAAATTTAAATGATTCCCAAAGATGTCAGTTGATTAGTTTGATGAAATTGAATAAAATGAGACCTACATTAAACACCTTAGGATTGACAACATCTAATATATGTGGTCAAACCTCTACAATTGTTAAAAACCTTCATGATGCATATCACACTGTTGGTGTCAAGAGACGCACTAGGGATAGTAATATTGTGCGTCGTGTACTTGCTACTAGTGTTGTAAGTGAATCAATAAAAACAACATTTGATTACACAAACAAGTCGAATGTTGCAAGTTAATCAAAAAACTCTAATGAAAGCAATTGAAAGACGTAATATCCTTCAATCACTCAATAACACCGATTTTTGGGCATTTTCTGCTAGAGCACCGCGTAAGGACAAATATAATTATGATGTTATAAGAGAAGTTGTTATTCAATTTTGGCATGATAACACTAGAGTTTCACCTAATACAAGAGATGTTGTAAAATAGAGAGTTTGTTCTACTAATCGCAAACCACATCCAAAGTATTTCTTAGATATGACTCAAACTCAATTTTTTCGTAAGTTTGAATAAGAGAATTTGAAATTAAAATTAGTCAACATTTTTTTGAAATGTTAAAACCATTCTATGTGAAAATCAACCACGCTCGCACCACTTGTTGTTGTAGGCAACATGTTGAATTTGCTATGCATTATGCTAAATTTTTATGTATTCGTTCTATTTTTCATTCTGAAACTATGTTATCGGAATGTGGTGTTCAAGTTCCACCAATATCTTCCAGGGATTTCATTCCTATGATATTTTGTGAAAAAGAAGTTGGACAATTTTTTTATAGTCAAGATTGTTTAGATGGAAGTTGTGGTACATGTGGCGGATTACCTAAATTGGAAAGTTACATCCATGAGAAAATTGAAGGTGCAATAGGAAATAATTTAGTTGAGTTTGATAAATATAAATCAGTTGCATACCAGTTGAAAGATGGAAAAGAGTCTAAATGATGTGAGCTAGTTACAGAACATATGCCTGTTTTTCAATTTATGAGAAAATTTAAGGATGAAATTGTTTATGAGTATGCTAGGCATACACACAAAGCTCGATGATGGTTGGATGAATAGTTCAAGATATGCAAAGACACATTTCCTATTGGTACTATTGTTTTAGTGGTCGATTTTGCAGAGAATTACACATTACAACCACAAATGGAGGTTCAATCACAATATTACAACTTAGTACAAGTTGCCATTTTTGTGCATATAATATTTATACATTCTCCTGACAATACAGAGAATGATCGAAAAATTTTAAGAGAGTACCACTTTTATATCAGTGATGATCGTACTCATTCTACTGAATTTGTGTAAAGGTGTTTCCAGTTATTTTATGGAAACTTGTCTGATAGGGACATCCACTTCAAACAACATTATATATGGTTAGATAATTACACGTCTCAGTTTAAGAATGCATGAATGTTTTATTGATGAGCAAGATGCACATCAAGATGGGTGTGCAACATATTTGGAGTTTCACTAAGGCTGGACATGGAAAAGGAGAGCATGATGGTACATGGGCATGTGTGAAAAGAGCTCTTGTAAGAGAAGAGTTGAAGTACAAAGATGGTGCTAAATTAAAAGATGCAAAGAGCATAGTGGAATGGTGTATTGAAAACATGGCCCGAGGTTCTCAAGAAAATTCCACAGTTCGCAAATATTTTTGGTTGATAGAGGAACAACAAATTGCTAACTACGAGGATTGTATGACACTCACTGAGGTCCAGTGATATGCACTCATTTTGTAGCTCAGACGCTACTTCGTGGGCCACATGGACAAGAAAGTTGACATGTTTTTGTGCATCTTGTATCGAATTTTCACTACTGAGTGTGATTCACAAGAATGGGTGGATGGATGGATTTGTAGGCCTCTAACTCTGCTTCCTAGTTATCAACCTCCACAAGCATTACGACTTGTTTCTACATATGAAGTTGCAACATCCAAGGACTTTGACGAAATTTTGATTTTGGTGCAACAAGGTATTTATGGTTATTTACAATTTTTGTATTGAGTTATGTCCATTGAAATTTTAATATGTACAATTTAAATTTGAGTTGAAACCTTTTTTTTTAGAGGACATGTGTTTGCAGTTATTGTGATAGAAGACAATGAAGAAGGAACAAACTATTTCTTATGTCGTTGCATCGAGGAAAGAAAGAATTTGAATTCTCCTGTTATAGATGGTGAAGATATTGAGTACCCTACAAGGTGGTCGGGGTAGTTACTGGAACTTGGCTTCGACGGTATCCATTAAAAACTCCTCTGTTTGGGTGTTTGAAGACTTTGAGACACACATGAAAATACTCTTATATTCACATCTAGTTCTAGCGACAAATATTCAGCTATATAGATATCGAGGAAGGCCTAATAACAAGATTCTTTGGAAGGTTCGAGAGTCAGATCATGAAGCAATCATGTCCACTATTCAGAGTAGATCCGATCCTGATGGTTCATTGGAATGAATTTACAATGCTCATGTCTGGTATATATAATTTCTTTGGTATATATAAATTTGTTAGTTAGATAAATTTAAGTTCATATATTTTATTAAATTTGTGTATTTTGTATATATCTAGTATGGTTTTGATTTGAAACTTAAATTTCTTTGACTAACACTTTTATGTATGCAAGTTAGTGGTGCTAGAAAAGCTTCCACCTTCACGTGGTTGGCACTGTTAGTAGAGAATTATAAATTCTCGAAGCTAAGAGAAGATTTCATTGTTTTACAAGAAAAGAGAAGCAATTAACAATGATTTATGTACCTATGGAGGGGGTTCTTAGCTCTGGAGGAGGTAGCCCAGAAGGACCTGGAGCTTAGAGAACCAAAATGATGCCTCCCCAAGTGTTTACAAGACCATCCCTACGTGTGTGTGCAGTCGGTTCAGTGCTACACACGACCTACCATTTGCAAAATATATCGTTTGAAAACCTTACACTGGCTCAAACTACACTATTTTGTGCATTTGCAAACAATAGGGTAGCGAGAGCACTGATTGGAGAAGGAAAAAATGAGACAAAATATTATAGAGGGTCCCTACACCGAGGTGTAGGATTAGACGAGACATCTCTAGGTGTCATGGAGTGCACGTAGCCACCGTCGAAGTTGAACAATTTTTTGGTCTCATGGTTCTTAAGGGACTACGCCCGAACGAGGTAGCTTAGAAGCAACGACGTTGTCACGCATCAAAATGATGCCTCCTCTAGCATTCACCTAGCCACCTGACGTGTCAATGTAGTCGGTTTGGTGCCACACGACCCACCATTTACAAAATATACCATTTGACATCCTTACATTGTCTCAAACTACACTATTCGGTGCGTTTGCAAACAATAGGGCAACGAGAGCACCGATTGGAGAAGGAAAAAAATGAGATAGGATATTGTAGAGGGTCCCTACACGAGGTGTAGGATCAAATGAGACATCTCTAGGTGCCATGGAGTGTGCGTAGTCACCCGTCGAAGTTGAACGATTTTTTGGTCTCATGGCTCTTAAGGGACTCACCCGAACGAGGTAGCCCGAAGCAATGATGTTGTCACACACAAAAAAAACCTCCTCTAGCATTCACCTAGCCACCCAGAATGTATCGTCAAGTATGTTGGTTTGGTGCCATGACCCACCGTTTACAAAATATACCATTTGACATCCTTACACTGTCTCAAACTACACTATTTGGTGTGTTTGCAAACAATAGGGCAGCGAGCACCGATTGAGAAGGAAAAAACTGAGACAAGATATTGCAGAGGGTCCCTACGCCGAGGTGTAGGATTAAATGAGACGTCCTTAGGTGCCATGGAGTCTACGTAGTCACCCGTCAAGTTGAACGATTTTTTTGGTCTCAGGGCTCTTAAGGGACTATGCCCAACGAGGTAGCCCGAAGCAACGACATTGTCACGCACCAAAACTAAACCTCCTCTAGCGTTCACCTGGCCACCCAAATGTGTCGAGCATAGTCGGTTTAGTGCCACGACCCACCGTTTACAAAATATACCATTTGACATCCTTACATTGTCTCAAACTACACTATTTGGTACATTTACAAACAATAGGGCAAAAGAGAGCACCGATTGGAGAAGGAAAAAATTGAGAGGGTCCCTAAGGATCAAACGAGACATCCTTAGGTGCCATAGAGTGCGCGTAGTCACCCATCAAAGTTGAACAATTTTTTGGTCTTAAGGCTCTTAAGGGACTACGCCCGAACGAGGTAGCTCGAAGCAACGACGTTGTCACACACCAAAATGACACCTCCTCTAGCGTTCACTTGGCCACTCAAATGTGTTGGTGCAGTAGTCGGTTTGGTGCCACGACCCACCGTTTGTAAAATATACCATTTGACATCCTTACACTATCTCAAACTACACTATTTGGGGCGTTTGCAAACAATAGGGCAACGAGAGCACCGATTGGAGAAGGAAAAAACTGAGACAGATATTGTAGAGGGTCCCTACACTAATGTGTAGGATCGAATGAGGCATTCTTAGGTGCCACGAAGTCTACGTAGTCACCCGTCGAAGTTGAATGATTTTTTGGTCTCAGGCTCTTAAAGGACTATGCCTGAACGAAGTAGCCCGAAACAACGATTGTCGTCGCACACCAAAACGAACCTCTTCTAGCTTTCACCTAGCCACCCGAACGTTTCTCATGCATTCATTTAGAGTCACAACCCACCGTTTGCAAAATATACCATTTGACAACCTTACACTATCTCAAACTACACTATTTGGCGTTTGCAAACAATAGGGCAGCGAGAGCACCGATTGGAGAAGGAAAAAACGAGACATGCTATTGAAGAGGGTCCCTACGATGAGGTGTAGGATTGAACTGAGACATCCTTAGGTGCCATAAAGCATAAAGTCATTTTTTGGTCTCGAAGGTTGAAAAAGTCACAGATTCTTCTTAGAAATAGAAAAAGAACAAGAACAGAAAAAGAAAAAGAAGAAAGTTGTAGATTCTTCTCCTTTGCAACAGGTTCCTCTTCAACAAACTCATTCCATTTTCAACAACTTTTTCAACTTTTTCAACAATTACAACTTTTTTAACTTTTTCAACAATTTTTTCAACAATTTCAACTTTTTCAACAATTACAACTTTTTCAAGAAATTGTTGAATCAGAAATTGAAAGAGAAGAAGAAGATGGTTATGCAATTATTGGTTATTGTGAATACTCACCCAACAAAGATCTTGAATAATCTGGATAGATGATATGAATAGTTACTCTTGTTTAGTGTTCACCCACTCATAAAAAAATAAATAAGCCTCTTCTTCTACTTCCCAAGCAAAACACTTTAATCCTCAAATGGTGAATCGATAGAAAAAAAAAAAAAAAGAGGAACATCATTTCCTACTTCTATGGGGTCATCCAAGAAGAATCCTAATACTACTTTAGCCAAGACTCCATCTACCTCTTTGAGTAAGTCTCTTGCACCTCCTCTTGTCAAATCGATTTCTATTTCAATTATTCCTAAGAATGAAAATCCTACTCATGTCAAGGATTCCACAGTTCCTAATGTGCCTACCACTTCCTCATATTTTTACATCAGTGACCATTTTAAGAAAGATAAAATTCAAATATCTGAATATGAGTACATAAAAAACACCCCAAGCATTTTGATAAACTCGTCTAGTTTATCAAAGGAAGTAGTAAAAATACATGTTCCAAGAATCTCAAGTAGAATTTACAGACTTCCCTGACAAGAAAATCAAGATGGAAATACTTGTGGAAGACATGCTAGCTACGTATGGTATATTGTTGAGCCAAAGTTTCTATCACGATATTGGTGGGGATATAAAGATGGATTGGTCATACACCACCATACTCATCAATGGTAAAATGAATAATATCCTTCTGATAAATAAAATTAAATACACAGTTCAAAAACCAAATGACCCAAGGGAAGACATCTTATTTCAAGATTCAAGGTATGAAATATTTTTCATGACTTAAGAGGAAAATGATAAGTTTCCCATGTTGATGGAGGAATACACATGCTTCCCTTAATTTCTTAACAATTGTACCATGCAATGTTGCACCATAGTAATGTTATATTCATATATGTTGCACCATAGTTTTTTAATTTTAAATCAAACATACATATAGATAATATACATGAATATACATACATAGAAGGATATCATGTGCAATGAATTCAATCAAACATAGAAGTAATATCGTTATGAAAACCAACACATGGATATATAATGTATCAAACTAAGTGTGCTAAATGCATGTCTCTGAAAATATAAGTTCATAACATGTGTACATCTCAAACTAAGTGTGTCATACATATAGGACCACATGCGGTCGCATAAGGCTATATATACAATGTCCTATGAAGAATCATGAACTAGGACCAATTGGCCCATATATATATATATATATATAATACATCCACGTCCTATGAATCTAATCATGAAATATCTTCCCTCTCTTTGCCTTGCTAGAAGTAGCATGTCCACGACCTGGGGATGTAGTGGAGGGAGATGCCACTATGGATTTCATCCGTGTGGTCCTAGGCGCTCTAAGCGGCCCGTAACCTAACTCGCATTCATAAACAACAAGTTTTTAACACCCAGATTTTTAAAATACATTCAAAATTTAGAAACTTAGAATTTAGTTAAAATGCATGTGAAATCTTACCGCAATGTCATGATCCCTATCAATTTTTCATTGACACATGGCAAGGACAACAATAGACTCACAAGAGGTAAGCTACATACAAATAATTAAATTTCAAATTAAATATTTCATGTACAAAATTTGATATTGTAGATTTAAGTAATAAGAAATAATTCCTAAATAAATTTAACAAATTTGAAAAATTATACCTTAGTTAGTGGATCTGCAGATGCTATGGCAGTATCTACAATAGCCTCCACAGTCTACATATATGGAGGAGTCTCTCTAGCAGTCATAAGCTATACAAAAACATGTACAAATCAATATTAATCTACATGATTGCCACATAACAGAGCCAAAGCATAATCCACGTGAACTTCCACAATTAGAAACAAAGTGTAAAGAGAAACTAACTTGCGTAAAAGTCATGTGAGGCGTGCCAATAGCCTCAGTTCCCAGAGCAGATGATGACCCACTAGGCTCCTGCGTATAAAAGACAAACATATATTAATATGTACATGTACATGTGAAACATTATAATAATAAAAGTGCACAATCAAATGAAATTTGAAATTTAAGTACAACTTGAAACTTACGTTTGTAACATGCCCAACTACAGTAGCTAGCATGTCGACGCCTGGATGTTTCCTTCACCAACTCTTACTATTTAAAATAAAATAAAAATTAGTTTTTACATGTATGTACATAACGTACAATGAAATACATATATATTAAAATCTCAAACATGAATTAAACTATTATATATATATATAAATATTTATTTGACATTTACTTGTGAAAGACCAAGATCCTTTGCACTAGTTCCAAAAACATCCGCCATCATCTCATCTAGAGAAAAGAAATCATGTGATCCAACAAATGATGTCTCGCCCATAGTGCATATGGCACCACATGATCCATAGTGGTGTGGTGTGCTAGAACTGACACCTCCACCAACATCACCAGATGCAATCTGCTCACTATGTTGGGTCAGAGTGTCAGTGAGCTCCCTCAATGCATGTAGTGTGTTAATCTCCACAACCTCCTTCACTTGTAGGAGGGATAACTGAAGGCAAAGGGGGGTTTTGGGGCATGGGGATCCTTGGTTGACCTACACGTGCACCAGGTCTACTCTGTGCAGAGCCACCACCTCGCCCATAAAAATCAGAAAAGTCAAAATAATTTGGGACCTCATTAAGCACGAACTCGCAATATAATTTCTTCAAAAAATAGAGAGGAACCTCATTGTTGTTGCATGGTGGATAATCAAAAACCATCCACCATCGGTCCCAAAAATTGTTCTTGATTCGGTCATCATGGCACCAATGGATTGGGAACCGTTTACAAGTAATCGGGGGGGCATTGGTTCTTGGGTCAGTAAATAATGCACAAATGTGGTCTTTTCAAATTTTTTTGTCTTTTACGGCCACATGGGATAATTTATTTGCATACCACTGCCTACAATCACCTCTAAAGGTATTCCATTTGTCTATTTGGTTGGTTGCAGAGTCAACTTCACCAATCAATGTTTGCAATGTGTTGGCTAAAGTCATGCAGACTAATTTGTGGCATGATTTTGTCTTATAGTCTGAATAAGGTTCTCAATGACAATTTTATTTTTCGATTCTTCCAATGATATCAGCTTGTGTTCTTGTTGGTTCCGTGGGGACAGAAGGAGCCACAAGAGGCGTATCTATGTTTGGAGGAGGGTTTTGAGGAATGTTTGGAGGGTTTTGAGGATTGTTTGGAGGGTTTTGAGGAATATTTGATGGTTTGTAGGATTACGAGCTTGCCGAGAAACTGACAAAACAAAAAAATTGTATACATAAACAAAAATTGAAAAACCCATGAAAATCACAAAAATAACCTAAAATGCAAACAAATTGATCAAAATCGAGGGCTTACCTCTTTGTCTTGGTGGCATGGTTGAAACTATCATGATCCAAAAGTCCGAAGAGTAATTTTTAGGGGTTATTCAAAGTGCGAGTGCCAAAGGTCTAGGAGAAATCACGGTTGGAAATGAAAAATGGGGGAAATGAGGAGTCGTGGGTCTATTTTTTTGTCTCAGAGGACCGCGATCATGGTTTGAGGATTGAGGTTTGGAAATCACCGAGCCTATAAAAATAATTGCATGAGGAAAAACCGCAAGGGGGTAAAATTTCAGGAGTCCACTTAATTGTCCACCAACTTGCTGCACTTACCTGATATTAACAATTTTTTGACACATAGGTGTATGAAAATAAGCAATTTAGACAAGAGATGACAAAATGCACTCAGTGGAGATGATGTTTGTCTTAGCCAAGAAGCAAAATTGCAATAAGCAGTGTCAAAAGGGTAAATTGACAAATTCAAGTGTCTACAATAGGCTTGGTGTAAGAAAACACATAACCTTGGTATTCATGACTCTTGTTCCAATGGGATGACATCAAAATGGAAGTGTCCCTCCGACTAACATAACAATTGATTTCTTGCAGGATGAATATGTTTATTTGTTTGGTCTTCCCCTCTCCTTCTTTATGGATTCATAATCTCAAAAATGCCTCTAATGATATAACAACACCAATTTTACACAATAAACTTTTTATTATTCACACAATAAAACTTCATATTACATTCACAATCATAGGTTACAAATATATAGGCTAATGTTGCTCCTCTAATCTAGGAAGCCTAACATAGCTCCACTAACTACTCACTAACAATACACGAGTTGTTTTAACAATTCGTTTAATATTCAAGCTAATTATGTAGGTTGTTTACAACAACCTAACTTACATAATAATATTTACCACCACGTAAATATTATTAAACCATATAATGTTCACAATATTAATTTCCTAACATTCACCCCTTAGTGTGAACATGGGGATAAATCACATTCTCAAAAGATTTAACCACCTCCCGAAAGCGCCGCCTAAACTAGAAACTCCATAGATTATCTCTTTACCCTCGTGAAGACGTAATGACGAGCCGAATTATGCAAGACTAATTCCTTCCTCCTATGGGACTTTCCCTTCCTCTTAGGGCGACCAAATTCTAAATCTTCAAGATCCACAAGCTTCGCACTAGTTGGATAACCATCCTCGAGTTTACCTTGTAATCTTCTCCTTCTCCTTAAAAGTGAGTTTTCTGAAAACATGAATCTTTCCTAATTTTGAAAAAGAGTTTATCCAACAAACCAAGACACGGAAAATAAGAAATTTGACATGAAACACACTACAATAAAACACATTGAAAAATATCACCACAGCCTTCACAGTGGCCCCATTGTTGGTGACTGGTGAGAGGTCATTGAAAGACCTCCATCCTCCAACTTATGAATTGCTTTAGTTACTCAATAAATTTGAATTTGAAGCTCACTTATTTTGACATTGTGTTTATTTTATCTCCCCCCTAACGCCTTCACCCCCAATGTGAAAACATTTATTTTCTAGAATGTCAATTTCAACCGAAAATATATCCGAGAGGCAATTTTTTTATATTTTTTTAACAAATTTTGATAGTGACAACTAAGGCAAACAATAGAATGACACATCAATATTTGGACACTTTTACACTTTAATAATACACAATTATTAACTAGACTCTTAAAGCAATACAATAACCAACTAAACAAACTTATCAATGACAATAACACTTAAATTTTAAAGATTTTTGACACTTGATAAGTGACTGCTTTTTTACTTATAAATAACAATGATAATATATGTGACAAATTACAATATGAGAACATCTATATAGTAGTAGCTATAATCTTAAGTGGTTTGTTTAGAGTCTTTATTATTGCTATGTCATTTTCGTTTGTAAATTTCTTGTCAAATATCTTAGACTCAAATTTCTTATTATATTTACAATCATAGGATATAAATATATAGGTTAATGTTACTTTATAATCTAGGAAGCTTAACATAGCTCCACCAACTACTCAAGAATAATACATGAGTGGTTTTAACAACTCATTTAATATTCAAGTTAATTATGTAGGTTTTTACATCAACCTAACTCACACACATAATAATATTTACCACTACCTAAATATTATCAAATTATATAATTTTGAAAATAATAATTTGTTAGATATACTTATTTAGTGCATCTTAAAATTTGCTTGTACTACTCTAAAATCCTCATTTACAAGTTATGAGATTTGAATCGAGTTGGTGTTGATGGTGATGCCCCTTTTTGTTAGTGTCTTTGTATTCTTATTGCCTCTTTTTTTGATCTCTTATGTGTCATGTTCGCTTTGTCAAGAGTGTCTGTGTGTTTTTGGGAACTACTTGGAACATTTTGGAGTCTATTTGAAGAGTTAAGAATCTCTTAAAATTATTGTGTATTGGTCCCCTTTGGCTCGAGTTATGTCACTTTGTGTTCTTGCTTGTTAATAGTGGGACGTCAACTTGGATGCCAATATGCTCCAACTTTAAATTCATTTTAACTATAAATACAAAATCATTCTAAGTCATTTAGAATCTAGAAATATAAGAGGAAATATAAAGAATTCATTATTCACTTAAATCTATTAAGAAATTATAAATCATTCTAGAAATGATCAAGCATTCATTGAAGCTTTTATTCATGATATAGTAATCAACATAAGGGAAAGGTCTTGCACTACATCACATTAGTTTGCTTGGTTGATGAATTATTACCATTTTTAATTTTTTGCCTATGATATTGTACACCAATATTTATCGTCAAAATGGATTTTGCATATGTTTACCAAGAACATCACTTGACGGTTTAGACGTTACTAGGTTTGGAAGTTCATAGTTTGGATAAGATTTTACATTTGCTACAAGTTTTTTGGGATATTATTGCCACACTTCAAAACCATGGTCTTTATTGTTAGATTATGATGATTGTCATTGTATCTTGAGATATTATTAAATAATATGAAACCTTCTATATCACAACTCTTTCCATTAACTTTTGAATAATTGATTTGTTTTGTGTTGTATTATTTGTATTGGGATCCAATTAAATGTTTATGTGTAATTATGTTACAATTTACTATAAATCCATTTATCCATATCGCATGTTCATTGACACCCCTATTTGGGATAAATATTGTTTATATTGTGCTAGATCTAAAATTCTAAATTTTTCTAAGATATTTTTGCTAGATCTAATAACCCTAGTTATATTGCATTGATTCCTAACCCTACACTAATTTTTTTTTTTAAAATTCAAACCCTGTGACATTGTAAGATATATTTTTTAATCATATCGATATGCATTCTAAAGTGGTAGTTAAGGAAGATGGTGGTTGCATTTTATTTGGTTTAGCAAAACAAATATTTATTTTTATAATATTATAATTGAATAGTAAAGAATACCATAATTTAAATTTTAAAAAATTACACAAAAAATATATAGTAATTAAACACAAGTGTAGTAAATGTAAAAGAGACACCAAATAAGGATTCATTCAAGAGACTCGAAGAAGAGCAAAGGGAAATCAAGGTGGATGTAATTAAACACAAGTGTAGGTAGATGCAAAAGAGATGCCAAATAAGGATTCATTCAAGATGAGGTGGTGTAAATATCATGCTTTATCAATTTGAATCAGAATTCACTTGAAAAATGAGAATTACTAATATCTATATAAAATATTTGGTTTCCCATTTTAAAAAAGAGAATTGCATACGAAGAAAATAAGAGTAACCATATTTGTTTTATTATAAGAGCTATATGAAATGACAGACAAAACAAAATCATGTTGGATGTGGGCGGTGGCGCCTCTGTGTGGTGGGCATTATTGATGAGGGTGGTATATATATATGTGTGTGTGTGTGTGTTTAAACATAGAGAGTGGGGTTGGCGAGGAGATATGCCTCGACCTTCTTGAAGAGACCTGTGGTCTTCTCCTTGATCTCCTGTACTTTGGATTCGTCATGCGGAACACCAGGGAGGGTTTCATAGTGGAATACATAGCTGCACACACATCCACCACCTGCTTTTGGGGTGTATTTGACCTCGTATTTTGCAGAAGCCAATATCTTTCCGAACATTCCTCCCTCCACGTGGCTGTAACGGTATACAAACTTCTCCTCGTCAACTTCCTCCACAAGCTCCTTCACAAAGCTGAGTTCCGGCTCGGCTGTGTTTATGACCATTCCATATCATAAATACATTAACAATGAACATGTAGATGATATGGTTAAAAAGAACAAGGCATAAATCATGTGATGCAATCAATACATACCTGCATCTGTGAAATTGATTTGCCTGATGCTACCCACGCCTCCATCGCCTTGAATAAATGTGATGCTTGAGGGTACCTTGGGCACTTGCTTTGGGAGAAGATTATGGCCGTCCTTCACAAATGCATTCCACACTCATTGTGTAGATCAAGGATTTCGCGCTTGTTACCTGTCCAAGTTAATGCACCAAACTAAACACAAAAACCCTGAAAAACTCCAATGAAATCGATACCTGATGGACAAGATCCGAAGATGTAGACGGATAAGGAGGTCGATGTAGATAAGACGGGCGCACACGAGCAATTCACACAATAGATCCGAGTAACCTGCAAGACACCAATGCTTGACAGAAAAAGATGGCGTTAAAAGATATTTAGGTGGACTGCCCGAGAAGCGGGTCCGGGAAGCGATAAGCTTCCTCGGCGGATGTCAGTCCACGTTTTCAATTAAGTAGAGAAGCATACATGATAAAAGATGTACATATAAGACTAGATTTTCTGATTATGGTAATGAAACCGAATTTAAACAACAGACAGAAAGCTACAGAAAACAGGAAACTGTAAAATAAAGCTGGATTTGTGTTACCTGTGTCCTTTTTACCTGTCTGCAGGATGATCGGCGTCGATTAATAAGGATCGGCGTCGACTGATGTGATCGGCGTCGACTATGAAGAATCGGCGTCGACTGTATAAGATCGGCGTCGATCAAATTAGATCACTCGATCGAGACAATCTGAAGAAGATTCAGAAATTGGAAAGTGATGGACAGATAGTCGACGTCTGCTGGATGTGCGAAAGTCGGTAAGATACTGGAACAGAGTCACCAGAGGATCGATGGATACGTGCGATGTTGATATGATAGGAGCAGAGTAACGGTGCTCCTCTCAGGGATTGATTCGGACAGGATCTGCCCTCATTCGATACACTTGATGCTAAAAGATTTCTCTTTCTTACAACCTATGTCTCTTTCGCGATCTGTCTCTTTGTCTCTCTCTGTTCGTGCGCGTCTTTCTTCGTCGTGTGTGTTTTTCGGTCCTTAGAACTGAGTTCTGGACTTGTATTTATAATCGGTGCTGCTCCTAGAAAATCGGCGCCGACCGTATAGGTCGGCGCCGATCACGGGACAGACTCCCGAGATGGCAAAAATGATTGATTTCTAGAAAGATGAGAATTACCCCAAATACGGGGAATATCCCGCTTGGGGAAGAGGAAAAATAGGGGTGATACATAGATAGAATAAATTTGGGGTAGATAAGTGATTAGGATACATGGGAAGAGGTGTAATTAAATATTTAATATTTAACTACTCATGGGGTGAATTAAATTTAAGATAGGTGTCTAAATCACAAACCGGATAATATCCCAAGGGGATAGTGGTGACGTAAACGTGCCCCAGGTTACCTAAGCAGGTAAACGAATGTGAGGGACACTAAATTGAGTAACCAATTTTAAGTGTCTACATTTTGCCCCTTTTTGTCAAGTAACTTGCGATAAGCAAGGTTATGAGACAAAAACAAAGCGCTGGAAGAAGGGAAGAATGAGTGATGATGTGATCCCCCTCAAACTAGGGATGGGATGGGTGATAGAACAGACGATCCCAAGTTTGAAAGAGGTAGATGAAAATGCAGGATGCCCCAGTCGGATGTCTGGAGTAGATCTGATCATTGATGACGCAAAAAATAAAATAAAAGGCAAAGAACCTAAGGAACTCACATTGGTAGGGCAAACTAGACGGTCTCCTCATGAGACGACGTTAGTGCCTACAGACCCGCTTAACTCTAAGTTGCCAAAAAGTACGAGTGTCCCACGCAAAGGGAACAAAACCCGAAATAGACGGTGATATCGAAAAGATGCGCCGAAAGGCAATATTCAAAGACAAAAACAATGATCGATGGATAAATAAGCCAAGCATCAATAGTATGGCAAATGCAGACATGGAAAATCGACGCGATCACACGTAAATCGGACGACCCCGGATAAACGGCGTCGATCAAAAAAATCGGCGCCGACCAATCGTAGCGCATATAAATATGCGAACGGAAAACGTAAACGATTTATTTTCATCGTGACGATTGATTCAGAGAGAGTCAAAATTTTGATTTGAGCATCATGGAAGCCTCTGGGAGCGGTCAGAAGCGCAGGAGGACACGACCTGGGGTAAGTGGTTCTTCTTGAACTCGTTGTTCTTAGTTTATTTTTTTTGTTTGATTTTTTTTTTTGTGGGAGGCCAGGGGCCGGTTTTTGTCGGGCCAGTCAGTCGGCGTCGATTGGTAAAATCGGCGTCGATTGGTGTTTGAGTGGCGTCGATTGGTATGAATCGGCGTCGAATAGAAATAAACGACGCCGATTGGAAAAGATGAATTTTTTTGTTGTTGTTGTTTTTAATGTTCTGATGCGAGACTAATATTGCTCTTGCTGTCGTGGGTGCAGGCACGAGAGGCTCTACACATGAGGGATGCTATTCCCGAGTTACTGGAGACTATTCTCCCAGATGTGACCGATGCAGATTGGCGGCATCTAGAGTTAGCCGGGCTCGGGGGCTTCAGATACTACAGACGAGTGCCGCGGGATGTGGAGCTGATGCGGGCACTAGTGCGATGGTGGGACAGCCACACGTGCACTTTTTGGTTTAGGACGGGTGAGATGACCATCACCCATGAGGACATATACAGGATTCTGAGATTGCCGATCACTGGGGACCCTATCGAGATTACACCACGAGAGCAGCAGCAGAGGGCCCTAGGTCGATTATATAGAGACAGGGCAGATGACTCAGAGATAGTGTCCGGGGCAGTGAGGATAGCCTCACAGTACAGACAGGATAGTCCCCGGAGCAGACGGATAGTGCTGATTCAGATGGCTATATCCTACTTTGCTCTTCCAGATTCAGGAGGTGGGAGATTCCCACTATTGTTATTAGACTGTGTTTGCGACATTCTGCAGTTCAGGCAGGTGTTTGCTTTTGCTGATGCCCTGATAGCTCAGATATACCATGAGCTATGGATGTACACCACAGGCCGGAGGACAGGTATAGATGTCAGTTTTGTGCTCCATTGCTGGGCCTATGAGCATATAGCGGTGATCAGGCCATCCGGGCTTCCTTAGATGCCAGCAGCAGTGGGAGGTGTTGATTATGGATTCCGGTGATGGCGGGCTGACATGGCCGTTGGGGATACAGGGAGATCGGCTAATTGGTAATGAAGATGATGATCCTGATAGAAGAGGTGACGTCCTTTTAGTAGGTAAGTCGGCTTTTCGGGGTGTTGGTGAAGAATGTGTTGTAGAAGAAGATGATGGTTTTGATAAGTGTGTAGAAGAAGACGCCTTCTCAGCAGATAAATCCAATCTTTTATGGGGCGTAGAGAGAGATTTTTGTGGGAAAGCACCAAGGGTCTTGATGGTTCGAAATATGGGCTTTCCTTTTTCAGGGATGGTGACAACTTCAACGGCATAAGGTGATTGTAACCTTTTCGGAGGAAGCAAGTGGGGAGGTACTGATGGCGCAATGTTAGATTTTGGTTGTCTCGCTTAAGTTCAGGAACCGAGCGTATAGGTGTTGGTGCTACTTCTTTTGATTTTCCTTTAATGGGCGAAGCAGCACTAGTGGTGGAAGAAGTGAGTGATGAAGAAGCAGTTCCTTGCGAAGGGACTACTTCTGGTGTAGTAATTATGGGTGGAACTACTGTAGGAAAAGAGACAGGAAGAGTCAAAATCGAAGATGCTTCCGTCGGAGTTGGCACAATTATAGGTACGTTCACCAGGGGCATAGTTGCAGCGAGAATGGGAGCAACAGAAGTAGATGTATCTGTAGTGGAAACTCGAAGGGATGTAATTGCCTTGAGCATTGAAAGAATGTTCGATGATGAGACAGATGAGGATGACACTGTCTCGGGTATGGATGGAAGGTTAGACAAAGGAGTGGAGAGAGATGAACCCGTATCTAGCAATGTAGGAATATTCAAAGACGGGCTATCGGAAGATGGTGGAATTTCAGTGATTGGCGAAGTGGAAGGAGGTTCTGATTCGGTTGATGTATTCGCAGATGGCTTGGTTTCAGAAGAAGATTCTTCAGTAGAGATGAAGTTGATAGTATGAGTGTTTGGTTTTTGAGACTCTGAAGCATTATGGTTCGGGGAATGATTAGGAAAGGGTTGTTTAAAAACATCCATTGCCTGATTTGGGGGAGCATTTGGGTTATCCAGAATGAGCTCGCCTTTATCAATGAATTTCTGGACAAGATTTTTGAAAGTCTGACATCGTTCGATGTCATGACCTTTGGTTCTATGATAATGACAGAAATCATTTTCTCTATACCAGAATGGACGTTCTTGGCTTTCATCGATATTCCTAATAGGGGGAAGTTCGATCATGCGAACTTCCAACATTTTCTCTAAGATAGAGGCATATGATTCCCCCAATGGAGCGAAGGATCGAGATGATGAAGTCCCTTTTCGAGAAGATGAGGAGTCTCTTCGTGGTGTTTGATTAGAAGTAGTATCGGCTCGTGATGTTTTTAATACGATGGCATTGGTGGATCCCTGATTCTTGTCTTTAGAAGGGGAAGAATTTGGTTTGGTAAACCGAGAAAAATCGGGTTTAGATTTAGAGCGAAGTTTTAGCTTCCCTTGTTCAATGGCGCGAGATTCAAGTTTGCGTGCCATTGTAAAGGCTTCTTCAAAGGTATGAAAAGTTTGGATCCTTAAAGTGGAAGAAATGTGATTAGCACAAGATCGAGTAAACAACTCGATTTGTTGGGATTGAGGAAGGGAGAAAGACAATTGGTTGATTATCCCTCTCCAACGAGCGACAAAGTCTGCAATAGACTCATCATCGAATTGACGAATGTTATAAAGATCTGTAATCGAGATCTTATGCGCGATATTTATTGAAAAGTTTTCAACAAACATTTGGGCCAATTGAGAGAAAGAAAACAAGGAATGTTGAGGAATGTTATTGTACCAGTCTAAAGTAGGACCTGCTAGAGACATAGGAAAGGTACGGAGCATAAGCTCCTGATCCTGGACTATGAGGTAGCAAGCATGTTTGAATGCTCGCAAATGTTGTTGAGGGTCCTCTCGACTATGAAACTTTGAAAATTTAGGAAGTTCCCATTGGGGAGGATAAGGCTTAAAAGCCACTGAGGGGTGAATGGGTTCATTACACACTTCTTCAAAGGAATATGAAGGACGAGCCCCTTTGGTGGAGGCTTCCAAGTCTGCGATTTTCTTGAAAAGAATTTGAACCACGTCAGATTGAGGAGGAGGCACACTGGCATGTCCTACATAAGAAGCAAATGGTGGATGTTGTTGAGGTGTCAATGGGGGATTCATCTGTTGATTGATAGGATGATAAGAGGAATAACCAGGGGTTCTGGGTGACACTTGGTGGGGTATTTGTTGTGAAGTAGCTTGTGTATAGGCAGGCTGTGAGATAATAAGTGGTTGAGAAAATGAAGGTTGGATGACGGGTGGAGCCTGTGATTGGTGGACTCCTATGCTTGTTGACTGAATCGGGATAGATTGAGGAACATGAGTGCCAATTTGATTGGACATATTGGGGAACAAGACCTGAAAGGGGCCTTCTACTGCCGGATTAGGCATTAAGGGTGCTGATGCTAAAGGATGGGTGAAGGTCACTGTTGCTGGAATATTGGAAGAAAGACCCACTAGAGGACGGGAAGCAGGAACCAACTGACTATTCGGAGGGGGTTGGCTCATAAAGGGGTATTGACCTTGGGACACAATGGAGGGCATAGATGAATTAACAGCAATATGCGGGTGCGCAGACGCATTCATTATAGCCAGGGCAGAGGACCTCTCAGAAGTAGGTTGTGGAATATTCGAGGTAACTGCGGTGTTAGGAATAGGTAAGACTATTTGAGAACTAGTCGATATGGTTGGTGGAAGAGAAAAAGGAGGCACAGGGGCACCGCCCTTCTCCATGACTCGAGGCAAGAGAGATGATGCAAACTGTTCTACAAAGGCCTGGGATGGTTCACGAGAATAATCGTACACTTGCTGGATTGGTGGTCCTTGATCAGATATTTGAATAGACTTGTGTACTAGGTAGTCCATAAGGGCTACCGGATTACGATCGAGGAACGCCTGAAATTTAGGATCCCCACGAGGAACATACTCTGAGTCAGAAGTAGATGATATTTCTGAAGGACTAGGGGAAGCTGGACGTGATGGGGTTGCTTTGGCTTGAAAGAAAGGATTATATGACCAGGATGGGGAACCAACTAAGCGGTCCCGAGGAAGATTTGGGGGGTGCCGAAACATCCACACTAGTGGTAATATCGGAAGAAGAAGGAGCCAGTTGAGCCATTCTTCTAGATTGTAACCGAGTGATGACCGTCATAAACATGCGAGAAAAGAAAATTGACCTAACTAATGCACAGACAATTCAAGCAAATGGAGATGATTATCTCCTTTAAGTTTTGATGCTTTTAAGAAAGAAAATATTAGGGAAGGCTTTTTAGAACAGGAACTACTCAGATAGCCAAACTAAGGATGGTTTGGGGAATGTTTGGTGAGGAGTCCCGAAGGCACTTCAGTAAAAGACCGGTACATGGCTTGATATAGGGCCTACCCCGCACTTCACACACCGCTGCGATAAGGGAGTCGGGTGCTTTGCCAATATATACCAGAACTTCCATGAATTTATAGCGCGGCCTGAGTACCGCGTAGGCTCTTCCTCTTGGATATCACTTCCAAGTAGGCGAGGCCAGGGAAGGAGTTTTTGTTTAAATGCTTTATACCTAGTGATTTTGGCTTTGTGTGCAAGGGTGAAAAATAAAAATCAAATAGTGTCACTACCGATTTTGATCAATTTTCCAGCCTAATTAAAACTAGATGAGAAACATGCAGCAATGACAAAGAAAAGGTTCTTTTTAAGCACTTAAAAACGAAGTGTTTGATTTCGATGAAGACAAGTCAAACAGATTCTTTCCCAAATGCGATTAAATTCCTTTTAAGCACCAAAAATTGAAATGTTTGGATGTGATAGACAACCAACAAAGAAATCCAAAAAGAGAAAACACCGTAAAAGAGAAATACCTGTAGATTTAGCTCTCCAAGGTATGTGGACTTCAAAAAGCACGTTGTTGAGCTCTTCCCCTCGAACAATCCCACGATCAAGCAAAGTGCTCCGCAAGAAGAGGTTAAGCAAACAGCAAACAAGATCCGGAAAGATGTATCCAGATAATGATGAAACGAAAAATTTCTATTCTAAGGAAATAGAAAAATTTCAAGATAACGATTCCGCATAAAAAGCAAGATTGAAATGACGAAAAGAAATGCTCAAGCAGAACTGATAGAAATCAGTGAAGAAAAAGAATCAAAGCTCAAAACTAGAAAAGAAATGAACTTACCAATAAGGGACTTTGGTTGGGTCCCACCGGGCGTGCCAGAATGTAGATCAAGGATTTCACGCTTGTTACCTGTCCAAGTTAATGCACCAAACTAAACACAAAAACCCTGAAAAACTCCAATGAAATCGATACCTGATGGACAAGATCCGAAGATGTAGACGGATAAGGAGGTCGATGTAGATAAGACGGGCGCACACGAGCAATTCACACAATAGATCCGAGTAACCTGCAAGACACCAATGCTTGACAGAAAAAGATGGCGTTAAAAGATATTTAGGTGGACTGCCCGAGAAGCGGGTCCGGGAAGCGATAAGCTTCCTCGGCGGATGTCACCCACGTTTTCAATTAAGTAGAGAAGCATACATAAGATAAATATGTACATATAAGACTATATTTTCTGATTATGGTAATGAAACCGAATTTAAACAATAGATGAAAGCTACGTAAAAACAGAAACTGTAAAATAAAGCTGGATTTATGTTACCTGTGTCCTTTTTACCTGTCTGCAGGATGATCGGCGTCGATTAATAAGGATCGGCGTCGACTGATGTGATCGGCGTCGACTATGAAGAATCGGCATTGACTGTATAAGATCGGCGTCGGCCGATCGAAATTAGATCGACCGATCGAGATAGGTGCAAGAAGATTCGGAAATTGGAAAGTGATGGACAGATAGTCGACGTCTGTTGGATGTGCGAAAGTCGGTAAGATACTGGAACAGAGTCACCAGAGGATCGATGGATACGTGCGATGTTGATATGATAGGAGCAGAGTAACGGTGCTCCTCTCAGGGATTGATTCGGACAGGATCTGCCCTCATTCGATACACTTGATGCTAAAAGATTTCTCTTTCTTATAACCTGTGTCTCTTTCGCGATCTGTCTCTTTGTCTCTCTCTGTTCGTGCGCGTCTTTCTTCGTCGTGTGTGTTTTTCGGTCCTTAGAACTGAGTTCTGGACTTGTATTTATAATCGGCGCCGCTCCTAGAAAATCGGTGCCGACCGTATAGGTCGGCGCCGATCGCGGGACAGACTCCCGAGATGGCCAAAATGATTGATTTCTAGAAAGATGAGAATTACCCCAAATACGGGAATATCCCACTTGGGGAAGAGGAAAAATAGGGGTGATACATAGATAGAATAAATTTGGGGTAGATAAGTGATTAGGATACATGGGAAGAGGTGTAATTAAATATTTAATATTTAACTACTCATGGGGTGAATTAAATTTAAGATAGGTGTCTAAATCACAAACCGGATAATATCCCAAGGGGATAGTGGTGACGTAAACGTGCCCCAGGTTACCTAAGCAGGTAAACGAATGTGAGGGACACTAAATTGAGTAACCAATTTTAAGTGTCTACACGCCGTGCCTCCAATGGAGTCTCTACTTCAAAAATGATGCTTCCTGACACCATCTTATCTGATCTCAATATAATTTTTGTTTCAACGAGATGGTGTGTTTGTGTTTCTGAAAAGAAAATATGGATGGTATTTATCATAAGCTTGGGAAAACTCCACTTTTGTCGCTTTGAGCTATAAGATTCAACAACTGTGAGAAAGATAGCCTTTGTCTGCTCCATCAACTTAAAAAAATAAACCGCCCACGACCATAACACGGTCAAAACTTCTAGAGGAAGATCTTAAGATCAGTCTCTTTGAAATTTTCCTAAATTAATCAATATTTAACCCACCTTCCATGTACTAATATATGTTTTTTCGGTCCTAATATATATTTTTATACTTATTTATAAGGAGTCGATAAGAGGGAATCAATTTGTGTCAAGAGAGGAAATTGGACTCCAAAATGAATTAGAAAATTAAATAGGTGCCAACCTAAAATTATATATATATATATATATATATATATATATTTTGACCATTTAGTTCATTTTTAGGATAATCTTCAATTTATTTTCAAGATGAATGAATCTTCGATACTATAAAAGGATAAATATTACACTTATGATTGTGTACATAATATTACTTCCCCCTTTAATTTGCAGGGTTATAGTAAGACCAAACATGCTTCTAAATTTTCAAAGTTCTCTCTTCTAAGTGTTTTTAAGGATGTTATCTAGCCACTACATAGTTGGACAATGCATGAACTCAATTCTTCCATCTTTCATATGAACATTAGAATAAAGTTTAATTTGGTGTTGATGTGCTTGGTTCGATCCTAAAATACTGGAGTTCTTGCCATTTGGATTGCATAAGTGTTATAAACCATGAGTTGTGTTGATGAAACCTATTTTCCTCCAATGAGGAAAGACTAAATAGGTCTGCATATTCCTCTCTAGAACATGCGTTCAAGTCCAAAATGTCATTTGGTAGAGGAAGAGGAAGGTATGGTTTTCATAGAGAAATAAGTAGAATCAAAACTTTAAACGACTGTGGAAGACCATTTACCAAAAAAATCTTCATCCAACCCAAGAGGAAGAGGCATCAATCCAAACTACAGTCATGGTAAGAGATTTGACAAGTCCTAAGTCCAATGTACCTACTGCAATAAATTTGGGCACTATATGCAAATGAACGTAGCAAAAAAGACTTCGATTTTAATAGAAAACAATAATTTATCAAGAAAAAAAACTGCATGAGAGCATTAACCATGGTTTAATGTTCATAACATGTCATGTTGCTCAAGAGAATACTAGATATGTATGGTTTTTGGATAGTGGTTGCAGTACCCATATGTATCACTGGTTCAATAGAAATGTTTGCAAACATAGATGATTGAGTAAGATCAGAGGTAAAAGTAGGTAATGATAATATAGTTATAGTTATGGGCAAGGGAACAATAAACTTTAAAATGAAAAATTGGTGAGAAGAAACATGTACTTGAATATTTTTTTGTCTTAGGTTTGACGCGAAACCTCATGCGAATTGGAAAACTTGTATAAAAGAGTTACATGGTCTATTGTGAGAAAAATGCATGTTTAATTATGGATAAAACACCAAGCGAAAAAATAATGTCCAATGTAAAAATATCTAAAAGTGGAATGTTTCCATTGAAAATTCAAGATGACTTCTTAGTAGAATATTCTCAAGTACTTGTTGTAGCAAGTAATCAGAATGAAACATCTATTTTAGTTCCAAATTCCATGCAAAAATTCCCTTTGATGTCTTTAGTAGTCATTTTAGTGACATCTCAATCTAGTGCATAGTTCACCCATTTAAAAAGAGATGTTGGAGTGATTCCTTCAACCAAAAGTGAAAAATTTTAAGGGAAAATTCTCAAATAATCACTAAAGAATGTTTCAAAACGCATTCAAGTTTTCAATGAACGACCAAACTTGGCTTTGAAAATTATGATTTGGTCAAACAATTTTTGGTGGCCTCAATTTGTTATTTATTAAAAATATGGTAAATGGATTTACATTCATAGAACAACTAGGCAACGCCTATGTAAGATGTATTTTAGCATAGAAACATGGATAATATTTTCTAGTTACAAATTCATATAGAGAAATATCTCCTCTTTAGCTAATTCATTCATACTCATGTGGTAGTATGTAAACACCATCAATAGGTAATAGTCTATATTTTCTAACTTTTATTGACGATTTTAGCAAGAAGACTTGGATATAATTATTGAAGCACAAATAAAATATTTTTGGTGTTTTAAGGCCATGTTTGAGAAGTAGAGTGGATATTTTATCAAGGTTTTGATATACAATAGAGGAAGAGAATACATATCAAATGATTTTAAAATTTGTACAAATATCATGGTATAAAGAAGTAGTTTGTTGACAATTTTGCACTCGTGCAAAATGGGAAACTCGAAACTTCGTTCCAGATGGAGAGAATTTATGTGATGAACCTAACTAAGGGAAAATGGATAGGTGAAATGTCACTTCACCAGTTTTAGAATTCCCATCTCCGGCTTAGCTAGTCTTTCCAAAACATCTATCTCCCACAGAAAATAGTGCACGATCTTGACACAAATGGGAAAGCTAGGTAAAGAGAAGAGGGGCAACCCAAAGCTTGTAAATGGACAACCCACTTCATGATGTTTTCAATTATGGTTGTAGATTATTTTATGAAACATATATTTGCAGCTATGTGTGTTGTTACAGAATGCAACACCTCACATATGTTGTCACTCCATGTTCATCTTCAGCAAGGAAACGCAGACACCCCAAAGGAACAATGCATAACTTTGATAAAGGAAGGAATCACAACACATGTGGGATGTTCCATCCCATAATAGCAAACAAAGTTGTTTTTTGCAGTTGGAAAAGGTACATTATCAGTTATAGGTACATTAATTATTGTTATTTCTTTATGTTTGAATGAGATTAATTATGTTTTGAGTTGTTTAGTTCATTCCACAATTATCATTTACAGTAATCAAATACAAAAGGAAATAGACAACTCAATTATAGAATTTAATTTCATTTATTCATAAAGAGATACAAATTCAGTGTTTCCCACACAAGCCATGGGATGTAACTTAGGACTATTGAAGTACAAGATGCATGTACAAAAAGCTAACAAAAAAAAGAATATAGAGAAAACCCATCATTACATTTGGATCTTCTCTTGGTCTTCATCCAGTTCTAGCTCCTTCATCTTCATTTTCTGCATCATCCAATTCCATCAATGTACCTGAAATAGAAAGAGAAGGTTTTTGATTATTGAGAACAAGGTTTTAATCTGTATTCTTATGCTATCAGTTTTATTTAAATGAATCGTTTGAATTCAATAGGCATAAGGTACATCAAAATTGATACAAAATTGAGAAAGTACTATCTTGCAGAAGCACATGTGATTCTCATAATCTTGACAGATAAAAGAAGGAAAAGAAAGTCACTATGAAATACAAGAGAGGGCGAAGGCCTATTTTATTTTCTAATTGTTTGTCTTGAGTGTGTAGGTACATGTGGAAGATGAAAATAAGTACAAACTATTGTATTCAAAAGAACAAAATAGCATTCAATCATTGGATGACACATTTTGAACAGTCAAAATCAAGACTAAAGCTACATAGTAATGAACCAATCAAGCACATTTACAGTCTATGATAAGGGTAGAAAGAGTTTCAGTTCAGATTGAAGGGGCATCATGGTAAAAATGGATTAAAGCTACAAAACAATAATATAATTATCTATACATAATGCTGCTTAGCACAAGTAAGGATTCATCAAAAGTAAAGTATGCACTACTGCAAGTACATCTCAATGAAATATTCAATCAAGAAAGTTACAGGGCTTGGATGCTTCATCAAGTAACAAAGAGAAGTATTAACCATTCAGGAACCAATGATAAAATAGACTAAAACTTTCATTTCCAAAGTTGCTTCAGTTGCCAATGCAAGTGCAAATTACAAATATCTATGGAATACATCAATCAAATGAAACAAAATAAAAAAATCTTTATAAAAAAATCTCAAGAACTTCACATAAATCTATAGAGTTGAAATTAATTCTAGATGAATATGAGAAGCAAGTGTCTTCATGACAATGTAAATTAATGAAGCAAAGACGCTGCAAGCTTCCAAGAACATATTCCAGAGCTTACTTTGAAGGAAAAGTATATCACTTTAAAGTGATTTAAGTTCTACAGATACATCTTAAGTACAAAAGAATCAAGAAGACCATCAAGTACAAAATATCATCATTCAAAGAAAAGTATAAAACTGAATACAAATAATCAAGTACAACTTTCAGCTTCTTAATGTTAAGTACAAACTTGAGAAATATTTCATATTGATGAAGAGATAGAAACATATACAACTTAAAGGAACTCATGACATCATCATTCAACTTGCAATGTTGATCAAGAGGATCAACACTTTCATAAGAAAGAAACATACATCAAGAGATAAATCATTAAAATAAGGTACAAATTTTTTCAAGTTTTGCATAGAAAGACAATTTTCAGAAAGCATATCATCTTGTAAGTACTGGAATTAAATGAAACAGATTTTAGACAATGTATGGAACAAGAAAAGTAAATGCACCTACACATAAATATTAGAAAGGAAAGCTACACCTTATGTTGTAATATGCCAGAGTGAACACAAAAGTTATAATAGGACATGAGCCAAGTAAAGAGATGAAACTCAGGTATCTCCCAAACATATTTACAAAGAAGAAATATTTCTTTTCAAGTGTTATAGAAACAAGTACAAAACTCTGCAAATGAATCTAAATCTCAACACGATCTAACAGGAAAATGAAGAGAAAAAGTGTTGCTTCAAACACAGAAATTCTAGCAAGGAGTTGGATCTATGAATGAGACCAACCCAGTTTAAATAAATGTAAGAGTCACGAATAGTTAGTGAAAAATCATATTTGTAGAAAAATAGTAGCAACGAAACCACTTTGAGCCAAAATAATAATGAATGCAAATACCCAGGATAAATATGAAATTTTGATAAAAAAATTCTACATTGAACTACCATAGCTTCAACATGACCAACAAAATGGAGAAACCGTCATGCTAAGAGCAGCGAAAAAGAGCTTCAAGATTCAACTTTGATGGACATACGTGAACAAAGAGAACCTTCTAGAAAGCATTTTAAAAGGCATGAGCAGATGTAAAATATCCAAAGATTCAACGAGCTTCAGTATGAAGAGAAAGCTTATAAGAGAAAAAATGACCAGGGTACGACACAACCTTCATTTTCAAAAGTATTCATGAAAATCCCTCATTTTCAAAATTACCCATGGAAGTTTTTATGAATTTACATAGTAGAATCTTACCAGTTTCATAATGAAATTTGAAGAAACCCCTAAAAATGAGTGCAAGGTTTGAAATAATAATTGCCCAGAACCAGTTTCAAGATCAATGGTTCCATGAAATCATAGGTAAAGCGAAGAAAGCAAAGTATCAGTATGGTAAAACAAAAGACCAAAAATATCATTCATAGAATGATCAATGACAACATCTTTACCTTATTTTCATCAAATGGTGGCCATTGCAAGTTTCCACGGGATTTATGTTATGGTAATAGCCATGTAAAATTCAGATTTTATAAAGCATCGAGTTATACTAGATGGCCACGCCAACCAGAATGAAGAAATGACCATGAATCACCTTTAGGAAAGGTTGAAAGTGCTTGAGAATTCTCAACAATGGCGTCCTGGAACAATTTTTCCAGGGCTTCGCCAAACACTAAGGCTTCCGAGTGAAAATGACGAAATTATAGGTTTGGTGAGATTTTTGTCCACCTAACTCACCTAGGGTTAAGATCGACAGTCATGAATCAAAAGTACAGATCAAACGATGCACAACGAAAACTACTAACTTAACCATGGAGTTAGTTAACTCTACCATAGTCAAAATGAGGTACATAATTCAATGATGGGTGGATCATCAAGTATAGAGATCAACGATCATCATACAAACCACCGTAAACCACTGAATTAGCCTAACCCAACCAGGGTTAATGAAAGTACAAACATGTCACCAATACAATGAAAAGCTAATTGCCTTGGGTTAGAGTTCACCGACACAATGATAAGGTTCTATCCATCATCGAAGGGGGTTGAATCTTCCAAAATACATCAATATGCCAAAGACATAATCATTTAATAAAATCATGCTTGAAACCATAGTCCACAAACTATATCGTTGTGCCACAATCAGAAAAGGACCGAGTCATCATCGCCAGACGAGCTACATGTTTAGGTGGTCAAATAGTCAAAGCTGAGTCATCATTGCCATGAAAGAATCAGGCCACATCAACAGAGGAGGTGGTGACTAGTCAAAGGGGACCGAACACATAGTATATACCATGGGCGGTCAAATAATTATCACCTTTTGACCTTAGGCTAAGGTCTAAATCAAAAAGTGCTATGTTTAAATCAAAGGAGAGGGAAAATAAATATATGATTATATATTCCCATGCCCAAGTAAAAAGAGGGGTAATAATTACCTTAAAAATTGCAAACTTACTTAATTTTTCCAAATACCTTGTACTTCTCAAGGAAAGCAGATAAAAGGATATTATGGCAAGGAGATTATTGTTTTTGCATGTACAAAAAGGTGGTCCCCACAAGGTGAAACATGCATTTATATTGCTAAGTAAATGAAATCAAAGGCATTATTTTTACATAGAATATATTTTTACATGTCATCACAAGAAGACAAAACAGACAAGAAGATAGAAATACCCTTGCAAGTAGATGAACAATTCAAGTGTCACATCAGAGCTACAGAATAGTTGCATGCACATTAGAAGACTTAATTACCAAGCAAAGGCTATTATTAGCTAAATTATTCACCCGAATTTATCAGATTTAGATAAGTCAAACTTCACTTAATTGTGGATGTATTTTTTGATTTAAAAGACTATTTTTGCATCATGTACAACATGTCTATTTTAGCCTTTTATTTATTCACAATGAAGTTTAATAATAGCATGCAAGTGTAGTTAGGACTTATTCTATTTTTAAAGAGTTGGGTGAATAATTTTTTCTATATATTGTGTGCATTGAAAAAGCACAAAGGGTAGAATTTTTACAGGACTTTTGGACTGAGTGTTGAAGCAATTTTGCTAGTTTTGCCCTTGAATGAGAACCAGTTATTACTTTTCCAATTACTTGCAGTGGTGTGTATATTTTATTAAATCTTGTGAATGTTAATTTCTTGAATTAATTAGCTTACCTTGCTACAAATTTGGTGTTCTGCAGTCTTAATGTGCATGTTAGTTGTTGTGTTGTTGGGATTTATCCCTCAACACATAAGTGCTTACCTTAGGATCAATTTGAAACCCATTGGATCATGCTTCATTAATATTTTATCGGTATATTGTGTGTGTTTCTTAGTCAAATCCCTCATCAATTTTGGTGTATCACCTCATTTAAATTTCAGTTACAGCTATATTTTACCCTTAAAACCCAAAAAAATATTTAGGATACATCAATAAGGAACCGACCTTGTAATCCCAGAGACTCACCACAATATAGGGATACCCACAACCCTAAGGTGTTTCCATTGTATTTAAAGAAGTGAGGGAAAAGTAAGCTTAGAATACTTGTTATCCCTCAACCAGGGTGAACTTCTGAGAGATAACAGTTTTTGGCACGCCCAGTAGGAGCACGAATCAGATTTGTAGCAAATTTACAGCAGATTTGCAGCATATAAACAACACTTTTGGAGGGACAAAGCTGCAGAAAATCTATTGAAAATCAAAGAAAATTATTTGGCGACTCTGTAAGGCTGATTTCAGACCAGTTTTGTGGCATGTTCCATGCCTAAAGTGACTACAAGATCATTGGTAATAGGACTTTCTGTTGATTTTATTTCCTTTCCTTTAAATTATCAAGAAGAAGAAGAGTTGGTAATACCCTTCCCTATAATAGGCCTAGTTTTGTCAACCCTCCTTCTCCTCAAGTCAATCTTGTTATTCATATCCTGGTTATTCCAATGGCTCATCAACCACCCATAAATTTTGTTCCCTTCACTAATGGCATCCCTTTAATAATTTAAGTTTATCATGATATACTTGTTAGTGCCTTAAAAGGTTTACCTACATTTACTGGTGAAAATCAAGTAACCCCTGTTGAGCATATTAAAGACATTGCATCCCTTTGTGCATTCCATAAAATAACTCATGAAGATGTATCCTTGAGACTCTTAGCTACTTCTTTTAAAGGAAAATCCTTGCAGTGGTATAGAACTTTATCACTAGGGACTATAGAAACTTAGGATGAATTGGGAAATCAGTTACTCAAATAGTTTCAAGATAATTTTGATCATTTGTCTCTTATAGAACAACTTTCCACAATTAAGTGTGTTCCCTATGAATTTATGGCTAGTTTTAATATTGAATTTTCCAAAACATGGGAAAGAATTCCAACCACTATTAAGCCTCAAGCTGATCATGTATTTTTATACTATCTTAGAGGATTAAATAGTGATATTACATCCATGATATAGTCCATGGGAGGAACTACACTTCTAACAGCTTATGATATTGTTATTAGAGCTTAAACCCACCTTATGCAAATAGGGAAATTGGCTCCTAGGTGTTTTATGTCTATTACAACAGATTTAGCACCTATTCCAATGCCCATTACAATCATAGAATGTGGTGTTGTAGCACAGTCAAATGACATATACAAGACCTTACAAACAATGGGGAACAAGCTAACATCAATTGAAAATAAATTGGCTCAGCCTAGTAGGACTTACCAAGCACCTTATCAGTAGAATAGGCAATCATACCAAGAAAATCAGAACTATAGGAAGCCTTATCAACAAAGACAATTTGATCGCAAAGTTTCTAGTTCATCTAGTGCTCTTGTACCTAGCTTAATATGGCCTCAAAAGAGTGGTGTCCACCTTGCCATTAGCATCATCTAGTTACTAATTTCCCAAATTCCTTTTTGAATCTAATTCTTGCTTCCCAATCGTAATTTGAGACATTATTCATGCTTCAAATGGATAATGGAAATCATGATGCTTAGGTTCAAAACCATGTGAATAGAACTTGGTTAGTTTTGGAGAAGAGGATTTTATTGCTATTATAACTAGGTCTCAGAGAAGAACTTGAGATAAAGAAAAACAATAGAAAGGGCTTGTTTTACCTATAGTTACTAATAAATTAGCAAGTATAGGTCTAAAAATAGCAAACAGTCATGTTTTAGCTTCAAAAATAGCAAGCATTTAGCTCCTAAAGAGTAGTAAAAACAATTGCAACCTGATCCCAGATGGTTATTCATACCCCATATTTCTAAAGTTGTAGAAGAAGAGTCAATTTTTGCTAAATCTTACTCTAAAACTGTTGCAACTTCTTTTAATGTTGTTGAGGCTATGAAAAACCATAATATCAGTATTTCCTTATGGGATACATTAAGTATTCTAGGACAACAAGATTTACTTACTCATGAGCTTTCTAAATTGAATATTTCTTCAAAACCAACAGAGAAAGAACCTCAAAAGTTTGATATGGTTCTCAGTACAGTTGATCAAGATCATATGAAAGAGGTTAAGTAGATGGTACAAAAAGTACTAAATTCACATGATATAAAAAACAACCAACCACCTTTTTATATTTCTCTTATTATTGGTGATCATTTAGTTCACAACTGTTGATAGTGGTGCAAGCAACACAATCATGCCTAAAGCAATTACAAAAAAATTGGGCCTGCAGTATGAACCAATAGAAAAGAGTCTACGTATTTTGACAAGACAACAACCAACACAATTGGTATCATCAAAAATTTGGAGGTAGCATTACATGCTTGTCCCAATGTTTCAATTTTAAAATATATAAGTGTTGTAGATCTACCTCCTTGTTTTGCTCTTTGCTTGTTAAGATATTTTATAACAAAAATAAGATGTTACCTTTCTTAGGATTGGTCATTGTTGTTCTTCATTACATGGCATGTAACTAAAGTTACAGTGAATTTAGAACCTCTAGCTAGATTCCACATTGAACCTCATATTGCAAATGTTGCAACACATTATGTTGCCATATTTGATGTTACAATACATATTTTTGCATTAGATGGTGTCTCTAACTTGTTTATGGGTGAAAAAATTCAAGAACACGCTAATGATCCTTACAAGGAAGTGGAAGAAGGATTATTTGGTGTTTACTACCTTCATGAGGAAGATACACCTATTCCTTTATTGTCCAAAGTAGAAAACACTGATGAAGGCATGTGGAAGCTTCATTTTGATGGTGCTAAGAACAAGAAAGGACAAGGTGCAGGTATGATGTTGACTTCCCCTTCAAATCAAAGGTATTTTTCAACTCTAAGTCTGTAATTTTCATATACTTGTAATGTAGTTGAATACGAAGCATTGATTCATGGTCTACAATGGGCCAAAAAGAGAGGAATCAACATGTTACAAGTATATGGTGATTCTAATTAGTTATAAACCAAGTTAAGAACTATAATGTTTGTAAGAATTCATTGCTGAAATCTTACAAGCATAAAGTTTCAGAATTGATGGATGGTTTTCAAAATTTTAATATTGAACCAGTCCCAAGAGTTAAAAATAAATATGCAAACAAACTTGCAACAATTGGAACTAGCTTTGAAGTGCTAGAACATATTGAAAATGAAAAAATACAGCCCCATATAAAGTTGGTTATTAGACCTTCAGTTCCTGATAATGAAGAAAAATGACAAGTTTTTGAAGATGATGAAAAGGTCTACAAATTTCTACAGCAAGAAACTAAATTTTATGTAGTTAATCAAGAAACATTACAACACCAATACGGTGACCAAATTGTACAACTGAAGACAAATAAATTTCCTCAAGGACTTGTCACTTTGGAGGACATATTCAGTTCGATGATCAACTTAGAAATGACAAAGGAAATATCTCAACACATATTGATAACTATGAAGAGATTTTAGTTGATGATGGGAAGACATTAAAGATTGGAAAGGTATGTTCCTTAGCAGAAAAATAGTCTTTTATTAGTATATGCAAAGAATTCATAGATGATTTTATTGGAAATATCAAGATCTTAAAGGTTTTGATCCTAGTTTAGCACAACATACTATAGAATTACAACCAAACTCAAAACTTGTTTGGAAAAAACAGAGGCCTATTAATCCAAAGATATAGCCATTAATGAGAAAATAACTATCAAATTTAATTGAATATGGAATTATTTTTCCCATCAAGCACTCAAGTTGGGTTACCAACCTTGTGCCTGTTTTGAAAAAGAATAGAAAAATTTAGTTGTGTGTTGATTTTCGTGATCTTAATAGAGCATCTTTGAAGGATCATTACCCACTACCCAACATGGATCAGATTTTAAGAACAGTTTCAGGTTTAGATAGGCTATCCCTATTAGATGGTTAGGGTAGATACAATCAAATTCTTGTGCATAATGAAGATAGATAGAAAATAACCTTCACTACAAAATAGGGTACTTACGCTTATAAAAGAATGCCTTTTGGACTTTCTAATGTTGGTGCAACATTTCAGTGTGTAATGGACATGGATTTTCACAACCTCTTGAAAAAATGCATATTGATTTATTTAGATGATGTTACGATATTTTCAAAGAATTCTGAAGATCATCTTATGTATTTAAGGTAGACTTTTGAACTTTACAAGTAGTTTGGAATCTCATTGAACCCCAAAAAGTCCATTTTTTAGTGCATGAAGGTAAATTACTTGGACATGTTATTTATGAGAAAGGCTTAATTATTGATCCTTTCAAAATTGATGCAATATTGCAGTTGTCCCTACCTCATCATAAGAAGGCATTACAAATTTTTCTTGGAAAAATCATTTTTGTCAAAAGATTTGTTCCAGATTTTGTAGCCTTGGTCAAACCATTGACTTCCATGTTAAAGAAAGACATAAATTTATCTTGGACTAGCAAAGGAAGAAAAGGATTTGAAGCTATCAAATCAGCTATTTCACAAGCTCCTACATTGGAAAATCCCAATTTTGATAAGGACTTCACAATGTATGCACTTGCAGAAGCTGAAACCATTTCAGCCATATTAACTCAGGTTAATGATGAGAATATAGAACAACCCATTGATTTCTTTGGGAAAAGTTTACATGACTACAAGACAAGGTACACTTTTCTTGAAAAACATGTACTTGCAATAGTTAGAGGATTGAAAATTTTCAAGTACATGCTTTCAAATAACAAGATTCATGTTCTAGTCTCTCATCTAAGTGTTAAAGCGTTCCTATTGAACAAAGAACTAAATGAGAAACGAGCAGGTTGGATTACAAAGTTTATGGAGTATGATATTGATACCGTGTTGCAAAAACATTATGAGGTAAGGGATTATGTGAACATTTGATTGATGATATGAAAAAACAATAGGCTGCAAATTCATTACAACATACTGCAATTTCATACCAACAACCTTGAAATTTTAGTACAACCTCAAAATCAATAAGTTGCACTCAATCTAGCGGTTCCATGATCAAGTTGGATGACTAATTTGATCAATTACTTGCAGCATGACACCTATCCGGAAGGTATGGACAAGAACAAAAAAAGGTATTTCAAATTACAAGTTGTACCTTATGCATTTATTGTTGGTGTGTTGTTCAAGAAAGATATCAATGGAGTTTTGTTGCTTTGTGTTGATTTCGATAATGTGCAAAAATTACTCTTTGAATTTCATGAAGGACCTATAGGAGGTCATTTCTCAGTGCATTCTACAACTCTTAAAATTATGAAAGCTAGTTATTATTGGCCTAGCATTGTAGTGCCACCACAAATTTAAATAAAATGTAATTATAAAAAGGGGAGGGAGAAAGATTTGGGGAAGAAATTTAATATGAGTGGTTGAAAAAGTTGAGGGGCTTAATGGAGTGGTGGTGGGTGTTATTGGAGGCAGGAGAGTTGGTGGAGATTGTTGATGAAGGAGGTTGCATGTTGGATGATTGCAGTGGGTTGAGTGTGGCAGGTTTTTCCAGGAGGGAGGCGTGTGGAAGAGCATGGACGCCCATCAAATCATAACAGATAAATAGATCTGTAAATATTTTGTTGACATAATCTCTGAGTGGAATAATGGAGTTCACAGTTGAGAGAGCTTGAATGTACAGGTGGCAGGTGGTATGACATTTGGCTTCAATACATCACTACCTTTGGAATGTCGGCCATGGACATTACTAAACTACATTCTACCCAGAGTTTAGACACAAACATTATTATGTCATTCGCTGCCGATCTATGTCAGGTATTTGAGCCTGCTAGAGATATCTCTGCATTAGTTGAAGCAAAACAAGAACTAATCAGGCTTAAATCTATTCTAGAGGAAGATTGGTCAGAGGTCCAATCAATCTTGAAAGACGTTCATGGAAAAGTACTTATGCATGAGAAGAAAGTAGAGGCTGCAAAGAATGAGGGTGTGGATGATGATGGCATTGAGGCATGGAAGAGTTTAGAGGATCATGTTGTAGATATCCAGAAGACACATTTGTGACACTTAATGCAGGATGAAGCTTGTTGTGAATCAATGACTGTAGAATATGATGGATTTACATTGGATTACTCACGACAAAGGGAAACTCAAGAGACATTGGAGAAGCTTTTTAAGCTTGCCAAGGTAGCACATCTGAAGGAGAAGATTTACAGAATGTACAATGGAGAGCATATAATGAGTACAAAGAATATTGTTGTGCTCCATGTTGCTCTAAGAGCTGCCAAGGATACGGTCATCAACTGTGATGGGAAGAATGTAGTGGATGATGTCTGGAATGTTCTTGACAAAATTAATGAATTTTCTCGAGAGGGTCTAGAGTGGTGATTGGGTAGGTGCAATAGGGAAGCTGCTCAAAGATGTTGTATCAATAGGCATTGGTGGAAGCTTCCTAGGTCCACTCTTTGTGCACACTACGCTTCAAACAGATCCAGAGGCAGCAAAGCATGCAAAAGGTTGTCAGTTGCGATTTCTGGCAAACATGGATCAAATTGATGTAGCTCAGAGTATTAATGGTTTAAACCCGAAACTACATTAGTTGTTGTGGTATCAAAGACAATTACAATAGTAGTCACAATGCTAAATGCTCAGACATTAAGGACATGGGTTGTATTCGCCTTAGGAATGATGTCGTTATAAAGCACATGGTGGTAGTTAGCAAAAATCTCAAGCTTGTTAAATATTTTGAAATAGACCCCAGAATGCTTTCGCATTTTGGGATTGGGTTGGTGGTCGCTACACGGTGTGTGCAATACTATGGGTGTATTCCCTTATCGCTTCGGTACAACTTCCTATTGTTAGCAATTCATCGTGATGGAGTTTGGGTTGTTGATGCTCGTGATTCATTTGACAAAATGCCTAATTAATATGTAGAACCAAATCCCTCATTTTCAGTCGACTTCGTTCCTCCAAGAATGGTTCACCTCCCCTCATCTTTCATAACTCTCATATTTTAGTTTTTCGTTTGCAACTTAATATAATTTTAAAATATTAGGATTATAATATAGTTAATTGTTTATTTCAACTCGTTGCAAAATAATGAAATGTCGTGTCGTAACTCACGAAGTCAAAATAACTTGTTGCATTAAAACATGAACTTCCACCCTCATTCTAAGGTGATTTAGAAAACTTCCTACCCATCTAGATCGCTACAATATTGGTTTATCGACAAGACGAGATTGACTTCCCAGTAATAATGTTGACCTTCTCCTTGTTTAAATAGTTAATTTTTGCATTTTTTGGAGACTCATTAAGTACCCTTCGTAACTCTGAAAATGAGATGTTAAGCTTCATTCGTGTACCTTGGTATGCGAGGAGTCACCTTGACCTTTGGATTGACCTTGAACAAACATATGATATATTTTTTATGCTCTTATAGGATCCCTATTACACTGTTTGTTTACAGTAGTAGAAAGTTGTTAAATCTAGAAAGTTGGCTTTCATTTTGAACCACCATTTGAAACCTGGATAGAGAAATTATTTCCCGTCTTCACAAACCTCTAGTGTTTATACTAGAAAATTACATGGAACCTTCAGTTTAGGGAAAAACACCTTTCTGGATATTTTGATGATGACATTTTGTAGGCCTCTGGTCACAGTTTGACAAGGTCAAACTAGACCAATTAGGACCGGTGGCTTCAGAAAACTTGTCGCCGTTTGAAGACTGTTTTCTAGTTCTGAATTCCGTCGACTCTGTTGAATTCTCCGTATATAGGGAAATTTGTAGGAAGTTTCTCATTGTGCATTCATCCATCAAATGTCAATTTTGGATGTGGTTTTCTGAGCCCTCGAGCTAACTTTTGTTCATTTACAACTAGGTCAACTACAACCAATGGCCCCGAAAACTAGCCGCCAAATGCAAACCGTTTACTTTTTCCTAATTCAGTCAGTTGCTATGAACTCTTGGTATATCTGGGGACACATAGAAAGATAATCGTGGTGCGTGTCCTCATCGGAAGATAACTTTTGGAAGTGGTTTCTTAGCCTCCGAGCCCATTTTGAACGTTTTTGTAGCTAGTAAGAAAATGTAAAAATAGAAAGTTGTGGGACCTCGTCGGGTTGCCAAACCACCGCGGAAACTTTTAACACATGTAAATAATGTTTAAACTCTATAGTGTAACTTGTTGTGTGAAATAGAACTTTTGACAAATAGTGTTTTCTCTCTCTTCCCTTCTCTTTCTCTCTCCTAGGTTACAAAATGAAGTAAAATGAAATGTAATGAATACATGTCTCTAAACCTTTAATTTCAATTGCAAATTGTAATTATTATCATATGTAAATGGGAAACTGAAAAAGATAATTATGTTAGATTAGGGTGGGTGCCATGCTAGCGAAGTATCGCTGATATCATGCTCACATGGTTTTGCAGGATGAAAGATTGATGATGAAAAGGCAATGTGTAATTCATTTATCATCATTGTAATTTATATAGTTCATTTTTAAATGAATAAATGTATAATGTAGTCTCATGTTACAAAAGGTTATATTTGATAATTTGTTGCTATGTATGAGATGTTGGTTTCAAGGACATCTAGGAAATGTGCATTTAATCATAGTTCAATTTTGATTTATAGTACACTTGGTAAAAAGGTTTGATATTTATATAAGGTAAATGAATTTGAAGTAATATCTTGTAGTGCATATTTAGTGTTCAATAAATGATTAATGAGTCATCTTGTGCATTCATATTTTGTAAATGTAATAAAGAGAATTAAATTGAAACACTCTACCCTTGTTCAATATCGAGCATAACTTGTTTTCATGTGTGTTACTTTTTACCCTAGAAGACATTGAAAACCGTAGAATGAAATTAAACTCTGCACTCGATGGAACCTCCTAGCTTGAGTAAACAGAACCCGAGAATGGGCTTATCGTCTTAGTCAGTATGTTTAGTGACATTTTCTTAAACCTGTCTGATAGGAGTGACATAGTCAAAATTCACTTGGAGTATGTAGAGCTTACTCCTCCTTCGTAGCCTAGTGGACTACCTTGTCATCTGAAGATAGATTTAAAAATAAAGTTCTTCATAGAGTGAAATCCTGTTGGATCTAGACGACATAGATGGAGTTGTGACTTAGTTGTTCTAGGTCTTAAACTCTTGTTATTGAACTCCTTAACTCTGCTCAGCTAAATGTGTTACCTTGGTGTCTCTCAACATTACACCTTGGTCCTTTCTGAAGGTGGTTTAGCATAGATTTTTCCTCTCACTTAAAACTCATATATAGTAGAGGGGTAGACCCTTAGGTGAAGTTGGGAATTGATCTAAACCTCAGTTGATTTGGATGTTAACTTAGGGTTTGTGTGTAGCTTCAAGTCTCTTAATCATATATGTCTTCAAGAGGTTAGACAAACATTTCGTAACTCCTTTTACAAGACAATGCTAAAAATAAGATCCTAATGTGACGTAGAAAATAAAGTATATAAGAGTAAAAATGAGATTGAGGTTCGAATAATGCCACTCTCGGAGACCTTATATCTCAATTAAATATTTCTTTTGTTTCAAGGAATATGAATTGCCTTGGTGTGAACAACCTTCGAGAAAACAAAATACATATATAAATCAAAATGGAATTCCACAAGTCATTAAATTAGAATAGGTATGGTAGGGAAATAACTAACCCGTGATCGAGGAATGTTTTCGGTAAAAAATCTATCTCGCATCTAAATCTCCGTTAAAACCTAATATTGCTATATGGACACCAAGTCACATCCACTTGAGTTGTAAGAGTAAAAAGGTAGACATCGAATATATGTATGAGAAGAATATTCTTAACATAAGGACAAGATAATTAAGTATTTTATACGCATTTGAATTATGTCAATTAAGTATGCAAGTTATGGAAAATTTTGTAAAGAATAAGAAGCCAACTTAAAAGGGTCGAATGGTAATTTAACCGCAGAATGAACTTAAAAATCTGTAGGTGGCCAATCGAGAAATTTATCCTTGTGCAATAATGTTCTTGGAGTGTTAATCGTAACTAAAATACAATTAAAGAAATGTTGTGTTGTGGGTTCGCCTTTCCTGAAGTCATTTTTCTTGTGGTTGGGTCATTACTAGTAACCATTCATTGGGAAAAGTGTGGCATCGACATGCCTATGTTTTTTTCATGTGTTTATGCGAGTCGATGACTTATGTGTTTGTCGTATGCGAGTCGAGTTTCTGTACTTGGAGCCCTTCTTTGTGTTGTGTGTAGTGAGCAATGTAAATCAAATAAAATTTATCCTGATATTTTACGGTTATAATTGTGTGTGTAAAATGTGGGCACTACAAGCATATTTAAGGATTGTTTCAAATGGATTAAAAAGTGCAAAAAGTGTGCATTCTTTGTTGGAAAATAAAGAATAGCTTTGTTTCCCTTGCAATCTATTTCAGTGGATCACTCATTCATGTTGTTGGATATTGACTTCATTGACATGATAAAGCCTCCTTCATCTCAAGGACACAAGTGGATCTTTATTGCCACATATTATTTCACTCAATGGACTGAAGCAGTAGCCTTGAAAGAAACTAATGAGACTTCAATCTTATCATTTTATGAAGGTATAGTTTACAAATTTGTTGTTCTAGCCACGCTTATTTTATATATTACCTTAGCTTTGCTTGGTGCAAAAGTAACAGATTGGGTTATTTAGCATGGAATTTATCTTAGTACTTCATCCAACTATTACCCCCAAGGTAATTGATTAGCTGAAAGTAATAATAAAAACTTGTTGAAGATCATCAGAAGAACACTCAAGGATAACAAAATATCTTGGTATTTGATGTTAAATTCAACACTTTGGGTTGATAGAGTGACTCCTAAAAGATCAATTGGAAATTCACCATAAATTTTTCCATTCCATATGTTCATTCCATAGAGTGACACCTCACATATGTTGCCATTCCATGTTCATCTTCAGCACGAAAATACAGAATCCCCGAAGGACTAATGCATATCCTTGATGAATGCGGGAATCACAACATAGGTGGGATATTCCATTACATAACAACAAAGAGATTTGATGTTTGTAGTTGGAAAAGGTACATTATCGGTTACAAGTACATTAATTCTTGTTATTTACTTATGTTTGAATGAGATTAATTATGTTTTGAGTTGTTTAGTTCATTCCACAATTATCATTTATAGTAATCAAATGCAAAATGAAATAGACAACTCAATTGCAGAATTTAATTTCATTTATTCATAAAGAGATACAAATTCAATGTTTCCCACACAAGCCATGGGATGTAACTTATGACTATTTAAGTAAAATATGCATGTACACAAAGCTAAAATCAAAAGAATATAGATAAAACCCATCATTGCCTTTGGGTCTTCTCTTGGTCTTCATCCAGTTCTAGATCCTTCATCTTCATCTTTTACATCATTTAATTCCATCAATGTACCTAAAACAGAAAGAGATGGTTGTTAATTATTGAGCTCAGGGTTTTAATCTGTATTCTTGTGCTATCAGTTTCATGCAACTGAATCATTAGAATTCAACAGGCATTAGGTAAATCAAAACTGATACAGAATTGTGAAAGTATTATATTGTAGAAGTACATGTGATTCTAAGAATCATGACAGACAAAAGAAGGAAAAGAAAGTCACTATGAAATACAAGATAGGCTGAAGGCCTATTTATTTTCTAAATGTTTGTCTTGAATGTGCAGTTACATGTGACAGATGAAAAGAAGTAAAAATTGTTGTATTTAAACGAACGGAAACATATTTCAATTATTGTATGACACATTTTAAACAATCAAAACCAAGGCTGAAAACTACATATTAATGAACCAATCAAGCACAGTTACAGTCTATGATAAGGGTAAAAAGAGTTTCAGTTCAGATTGAAGGGGCATCATGGTAGAAATGGAGTAAAGCTACAAAACAATAATATAATTGTCTATGCAGAATGCTACTTAGCACAATTAAGGATTCATCAAAGGTCGGGTATGCACTACTGCAAGTGCATCTCCATGAAATAATCAATCAATAAAGTTACAGGGCTTGGATGCTTCATCAAGTAATAGAAAGAGAAGTATTAACCATCTAGGAACCAATAATAAAAAAGACTACAACTTTCATTTCCAAAGGTTCTTCGAGTTGCCCATGCAAGTGCAAATTACAAATATCAATGGAGTACATCAATCAAGTGAAGCAAAAATAAAAAATAGTTTTATCAAGTAATCTCAAGAACTTCAGATAAATCTATAGAGTTGAAACTAATTCTATATGAATATGATAAGCAAGTGTTTTCATGACAATGTAAAATAATGAAGCAGTATGCCAAACATCCAAGAACATATTCCAGAGTTTAATTTGAAGGACAAGCATGTCACCATTAAAGTGATTTAAGTTCTAGAATATACAACTCAATTAAAACATAATCAAGAAGACCATTGGATACATAATATCATCATTCAAAGAAAAGTACAAAACTGAATATAAAGAATCTAGTATAGTTTTTAGCTTCTTAATCTTAAGTACAAAATTGAGAAATATTTCATATTGATCAAGAGATAGAAATAGATACAACTTAAAGGAAATCATGAAATCATCATTAATCTTGTAATGTTGATCACAAGGATCAAATATTTTAGAAGAAAGAGACTTACATCAAGAGATAAATCATTAAAATAAGGTACAATTTTTTACAAGTTTTGCATATAAAGATAGTTTTCGAAATCAGATCATCTTGCAAGTACTGGAATTAGATGAAACAAATTTCAAGCAATGTACAGAATAAGAAATATAAATTCACCTACACAGAAATCTTAGCAAGGAAAGCTACAACTTATACCATAACATGTCAGAGTGAAGATAGAAGCTATAACAGGTCATGAGCCAAGCAAAGAGATCAAACTCGGGTATCTCCCAAACTTCTTTACAGAGAAGAAAAATTCTTTCCAAGTGCTACAGAAACATGTACAAAACTCTGCAAATGAATCAAATTCTCAAAAATCTTAGCATGATCTACTAGGAAAACAAAGAGCAAAAGCGTTGCTTCGAACACAGAAATCCCAGCAAGGATTTGGAGCTACAAATGAGACCAACCCTATTGGATATATTTTTTGCACAACTAAAAAACCTAGGGAGTCATTAGATAAATCTCCCTCATTTACTTGATGAGGAAAATTTTAGTGGTGAATATTCATAGTTTGGCGAACAGTAGAATTTTGGGAATTTGATTTTGGAAAATTTTAAAGCAAAGGCAGTACCCAAGTTTTGCCCAAAATTACACAAACAATAATCTATCCCATGTGAATCGCCAAGGAGTTTCTAATCCCAATGTATATTTTTATATTAAATCACCGTGTGATCACTGTAAATTCTATGCTACTCTAGCTTCTGTTGTAGTATGCCTTCCAGAAATAAAATTTAAATTTAAATATTTTCAATTGTCAATGGACGTTTAAATTTATCCACTAAATGAAATTTGTAAAGATTCTAAATTCTTTAAATTCTATTTATCAGAGAACCACATGGTAGGATTCTAGTCCTCCTCAAGGAAAAGGCATTCCCGGACTCTAAGCCTACAAAATGAACCGATTCAATAAATTTTTGGGTCACCGGTGTGGGCATTTAATGATTCGTGAACCTTCTAGATTTAGGCGAGACAAATTAAAATTTCAGGTTTGGTTTTATTTATTCATTATTGGTTATGGAATATATTTATTAATAAGTTATTATTGATTCAATGTATAAAAGGTAGAGGCACGTGCAATAGTGATGCCGGTTTAAAAGTAATTTTTTTGACAAGATTTACATTTAATATTAACTATCATACCCCTATTCAGAGGACGCATGTACGTTGTAAAGGTCGAATTGAAGAACTCGCTCAAAAATTATAAATTCAAGGCCCATGGTCATGTTTTGACACTTATTGTGTTTTTCAAAATCATGGGAGGAAAAATTTCACGCACCGAACCAGTATAGAGCAAAGAATACATGGCAGATGTCAATTTCTCTTCTGATACAGACTCGAGATGTGGTTATTGTTTGGAAATCCTTCACCTTCTTTGCTTCGAGTTCTCCTTCTGAGGGTACTTCCACCCCCCTCTCCTGGATAGTTGATTGCTTCCCATGTTCCCCATCATTCTCCCAACATCTCCTATAGAGATCCAATCGGATTCCCTGTCTGATCAACTAATTCCTGAAGCATTTCTGGAACTCTCTATTCTTTATCCAGAATCCCCTGACCCAGAACCTATGGATTCTCCATATTGTGCTACAAACGATGTGGATAAGGAAATGGATGATAATGAACCCCTGGCGGCAACCCCTAAGATGGACAGTCAAGTCAAATTGGTGTCTTCCATCCTTGCGAAGCTGCAAAAATATTTTGAAGTGCTTAAAACCTGGAAAGACTATATAGACAACACCAGAGCTATCATTGATAAAGAATGTGTTAAGATACTAACCCTGGCTGAAACTCTGGTGGAAAAGATCGATACTGGTGCAACTAGGAAAGTGGTACAAGAACTAAAAATCTATTATGATATGTAATATTTATGTTATATCTAGTTATATCTTTTTGGTGTGCCTATGTATTGATATGTAATGTTTATGTTATATCTAGTCGGATGGGACTTTTTGTAAAAGGATGAGGGTCCTTTAAAACCCCCCACTTTCCCCTATTCAAACAAATGTGTAGTGTTCTATTATATCTATAAAAAAAATCAATAAACTTATACTTCTTGAATTATAGGTTTCAACAAATATATGAGGCACAAGGATCAAATTTGAAGTTGTCAATGCCCTTCAAATGTATTTCAACTTGTCTAAGAAGGGTGCTTAAAAATTTACACTTCAAAAGAAATTTAAAATTTAAAATTTCATGTCAATATCGAAATGAGGTCACTTATGTTAATTTTCCATTAGAAGGGCCAACTAACAAATCACTTATCATATAAATATTAAATGGCATGTTAATTTATATAAATAATGAATTCATTTTAATCAATTAGCTATTAAATGAATAGTTATAACACAAAGTTCTTTCATATGACCACTATGAAACATAGAGCTTGCAATAGGATAACGAAAATTTCAAAAGGAAATGGTATTGTCATCAAAGATCCTAAGGATATAAAGGTTGAAGCTCTCAGATTTTATGAAAATTTTCTCAAGGAGAATAGTGCAGATAATGAAGAGGTTGCCTCTTTTCTTTTAGAGGCCATTCCAAATGAGAATAGATGAGCAAAGATTCAAAAATATTTCTAAAACAATCACTTTGGAGGAGTCAAAAGTTGTATTTGCTCTTGAAGGGGATAAGGCACCAAGTCATGATGGATTTTCTGCTAATTTTTTTCAGAATTTTTGGGAAATATGCTCAGATGATTTATTAAGGGCAGTGAATGAGTTCTATAGAAGGTGATCTCCTAAAAGAGCTAAATAACACCCACATTGTGTTTGCTCCTAAAAAAATGGATGCTAAATATTTTAAGGACTTCCGCCCTATTAGTCTAGTTAATGTTATTTATAGAATCTTTACTAAGATTATTGCAACAAGACTCCAGACTATTCTTGATAATATAATTTCAAAGAAACAAAGTGGATTTATAAAAGGGAGGATAATTCAAGATGGGGTGATCATGGTGCATGAGATCATTCATTCAATGGACAATAACAAAAAAGCTAGTATGGTAATGAAACTTGATATGAACAAGGCTTTTGAAAAAGTCTCTTGGCACTTTCTTGACAATGTTTTGGCTAAATTTGGTTTTCATAATAAATTTAGAATAATTATTAAGGCTTGCATTTCTACAGCTAGATTTTCAGTGGTGGTTAATGGTGAGGCGGTGGGATTATTTGCTAGCAATAGGGGATTAAGACAGGGAGATCTTATATCCCCTTTACTCTTCATTCTAATGGTTGATAGTCTTAGCAGATCCATTACCAAAGTTGTTAATGATGGGATTTTAAAAGGAATTAGGCCTACTTCTGCAAACCAAACAGCTTCACATCAACAATTTGCGGATGACACAATTTTACTTTTGATGGCCTCTATCCTTGAAGCTAAGGCTATCAAGTCTATTATGAAATTTTATGAGGTTGCCTCAGGGAAAGAGATAAATTTTGATAAGAGTTCCATCTTCTTCTTTAATACTCGTTGGAAAGACAAAAATAATTGCTCAAATTTTGGGGTGTAAAATCAATTCTCTACCCACAACATATCTGGGTCTTCCTCTTGGAACTAAAAAAATTCTACTACAGTTTGGAATGGTTTACTTGAAATATTTCAAAAGAAAATGGCTGGTTGGAAAGGGGCCATTCTATCCAGTGCTAGAAAATGTCTTCTAATCAAAAGCACTTTGCAAAATTTACCTATTTACATTATGTCTCTATACAACATTCCTGTTGTTTTAAGGGACAAAATTGAAAGGATTCATAAGCATTTTTGTGGAAGGGAATGGAGGAAAGATTCAAATACCACTTGGTGGCATGGGATCAAGTATGTACACCTAAAAGAATAGGTGGGCTAGGAATAAATGATATCAAAAAAATGAATATGGCTTTAATTACAAAAATGGGTTGGAGAATGCTTACAGAGGAGCAACCTTGGATTGATTTAATTAAGGCCAAATATCTAGCTCAGAAAAAAGTGACTTCTTTCCTTTATGATGATCAGCTACCTCAAGGTTCTATTTTTTGGAATAATTTGATTCAAACAAGGAATTTCATCAAACAAGGATGTAAATGGAAAGTGGGAAATGACAGATATTCAATTTTGGAGTGATAACTGGACTAGCTTCAGTTTAAATGATAAATTTGGTTCTGTCAAAGATATTTTAGCACACAAGTATGGAACTAAAGTCAAAGAATACATTGAAATGGAGGGTAACAAAAAAATATGGAAGCAACTTAAGGTGGAGATGAATGATCTAAATTTCATAATTTCCTCACTTCAAGAGCAAATTGGATAACATCCCTCTGAATCAAATTGATGTCAAGGATGAGCTTGTTTGGAATAACTCATGTGATGGAGAATACACTATCAAATCAGGATACAATTCCTTTTTTGAAAATATTCATTGTGATTTCAAATGGAGCAGGATTTGGATGCCTGAACTAACTCCCAAAGTAAATTTATTTTTTTGGCTTGTTCTCAGAGGAAGAATACTCACAAATGACAACTTAATCAAGAGAGGATTTATAATTCCAAACATGTGTTGCCTATGTAAAAAAAAGGTTGAGGACATCAAGAACCTTATTTTACATTGTGAGTTCACTTCAAAGATCTGGAGTTATGCTTTCTCAAAGTTCAATGTTTGCTGGACAATGCCAAAGGAATTTCTTCAAACTTGGATACAATGGGATCCTCCTTATAATAATTGTATTGTTAGGAGATTATGGAAATTGGTTATGCCCCATATTATATGGAGGATTTGGAAAGACATAAATGACATAATATTCAGAAACAATAGACAAACATGCAAGACAAGCTTTAATAAAATTGGTAATGCAGTTAAAGACAATATAGAAAGATTTAAACCACCCAAGAACAAGAAATATCCTAAAGATGAAGAGATTATACTTTCAAATTGGAATATTGACATTGAAAATGTTTAGAAATGGAGAACTCCAACCATTGACAGGTCTTCAATACATTGGATCCCTCCTCCTAATTCTTGGTATAAAATCAATTTTGATGGAGCCTCTAAGGGAAACCCAAGGGTAGCTATTGGTGGAGGAATAATTCAGGGATCACAAAGGCTTTTTAATTGTTGCTTATGCTGGTAGAATGGGAAATCAGACCAATCACTATGTTGAAGCTTTATCAGCTTTATGGGGACTAAGACTTGCTAAAGATTGCAACATTTAGAACATTATTGTTGAAGGTGATTCCTTGAATGTTATAAATCATCTTAATCAGATACATCCTCCAAGTTGGAATATTAAATATTTCATTCAAGAATCTATTAATATATGCCATACCTTCAATAATATTAAAATTGGCCATACATATAGAGAGGGAAACAGGGTGGCAGACACCTTAGCTAATTATGGTACCAATAATAACTTCATCACTTGGAATAATGAGAATAACACCCCTATTGAAGTACAAAATTCTATTACCAAGGATAAATATGAGCATTTACATCTTATGTAGAATCACTAATGATATTTCATGGGATTTATTGGAAATGAAAGTTAGCACATGTGAGAGGAGTACTTATATTTATAATCATCAAAATTCACATGCTCCATGGACTTGTAATTGGATGGTTAAAAATGGTCTAGGAAAGACAAAAATAGCTTATTTACGGTGGTTTCAAGCAAGAAATCATAGAGGTAGGAAAATGGGGGGAGCTCCATGTCAGTTAGAACCCAACTGTGATCCTACATGGAAAGATAACATTGAGATGTGGAATTATCTTCAGATGGGGGGTGTCACCACTTTATCGAGAAAATCCAAGGTCATGACCAGAACATATCGGTGCATTTTTCTACAGATTGGAAAGAGCAGAAGGTTAAGTATGGAGGGAAAAAGTGTTGGTGAATGAGGAGCTTATTGCCAAGGTTACGAGTCTAGCATTGGATGGAACCAGGTTTTTCAACAAAAGGGTGGAAAAAATGCTTTGAAGCAAAGAAGTTTGTTGAAACAAGGGAGGAAATCCTCTTCATTACGGCTAGCATTAAGGTGAGTTCCATACTGGAACCCTTTGATGAAATTACCAGAATGATGGTTAGATTTATTTCCCTTGAAGGTCGGTACATCATTGTCCCCACAAAACACTTGATCTTTCTAAATCATTTTAGGAGAAATATTTTTGTATGCTTCCCATACTATCTCCTGAATTCAATGGAGTGTTCCATTCTTGACTTTCAAAAGCATACCAGGGCCATTCCCTCCATCATGGGCTTATCTTCCTCCTTCACAAGCATTGCCTCATCAAATTTCCTACCATTCCCACTACCCCCGGTACCCGCCCATTCCCATTCACAATATTCCCACTGTTAACCCGACCACCATTCCCAGTCATAGAAATGTCAAGACTAAAAACCCTTCATTCTCTAAAGTGACCCCATCTTCCTCCGGCCGTGTCCTTAGGAGAAGCAAGGATATTGAAATAGCCCACAATTTATTACACATCAGTAATGCAAGGAAAGACAATGTTACTCAAAGCAAGAGAAGGAGAATATTCTCCACATAATGGAAATATTGGAAAATGAGGTGGAAAGTATCAAAAATATTTGCATCAGCTAAATAAGCAAAAGGGGAAAAGAAAGTTGAATGAGGATGTTGGTATTGGGATAGATCAAACAAATGAAATTTACAAGAAATTGAATTCCCTGGATAATAGACTTGGGAAATCTAAGGATAGACACGATCACAATATGGCCATCTTCAAAGCTATATGTGATTTTCTTGATCAACGGTCAAAAGCATCACTATGTTGAGTGGAGTCCTTGAGGACATTTGGGGTACAAAAAGGAAAGAAACCAGATCATCTCACAACTGGATGTAAATGACCCCACGCATGTCACCACTTTGGTGTTATTTACCTCTCTGCAGACAATCAAATCAAGAATAGATAGGGATTCGAAGAAATAACATCTTCTGAGTAGGATGGATGCGATCAAGTTTCTATTTTATTGATGATAATTTGTTGTTTATTTACATTTTTATCCATGTCTTACTTTTTCTTAGTAGTTTCTCTTTTGACTACTGTCTGGCTTATTGTAATATCTGGATTCAGATCCTTTTTTTCTACTTTATCATGTTTATCTAGTTGTTGAGCCTCTTTTGTAACAGGGTATAGTCCCTTCAAAACTATTTTCCATTAATAAAAAAATGAATAATTCTAACGGTGATAACTCATGCTTAATTTCTATTTTCTCTGTTAAAAAAATCTACTTTCACTTTAAATAAATCATTCAAAAAATATAGGGAGAAGATGAATCATCACTAAACAAGAAATTAGTTGAGTGCTTCTATTTTCATGATAGCAATATTATTTTTTAAGCTTTTTCTTGCCATTAAATCGATTTGGGGATCTTATTCTCAATGCCCTTGTTTTATTTTACAAATTGGGATCTTAAATATTAGTTGTTTCTCTGAATTTTTATTCATATTGTTGTTAAGGTAGTAATCATAATTGTTATTCCTCTAAGTTAACAACTTCTATATTATGTAATCAATGGATGGTTGGATTATTTAAGGACTCCTCCATGCTCTAAATTACTCTTATATTTGAGATACATTAATGTATGTAATATTAAACCACATTTATTTTTTTGAGGTATGAAAAATTCACATGTTTTACATGTGTTTTGTATGTAATAAATATCTTGTGATTATTATTGAAACCTTAACAAGCTTTAGAAAATTACAATTTTTTATCACTCTATATTATCTAACAAATCTTATTCATGAATAACAAAGAGTTTGTTTCTTTTTTGAAATATATGTTATAAGTTATTAAGCTATTAAATTATGAAATTATTTTTAGATGTTATATATTTCAAATTAAAAAGGATTCAATTATTTAATAATTTAATAACTTATAATATGTTATAATTTATGTTATTATTAAATATAAGTTATTTTTTCCTTATTATTAAAGTTATCAGTCCTTCCCTTCCCATTAGGTAGACACATGGTAGGATTTCGGCCTCCCCAAGGAAAAGGCATTCCATGGACTCCAAGCCCGCAAAATGAACCGATTCAATAAAGTTTTAGGTCCACGGTGTCGATGAGGGAAGGCAGAGTGGCATGCAAAAGAAATGAAAATTTTTGGGCCTTATTACAGTCAAATTTGACAAAGGGTATTCACCAAACTAGTTATAGGAGATTTGCCAATCGATTTCCAACTATTTTTTTATATTTATACTATTTTCACCGAAAGAACAAAATATGTTACATGGATATTCTCCAGAACCATGAAACTAGTTACAGGTATATTCGCCATGATTTCTATAAGTTTTTTGTAGCGGAGTTCCTTAAAATTTTCCCTGGTGCAGGTAAATAGGAGAAGATATGAAGTGAATACTTTGGATTGATGTAATACTATTGTACTTGATTACGACCTTGCGGTCATATGTAAAAAGAATAACCTCAAGAAGTTCTTTATTTTGTATTAAATGATTTCGTGAAGTATACTTAGTTGTTTATGATGGATGCATGACCCTAATGTATAATCCTAATATGGATTTTGTTGCATTTATAATGAATAAATTTGGTTTCACATCCATGAGTGATTATATGTTTATTTAAAACCTCTTTGTTTTGATTAAATATAATTGGTTTTAATCAAACATGGTATATAAGGGTAGATATTATTTAAGTCCCTATTTTGATGGTTGTATCTTTGTATAGTTTGATGTTGATCTAATTAGTTAAGTGCATCAAAGGTCTGTAAATGTGTTATTATAACATTAAATAATTTAATCCTTCACTTAAACTAATCTTAGGATTAAATAAGAAAGAACATCGGAATGTATGTTGTTGGATATGATGTTTAACATGGGAATAATGGTATTGATCATTATTTAATTATTGAGTAAAAAGTATGTGGCCGTAAAAGGTAATATAATCTATACTTCAAATATGAAGGTATGATGATAGGAAATGTGATTAATGAACATCTAGCTGAAAATAAAAAGGGCATGGCTAACTTAAATTGATTAGGGTTAATCATTATTCTTCAAGACATAATAAATCAACCATCACAAACAAATGGTATTCTTTTCCTTTATTAAATAAACCAGCAAATAATGTAAAAAACCAGCCTTGAATCAAACAACCTATAATGAAAACAAGTTAACTTCACTAAAGGGCAACTAGTAGTTAGTCCATAACTCAAATAAGATATTAAGACCCACTTAGAACATAATGAGAAACTTAGAGGAGTCTTACAAAAGTCCCTTCAACTATAAATTATATAAATAATGAAATAACTTAAGTTTCATAGGAATTGCCACACAATGAAATTTGATTATGGATAGAAAAAATTGATTATAACATAGATTGGATATAATCTCACGTCATCACGCAAACATCTAGGTATAGTGCTAACTAGGGGTAGTTATGGAAAAGGAAAGAGGACATAACGAAGATAACCCATTACGTGTTCTCTCCTTATTAAATAAAGACCCTGAGTGTGTTGTGATTCTTTTCATTTACGAAGATGGTCCTTTAATGAACACACCTCTTCCTTCTTAACATATTCACCTTCTTAAACAAAAAGATCCACATAACAATGTCGAGATATTTGTTTGGAGGTGGAAGACTATGTCCTTAAGGCTTATGTGTGGTTTCAGGATAAGATGTTTATGAATGGCTGGAAAATTTAGCCAATGTAATGTAAGTAGTTGATTGTATTGTATATTCATTGTATCCTTACTTTATATATGTTAGATACCAAAGTATAAAGTTAAGTAATTGAATTTCATGGTAGACATTTAAGGATGGAAACATAATTCTCTCAACCTAGAAAAAGGTAAACCTAAACATACTAAAGATTGTATGATTTCTCACATAGAGTGGATTGAAGGGAGATAAGGATACACCCTTCTTAGTTACACAAGGTTTATACATGGAAGAGTTATCAAATGGATCAAAATTAACTTAATAAATAGTTGTTTAAAATTGTTAACTGGTTTGTATTAGGTTAACACTATTACATACTCCATTGATTGGCTTGTGGTAAACAAATATATTAAAAAATGATTCAATTTTGGGAAAAATAAATGAGGTGTTACATTTTGGTATTAGAGTGTAAAGGTTCCATCTCTTGGACTTAATGGGTTCATTTTGATAATACTAAGTTTATTCCTATTTCAATAGGATATAATGGTTCAAAGAAGAGTGAAAATGATGTTGTAACTAGCTCGAAAAATCTTGATGTTCAACTAATGATAAAATGTATGAGATCCTCCTTTTTTTCCATGACACCCGTAACTGGATTACTATCTTGCAGCAGCAAGTTGGGGGTGAAAATGAAGAACATGAGGAACATGAGGAAGAACACCCTAAGTAGCATGACAATGAGAATGAGAGAGAAAATAAGAAAGCTCACATAAGTATTGAACTAGCTAGGGATATAAAAAGAATCATCCCACCAAAATTTGATGGAACTACCTTAGAGGATGGTGCTAAAAATTGGTTGAGTGAAATCGAAAAATATTTTGAAATTATATATTTATCTTAGAAAACTAAGGATATTTTGGGGCTTTCCATATTTATCACGAATCTTCCTCTTTATGGGACAACAGTAAGTTGCAACTAGGTTTAGAGACATCAACTATAAATTTTTCTAGTAAAGGATGCATGCTGCTATAGGAAATAGATAAACAAATAATGAAAAAAACCAACCTTGACTTGGGCAACCTATATACAAAAACAAGTTGACTTCACTAAAGGAAAACAAATAGGAAATCCATAACTCGAATAAGATATTAATACCCACTTATAACATAAAAATGACTTAGAGGAGTCTTACAAAATACCCCTTGACTATAACGTAGATAAATAATTGAATAACTTAAGTTTCATAGGAATTATCATGCGATGGAATTCGGTTATGGATAAACAACTTTAATTACGATGTAGATTGGATATAATAGCACATCATCATGTAAACATCTGAGCATAGCGCTAACTTGTAGTGGTTATGGAAAAAGGAAAAATGATGTAATGACAGTAACCCATTACGTGATCTCTCATTATTCTATAAATACCCTAACTGAGTTGTGGTTCTTTTCATTTATGGAGAAGGTCCTATATAGAACACACCTCTTTCTTATTAACATGTTCAACCTTCTTAAACAATAAGATCTAGATAAATGTGTCGAGATATTTGTTTTTGGTGGAATATTATGTCCCTGAGGCTTATGTGTGGTCTCGGGATAAGTTGTTTATGCATGGCTGGAAACTTTTGCCAAAGTAATGTAAGTAGGTGATTGCATTATGTGTTCACTGTATCCTTAATTTATATATTTTAGATACTAGAGTACAAAGTTAAGTAATTAAATTTATTGGTAGACATTTAAGGATGGAAACATAGTTCTCTCAACCTAGAAAAAGGTAAACCTAAACATACTAAATATTGTATGATTACTCACATAGAGTGGATTGAAGGGGGGTAAGAATGCACCCTTAGCTGCACAAAGTTTATATACGTAAGATTTATTGATGGATGAAAATTAACTTAATAAATAGTTCTTAAAAAAATTAATTGTATTGTATTCGGTTAACATTATTGCATACTCTATTAATTGGCTTATGGAAAGAAAATATCTACAAAAATTGCTTCAGTTTTTGGAAACTAAATGAGGCATTACATTAGATATTGCTCATTCCATGGGCCTAGAATCCATGGGATTTATTTGCATGAGAAAGAATCATAATTGTGTTTTATGTCCCCTTTTTCACTTAATATTGTGTCATGTGGCAGACACTAATTGGTTTTTGGTTTGACTCCTTTGATTGCAAATGTCATTGTGCCCTTAAATCATGCCATGTGTCATCCTGATGTTGAATTTTGGGTGTTGGTATTGATTTGTATATAGTATGATGGCATACAAATATGCTTCAATGCAAGAAAGGTGTAGAGACCCACAACGAGGGAGTTGCCAGAGCTCATTGAGAAGAATGTAGATTTTCATATTCCATGTGGACTGATTTTGTGTGTTGGCTTTGGATGCCTACAAAGATGCCATCGAGTGGCAGTGGGTTTGGAAGTAGTTTGCATATTTACAAACTTATAAATGTGAATATATAACTTTTTGAATTCGATAAGAGATGTCCTTAGGGCTTGGGAAACGTTTTTCAAGTTTGCACATGTAAAACTCAAAACATAGAAAAGGCTTGTCAAATATTTTTTAAAAATGTCTAAGTCCAAATTTATTTTTCGATTTGTTAAAATAGTTGTGGATTGTATTTTAGAAAACATTTTGGTAAAATTTAGGGATCATCTGCTTGCTAGGTGAAAATATCAGTGGCCTTGAGCATCCATTGGGCATGAAGTTGAGCCTGAAACATGAAAATTGATCTAACACTTAAAAATGTGTCCTCTTAATCCACATAATTTCTTGGACTTAGCACAACTTTTTTGTCTGAATGATCATTCGAGTCATAAAAATTATTCAGAATTGAGTTTAATGAGATTAGAAACTATTTGAAATTGATTTCCACCACATGACCCCACCATTTTCCTTTATTCCTAAAATAAAACTCCTTCTGAGTCATCCACGAACCATCTATAACTCAAAACGCCATCCTAAAAGCAATAAGAATACCATGTAAAGAACTTAAGGAAAGAAAACCTACACTATCAATAAGACAATGTGCTAAAATCACTTGGAGGAGTTGAAAACTAATCTAATATGTATAAGATGCAATGAAATAGCTTAATGGAAGTGTTTAAGATAAATCCCATTGAATGGGATCTGTAATGCATTTCTATCAAATTCAGAAAACTCAAATGAGTTGGCCTCTCTAGCAAGAATTGGTGATGTATGGCCCACTCCAAAATGCATCAAACTTAGAGTGACACCCTAGTTTAGCTATATATGCATGTCTCATGTAAAGACCAGATCACCCAATTCAAAATTTTGAGCTCTAACCTTCTTATCAAACAACTTTTTGGCTGACTTTAGATGTTATTCTAATTTGATCATGGCCAAATTCTCTAATTCTTCAAGTTCAAAGAATTTTTCCATTCTAATTTCTCTTTGATTTGTACCTTCAAATTCCAATTGTTGAGCTAGTTCTAGCAAAGGAAATTCAAGTGATAAAGGTAGCCAAGTTTCGTTACCATAGACAAGTGATGTTGATCCAGCTGCAAGAGGTTGAAATGCCTCCAAAACACACATAAACATGATTTGTAAATCTCCAAAATCTTCAAAATAGTTTTCTTTTCATTCATGAAATCCACACTAATCTTTTACAACCTTACATCTTTATTTTATTGTCCATTATCTGTAAACCCTAAAATACCAAAAAATACCGATTTGTAAAACACCTCGGATGGGACCCAAATTTTGTCTACTAAATATGCATTGGTAAATTAAGGTGTATGATTTTTTTGGCTTACTACATAAAACATAACAAAAAATATTAAAACTCTAGGTTCTAGACAAAATAAATAAAACGTTTGAAGTCAATTTTAGACCACTAGATTAAGGAATTTGGCCCCGAAAAATATGTTGAAATGTCATCCAATCTTTCTAAAAAAGTTTTTCATGGCATATTAATAATCAAGATTCAACACCTTGGAAAATTTCAAAATTATCCAATGGTCGGATCAAAAGTTATGGCCTTCAGAAGTTATACTCTCACATCAACAATTTTGTAAGGAAAAGTGTTATTTGCCTTCTTCATTGCGATTCTATCAACCCAAAGAGAATTTTTAACTTTTGTATGCCACTTCCTATGGTTTATATCCAGTGTCCTCTTCACAATTCTGATCAAATTTTTATTAGTAGACTCTTCTAAACCATTACCTTGAGGGTAAAATTTAGAAGAAGTTTTTCAAGTAAATTCCTAGTCTAAGAGCCCAATCAAAATAATTTGAGCCTAAGAAATATTTTGCATTATCAGAAATGATGGTTTGAGGAATGTCAAATCTTGTCACAATATTTTCAATGAAATCAAGGATAACTAATTCAGTAGATTCCTTTAGTGCCATAACTTATGTCCATCTAGTAAAGTGACCAGTTGCTGTCAAAACCCACTTATGACCAACACTTGATGGAGAATCAATCATGCCAATGAAATCAAGATCCCATTGGGAGAATGGTTGATCTGTTTGGATTTGGTGAAGTGGAAGGGAATCCAACCTCTTTTTACTAGTAAAAACACATTCTTTACATTTGTTGACCAATTGATGAGCATCTGTAAACAGAGAGGACCAAAAGTATCCTAGTTTTATGATTTTCATTATTGTTGCTTTAGCAAAGAAGTGTCCATTGGAGAAACCATTGTGGAATTCCTCCAATAATTTATTGATTTTCTCATCATCAATACATCATAACAACACTCCATCAACATTCTTTTGAAGATAATTCCATCAATCAGTGCATAAGGAATTAATTGTACAACCTTAAATGTCTTGTTTTTACTTTTGTTAGGCCAAGAGGGTATGCACTAGTAGACAATAATATAATCATGTCATCCATCCAACTATGACCATTGATTGAATTTCCTCTATCTTTTTGAGTTTAAACACATTGTGGAATCCCTTCATTCATGACGAAAGAGGTTTCTTGATCATTTTGAGCATCTATTGCTAACTGCTCATAGAGTGCTCTTCCTCTTACAAATTTTTTGGCTTTGATAGTCACATCATATTCCATAATTTTTTTCACCCATCTAGCTCTTTTCTCTTTTATTTTTTCTCCCATAATGAAGTCTCTCACACTAGAGTGCGAGAATAGGACCTTGATATGATTAGTGGAAAACATACTCTTGAATTTATTTAGAGATATCACGATGGTGAAAACCTTCTTTTCAATTTGATGTTTAAAAATATTTCCTTTTCTTCCATGTTTCATTTAAAATATGTATCCTTCTTGGGCATCAAGTTGATGGGATTGATAAATCCCAAAAATTTAGGAATGAACTTCTTAAATTTTTGATATTTCCAAGGAAATATTGTAGTGCTTTCTTATGAGCTGACAATGAAAGAGAGATGATGATTGAGATCCTTTTTGGTTTAATACTAATACCTTATTTTGAGACAACATGACCAAGAAATATTCTTTGCAAAACCAAAAATACATATTTCTTTGGGTTGAGCAATACTCCAAACTCTCTACACATTTCAAATAATTTCACAAGATGTTTCATATGATCTTCACATGATCTTGAGAAAATTATGATATCATGCAAATAAATAAGGATAAACTTATTTATATAACCCTTGAATGCAATATCCATGAATATTTAGAAAGTAACACATGTATTACTTTGCCCAAATGACATATTTTCATAGGCATATGTTCCTCATTCGATTGTGAAAATTTTCTTATGTTGATCTTCCTCCTTGACATTGATTTGGTTGAATCTTTAATAACAATCTAAAAGATACAATCTTTCAGCTCCTACTATTATTCATAGAAAACTTTCCATGAGGACAAAGGATAGTGATCCTTTAAGGAGGCTCTATAGCCTGATTTATCCATTCTTCTTCCTAACATGGACCAAATTAGAAACCCAAGAGGAGTACTTGATGGGGGCTATGATTCTTGCTTCTATGAGTTTGGATAATTATTTTCTCGTGAGGGGCTCTATTTTGGGATTGACATGCTTTTTTTTTTTTCTATTTGGTTTAGTATTAGGGTCAAGATCTAAATCATGTTGAGAAATATTTGGGTCAAACCCTCTAATATATTTATAGCTCCATGAAAAAATATCATTGAATTTCTAGCACAAGGATGTAAAATCTTACATCTCAATCCCATTACATACCTTTCCTAGTAATAACTCTTTTCCTTGTGTAATGGTGATGGATTATTAGTCTTCTTCATTTGGTTCAATGTTCATATGTTCCCCTTTGAATTCACCATCAGGGATGAAAATATCATCAAGTGTGAATAGCCCTCTAGGAAATTTATTTTTACTCAACTAAATGATCTGCTCACCATATCTTTTTGCAATTCAGGTTGCAATTCTAATGAAAACTCACTTCACTTTAGATGAAGTTGATAATTTTCTCATCGATATAAAAACCTACCATCTGATCTCATTATTTGGAAAGGATGGCCTTACTACCATCTTAATATGTTTCTCATTACCTTATATGAGGTTTTCATATGGATAAAATTGTGATCTAATAGTCGGCGTATGATATGCTTCTACATTTAACTTTCTTGGAACCACTTGTATGTGGATAACATCAAACATTTCCATGAGATCCCAAAATATGTGTCTATAATCTTTAAGAATCTTATTTTTTGCAGTACACCTTTCTTTAAACTGATGAATAACAAGCTCAGTGTCTCCAAATGCTTACAAGACCTTAATATGTCTTTTCTCTTCCAATAACAATCTATGAATTAAGGCTTCATATTCTACTATATTAATATAGCATGCAAAATGCAACCTATGGGTAAAGAATAATTTATTGGTAACTGGAGAAACTAGAACTGCACCTGCCCTAACCCCATTTCTACTTCTAGATCCATCAAAAAACATCTTCCATAAACTAGAATCATCATCTTTTTCTCTATGTGACATGGGGCTACAAATTCTTCTTCGTGGATACAATAAGTACCCAAACTAGTTTCTTTATATGTTTCATAAGAATCAAATTTATAATGATCTTTGGCCCATTCATCTAATAAAATATTATGTACTAAACAAGGAAGTGTAGATTGTTGTATTGACATTGATTCATTTTCTTCATCTTTTTTAATTATACAGTTAGAATTGAGGGGAGTAGGGTCATAAGATTCAACATGGTAAGAGGAAATCAAATCATCTCTAATGGTAAATATTATACCATATTTGGTTCTTAAGAGCATGTGAGACCAATCATAATAGAAATACCCACCCACTTTGGCATTGAAAACTCATGATAAGAAGATGGAAAATAAAGGGGGTAAGAAAATGACTAATACATCTTGATTGATGGTTAAACTAGGTAAATAATGAAGATTCAATTTAAGATATTTTATAACCCCTAATATTTTGACAGGTAAGCCATCAAGTTGGAGGACTCCCTTAGAAGTTGGGTTATATTTTTTGGAAATTGGTAAAAGTTAGGGATTTTGAAAGGACCCACATCCTTGTACAATAAGCCCTCAAGGCTGGATAAGACAATTAAATCACTACAGAGAGGAAAACTCCAACATCAAAAGAGGAAATCCAAAAGGACAAAAGAGAATAAAAACAATGAGAAGAAAACCAAAAATACTACAGTACCCATTTCTATCGTTGAAGCCAGATTAAAATCCCTTACATGGGATCTTAGATGCATATAAAAGCATTATTTTTCTTTTAATTATTGTCCAATAATTACTCCTATTAGGATATACGTTTTCCTCTGAGTGATTTGGAAGTTGAATCTCAGAGAAATCCAAATTTCCATCATTTGGATTTTCAGTTGTGAAACTAGTATTAGCGCAGTCAACAATAACATCTGGAATATGCGTCAGCACCTAATCCACCATAATTGCTCCGACACCATCCACTGAAGGAGTAACCTAAGAGTTTGGATTGGAAACCTTATCAACACTAACATGTGTATCAGTAGTGGACTTAGTTTCCACATCAATAAATAATTTTTTTAGTGAGAATCCTTCCACTAAGAAACCTTTTCATTTTTTGATTTCATATTTACCATCCAACAATCTGAAGCTAGATGTCCTAGGTTAAAACATTTTTGACATCTAAAGAGAAACCCTTCGTAATCAAGGGTATGTGACCAAACCCTATCAAACACTTTGAGGTCAATAGAAGTAGGTAGATTAAGTGAAGTATCCATATCCATCAATATTCGTGTGAAAGTAGTGTGAGTATAGCATTTCGTATTAGAATCGATGGATAAAAATTTACACAAATCATTTTCAATGGCAGTTAAAATTTCCTCTCCCCAAAATTGTAACAAAAAATGGGGAAAATGAATCCAAACTGGATTAAAATTGAAATAGGCGGTAAGGGGATTAAAATTTTCAAACCATGGTTTCATCAGCAAGTGATGATTCTGTATTTCCCAAATCTTTTAGAAAATGATATCCCTATCCTCACTAGAGATAAAAGATACAAGAAAAAAACCCTTGCATAGGGGTAAATGTCTATCCTACCTAAAACAAGAGGACGTCATTTTGAAGAGATCCACAAGTGGAGGAGTGGAAGACTAGGTCAAAGTCCATTAAATTGGCATATCAAACCCTTGAAGGAAAAAAACTCTTCAACCTCCAGCACTGAAGCCCCAAGGGAAACTAGGGGAGCATATTTAGTAGTAGAGAGGGTCTTGGAAATTGAGGCTACAATGTAGGTTTGTTTCCCAACAAAGGGGAAAAATTTAAATTGCTGCCATTACCACCACCAGAGGGAGGAAGAGCCAATGGATCATGAGTTCCATTAGCAACAACACTGCCTTCACCCAAAATAGTGCTCTTCACAGTGCTATGATCACTGCCAGTGGAGCTAAAAAGAAGAGAGGAAGAATGACCAGAGAAACCATGTCTAAGCACTTGGTCATCCCTATGCCATTGGGCCAAGCAAGAGCCTTCCATTTGGGCTTGTGGATAAAGCCACCGTGCTAAGTAAGAGCTTATGAAGAGTCTGTGGAAAAGGTTCGTGCTGCCTCCATGAGCCAAAGAAAAAAAATGGCATCGCAATTAGGGTTTGGAGAAAAGGTATACATCGTGTCTACTTTCCCTATCAAACATCTTTCAAGGTTAATTATAGACCTCTAAATTTAATATAAGTTGGGTTATATTTAATTCCTAAAATGTCAACTATTTTCTTGGGCTATACAAAAGTATTAACACCACAATCTATCATGTAATTATGTACTAGGTTTGTAGAATTGGTGTTTCTGATGGTTGAATTCCTTTATACCATGGGTTATTTTTTAGAGATATGGAGACAATTGATGAGGATACTTATGTAATTCTTCTTAAGTACACAAATTACTTTTATTTTATAGGTGTACTATGTAGTAGAGGGGATGGATCAACAATTCCTAATTTTCACTTCTTTGACCTTGTGTTATTTGTGACATGAAGTTGCGGTCTATTCGAGTTGTTTGTGTTTTGATTAACTGCACATAATTCTTAAGGACTGTAGAACATGATATTAGATTCCATGAAAGCTTCTTACACCATTTCCACATTGGGATTTATCACTTCTATCAATGGTTCCTGTTGATTGAAATAATTTTGTACCATGAGGGGTTGAACTTGTACACCATTTGCACAAGTAATTTCATTATGTGATTGGATGCATGGAAAATGCCAATCATCTTCTTGTATTATATTATTTTGTATTGGAATAGGGCTTTGCTAGTGATAGCAATAGAAAGTGGTTGTGTGGGAGAAATTGTTTGCAAGGGTTAAATTTGGACTTTTGCCTTACAAACTACTTGTTTGACTATTTTTCCCATATCTCTAGTTTGGATATAGAGATCTCTATTATTGATAACCTTGATTATACATTTGATTAGAAAATTGGCCTTTGTTGAAGCTTGGGTAATTTCTATATGTTTGATCCTGGTTCTTCTTGAGAGGCAATTTCATTAGATATATTTTTTTAATCAAGGATCTAAGGTAATCATTATCATATTGATTATGAGGGGAATAATATTTAGAGGTAGATGGTGGAAATTTTGGATTTTGGATTAAATAAAGAGAAGGATAAATAATTTGAGGTAGATCAAGAAATAGAGGTGTACGTAATCTAGGAGTTATTTTATCGGCTAGAACCAAACAATTTTCATCCCTAATGGTTATTGTATATGCATCGGGTGATATTGTAACTCCCATAGATTTGATAATTATATAATTTCATAATTTAGAGATCTTGGAAAATACAAGAAGAAACCTTGAGGGGTTGGTCTCATAAGAGTTGGAATATTATCCCTAGTCTTCTCAAATTTGAAGTTGAATTTTTCCATAAGCTCATTGGAAGCTCCCTCATTTCCCACAAAATACACTTCAATTAATCAAATATAATTTGATTAATTATCCATTTCAAAATCTAAAAATAACCTAATCCTCACCACATGTCATTATTCTCCATGTTTTTCTACTATTGAATTAAAAATTCAAATTCAAATCCTCACCCACCCTTCGTGGTCCCCACTCACCTAAAATCCTCCACTTATGAATTAAAAATATAATTCAAATCCTCACCCATTCTTCGTGGCCCCACTCACCTAATCTTGCCCACATTTTCAAACCACTCACCTAATCTTGCCCACATTTTCAAACCACTCACCTAATCTTGCCCACATTTTCAAACCACTCACTTAATCTTGCCCACATTTTCAAACCATGATTACTTAAATTAATCTAAGCTAATCACTCCCTCAGGCTATAAATACAACCTTACCCCTCCCCTCTAAACACACGGAGAATAAGCTTTCATGCCATATCTAAGTTCTTGCATCCTTTGAGCAAAGAACATCCTTTTGCCTCGTCCTAATGCCAAAATAGCCTCATAATCCTTTTTCCCATCTAGTGCAAAGTAAGAGGATCGTTGTTGCAGGAAGGTCTTGCTCCGTCTTGAAGAAAAGCACCTACATATCACAAAATCAGGGCTCAATCCAAGTTTCCTAGCCCATTCCGAGGTTTGCTACGGAACGCGAAGGAGGAGGTATGATTATTGGTATTTTACTTCCTTGTTAGTAGTGTATTTTTCCTAGCTTACATTCTGGCACGCCGGTTACTTTCGATCTGTTACCATTAATTTCCCAATTAGTGGTTTTATCTGTTCTTTGTTTATTATTGTTCATTATTATTTCCTTTTCTATTCCTTATGGTCTTCTTTGGTTAACCTTCACGCTTTGGGTAGTGTTTTTGTTGTGTGGTGTCTTGTGGTGTATCTGCAGTTATAGCAACAATGAAACTCTGAAGCTCATCCTGTCTTTGATCTCCTCGGTGCTTGGTGTTTAGTTCCTAGTTTTGATTTTTCTATTTACTCATCATCTATAGAAACACATGAACTAGCCATTAGTTTATCATCTTACTCACATGGGACAACCAATCCGAAAATGCATTTATTTATTTACTTTTGCTAAAATAATCGCTTTCAGAAGTTAATCATTTTTTTTTTTTTTTATTTTAATCAATCATTTTGTGATCTAACTCTTTCTTTCTATTTATTGTTCTTTTTTAACCTTGTTGTCAAAATTTTAGCTTCTCGGGTGAAGTACAGAAGTCAAAAAATAAAAAAAATCCCGGACGTTTTTCTCACGTTCAAAATTTTCATTCAGAGTGCTACCGTAGCCCATCTTCCGGAAGCCATAACTTTTGCTCCCGAACTCGAATGACTTCATTTTTTTTTAACGAAAGGTATCAAAAATATATATGCAATGAAAAATAATTTTTAGATTTAGACTTACAAAAAAATTTTGGTTTCATTTCTTCTAACACCTGTCTTTTTAACAAAAACAACAAAATTATAGTTTTTTTTTAAATTATTATTTTTATTTTATTTCACGTAACAACCTCACACGTATGCTCTTTCCTCGCACTTCAAAAGTGATCTTGGAAATCAGAAACGTGAGGCCACTCGGGCTCTGCACAACAATTTTTTTTTTTTTAATTTTTAATTTTTTGCCTTACATTTCAATTTTCCACGACAACACTTCTAAGTAACGTTTTCACCTCTTCTTTCATCGTTTTTCTTTTTTGTGAAAATAATCATTATCGCTATTTCACAATCATGATTAATTGCAATAATTATTAACATTTAAAAAAAAAAAAAAAAAACTATTCCAATCAGATCCGCGTATGCTCTTTTTCGCGCTTTCGAGCGATCTGAAAATCAAACGGCCACAATTTTTTTAGTTTCTTGTTCTAACATCAGATCCTCTAGCTTTGTTTTCCAACTATCATTTTAATAATTATTTTCCTTTTTCATATTATTAATATTTGTTTGGTCGTTGGTTGTGTATGCTCTTTTCCTCGCGCTTTCGAGCGATCTCGGAAAATCAAAACAACCACGATCACTTTTCTAACATTTCATTTGCAGGATAACTACTAATTTGTTTTCTCGTAGAACTCACGCTGAATATTGTCAAAAAAAAAAAAAACAAAAACAACAAAAAATCCCGCAAAAATACCACCATTCAAAGACAATTGCTGAAACCAAAAAAAAAGTACGCTCAGTGTACGTAATTATTTTCTCGCTAGTGATTTATTTCAAGTTGAAAGAACCTCGCGTTTAATCACTTTATCATATTGTTTTTTTTACGTAGACGAGGTGGATTTCATCACCACCAAAGCTACACCGTGACGTGGACTTGACTACCACGCACCAACAACATTTGCATCTCGCATTGCACTTTTGAGACCTAGTCTCATCACAACGCTCGGTATTTACCTCGCCGCCGCTTCTTCACTTACAGTGTAATGTAATCATGCAAATGCATGCGAGTCACGCCTAAATAGTCAGAATAACGAAGCCTCGGCATCGTCCCCAAATCTTCGGGAGTTATAAGGACACCATACACATTCATCCCTCCATCACCTTCCACCTTTTCACAAAACCTGTTCTCGACGTGGTGATTCACTCCAAATAGTAAAGTAAGAATTGGTGAGTCTCCTCCAAAGGCTCTAAGGGGTTCCCGTACTACCAATTTTCCCCCCGCATGCAATTAGGTATATCAGACTAGGGTATATCGAGGACGCATCTTCTTGAGTAATAAGAGCCTCATCCACCATTTCACAAAGATACTTGTATGATTGCATGAAACAATGATCATTCCCCAAGAAGTTACCTCATAAGCCAAAACAATTGATCCACATGATTGCTTGTTGCTTTGAAAACAAAATAGTTTAGCATTGTTTTATCATAAAAACTTGGCTATATCAATGTGTTTATTGTAAAAATTTCAAACCCTAGTTGTGTTCCACAAAAAAATCATTTCTCACCAATTCAATACCAAGCAAAACATCCAAACAATCCAACAACGAAGATCAAAACATCACACTAATTTCATTAGCCTGCTTCAGCCAACAACAAATCCTCTATAGCTTGTTTTCAGCTATATCAAATTGATATTGAGTGACTTGCATTCACTCCTTATCTCATCAATTGTCAAAACATCCTTCATAGCTTGTTTCAAGCTATATCAAACTAACATTGGGTGACTTGTTTGAGTTCACTCATTATTTCATCACACCATCAAGTTTAACAAAATCCCATCCAACACAAATCCTTTTCAAATCTCATTTTGAGTTCATTGAGTCACTTGTTTGAGTTACTCTTCCTATCAAAATCCAGAGCTTGTTTAAGCCAAACCAATCAACATATTCATCATAGCTTGTTTGAGCTATATCTCACTTGTATTGAGTACCTTGTTTGAGTGTACTTTTACATTTTCATCTCGCTAAGCTTGTTTAATCCAAACCAATCAAGATATTCATTATAGCTTGTTTGAGTTATATCACATATTTATCCCGAGTAGCTTTTTTTTTTTTTCTCCTTATAGCCTTACTTGTTAAAACTCGATTGAGCCAAAACAAAGATCACAATCAATAGGTTGATTTCTTCATCGCACCTTTCTTCGTTCTCCCTCTCTTTCAAACATGATGAATTCACAAAAAACATCACACAATGAGCTATTAGAACAAATTAATAAGATGACAACACAACTCTCTCATATGGCTACCCAAATCAATGAACGATCACCCAAAAGCCATCATACAACCTCACGAAGAAATCAGTTCACGTAAAGTCCAACGCCGCTTTACCCCCTCGAGAAAGTCTCTCTAGTGTTTTTCATCAACTAAAAGAGGCTAAACTGATAAGATATCCAATTACAAAACCCTTTGTCAAAGGGGAAGCTAAGCCATGTTGGTACAAACCTAACACATACTGTGACTTTCATCGCATTGATGGTCATCACATACATATAAATGTGTGTGATTTAAGAATTACGTCCAAGACTTAATTGACTATGACGTCATCTCTGTAGAACTTGATGACAATGCTCTTGCAACCAACGACACATCCAATACCACAACTTTCCATGAAGAGCTGACTACTTTGTCAAAACTCCTATATATACTAAAATTCCACGAGATCATGATGACAACAATCAAGACTCTCTAATTCCAAACCAATCCATATCTTCTTCAAATTTCCTTCCATTAGTTCAAACATACATTGAACCTGTTTTGACAACAACATTTCTTCCAACATCTACTGAGCACTTGAACTTATTTCAAGACTCTCTTTCAACCCAAACATACATTGAACCTATTTTGGACAACAACATTCTTCCAACATCTACTGAGCACTTGAACTTATTTCAAGACACTCTTTTTCAACCCAAACATAACATTGAACTTATTTCAAGACTTCAACTCTTTTTGACAACAACATTCTTCCAACATCTACTATTGAACTTATTTCAAGACACTCTTTTACATTGAACCTATTTGACAACAACATTCTTCCCACATCTACCGAGCACTTGAACTTATTTCAAGACTCTCTTTCAACCCAAACATATATTGAACCTGTTTTGGGTGACAACATTCTTCCAACATCTAACGAGACCTTGATCTCATTTCAAGACTCCCTTTCAAACCTTGATATTACTCAGAGACACTACATAAGGTTCCATCAACAGGTACCATTAAGTTTGATTCTATTCTTCCAATATTGGCTCTTATGCCTAACATCTCTAGCCTTTTGTCAAAACACAACCACATCGAGTTTGGACACTTGCGACAATGCAACCTGTCATGTCCATCATGCTTTCAACTATCGATCTTGCAGGCATCTCATCACTAATTAGTCTCACCTGTCAAGACTTCTACGTGCATCCATTCTACGAGGTACTTATACCCAGGAATATCTTTACACAACCTTTTCCATCTTTAATCGTGAATCTATCCTCAAAACAATCAATTAATGGACAAATAGAAGCAAAAACCAAATAACACAAACCATCATCACAACACACATGGAAGCTATCGGCTTAACCAAATCTATCCCACTCTTTGGGCTTACCACACATCTTATCACACACCTACTAGAGCCACTCCTTCTCTTTATTTATGGTCAGGAAGCTATTTTACATGTCAAGGTTGAATTTCCATCCTTCATAATATCCTTCAAAGATGTAATCAATAAAGATTATTATCGACACTCACGCCTTAATGAACTCGAGCTTCTTGATGAAAAACAACTTAATGCCCTAGATCATCTTCCATTCTATCAAAATCGTCTATGGCATAGCTACCATAAAAAATTCAAACCTAGAAAATTTAAGGTCAATGATTTCATTCTCAAAGAAAATCAAAAGAACACACCCAAAGAACGAGACAAACAAGAATAATTTTGGGTTTGGAGCTTATAAATTGGCCATTGACATAGGCCAAGTCCTTGAAAAACCCATGAATGCATTCCATTCAAAGAAATTTTATTCTTTGAAAGCACTTCTATTCCGGAACAACGTGTACATTGTTCCTTCTGTCTTGCTTATCTCTAATAATTTAAATTTATTCATTTCCATCGCGTATATTTTCATTTATCAAAATCACATCTTCATATTTATCATCATGAGACAAGTGCTAATATAAATCCTATTAAGTTTGTGAGCATCATACTTCTTCCATTTCAATCACTTTCCTCTATGGTCATACCTAAGCTTACCGATGGTAATATATTCCCTTCAAATACATTCTCTTTTCATAACAAAGCTCTAAACTTCGTTACCTCCAGGGCTTGCTGGTCGTCCCCATCTCAGCCTTCTTCGTGTGTTGAACCCTCGCGTCCTACTAGTCGTGTGGGGCTGAGATTGGGGGCAGACGTTTCTTCCCAAATACAAAGCACTATTGTAAAAAAATCCATCAATTCAATAACTTATGAATAATTCATTGTCACATCTTTCGTCCTTCATAGTCTTTGGTGTTGAGCCCACACTTCTTACTGGTAGTGTGAGACTGGGAATGGAGGAAGGTGCCCTTACTCATCTACGTCTTGTCTTCGGTGATAAACCCTTGCCTCTTACAAGTGGCATGGGGCAAAGCGTAGAGGGTCATTCTCATAAAAGCATAAAAACATTGCAAAATATTCAAAAAAAAAAAAAAAAAAAAAGACAAAAAAGGAATTCACTCGCCTATATTTTGCCTTTCGTGATGAGCCCTTGCTTCTCACTAGTAGCATGGGGCAAGGCATAGGGAGTCATTTCAAAAATACAAAATCTTACAATGCTTACAAATTATAGAATCCCCAAACACGTAATTTAGATGCCTAAGTGAAGAGAGAACTATCCCTTAACCTCATATCTTACCAATCAAGAGCCACATAACTGTCTAAGTCTAAAGACGTGACTCATAAAGTGAAAGCCATTTTTGAAACTCGGTTCAAGATCATGCATGAATGGAGTCACAATTTCCCAAAGGGATTGTTGTTAGCATTTGTCTCTATATTCATTATCTACCTCCTACGCCCTTCTTGATTCTCGTGATGAGCCCACACATCTTACTAGTTGTGTGGAGTCAAGAATGGAGCTGAATTCTTTTCATCATATCATCACCACCATATCCTCGCCAATGGAAAGAGAATTTGTGTTATTCTCGAGCATAAGTTACAACACGGAACACACACACGGTACATATATGGATAATATCCATGTTTATCGCCTCTCAAAATAAGTCTCGCACTCGTCCATAAATTGCCAATCACAATGTAAAAAAAATCTAAAAACATTTGAAAATCATCAAAAATCTAAAAACAATGTAAAATCTAAAATCTAAAAACATTTGAAAATCGTCAAAAATCTAAAAATCAATGTAAAAATCTAAAATCTAAAAACATTTGAAAATCATCAAAAATCCAAAAACATTTGAAAATCGTCAAAATCTAAAAACATTAGTAAAATCCAAAAATCCAAAAACATTAAAACAATCAAAAAATCCAAAAAAAAAATTAAAAACATCAAAAAATCCAAAAACAAAAAATTAAAACTCAAAAATCAAAAATCCAAAAACATTAGAAACACTCGCAAAAATCCAAAAACATTAAAATCGTCAAAAATCCAAAACATTAACAAAAAAAATCCAAAAACATTTGAAAATCATCAAAAATCAAAAAAATAAAATCGTCAAAAATCCAAAAACATTAGAAAAATATAAAATATATATATATATATAAATAAATAAAAAAATAAAAAAATCCACAAAATCGCAAAAAAAAAAAAAAAAAAACTCTAAAATAACCAACACAATTTAACCTTTGAACTATTATCCCCAACGAATGATCCAATCACCTTATGACTACCAAATTCAAACCACTTCTCCTCGCGTGAATCCTCGCTTGGGGCAAATCCGGCTCTCATTGCTTCCTTGTTTGAGGACAATGACCCAATATTTTACTATGTCCTCGTACCCCTGCTTGGGGGCACATCCAATCAATCCTCACTGTGGAACACGTTAGGGACATGTTTATTGGTTCTTGTGTTGCATTATTAGTTATAAATTATTAATTACTTTCTTGCATCTTGATATATTACAGGGGGCATCTTGATTTTATGTATCCTAGTGTTCTCTCTAATATTCTTATGTTATCTGATTGCATGTCGTACTGGGGCATCATATTCTTTGATGGCCTCTGTCTATGCTCTCTTCCATTTGCATATCGTATCGGGGCATCAAACCTTTTTGATGGCCCCTGTCTATGCTATCACGCATATTACAGTCTAGTCATCCTGATCTTTTATATCACGATGCATCCTGTTATGTGCTATATTAAAATTAAGATGCTTTTCATCACATGAGTATCTTCCTGCATGATCAACATCTTACTTTTCACCCCATCCATTCACCCATACTAATGCATTCTCCAGCTTTGGGAATCCTACTTGATCACCATTGCAGCTTTGCAATCCTACTTGACGATCTTTCTCAAGTAGCATTCACTATCCAAAGAGCTCCTTCTCCCCCCCATGATCACCATGTATTTGATCCATTCATCCTCACTCCTCATTTTTACTCCTCCGCCACTTATACCCATATTACCCTTCTCACCATTCCCGTCCCCTCTCACCCATTTGTATTCTTTCCTTTCACCCTTTTTCTTCCCCGCTTGACAATTTACTTAATAACCCCTTCTATATGGAATCCTCAAAGGAGGTTTACCTCTCCCTAAGATCTTCCCACCGTAGAAGCTTCTTCACCACCTCCCTCTCATCAAACAACAATCACCACCAAACACATCTTCCCATTCCACCTCTTCTACTTCTCCATTCTCGCATCATTACTCTCACCACGCGGCATCCCAATTAAGGATTCCCTCACACTCTCCGCCCTCCACTACATATATTCCTTCATCCATTCATGTTACACTCCTTTTTTCCTTTCTTTCTTATTATCACCTCATCTCATATCATATACCACTCTGCATACCTCACTCACTCTTTTCTCATCCTTCCCCAAATCCACCTTATGCCCGGTCATCCTACTTACACGCTCTCGTAGTATGGAAAATTCACTTGAGGGTTCCCCTTCACCATTTTGTCATACCCTATTCCCACCAACTCTAACATCATCCTTCTTCTTCCTCACTTGGCGATCTTACTTAACCATTCCACCGCATGGCAATCTTACTTAAGACTTCCACTTAAGGTTGATCTCGCCCTATGGCCTTCCCCATCCCATCATATTTCCCCATCTTATTTCTCCCACCTCTCATCGCGATCATCTTCTTCAACCTACCATTCCACCCCTATCCCCAATATCATCTTGTCTTTCTCTTTGCATATCATCCCTGTTGGTTGGGTGATCCTACGAAACCTCTCCAGCAGCATGACGATCTTACTTAAGAGATTCTCTTAAGCATGACATGTCATCTTACACTCGCCCATCACTCTACAATCTCACCATCCATCTTTCCTCTTCATTCCCCATCATCACATCTTTTTACCACCACTATCACCCTCCTCTGCTTGGCAATCTTACTTAACCACTCACCCGGCATGGCGATCTCACTTAAGAGTCCCTCTTAAGGATGATCTGTCTCCTTGCCTTTCCCCATCACTACACACCCTTCACCCTTCATTTTTTCTCGCATTCCCATTATCACATCCTTTCACCTCCTTTTCGATTCTCAAAACACCACTTCTCGCTTGACCATTTGTCATCTCCAGCTTTTTCACATGGCAATCTTACTTAACCACTTCCATCACATGACAATCTTATGTCGTGGTCCTCCCTACACTTAACTTGTCATCGTGAACTTCTCCCCGCCTCATCATTCTTCGCTTCACTTTGTTGATCGCTTCTTCCACCTCGGTCTCCTACTACCCACTTTTTCCTCCTACTATTATCCTTTCTCCACATATCCTCTTACAACATACATCTAATCTCTTCCACCTACAATCACATTCTTTTCCCCATTTTCCCTTCTTGATCCATCATCCTTCATACCGTTTCTTCCCATTATTTTCATGTCTTGGTTCTTCATCCTCACCTCGTTCATCCTCATCACCCGCATCCTCTCCTCACTTTCACTTAGTCCCAACTCATCCCTCCCATCTTCTTCACTCTTTCCACTTCATCTTCTCAAATTCCCCCACATTTCTACCCACACACACATTCACCATTATTGTTAACACTCCTATATCATTCTTTCATCATCATCTTCTCTCTCCCGCGCTAATAATTGTCAAACGGGTTTTCCTAAAATCATCAATCCTCATTCCGCACGACCTCATTCACTCCCTTGACCTTCTAGAGTTTCCTTCATTCCTTCCTCCTCTAAGCCCACCACTCATTGTCAAAAGGGTTTTCCTAACGTCCCTTTGTTGGCAAGTTACCCTTTCCAATCCTCATTAGCTTAGCTTTCTCCTTTTCTTCATTTTTTCTCTCACCCTTCCCCACCACTCATCAGAAAAGGGATTTCCTAACATCCCCTCATTGGCATTGCCTTTCTATCCCCCCATTCTCTTTTCTCTCCTATTCTTTTCCCTCACTCCCACCCTTTCTTGTCGCTTCTTACCCATCTCTCCATCTCCTCTTTTCCCTCTCTTTCAATATCTTTACCGTGCTTCATCATACATCCTTTTTCTATTTTCTCATCATCCTAGTATCCTCATTTCATGCATCTCCACATCTTTTCCAATCGATGTCATTCCTCCTCTTTCTTTCTTCTTTGAACATTCCTTATACCGCTCCTTTCCACTTATTACCCCCTTTCTCGTATTCCCTTCCTTCTACATCATTTTCTTTGTTATCCTCTTCTCTCTCCCCACCCTCGCCTTATTTCCCTTCCCCGTATCATCTTCTTCCCCTTTTTCCATCACGTTTCCTCCTTACTTCCCCATCGATAACCTAGTTGTTCAACGTTGTCCTATCTTTTTTATCATACCACCCTCCACATGCATCTCCATACGGTCTGTTCCATATTCTTTGCCTTGGTCTTCCTCGCAATGACACGATTCCTTCAATCTTCTCCTTGTATTCATTCTATCTTCCTTTCCTCTCCCCTAATTTTCACGTTTCTTCTGACCACTTCTCCTTTTCTCTACCACCCCTACCTTTTCGCTCATTCTCAGTATCTGTTTCTCTTTCCTTTCTCTCCTCTTTTTCACACACTTCCTCGCCCTCATAGTTTCTTTTTTTTTTTTCCGTTCTACTTCTTCTTTTTCCTCTTTCCATTTTCCTCCATTTCACCCCCTACTCCCACCTCGCTTTTCTCCTTCTTATTTATCCTTTCCCTTTCCTTTTTTCTCAGCTCTATCATTTATTTCACTTCCACGCATCCCTCTTTACTATCTCTCTGTGCTTCTTCCTTCATTTTGCACATCTCTCTATTTCATCCCTTCACCCTCTACTCTGTCATTTTCCTATTTTTGCCTTGTTTGTCCTTCATCATTCCCTTCTTCCCCTATCATCCCTCTCTCTTATTTCTACCTCTTTCATTCCTTTTTTTCCCTCCCCTATCTCCCTTACTCTTCTCGTAATCAACCCCCAATCCTATCCATTCCCTTTTCTCTTTCCCACACACCCTCACACCTAGCATTCAAGGTCGATTGAATCCTTTCTCCATTTGCGTCATGCGGTCATTCCAGTCTCTTCCACTCCATTATCATCCTCTTCTCCACCGAATCCATTTCCTTCTTTTCGAGAGTTCTGTCGTATATTCCATTCTCGTCAGTCCTCTCGAGGGGGCATCACCACATCTATCCATAATCACATCTTCTCATGACATTTTTGTCTTGGAGGATACTATGACATCCGTCACTCACCACTTTCTATTCTCCCCAACAAACATTCGCTCTACCTTTTAAAAAGTAGATTGAATTCTTCCCCATACTGCTACTTTCTTTCTTTGAAGGACACTACTTTCATAAGTACTTCCAAAGAGGGGCAAATGTAGACACCCCAATTTCACATCTATCCTAAATCAATTAATTCCCCTTCCTCATTTCCCACAAAAATACACTTCGAATTAATCAAATATAATTTGATTAATTATCCATTTCAAAATCTAAAAATAACCCAATCCTCACCACATGTCATTATTCTCCATGTTTTTCTACTATTGAATTAAAAATTCAAATTCAAATCCTCACCCACCATTCGTGGTCCCCACTCACCTAAAATCCTCCACTTATGAATTAAAAATATAATTCAAATCCTCACCCATTCTTCGTGGTCCCCACTCACCTAATCTTGCCCACATTTTCAAACCACTCACCTAATCTTGCCCACATTTTCAAACCACTCACCTAATCTTGCCCACATTTTCAAACCACTCACTTAATCTTGCCCACATTTTCAAACCATGATTACTTAAATTAATCTAAGCTAATCACTCCTCAGTTATAATAAACAACCTTACCCCTCCCCTCTAAACACACGGAGAATAAGCTTGAATGCCATATCTAAGTTCTTGCATCCTTTGAGCAAAGAACATCCTTTTGCCTCGTCCTAATGCCAAAATAGCCTCATAATCCTTTTTCCCATCTAGTGCAAAGTAAGAGGATCATTGTTGTAAGAAGGTCTTGCTCCGTCTTGAAGAAAAGCACCTACATATCACACAAATCGTGGCTCAATCCAAGTTTCCTAGCCCATTCTCGAGGTTTGCTACCATTTGAATTTCTCCTCCCATGCACTGAAGCGAAGGAGGAGGTATGATTATTGGTATTTTTCTCAAAAGCATTTGAAACATCAGTTTGGTTTGATTTATATGAAATACTTGTTGATTTATCATCATTATTATGTTTTATAGAAGTATAAACATCATTTGTAGAAGAATTTGACTTACCAAGTACCTGGAGGAAGTCTTTTGAGGAGACATAGCTTTAGGATTCTTCTTGGCTGACTCCAAATATGGAGGAAGGGGAGACCCTCTCTTTTTTACTATTTTCTCAAGAAGTAGAGTCACCGGTTGAGGATATTCCTTCTCTTTATCTATATGCTTAGAAGATTTCTCCTTCTCGAGATTTTTGTATCGAGAGAATATATCACAAGAATGGTTGTTCATATCCACCATGGAGTCTTCATATTCATCCTCTAAATAGGAGACATATTTAAAGAAACCAACCTCTGTGGATTCAATTTCCTTGATCAGTAGCACACCTTCTTCTTTTTCACTTTCCGAAGATGCTTCTTCTTCATTTTCTTCATTTGATCTAGTCTTACATGTTGCATTCATGGGAGGGGATTCAAGAGTAAGCCTTTGAGGTGGATGAAAAATTCTTCTTTTTTGATAAATTATTTCTATGGAAATCCTTATACATAGAAGTTTGAGCTAATTTATTTTTGAGGAAAATAACATCATTAGGCAATTTTTGCACTAACGATTCCATATATCTTGAACTCTAATCCTTCTCCTTACTTGGATGCTTCTTATAGACATAAAATCACACACTTACTACTATTATTATATCGCCAAGTATGATGTTGAATTTATGGATCTTGTATAAGAAAAGTATTCAGTGATGACCCATTTGACAATCCATCCATTTTTCTTGTTGGTATTTATTATTGTTTTTCTTGCACACTTTTTACTCATGCATATAGTTTTGGTCAGGTCTCAGGGATCCCTTTATGTAAGTTCTCACTCATCTTTCATCACTGGTCTTTGGATAGTAATACCCAGGGTTGGACGGTAGTGCTAGGAACCCCTATCCATCATGGGAACCCTTGTCCTCTTTTTATTTGGTTTTATTTTTGACAATTTTGAGGTCCATCTTTTCAGTTTACCTCTCATCTCCTAAGGTACTAGTCAACATGTCAGGTCATTAGTGTTGAAATTTCAACAGAATATCCCTATATAAACACACCATACATACCATTATATGGGAAGACTATGTTAGTGCAAAATCACAACACCCCCAAATGCGTTATGGATCTGTTTTTCTAAGGTAGGGTCATTTGGTGTGATTTGCATAACATTGGATCATTCCCCAAGTTGTGGGGCTTGCAAATGGGAATGATCCTCCAAAGAAGATTGGTTCCTCTTCCTAATTCTAGCACTAAACTACTTCTAAGGAAGGAAATGTGACTATCCACTCCTAATCTAACAATTCCAAGGGACCAAGGAGAGAGAGAGCATGAAAATAAAGAAATCCTACACTATAGAGGTGATAACACCGAGAAAAGGGAACTGCTGATCACAAACCCAACTGCCTAAAATGGAGAGAGGTGAGAAATGGAGAGGATGAATAGAAGCATCGAGACAAAGATAAAGTTCACATAGAACACCATTTCAAACCCCTTAAATAGAACTCTCAAAACCTGCAATGGACATTAGAGATATGCACAGTATACCCTACAATGGTGAGAGGTAAGAAGAGACAACAAAATGAGTAAAGGATGGAAAAAATGCATCACAAAAACATATTTTATTTCTCTAAGAGTTCACACAATACACCATTAATGGGAAAGAGGCAATAAAATTCCATTACAAAGCCAAGGGAGGAGGCTTAAACTCCACATTTGACCCTGGAGAAGAAAGAGAGAGGGGGGGAAGAAGAATGAACAACCCTTTACAATGAATCTTGCCCCTGTATTTATAGATTTGATCAGAGAGAAGAAAGAGAGAGGGAAGTGGGAAAAGTGGGTTAAAGCTCAACCACTTCTGTTAATGCTTATAATAAAATATGCCCCAAATCCGTCTTTATTGCATGATTCCTTGATTTAGCGCCTTGAAAGAAGAGGAAACGGTGGAAACAGTTGAATCCAATCTGGTTGTTGAGACATATGGATCCTGCATTGAAGGTATGAAGACATTTCCTCCATTTTCCTTTACCTAACCTCCTCAAATTAAAGTCTCAGACTCCATGGTGTAGGTGAGGCCGAGATCTTTCCAATGGTGTCGATTTATAATATTTCGAGCACTAGGTCGAAAGATATGCCCTTCAAGTTTGTATCGAGTCTTTACGAATGGATGAGGAATTTTTTTGAAAAATGGGCCCCTTTTGAGATGGGGCACGTGACACCCCTTTTAGAGAAAAAATTAGACTCATGTGTCCACTATTTATCTTTTCCCCTTTGAATGAAAGGCAAATTTTCACCTTTCCTTTTTACTCCCCGCTTTCCTCTAGGACATGCGTCAGTCTAGCACTCATTCGGAAACCTTTTCTCTATTTGACCTGTCATCACTAATCTAGCACTATGATAATTCTTCACCGGGAGCTCCTCGTGCTATGATTATTTACTAATGCATAGCCTTTAGTTTGGTGGTTGTAATCTGGAAACACAACAAAAAACATAACACAAGAATACCATAGACTATGATAAAAAGGAATGATGATAAATCTGAAATATCAAAGTAAATTATAATATTAGCATGAAATTGTTACAATCTCACACATGAGGTACTTAAAGTGTTATTGACTTCACTTTCCTTCCACCAATACCATGGGAGAAACTTCACAATTACACCTCTTAATGGCTTCTTCAACACACCTTTAAACCGATGGCTTCCTTTACACACTTACTCATATAATATTTCTCACTACTTCCTTCTATGCTAAATGAGGGGGTAGCCTATTTATTTATAGAACTTCCAGCTTATCCATCTTATCTCGTAAGATAGGATAAGAAATCCACTCTGACGAATCATATTCCATACCTTAACTCTTATCTCGTACATGTAAGCTTATCTTTTAAGATAAGATAAACCTTATCATTTCACATGGGTTCCACATTTTTAGACTTTTTACAAATAAAATACCCAACATATTTATGACCTCACTCCTTGTCCTTATTACCAATATAATATTTCTAATTCCTAATCATGTAGACCCTACTTCTCTACTTACCCAAACTTTGACATTTTAACATTACCGAACCACTTACGACAAATAGTTACTTTTTACCACAACATTCATATTGTACTTTTGACTATTACCGTACTATACATTATTGGCGGCATCGTACTGGTAGCGCCGTTATCTTCTATCAGACGCTACTTCTAATTATACTTAACAACATCCTATTCCTAATACATACATTAATGAAATATAAATTACGGAGGAAAATTTTAGTGTCAACATCTTCCCCTTCCTAGCTTTTACTCCGTCCTCGAGTAAAACTATTCTCGTGCTCGGAAAATCTTCAACTTGTCGTGGTTGACCCATTTCGTAATGGGAGTGCCATCCAATTCCTCCAGTTGGTACGTACCATTTTCATGCACAATTGCTATTTTGTAGGGCCCCATCCATTTTGGAAGAAATTTTCTGTCTTCTTTTTTTGTATCTGGAATCATATACTAGAACCAAGTCATTCACATGAAATGGAGACCACCGGATCTTTTGATCAAAGTATTCCTTCTACTTCATTTTCTTCTTATAGCTTGTATTATTAGCTATTTCCCTCATTTCCTCTAGCAAATGAAGTTTTACCAACCTTTCTTTTCTTGAATCAATTTCATCCATTCTTTTATTTTCTATTACTCGATCGTGGGAATATCAAACTGAATAGGAAGAAGCTGGATCAATGTCATAATCCAACTGAAATGGGGAGTATCCTGTTGCTGAATTTGATGTTTCCCTATATGCCCACAATATTGCATGAATCCTTTTATCCCACTTATGTACCTGTAAGGCTACATCTTTTGCTAGAATTTGACACAACACAAAATTTGTTCGTTCCACCTATCCATTTGTGCTTGGCTTGTATGTTGTTGCCTTCCGTGCTTAATAGAAAATTTATTGACTAGGGCTTCTACTACCTCATTAATGAAGTGGCTTCCTTGATCTGCATTACAATTTCTAATGGGCAACCAAATCTAGTGACAATGCGTTCATATATGAACCTTGCCACTTCATCCATAGAAGCCGTTTTCATGACCTAGCTTCAACCCACTTAGTTAAATAACTGCGGCAACTACAATATACTTATTTTGGCATGGGGTAGTTGGAAGTGGACCTCAATATTTATTCCCACTTTTCAAATGGACCAAGTGGAAGAATAGGGCATAATGGAGCTGATGAAGTTTACAGCTTACCATGTGTTTGACAAATATCACATGTCTTACAATAATTATAACAATCTTTAAAAAGAGTGGGCCAAGTGATAACTCGCATCCAAGATCCTTCTTACTATAAGTTATCTAGAGAAGTTTCCTCCACATGTACCATTGTGGAATTATTCTATCAACTCCTTCCCTTGATCACATCCAATCGCCTCTTGATCTTTGCCCATCGTGTCCTATTCGAAATAATAATCCATGCGAGAATAGAATATGGACGATCGGCTTGAGTAATCTTCCTCTTAGTCTTTGCATTGGCACCATCAGAAACTTGAATTCATTCAGATAATTCCAAATATCTATGTATTCACTCGGGATTGTGTCAAGGGATAACAATGCTTTGCATCGGGAAATAATCATCATCACAAGATGATCCTAAACCATCATAGGCTCGAGAGAGTGCATCTGCATTGACATGCTTCTTTCTTGGCCTATCTATAATATCAAATTCAAATTCTTGTAGTAAAATTATCCATCTTGCTATCCTCCCTGATGGGTTAGGCTTATTTAAAAAATATTTTAGAGCTTGATGATCTGTTACAACTATAAATTTCTACCCTAGCAAGTAATTTCTAAACTTCTTTACAACAAAAATGATAGCTAGAGTCTCTTTTTCAATTCATGATAATTTACCTCAAAGACTACTCATTTGTTCTGCTCCCAAAGTAAACTGGATGATCATTCCCATTTTCATCCTTTTGGCTCGTAGTACTTCCTAGTGCTGCATCCGAGGCATTAGTATACACAATGAATGGCTTGCTCCCATAGATGCAAAAATCATCTAGAAATACTCTGATGAAGTTCCCAATGTAGGGTTCGAACACCCTATTCATCAAACGCTGGAATGTTGTTGGAGCATTACACAACCCAAAAGGCATAACTCTATAAGCAAACGTTCCCCAAGGAGTGGTGAACGTGGTCTTCAACTGATCTTTCTCTGCTATACGAACTTGGTTGTAGCCACTATATCCATCAGCAAAACTATAACACTCCTGGCTAGCTACTTCGTCCAAGATCTGATCTGAGAATGGAAGAGGGTAATGATCCTTCTTTGTTGCCTTATTGAGCTTCCTGTAATCAACACAAATGCGTAGCTTCCCATTCTTTTTTATTGAGATCACAATGGGAGAAACCCATTCTGAATTCTCCACAACAAATATGAATTCTGCATCAAACAACTTATCTATTTCTTCTTTTACGCCTCTTGGAAAAATTAGGATTCATTCTATATGGAATTTGCTTTATGGGCTTAGCACCATCTACCACTCAATAGAATGTTCTACCCAATTTACTTGACGGAGTTCCTTGTAGTCGAAAGTGAATATGTGTATGTACCTTTGAAAGAGCTAGAGGTAGGATTCCTTCTCACTCTCCATCGAGCATCACCAATATTTATTTGCTTTGGAGACGATCATCAATTTCTTCTTCGATAATTTTATGGGGTCATGAGTTGGTGTGACTGGAAGGATATCCATGATCAAACATCAACCTCACTTTCTTCATCTTCGGTGTCCACTTCACCGGGTACTAGAGTAATCGAGGATGTCCAATCATCGGTTTCATCACTTGAATCGGCAGTTTCGCCTTATGATGCCGATAGATCACGTTTATTTTCACCCTCTCTCTACCACGTCCAAGTGTCATGAAGCCTTCATTCCAAAAGTTTCTTGCATGAACTCTCCTTAGCCATGGTCTTCCCAACAACATTGGATACGTAATAGCATTACCATTTTTCATCACCCGAAAGTCTACCACACATACAACACCCATAATGAGATATTGCCACATTTGAAACTACACCTTCTCGGTTTAGTTTTTCCCTTATTTAATGACCTTAACATAAGTTTTGAAGGGCGATCAATTTTTAAACCCAACATATTCATTACTGACTCGGTCATTACATTAATCGCAGCACCTCCATCAACTAAGACATCATGAATTTAAATACCATTACATAATACCTCAACTTGTGGAGCATAGGGATCCGCCTCGCCTCTAAAAAGGGACCTCAACCTCCTTCCTTCGTCGAGCATTGAGTCTACTTCATAGCTCCCGCCTCTTCTCGAAGACATAGCCAATAGTTGACCATATGTAATATTTGCAGCCTTTTGACAGATATTCCAAGATGGAGTATGGTCCTTGCCCTTGTGAAATCGAGAAAATCCTACACACCCAACTTTCTTCTCCTATGTTTCTTACTAGTTTCTCCTTTCATCTTCTTAGGATCATTTCCATCTTGATTATCTTTTTTTTATTTCTTTTTGTTAAAAACACATCTACTTCATTATTTCTGCTCTTATCTACTACATCAAAAGAATTCACAGTGCTTTTCCTTTATCAAGTATCTCCTTTACCGGATGTAGAAGCTCTATCTCGACAATTATACTTATAATGACCCTTTTTATAACAACCATAACATACAACTTCGAACTATTTCTTTTTGGACCTCTATCTCCTCCTTGAGAACTAAATTCTTTTCTTTGAAGAAGATTAATAGTTAACTGTCCCATCTTCTTGAGCAGATCTTCATACTCAGTAGATGTACCAGGAGAAAGATTTGTGCTCACCGAGAGTGGTTGTGGATTCGGACCAAAGGTGCTTTGGTGTAGGCTCTACTTTAGCAACAATTTCTTTGGGCTCCTCTTCCATGCTTTCTTCTTGCCTTCTTGCAATCTCCTTTGCTTGTTCAATGGTAGCTGGGCGGTCATACTTCACTCGTTGTCTGATCTCTAGCTTCATGCCAAGAATGAAGTGCTTATATAGGAGATTATCCATGCCATTCATCAACCCATCCGCTAATCCTTCCTTCCGGATCTGGGCATCGAGCTTCCTCCTTAGCTCTAGAACATGAGCATGATAATCCCTTATCTTCTCCTTCTCTCCTTGGGATAGCTTTTTGATATCGATCATGAGATCTGCATATCTCTGTTGTTCACCAAATTCTTCATGAAAACTTTCAGTTAATAAATCCCATGAGTTTTTCACATTATCACCTAGTGTTTTAAACCACCTAAGGGCGGAACCATCCAAAAAGGTAGGAAAAAATTCAGTCCATTGTTCCCTTCTTATAAGGCCATTACAAATACAAGATCGTTTAAACTGTTGAATGAAAGAGGAAGCATCTTCATTAGATTGGGCTGAAAAAATAGGAATATTCCCCATTTTCAAAAGTAACCACAGTGAAATACCAACCCACAAGTACAATCAACAAGACTTATGTGCATAAATAATTGAAATCACTATAATAGAAAATAGAAATGACCACGGTAAACTATGGTAAAACTTGATTTACTGTGGTAAAAACTGACTTTACTATGGTAAACACTATTCACAGTAAAAAGTGAAGTTACTGCGGTAAATACTATTCACGGTAAAAAGTGACTTTACTGTGGTAAATACTATTCATAGCAAAAATGAATTTACCATGGTAACTACTATTCACGGCAAAAATGACTTTATCATGGTAACTACTATGCACAGTAAAAACAAGGTTACCCTCCAATTGATTTTTGACTAAGTGGGAATATCTCTCTAGAAAATCCACCAATGAGGAATGGTCCCGGCAACACAACCAAAATGTCATCACCAATCCGGCAATATGATAATTCTTCACCGGAACTCCTCGTGCTATGATTATTTACTAATGCACAGCCTTTAGTTTGGTGGATGTAATCTGGAAACACAACAACAAACATAACACAAGAATACCATAGACTATGATAAAAAGGAATGATGATAAATCTGAAATATCAGAGTAAATTATAATATTAGCATGAAATTGTTACAATCTCACCCATGAGGTACTTCAAGTGTTATTGACTTCACTTTCCTTCCACCAATACTATGGGAGAAACTTCACAATTACACCTCTTAATGGCTTCTTCAACACACCTTTAAACTGATGGCTTCCTTTACACACTTACTCATACAATATTTCTCACTACTTCCTTCTATGCTAAATGAGGGGGGTGGCCTCTTTATTTATAGAACTTCCAGGCTTATCCATCTTATCTGTAAGATAGGATAAGAAATCCACTCTGACGAATCATATTCCATACCTTAACTCTTATCTGTACATGTAAGCTTATCTTTTAAGATAAGATAAACCTTATCATTTCACATGGGTTCCATATTTTTAGACTTTTTACAAATAAAATACACAAAATATTTATGACCTCACTCCTTGTCCTTATTACCAATATAATATTTCTAATTCCTAATCATGTAGACCCTACTTCTCTACTTACCCCAACTTTGACATTTTAACATTACCGAACCACTTACGACAAATATTTACTTTTTACCACAACATTCCTATTGTACTTTTGACTATTACCGTACTATACATTATTGGTGGCATCGTACTAGCAGCGCCGTTATCTTCTATCGACGCTACTACTAATTATACTTAACAACATCCTATTCCTAATACATACATTAATGAAATAGAAATTACGGAGGAAAATTTTAGTGTCGATAGACCCTTGAATCGATGCCATTAAGATACTTGGCAGCTTTTGCATGCATTAACCATTTTCCCCTGCCTCCGTTTCGTCCTGAGACACGTGGAGATGTGGCGCTTGTTTGAGCTTCTCTTTTTTCTCACATAGGGTCATTTAAATTTTTACAGGCCCCGCCATTCCATTGTAGATTCTCTCTACAACCTTGTTTGTCATCCTGGAATGTGATCTCACGGGTATGAGTCATTTCCTTCATAATTTCCTTATGTGCAAGAGTTGTCTTGAGCAAATTTTCCAGGTGGTGAATTTGGGATAACAATTTGGTGACACATGGGGACATCTGCCTGTTAGATGAAGAAACCAATGGCCTTGAAGCATCCATTGGGAATGGAGTCTTCCGATAAATATGAAATTGATTTGAAATTTTAAAGATCTAACCTTTGAGCCTCTTAGAAACCCACTAAACTTGGAGTTGAACTTCACTAAAAGCCAACTGAAATGGACTGTGCAAGAGTAATAGCACCAAAAACTATGTACAAACTAAAAATCATACATGCTCTAAATGGAACATGCAGAGTGTGCAAAAGCACTTCTTTTGCTGAAAACAAACCTACCTACACTACTCTAACCAAGAGAAAAGGGAGCTCAAACAAAGCCTACAACTGATAGGGAGAAATAGCTTCCCTTCCTCAAAAATAGCAGCCATGCAACTGATTTGGCACTAAACATGGCTGGTTGGATGAGTGAAAAATTAACAATAAGTGGTCCTCCACCCAAATCATCAAGGTATAAACATTAATGGAAAATACCTCCTGAATCTAACCTACATTGAACTCTTAGAGGTATTTATGGTGACCCTTGGTAATTTGATGCTCATCCTCATGCCCTAAAGTAGGCATAACTGGTTTTGGTTTCTCTTTTGGCTCTAATGAAGACAAGTACCGATTGAGCGTGATCTAATCCTTTGGATGTGCCCATTTCTATGAAATTCAACTCCAAAAATGGAGTCTACTTGTGGACCTTCTTGAGTGGATGGTGTGAGGGAGATGATGACATCCTCCTACCTTTTCTCTTCCTCTTCTTTTGGATTTGGAGCAGCTTCTCCTTCCTCTGTTGTTTGAAGACCATCTTGCCCTTAGATAACTTCTTCCTCTAGCATGAATCTTGTCAAAGAAAAATCTTCAAACTGCTTCTCTAGAGGACTGTTTGGGACAACCATGTCTTCTTTAGAATTTTCCTCCATGATGGATTCATCAACCAAAACAGGCCCTTCGAATGAAAGCAAGAAATTATCAATGATGCCTTCTTCTTCTTACAAAATCTGATTTGGTCTCATCCATTTTCTCCTTCCCAATGGGACTTTGAGCTGATTGTTCTTCTTCTTCCTTGGCTGATTGTGCAACTTGAATTGGATCAGAATTTCTCTCAGACAAAGTGCCATTGTGGACACTACACTCTGAGAAACTTGATAACTGATCTTCTTCCTTTCCTTGTTCTTCTTCTGCTGCAACAAAATCAGTCCTAACCACCATTGAGTCTTCAACCTTGGCCTCCTCTGTAGGCTTAACCAACAAGGGAATTTTTTCAATTCCATACCTGAGAGCCAAACTTACTAAACTCTTAATCATTTCTTCTTCCACTGGATCTTCTATTTGCTGTCCTTGACTGATTTTTGGAATTTCATCTTCCTCACGTGGAATTGGGAAGGCAAGAGAAGGATTGGGTTGGGATTCAACCATTTGTGCAATTGTTTTTGGTGGTGGGAAGGATGGAACTTCTTGTTTCTTTGGAGGGGAAGGTGTTTCTTTTGGCTCTTATGGAGGGGATTTGGATTTGGAAGAGAAGAGGGAAGAAAATCTAAGATGGGATGGAAGACTAGGGGATGGAGGGATGGTTTTCACAACTGGAGCAGCATTGGCTGGGTTTACAACTTGACATTCAAACTGAGATGGTGTTGCTTGAGGAATGGAAAGAGAAATACCAGATGATGGTGTAAAACTTACCCATTGACAGGGTTGCTTAGTACCAAGTTCATAGGCCTCTATCTCTTCTATCCATTGTGTAAGTTGGGGTAGCATTCCAATCATGAAGTCCAACTTCTCTTGAGGGCTGTAGTGTCTTGGAAAAGGGCCTTCCCATGAACAAGGTGCCATGAAACCAATTTTGAAAGCCATCATTTGAGTTTTTGCCCTTGATTAAACCATGCTAGTCTCCATTTTTTGAATTTTCTCCAGCAGACCAACATCTTGCATTTGATTATCTTCATTGCATGCATATCCCTACTCTTGGAAAGCCCCATAGCCAAACTAATTTTGGCACTGCTGCTCATAGGGATAGACATGTTGATTCTGAACCTGCTCATAATGATGATTTGAAGGAGTTGTAAAGCATATTGGAGGTGGAATGATCTGATGTTGTTGTAAATGTGAGTTCCATGAAGGGAATGAAGTCATGATTGCATAACCTCATGGAATGGGAGAAAATGAAAGAGATGGAAGAATAAAATGGATGAAATGAGTGGAAATGGATGGAAAAGGTTTGCAACTCAGAGAATGGGTTTTTGACTAGATGGAGTTACCATATGTGCTTGAAAGTGCCTCCAAAGGCTGAAATATTCACCAAGAGCACATCGAACTTGATGAAGTGAAGTGGTAAGGTGCTTCAGACTTGTCCCACTCGGGTGTTCCAAAACTATTAGTGTGAAATCACAACACCCCCAAATGAGTTATGGATCTACTTTTCTAAGGTAGGGTCATTTGGTGTGATTTACATAACATTGGATCATTCCCCAAGCTGTGGGACTTACAAATGGGAATGATCCTTTAGAGAAGGTTGGTTCCTTTTCCTAATCCTAGCACTAAACTACTTATAAGGAAGGAAATGTAACTATCTACTCCTAATCTAAAAATTCCAAGGGACCAAGGAGAGAGAGAGACCATGAAAATAAAGAAATCCTACACTACATAGGTGATAGCACCAAGAAAAGGGAATTGCTTATCACAAACCCAACTGTCGGAAATGGAGAGAGGCAAGCAATGGAGAGGATGGACAGATACATCACAGACCAAGGATAAAGTTCACACAGAACATCATTTCAAACCCCTTAAACAAAGCTCCCAAAACCTCGCAATGGACATCGTAGATATGCATAGTATACCTACCGTGATGGTGAGAGGTGAGAAGAGACAAAAAAAAGAGAGTAAATGATGGACAAAACACATCACGAAAAACAAATTTTATTGCTCCAGGAGTTCACACAGTACACCATTAACAAGTAAGAGGCAAGAAAATGCCATTACAAAGCCAAGGGAGGAGGCTTAAACTCCACATTCGACCCTAGAGAAGAAAGAGAGAGGGGGGCAGGGAAGAAGAATGAACAACAACCTTTTACAATGAATCATGCCCCTGTATTTATATATTTGATCGGAAAGAAGAAAGAGAGAGGGAAGCAGAAAAGTGGGTTGAAGCTCAACCACCACTATTAATGCTTCTGATAAAATATGCCCCAAATCCGTCTTTATTGCATGATTCCTTGATTCAACGCCTTGAAAGAAGAGGAAACGATGGAAATAGATCGAATCCGATCTGGTTGTTGAGATAGATGGATCCTATATTGAAGTTTTGAAGGTGTTTCCTCCATTTTATTTTATCTAACCTCCTTAAATTAAAGTCTCAAACCTCCATGGCATAGGTGAGGTTGAGATCTTTCCAGTGGTGTTAGATTTGTAATATTTTGAGCCCTGAGTCGAAATATATGCCCCTTCGAAGTTTGTATTGAGTCCATACAAATGGATGGGGAAAATAATTTGAAAAATGTGCCCCCTATTGAGATGGGGCATGTGGCACCCCTTTTAGAGAAAAAATCAGATTCACGGGTTTACAATTTATCTTTTCCCCTATGAACGAAAGGAAAATTTTCACCTTTCCTTCCGACTCCCGCTTTCCTCTGGGACACACGTCAGTTGGTGCTCATTTGGAAACCTTTTCTCTATTTTACCCTTGAATTAGTGCCATTAAGACACTTGGTAGCCTCCGTAGGCCTAGCTCATGCATTGACCATTTGCCCCTGCCTCCATTTCATCCTGAGACACATGGAGATGCGGTGCTTGTTTGAGTTTCTCTTTTTTCTTGCACAGGGTCCTTTAAACTTTCACAAGCCCCACCATTCCATTAAAGAGTCTCCCTGTAACCTTGTTTTTCATCCTAGAATGTGAGCTCGCGGGTCTGATTCGTTTCCTTCATAATTTCCTTATGTGCAGGAGTTGTCTTGACCAAATTTTCTCGAGGGGGAATTTGGGATAAGAAACTATTCTTATCACAGGCTAGCTATCTACATAGAGCAAGGGATTGAATTTGGGCCATTACTCTGCATGCCATACTACATAGGAAGGGGAGTTTATTCTATTCCATCCACACATTTGCATTTTTATCTAGCTATTACCCGATATCTTGACATCATTGGCATGAGGGCAACGTAGGAGCACTATTACACACACAAGCACACAAAAATACATTGGGTTTGAGATGTAGTGCAACGCTTAGTTGTAAGTCCACCATTGTGGTGGTTAAGGACTATCCAACCCCTCATTTTGCATCTTTCTTTTTAGGATTTGATGTCTATTTGAGGGTTTTGTAGGTGTTTTCTTCATTGCAAGTTTAGATGTACCTCATTGATCCAAGTGTAATATACACGTGAAAAAATGAAAACAAGTGCAAACCTTTTGTGACACCTCAGATGAGGTTTTCTAAGCATCTACGCAGACCAGAGCACCCAAAAACAAGACCAGGGTGCCCATAGGCACCCCTGTCCCTCTCCAGGTGTCCTAGTCCAACCAGTTCCACCTTTGTTGTATTTTTGGGGGTTCCTTATAATGGTATGTTATTCTGTTTCATCACATGGCTCAGTTTCAGGTCATTACGAGGTAAGAAAAATTAAGGTGAGTTCTTTATCCCTCTTATTTCCTTTCATTAACAAATAAAATAAATTGTTTAGCATTCATATTTTACTGTATGTCATTTATATCATAGTTGTGCATTTAGATTCATATAAAATTATCAAATTTTATTAAATCATTTTGGTTAGCTTGTATCTTAGAACTATTTTCCCTAGTATCCACTAAAACCCTAATGGCTAAGGATAGCTCTTCTCCTCCTCAACTAGTCATGCCTCATGTAAGTATCAATCCAATTTATGATGAAGCAACCATAGCTAAAATCACGGCCCTATATCATGATGTTACTCTTCCATATGATACTCAACAACTCTTTGCTAATGAATGCAATGTGCCTATTAGCTTTGATAATTCTACAATTAGCATTGTTTCGGATCCAGTTAGTTTCACTCGTCACATACCCTATTATACAATTAGCCACATCCCTCCTTCTTGAAATTTATAATGAAAAATTATATGATGTTATTATTAGTTTCATGTTTGGTATTGATGATAATAAACATGTGCATGATGATTCTCACACGATTTAGTATAATACCCTAGTTGCATCTCATACTTCTATTTCTGAAAATGCTCTTCATAATGTGTCACATACTAGTTCTTCTTATCCTTCATTCTATGTCGATGATACACTTAATGATATCTTTCTATCTGAATATTTATTTGATTTCAATGAAACACTTGCTAGTCATGATTCTACTTATTTTCTTACTTTTGAGAGTGAATCCCCCCCTCAACTATAATCTTCTTGTGAGATTATATTTAATAACATACATAATTCATCTCCTTATATTAGTTCATCTCCTCTTATCACTTCATCTCCGTCTATTACTTCATCTCCTCCTATCACTTCATCTCCACCTACTACCTCATCTCCATCTGCTAGGGATGTTTCTGATGTTATTATTACTACTTATACAAATGTCCTATGTGCTTTTCTATGTATTACTTATTCAGAACCAATATATAGTGTGTCCATAGCATCATAATCTCTTATGTATCCTCTTGATATTCCTATGATTACACATGATGAAAAATTACAACCACTTAACACATTGTTTCCATCCTCTATTATTTCTTCATAGGATATCTTATCCCTCATGCATGTTGTTGGTCACTTATAATCTCACATCCAATCTCTCACATTAGAAAGCAAGGCCTATTATGCTTCCATTGATAATAATTCATTGCGTGGAAATCCTATTCCAAAAAAATCAAAACTCAACATTTCCTAAGGTTTTTTTATACCTACATTTTCATGTTTTGATGGTACTAAAAATCCATACTTGCATCTCGGCATCATCCACATCTATCGGCTCTATCACCATGTCAACCTCATCTAGCCCGGGGGTACTAGCTTCTCTCTTATCGTCCCTAGTCTCACTCCAACCCTCCTCAGCACCCTAATATCTCTAACCCATACATATGACTTTGGGGGATGTCCTGGGCCATACCTACTCAACCCGATATAACTTGACCACCCCTCAGTAAATCGATCCTCTAACGACATCATCTATCTTATGCATTTTAGCTCTAATGCATCCTCTGTTCATCCTCCATAGTCTTGGTATGGCCTCCATATCACTACCTTAGGTCCCATCCGATCTATCATTGTTCTATAGGTGTATATATCCATCTTCCTCTCACGCACACCTACCCATCTCCCAAAAATATGTTTGGCCTCACCCAATCTCTCCGAGGTCCACCAATTGGCATCAATATTGCAATATGCTCATAGGTCCATATATGCAACAATTTTATAGCTCCAATGCCACCCCCATGCTCCTCCTATGTAAATTTGTATAGATCCCTATACAGGTGGGCCAATACACATTGTGCCTAAGCATACCTAGTGCTCTCCTCCTCTATCTGGAAGAAAATATCATGCATATTATATAAGATTCCTACACCACCACCCTCCACTATCATTGATGACACATTCACCATAGCAATAACCTTCCACAATCGTGGAACCCCTGATCTCATAATAGCATATAGGATAATATGGACCTCACTAAGAACTTGAGTCCACAAAAAGTACTGCCTAATGGCCCTCATCTATCTTTTAATATCAGCCACTGTCATAACTTGTATCTTCTTGCCAACAATAAGTAGTCGTATTATACAATACACATCCTCTAGTGTGACTCTCATCTCCCCTGTAGGTAACCAAAAGGTGCAAGTATTTGTATACCACCTCTCACACAACATTGTAAGCATAGGAATATTATGGGGTACATCCCCCATACTTGTTATGTGTCACATATTGGCACATTCCAAAACATCCCACTCATCATCTGACAACCCTAATCTGAGAAATGTACTCAAATAATGGCCACCACGAAACTCTCTCGAATGGATATCCTCTCACACACACCAAAACAACAAAAACACAACATTAGAACATCATATATATACAAACATACTCATCTACAACATCAACACACATCAATTTCCCTATTTACATCATTATGGAATCCATAACTACTCTCTAAACACGGGCGCCCAAAACCAGGATCGGGGCACCTAAGAGCAAGATGCTAGCACACATGTCTGGGCACTCTTGTCCCAAAGGTCATTAGCACCTTCATGGCTCTTTTCTAGGTATAAAAGGTCAAGAAATTCAAAAACAAAAATTTCACAAAAAATCGTTAAAATGACTAATATCAACACATTTTTTGAAAAAATCACGCTTACCAAGTTCGTCGTAGCACGCGATGTCATGACTATCGCTACCATCTAGAATCAACTCGGTCATGGTGCTCTAACTTACAGCATCCTCACACACACAAATCTCACTATCACACTCACACAAAATACAAATGAGTTACCTAATCACTTTATCATATTACTATTTATAGAAACTTTCCATTATTCACTTTACTATACTCACTCTTCACACCCAATACAAATTGCATGATTTCCCTCATATCTTGAGCATCCTTACTTTGATTTCTATCACTTCTACGAAATTCTTTTCAAAATTCTACCTACTATCTTATTGTACACATTACACATATAGTATTTCTCATTGATATTGTAGTATACTCAAGAAACACACACTTTTGTGACATTTCTCATACATTATCCATTACATCATTACGTGCTTACTTTCAGCTCAATGTTCTTTTTCCTTATCACTCCCCCTTTTACCGAAAGGGGGCATACAATTGGGGTCATCCTATAATTCCCCTATCATCACTACACAATCAATCTACATTCATAATTCATCATTATTAAACATTTACTCATATACCATATGACATGTCACATCATTTTCTAGCGATCCCCCTAATGAACTAACCTAGGGGCTAGAACCGTAAAATCTCTCCATGAGTAACCAATTAATCAATCACATACACTCCAACCTCTACAACAATCAAAATTACATCAACCAACCAACATGAACACAACACATTTATTCTCTTAGATGACCTGACTTGGGAGTTATATCACCACTTTCCTAGATGACCTAACATGGGAAGTTATTCTACATTTTGTAATTACTTCCTAATGACCTAACATGGAAACCACCACATACACATTACGGTGACACCCCGGGAGTGGGGGAAATGAGGCGTCATTTCCTTTCCTATATTGCTCCTATATGGGTTATCACATTTGATCAAAAATTTGGATCCAATTTTTTTAAATGATCTTTTCCTATCTGCAGTAGCTAGATATTTTGAGGATGTAGTTAAAGTTGGAGATTAAAACTAGACCTCTCTCCCTACACACTTCCTCTAGCGGCGGGTAGCAGCGGGACTCCCATATCCTCATTTTTTCATACACATGGAATCTAGTTAGGAATTTATCACTCCCTACCCCATCACATCTCCATCAACAAAGATTGAAATCTCCAATCATTCAACACCACAATCATCAATCTCATTTAGCGTTCCTCATAACAGTCTCACATCTCTCGTTACACCACATAGATCAACATGATGATCCATGTTTCACCACGCTATATGTTCTCACTTGGCACATAATTCTACTACCCTCTTCATGTAATTCAGTGACATGGACTTCTCTAGACTTCTCAAGTATGCATCTCTATCTACTTTATGTTACCAAGCTTTCACTCACCAACATAAAGTGGGGGCAAATGTAGACACAAAATCATGCACTTACTACTATTATTATATTGCTAAGTATGTTGTTTTATATATGGATCTTGCATAAGAAAATTATTCACTGATGACCCATTCCATAGTCCATCTATTTTTCTTGTTGGTCTTTATTGTTGTTTGTCTTGCACAATTTTCACTCGTGCATATAGTTATAGTCAAGTCTCAAGGATCCCTATCTGTCAGTTCTAACTCATCTATCATCACTGGGCTTTGGAAACTAGCACCCAGGGTTGGATGGTAGCACCAGACAACCCTATCCATCTTGGGGGCCCTTATCCTCTTTGTATTTGGTTTTATTTTTAATATTTGAGGTTGGTATTTTCAGTTTTCCCTCTCATCTCCTAAGGTTCTATCCGACATGTCGGGTCATTAGTGTTGATTCGAACAAGATATCCCTATATATACATAATATACATACCATTATATATGTGCACTATTCTTATCTAGGGCTAGTTATCTACATAGAGTAAGGGAATACATTTGGACCATTACTCTGCATACACACTACATAGGAAGGGGAGTTCACTTTATGCCATCCACACATTTTCATTTTTATCAAGATATTGCCCGCTATTTTGGTGTCATTGGCACAAGGGCGACCTAGGACCATTATTACACACACTTACACATAGAACTACTTTTGGTCAAAGATGTAGTGTAACACCCAGTTGTAATTCCACCATTGTGGCAGTTGAGGAAATTCGACCCCTCGTTTTACATCTTTACTTTTTTATAATTTGATGACTATTTGAGTGTTTTACATGTGCTTTCTTCATTGCAGGTTTGCAGGTACCTCGGCGATCTATGTGCAACCTACATGCGACAAAAGGGGAAAAAGTGTGAACCTCTTATGACACCTCAGAGGAGGATTTTTGAGCATCAGTGTAGACCAAGGTGCCCAAAAATAATACTAGGGTGCCCCCATCTCTCTCCAGGTACCCAGTCTAACCAGTTCCACCTCTGCTACATTTTCTAGGGTTTTTGCAATGATCTGTTATTTTGTTCCATCACATAGTTCAAGTCCCAGTCACTACGAGGTAAGAAAAATTAAGGTGAATGTTTTATCCCTCTTATTTCATTTCATTAATTAATTAAATAAATTGTTTAGCATTCATATTTTTGCATTTAGGTTCATTAAAAATTATCAGATTTTATTGAATCACTTCTTGATTTTTATAAAAATTAAAATTCATCCTCTACTTCAACTGCAAGTGTTTATGCTTCATCTAAATTGGTAGGTAGAGCTCTTCTTAGCATGAAACCAAATTTTGGTAATTGTGCATTGGTGAAGAAACTTAATTTATTATATTTTGTTGGCCTGGTAGCTTCCACGATTTAATAGAGCATCCTATTTAATTTGGATACAAACTCTCTCATGGGTTCATAGGGCTCTTTCTTCAATTGAGACCATTGGGAAAGAATAACATCAACATCCTCATCTGGTTTAAATCTAGCTTCAAATTTAGATTTCATACCTACCAAATTTGTGATTGATATTCTTAGGAAATGATAGAACCAATCCATAGTGGCATCTTACTAGGATCCCACAAAAAAGTGGAATGAAACATCTTCGTACTCCACTCCCAACACCCCACAAGTTGTTATTAATGTTTTGATATGATCATAAGGATGTTTCTTTCCATCTCCTTGAAACTTCATAAATTTCTTCCTAGATCCATTGGGTAGATCATGCAATGGAGGATTTAATACCAATGGTCCCATGTTCTGTCCCTACGACACTGATTCTTGTGCTTTCATCCTTGGTTCTTATTCCTCTGGTTCTTCTTCTACTTCTTGTTCCAGAGGAATGAGGTTCAATGGTTCATTTTTTGGTTCTTAAAGAGGAAAATTAGGATCAAACTCAGGGAAATACTCTTGACAAGTTCTTCTTGTCATTTGAGTAATGGGAAGTCTGAAATCTGCTTGCATTTTCTCTTCAAATATTGGATCACTTATACCATTAGCTCGGGAAACCCTTGTGTATCTTATTTTTATAAACTTTTTGTATTGATGCACCACTCAAAATATACTTCTTCTAAGCTCTTCTTTTCTAGTTAGGAACATGTCTTGCACAATGTAGATACTGAGCACATTCTTCTTCCAAGTCTAAAAATCTTGCACATGTGTGATAGTGATTGAATCTTTCTTTGTTATTCTAGATGTAATTCCTCAAATCAGTTGTAAGATCTTCTTGAATATCTTGAAATAAAAGAATATTAGGATATAAAACACAAACATTTACAAGAATAGTAATTGAGGGAAAATGCAAAGCAAACATCAACATTTTTTACAATTTTCAATCTCTAATTTTTTTAAATTTTTTAGATATCCAATTTTTAATGGATTTTTTGGTTTATGATGTGGTGAAGAGATAGAAAAATATTCCCCATGGTGGGTGCCATAAACTGTTAGTGAAACAATTTGTCACAAAGATAAATTAGTTGATTTTCTCTAACGCTTTTAGACTATATCCCTCCTCTTTGTGATGTGTATACTCCCATTTATTAAATGCAGATAAAAAAATATTGTGGGTGGTCATGAAGATGGAGATCACATAGGGTTACTCCAGTAGACCTATGGAATATTTATTGCACCCATTGCAAGGAAGGGATTTTCTTAGAAGACAAGGTGAAGGGAAATAAGAACTTAGGAGAGAGGGGTTAATCTTGTAAATAGGCACTAGCATAGTTTCACAAGCATTAACCAAAATTAAGCCACACTCAATTAGAGGAAAATAACTTTCCTAATAATGACAAGATATAATAAATCATGGACACATAATTCCATTAATCAATTCATCAAAGGCACTGACACCTTCCTTGGTTAATAATGACAAGATATAATAAATCATGGACACATAATTCCATTAATTAATTCTCCATGTTGTTTTAATATATGGTAATTTCATTATGTTGACACCGCTTATTTTGGATATTCTGAGGATTATCAACCGACAATCGTACTGGCATTGAATATGTGGATTTGTGGAAGGGTCCACTAGAAGGTTGGCACGTGGAATTCTAGGCATTATCATTTGAACATGGATTTTTTTAGTCGCTTGGATTTCATCTGCTCTACATTTGGGGGTCAGTATCCTTTGCAGCCTGATTCTAGATGTGACGTTGAAATCTAACTTGTCAGTTGCTTATGTGGAGATGTTTTATTAGACCTGAAATTATGGATATTATAATGTCAATTGAAATATTTTGGTCAAAATCTTAGAGTTATAAAGTAATATGTTTGATTATTAGTTATAGGTCTGTTTTATTATCTCAATCAACTAGTAACATATATTCTAATAATAGCCTTTGGCTATATTAGAAGAATGAGTCAAATCTAATAGTCGATAGGAATTTTGTATGATGTTATAAAGTTTGTTTTTAAATTTACTAGTCATTGTAAAAGTCTGTAAAATCCAAAGTCAATATATGTCATAATTATCATTATCTTTTTATCAATCAATCACATTGTCAATTGTAAATATCTTAAAGTTAGTTATGTTATTAGTTTTGTCATTATCCAAATACATCATTTATTGTAAAAGACTCAAAATCATATAGGTGATTTAAGGATTTTTTAATAGTCATTTTATAATTTTTCATCATGATTCAAAGTCAAAATATTTCAAAAAAAATGCCCCACTTTTCAATAATTGGATGTATTTTTCCTTGTACGCGACATCCATCTCGTGGGGATAAATTGTACAATGAACTCCATGATCAAATAAAACCGAGTTAGTAGCATCAATCGGATGTCGGAGGACAATGGATGTTAGAGGTCAATTAGTGACCTCTAGTCAATCACCAAAAATGGGGCCGCATAGATGGTTTGGTCGTATTGTTTCAGAGTATGTTTTAGTTTTAGTATTCCTAGTTTTCAATGTTCTTGTTGTGTTGCTTGTTGAATAAAATCCTTTTTATAATCTGGGAAGGATAAATGTTTTTATAAAACTCACTTTCAGGGAGGAGGAGAAGATTACGAGGTAGGCTGGGGGATGATTATATAGTTAGTTCCCAACTTTTGGATCAAGGAGATTCAAAATTTAGGTGCCCTAGGAGGAAGGGAAAATGCCACATGAACCCAAAGAGGTATGGAGTATTCCTACATAATTTGTATTATCACTATGTCTTCACAAGGGTAAAGAGATAATCAATGGAGTTTATACATGGTCTAAGCAGTGCTTTCAGGAGGTGGTTCAACTTCTTCAAAATATGGTTCTTCATCGTGTTCACATTAAGGGGGTGAATATTTGAGAATTAATAATGTTCACACTAAGTGGGTGAATGTTAGGAAAATAGTGTTTACATTATTAATGTGGTTAGTGTGAGAGAATAATAATTATGTGTGTAATTATTATATTGGTGAAGGTAAGTTAGTATATATTGTTAAATATGTATTTTTATATAAAACATCATATAACAATTTTTTGTTCTGTGAGTTTAACCACTCACATATATGGTGTTTGGGTGAGATATTCATCGAGACTACTTAGTACTACTTCCTAAAATATAAGAATGTTATTCCTATATATATGTAAAGTGTTACATTGAGAATTAATGAGAATGAGTTTGAATTAAGTTTTATTTGTATCAATTTTGTGTTTATTTCTTTGTAACTCTCATCTGCTCCTCCACAGAGTATCCCTATGTGATAACCATCTCTATGGCCACCCACAATTTTTTTATCTGTATTTAATAAATTTGATCCTTCCCAACACAAAGAGGAGGGACATAGTCCCAGAGTGTTGGTGAAAATCAACTAATATTTCTTAGCAAAAAAATATTTCACCAACGTATGTCTGTATTTGTAAGGAGGGGCTTAGCCCTAGAGAATTGGTGAAAACTCAATAGTTTGCAACACGACAAATTATTTTAGCAAATTAGAAACTAGTGCCCAGGGTTAGACAGTAGTGTCAGGTGCCCATGTTCAGCATAGGCACCCTTGTCCTCTTTGTATTTGGTTTTATTTTTTATATTTGAGGTTGGTATTTTCAGTTTTCCCTCTCATCTCTTGACGTACTATTCATCATCTTGGGTCATTATTGTTGATATTCAAACAAGAGATCCCTATATAAACACAATATACATACCATTATATATGCAGACTATTCTTATCAAGGGCTAGCTATCTACATAGAGCAAGGGACTACATTTGGGCCATTACTTTGCATACACACTACATAGGAAGGGGATTTCATTCTATTCCATCCACACATTTACATTTTTGTCAAGATATTGCACACTATCTTGGCATCATTGGCGTGAGGGTGACCTTGGAGCATTATTGCACACACAAGCACACAAAACTACATTGGGTCTGAGATGTAGTGCAACACCCAATTGTAATTCCACCATTGTGGCGACTGAGGACAGTTTGACCCCTCATTTTACATCTTTATTTTTTAGAATTTGATGTCTATTTGAGGGTTTTACATGTGCTTTCTTCATTGTAGGTTTACAGTACCTCGGCGATCCATGTGCAACCTACACGTGAAAAAGGGGAACAAGTGCGAACCTCTTGCGATACCTCAAAGAAGGTTTTTTGAGCATCTACATAGACCATGGTGCCTAGAAATAAGATGAAGGTGCCCCTATCCCTCTCTAGGTGCCCAGTCCATCCAATTTCACCTCTGGTACATTTTTTGGGGTTCGTGTCAATGATTTGTTATTTTGTTTCATCACACAGTTCAGTCCCATGTCACTAGGAGGTAAGAAAAATTAAGGTGAGTGCCTTATCCCTCTTATTTCATTTTATTAATAAATTAAATAAATTGTTTAGCATTCCTATTTTATTGTCTATCATAGTTGTGCATTTTGAATCTTATAAAATAATCTGATTCTATTGAATCACTTCTTGATTTTTCTAGAAATTGAAAATTCATTCTCTACTTCAACTGCAAGTGTTTATGCTTCATCTAAATTGATAGGTAGCGCTCTTCTTACCATGAAATCAACTTTGGATAATTGTGCATTGGTGAAGAAACTTAATTTATTATTTTTGTGGGCCTAGTAGTTTATGTGATTTTATAGAGCTTCCTGTTTAATTTGGCTACAAACTCTCTCATGGGTTCATAGGGATCTTTCTTCAATTGAGACCATGCTAGATCTATGTGCCTCACATTGTTTATTCACCCACGTTTATGCCTTTTCTCCATGGTGTTTTAATATATGGGAATTTCATTATGTTGGCACCATTTATTGTGGATATTCTGAGCATTATCAACCAACAAGCATACTGGCATTGAATATGCGGATTGGTGGAAGGGTCCACTAGAAGGTGGGCATATCAAATTTTAGGCATTATCATTTGAACGTGGATTTTTACACTCTCTTGGATTTCGTCTGTACTGTATTTGGGGGTCAATTGCTTACATGGAAATGTTTTATTAGATCTAAATTTATGGACATTATAACATCAATTCAAATATTTCAGTCAAAGTCTTAGAGTCATAAAGTAATATGTGTGAATATTAGTTATAGGTCTGGTCTATTATCTCAATCGACTAGTAACATACATTCTAATAATAGCCTTTGGCTATATTAGAAGAATGAGCCAAATCTAATAGTCGATAGGAATTTTATATGATGGTCTAAATTTTGTTTTTAAATTTACCAGTCATTGTAAAATTCTAGTAAAATCCAAAGTCGATATATGTCATAATTTTCATTGTCTTCTTATCAATCAATCACATTGTCAATTGTAAATATCTACAAGTGAGTTATGTTATTAGTTTTATCATTATCTAAATACATCATTTATTGTAAAAGACTCAAAGTCATATAGGTGATTTAAGGATTTTTTAATAGTCATTTTATAAGTTTTCATCATGATTCAAAGTCAAAATATTGCCCAAATAAAAAAAATTACCTTGCTTTTCAATAATTGGACACATTTTTCCTTGTACGCGACATCCATCTTGTGGAGATAAATTATACAATGAGCGCCATGGTCAAATAAATTGAATGAAACCCTTTTTATAATTTGGGAAGGATTAATGTTTTTAGAAAACTCACTTTTAGGGAGCAGGAGAAGATTACGAGGTAGGTTGAGGGATGGTTATCTAGTTAGTTCCCAACTTTTGGAACTAGGAGATTCAGAATTCAGGTGCCCTAGGAGGAAGGAAAATGCCATAGAAACCCAAAGAGGTAGGGAGTATTCCTACATAATTTGGATTGTCACTATGCCTTCACAAGGGTAAGGAGATAATCAATGGAGTTCGTACATGGTCTAAGCAATGCTTTCAGGAGGTGGTTCAACTTCTTAAAAATATGGTTCTTCATCGTGTTCACATTAATGGGGTGAATATTTGAGAATTAATAATGTTCACACTAAGTGAGTGCATGTTAGGAAAATAGTATTTACATTATTAATATGGTTATTATGAGAGAATAATAATTATGTGTGTAATTATTATATTGGTGAAGGTATATATTGTTAAATGTGTTTTTATATAAAACAACATATAAAAATTATTTTTATGTGAATTTAACCACTCACATATATGGTGTTTGGATGAGACATTCATGGGAGGCTAGTTAGAAATAATTCCTAAAATATAGGAATGTTATTCCTATATAAATATATATGTAAAGTGTTATATTGAGAATTAATGAGAATGAGTTTGAATTAAGTTTTATTTGTATCAATTTTGTGTTTATTTCTCTGTAACTCTCCTCTTTTCCTCCACAGAGTATCCCTATGTGATACCCATCTTGATGCCCTCACACAATATTTGTTTTATCTAAATTTAATAAATTGAATCCTCCCCATTACAAAGAGGAGGGAAATAGTCCCAGAGTGTTGGTGAAAATCAACTAATTTTTCATTGCAAAAATATTTCACCAACATATGTCTATATTTGCAAGGAGGGGCTAAGCCCAGGAGAATTGGTGAAAACCCAATAATTTCCAATTCTCTATAAAATTCAAAAAAGGTATATATTCCAAAAAATTAAAAAATAGATATCAAGTAAAAATTAGATTTTCAAGGTGACTCTAACAAGGAACGAATCCATGTCACGTTCATTTCCTGCATCATGATGATGAAGTTTCGAGATTGGTGTTTGGCACCAATAAGTGACAACAACCATGAAGAAGAAGGTTACTACCAAGAGATGTAAATTTGTTGTCAGACATCATTTTGGACCAGCTCTCAAAAAATTATGGACTTTGGAAAATCGAAGAGGTCTCTTTCTTCAAATAAAAACTCTGTAATCAATCAAGGAAAAAATGTCAGTAACATTTTTGTAAAAGTTTTGGAAAGAGTATTTAGGATAGATAAAATTGTTGTTTTTGAATATCCTACCATCAACTCCATGTGGCTCCAATTCAAACGGACTGCTTGTAGATGAATGAAAATGGGAATTGTACCCGTTGATGATTAAGAATCTAAGGGCCTAATGAGAAAGATGCGAATGAGATAAATTTTTTTTTATATGAAAAACATGAAGAGGAAGAATCTCATGAAGGTAATGTTTTTAATTTCATGCAGTTGACTAAGAAAATCAAAACCATATCTTTTGTCTCTCTTCCTTTGGATTATTTTCTCACTTATGGAGATGAAGAAATGACTACCTTGAAAATGGAGTTTGTGCAAAGGATCTTGAGTGTTTCATAAGAAAATTATGATTCCCAAACCAATCTTTATATTTTTAATTATGTTGAGACTATGCAAGAAGGGTATGAGCAGCTTGAAGCACTCCATAATGGTGAAGAAGAATAGATTCATCCTTCGAACAAGATTCTGATGATTCTCCATATTAAGAGGTATTTGTTCCTAAAAGACTCCTATGTGTTTCTCATGACTTCCCTATTCTTGAGCCTTCCAATGAAATTCAATTCATCACCTTAGAGGATAATGAAGAAAGCATGAAAGTTGAAGTTCCATTCATATCTTCATTTTGGCTTGAGATATCATCTGTTGAAGCAGAAATATGCACTAGGTATGAGAATTATTGTCTATTGATGGATGATTACAAGCTCGTTGAGAATTTCACTAACCTTAAATATGTCCAAGAGATGAACCCTCTTTTCCCACCGCAGATTTTCGGAGGAAGAATTTGGGGTAATCATTGATGGTTTTTTTTTCCAAATTTTTCTCTCCTTTTGATTCACAAATGCACAATAATGAAATGAAACAAATTGAAGAATCGAATTTCCTTTTTGATAAAAATCATGGATGGATGGGTAACAAATTGCATATATGATGAGATGGTTTCTTTACCATCACCAAAAGAATGTGATAGTAATCATAAAAGTGAGCATGAAGTCTTCCCTTTTCCCTGTAAAGTAGAATACTTTTTAGGAGATGTTCTGCATGGATTAGAAGGTTATCCTCTTCTTACAGACCCAACATTGTATTCTTCCCCATGTCATGAGGATGATTCGATGAATCTTGAACTGAAAGGTATACCCTTCCTCTACAACATGGATCTATTCTCCCTATTTTAAAATAACAAAGACCATATATGTCTGCATTTGCAAGGAGGGGCTTAGCCCCAGAGTATTGGTGAAAAATCAATAATTTACAACACGAAAAATTATTTTTCTAACAAATACCTAAGTACAATCCAGATGAAAATGTGGAGAAGGAAAAAATAAGGTTGGTTGAAAAGGTTTTTTCACATCAACCCAAAATTGATTATAATGAAACATTTGTGTCAGTGGCTAGACTAGATACCGTCTAAACTATCTTAGCCATAGTAGTTCAAAGCTAACGAAAAATTTATATAATTGACATAAATTCCACATTATTTGATGGTGTTATAGAATAATAGGTTTATGTGAATAAGCTATTGAGATATAAAGTTGAAGGAAAAGAGTACAAAGTTTTGTAGACTAAAGAAAGTTCTCTACATTCTGAAGAAAAAACTAAGAGCTTGGTATAGTTGCATAGTTACATCTACTCATACTTATTGAGTAATGAATTCATTAGAAGTATAAGTGAACCCACATTATATATATAAATGAATAACCAAGGTCAAATTTTGATCATCTTCTTATGTGTGGATGACTTAATTTCACAAGAAACTAGTCAGCTATATTGTTCAAGTTCTAAATGAAAAGAGAGTCTAAAATGATATATTTAGGATTAATGAATTATTTCCTTGGCATCAAATTCAATCAATTAGAAGGTTTAATTTTCATATGTGAATATAAGTATGCAAATGATGTTTTGAAGAGGTTCGGGCACGAGGGATTCACTATGTAAACTTATGGTCTCTCATGTGCATTCGTAGAATAATAAAAAACACCCCTATTTCCACATATACATCTCAATATTCTATTATTAACAACCCCTCCTAATACAAAATTTAAATATTAAAAAACCCCTTATTTTACCATATATCTAAACTACCAATTTTCCCTATGATATTTTTATACCCCTTTTTATTTCCATCTCTTTAGTGTTAGATTCAAGATTTTAAAATTTTGAGAAACTGAATTATATTTCCACTTGAAACCATGATAGAATTCATATTGGACTATAAAATTACAAACTCTCAGTATGTGTAATTTTATATCTCTCTTCCTTTATTTTCCAATTACATCTTTCACACCAATCAAAATGTTTATAGTAATGTGGAGGGTCATATAATGTGGTTGCAATATTTCCAGTTAAATGTATTAATGTTCATGACATGCATTCTCCTAAAACATTTGAATCAAATGGTAAGAAATATACCTTAGCAATGATACTATAAAGTATGTCACAAAATTTTAGAGTTACGTAATATTGTTACTTTGGAAAAAGATGTTGATTATCTCTAAACCATTTTGCTACTTTGACAAACCAAACAATGCAAATGATATTTTTTAGGGATTCTTCATATACCCCATGAATAATCATCCGTCCTCCTCCCTAGTACTCCATATATCATACCCCCAATATATTTTTTAGAACGTTTACACGTGAACCCATTATACCCATTAATATAGAGCGATATAATGAGTATATAAAACCCCAATACAAACTCACCTGATAGGTAATGATTCGGTTTGTGAATCCCTCGTGGGTTCAGGATGCTAAATAGAGAACTAACATCAACACCATTTCCCACAAGATTTAATTTGAGTAAGGATGATAAGGGACATCATGTTGATCCAATTTCTTACAAATGAGTTGTTAATCTTATAATGTAATTAATTGCCACAATGCCTAATAATTTTTGTGGCATAAGCCTTATTTTAAATTTTATGGATTCTTTATAAGACTCACATTGGCACGATGGGAAAAATTTCTAAAATACGAAGTTGGAAAAATAAGACATGTAATTTTATAGTTTGCATTAAGTTATTTCAAGTTGGTTGGTTATAATGGAAATGAATTCACAAGAAGAGTAGATGACAAAATGTGCACATTTAGATATGCTTTCCACTTTGGTTCGGGTGCAGCTGTATGGGATTCCAAGAAACATACCATTGTTACCATATCTTTAGAAAAAGTAGAGTATGTTGTAACCACATTTGTAGCATGTTAAAAAGAAGCATTTAAGATATTTTTTGACAGCTTTGCTATCGCATTGTCCAACAATCATGAGTTCCACATAAGGATAAAACACATTGATACAAAATGTCACTTCATTAGGAGTTAGTCAATAAAGGAGAACTATATTTGGACTTTTGTATATCAAAATACTAGGTTATTCATTTCCTTATTGCATTTCAACCTGATGTATATCTAAATTGTAGTTTTCCTCTCTCTATATATGAGGTTTCTCATTTGTATTTTTCAACCCAGTTGTAAGCACCAAAGTGCAGTTTAATTTTTAATAGAAATCATATTTGTGTATTTTAGTTTGTGTATGTATAATATTATACTTTTTATTACTTATTTTCATTCTTATAGACACCCTTAAGTAGAATTGACCCACCCAATCCTTTATCTTTATCTATTTAAATATTTCTTAAACCTCAACTACCTCATTATATTGATTTGTGTATATGTGGAAAGTTGTTTTATTTTACATTAATCAATGTATAAAAGTAATTATAACACAATGGATCCCATATATTATTACATAAAGTGATTGATTTGTGTTGTGATTTGAGTCAATTTTACATTTGAAATTGTTTATTTTGTTATTTTGGCATGATTTTTTTGGGGAATTAGAATTTTTATTTACATAACAGACGATGCCACTATATATTTTTTACAACATCAAGTTTGCGATGGTTGTATTGAATTTTTCCACCTATATTAAAAATATTCAAAGTAAATACAACACAAATATAACAAAAAAATAAAAAATCAAATATAGTATAATTCTTTATTCAATGATTATATGCAATTTCATTTTAATTTACAAACAAAATTATTTACTTAGTATAGTAAAACAAATGCAATTATATTTTTTATTATTATTTTAAATATACTCATTGTGAGTATAGTAAAACAAATGAAATTATATTTTTTATTATTATTATAAATATACTCATTGTGATTGGTTTTATTTTAATCAATCAAAGATGACACAATTAAATTTTTTTAAAAAAATTACATAATAATATATAGTAATGCAATATCGATGGAATAAGATGATATTAATTAAGCTTTCTTCTCATATAAATTACAAATTATAAAAGAGATAAACTGATGAGCTATTAAATGTTATTATGCTCTTCTTACTGTGATTAAAAATTTAAATTTAGATTTAAAAGTGAATCCATTCACTGACATTATAATCTTCTGTTAAAAGGTAAAAGAAATTTATTAATAAGAATTTAATGGATGTCAAAGTTAAAGTTAAATTAAAAAATACAGGGTAGGAGTTTTCGTTGTGGCTATGTATTTATTGATGAGATGAGGTGGTGTAAATATCATGGTTTATCAATTTGAACCAAAATTCATTTGAAAAATGATAATTTCTTATGAAGGAAATAAGAGTAACCATGTTTGTTTTATTATAAGAGAAATTTCAAATCACGAGACAAAAAAAATTATGTTGGATGTGGGCATATGGTGCCACACAATGTGGGTAGTGGTACCTTTGTGTGGTAGGAGATAGATTACATGAGGAGAGAGAGTGTGAGAGAGTGTGAGAGAGAGAGAGAGAGAGAGAGAGAGAGAGAGAGAGAGAGAGAGAGAGAGAGTGTGTGTGAGAGTGAGAGAGAGAGAGAGAGAGAGAGTGAGAGTGAGAGTTGTGTGTGTGTGTGTGTGTGTGAGAGTGTGTGAGAGAGAGAGAGAGAGAGAGAGAGAGAGAGAGAGAGAGAGAGAGAGAGAGAGAGAGAGAGAGAGAGAGAGAGAGAGAGAGAGAGAGAGAGAGAGAGAGAGAGAGAGAGAGAGAGAGAGAGAGAGAGAGAGAGAGAGAGAGAGAGAGAGAGAGAAGAGAGAGAGAGAGAGAGAGAGAGAGAGAGAGAGAGAAAAGTAGCCATATTTGTTTTATTATAAGATCTATATGAGATAGAAGACAAAATAATTTTGAATGTGGGTGGTGGTGCATTTGTGTTATGGGCATTATTGATGAGGGTGTGTGTGTGTGTGTGTGTGTGTGTGTGTGTGTGTGTGTGTGTGTGTGTTGTGTGTGTGTGTGTGTGTGTGTGTGTGTGTGTGTGTGTGTGTGTGTGTGTGTGTGTGTGTGTTTTAAACATAGAAGGTAGGGTTGGAAAGAGATATGCCTCGATCCTCTTGAAGATACCTATGGTCTTCTCCTTGATCTCCTGTACTTTGGATTCATCATGCAGAACACCAAGTAGGGTTTCAAAGTGGAATTTAGAGCTACACACACATCCACCCTTTACTTTTGGGGTGTATTTGAGCTTGTATTTTACAGAAACCAATTTCTTTCCTAGCATTCCTCCCTCCACGTGTATGTAATGGTATACAAACTTCACCTTGTTGAATTCTTCCACAATCTCCTTCACAAAGTTTACTTTCAGATCGGTTGTGTTTATCACCATTTCATATCATATGAGTGAATGAATACATTAAAAATGAGCATGCAGAGCCTATCCATCACATGTGTTTGCATAGAATGACTAGTCAACAACCAATGGACTATTTACCACTTTATGAAGTGGACTTATCATTGGTTGGCTAACTAACAGATCATATAATTAAAAAGAATAAATGTGATGCAATACATACTTGCATCTTTGAAATTGATTTGTTTGACGTTGTCCATGCCTCCATCACCTTGAATAAATGTGATGCTTGAGAATACCTTAGGAACTTTCTTTGGGAGGACATTATGGTCATCCTTCACAAATGCATTCCACACTCGTTGTGCCTCCAATGGACTCTTTAGTTCACTAGTGATGCTTCCTGACACCATCTTATCTTATCTTATCTCAATATAATTTTTATTTCAACGAGATGATATGTTTTTGTTTGTGTTTTGAGAAGAATATATGGTATTTATCATAATCTTGGGTGATGGATGTAGACACATTCAATTCAACATTAAAACCCACTTTTTCTCTTTGAGCTATAAAATTCAAGAACTTTGAGAAAGACAGCCTTTTAGTCTCCTCTATCAACTTAAAAAATGAACTTGATGATAGACAGTAAGTTGCCCATGAGAAAGATCTTAAGACTAGTTTATTTGAAATTTTCCTTTTTTAATCCACCTTACATGTACTAAAATTTTATTTTTAATACATATTTCAATTGGAATATTTTATATATTCATCCTAATTATCAAATTATAAATAATTTTTTTATTCAAATTAGCAAAGAGATTTCTAATAAATCATACAAAAGAACAAACAAGAGCCAAAACGAGAGACAAAACTCATGAAAAGGGCTAGTAAGGTGAAGTGACTAGTTTTGTATTAGTCACGAAACTTACATGAGTAATTTTGTAATAGTTTTGAAACTAGTATGAGAGATTTCATAACATTTTTATCACAAAACTACGATGACATGTAAAAGAAATAGGAAATAAGAAGAGGAAAGATAAAAATAAATAAAATAGTGGAATAGAAGGAAATAGTTCCCACACAAAGTGGAACAAAAGATTATCAGAGAGAAAAAAAGGTGGAAAGTGTCGAAAACACTAGAACATAAGATAAATGTGAAAATTACTAAAGAAAACACATCAATATGAGCCTAAATCAATACAACTCTCCATAAACACATACATACACTAGTACCACAACAGTTAATTACTCTTGTACTAAAATTAAGTGTCAACACAACACCCTACATTGATGTGTGTTCATACATGTCAAAGTAAAATATCATTCATATGTGGGTATTGAATCAATGTCAACTCGTTGCATCTATACTCATGTTTTTTGGAAGGTCCATTCCCCTCCATATGAATAAAGGTGAATCAATATCTATATAAATCATTAAATAAGGAACTACTAAAAGATGGAAAGTCATAAAAGTCACATGGGATAAATTTGACACATTATTTAGGAAAATCAACAAATTTAGATGTCGAATTGTCCTCTCTTATAACTACAAAATTTCTATCAATTAAAGCCTTTATTTCCAGGTTCAAGTTCATTCTCTCACAGTTGACAACTTTTGGTAAGTACAAGAAGAATGATGAGTGTATCTTTCTCATTTTATCTAGGTTGAAGGGTCAATACCAGGTATTTTATTCTACCTTTTAAGCCATTATGTATGCCTTGGGTAATACCATCAAGATCCCTTGTTTTGATACCTTTTGTGAATGGAGCACTAGGGAAAAATCAAGCCTTTCTCATCTTGATGCCTTAGGGAAGTGTAAAAATTTTGGAGTTCTCTTGTCATAATATTTAAATAAGATATTTAAAAAAACCATACATTATGATCTATTTAAGAAGTAATGGTCATAGTTCATGCCTATATGTATTTTATGTTTGCAAGTCTTCTTTGGGAATAATTTCCCGTGTTGATTCAGTTAGGCATGGATTTCATGGTTTTTATTCTTCTTCTAGAAATCATTTATTACTCATGTTCATTAAGTTATGCATATATTTCAAGGTTTTGAGTCTTCCTCGTGGAAAACAGACCTTTCTCAAGTTCATTTAGTAAGAAAAATTGGCTTGAACAATTTGAAAATTTGAACTATAAATATTTTTCAATAGATGAGTTTATAAGACTTATTATTTTGTCTACTTAAGTTGTCTTGTATAGATTGTGTTTTTAATGGAGGTTGTGTATTTGGAAAACAACATTGATGTATCCTTTTCTAAAAGGTAAGGTTCTTGCTACATAGTGACCTCATGTCCTTTTCCTTATACTACTCGCACCGCCATCACCTTAAATAAATGTGATGCTTGAGAATATATCAAGTACTTACCTTGGGAGGAAATAATGGAAAACTTTCACAAATGCATTCCACATTGTCTTTGCCTCCTAGTGGCCTCCTATGAGTCTAAAGTTTATTAATGATGCTTCCTGACACCATCATTATCTTATTTAATCTTGATATAGTTTCTAGTTCAATTTTCTTCTCTTATTTCACACTTCTCCTTGTTCTTAATTTGTGTTGTGAGATGATGTATGGTAATAGTATTTATGTAGACATATTAAATTCATATACATATGAATGCAGTTTCATCTACATATTATCTCATAATAAACATGAGATGTAGATTCATCTACATATGAATGCAGACATATTACATTCAATAAAAATGGCCATTCCTTATCAGATTGACCAACAAACTCCACCCTCGTCATCATTTTCATCATGTTTATCAAATTCATGGCAACACTTTTAAAAATAGAACTTATGGATTAAAATTAGTAGCCAAACATTTTACCATTATCAAAGCTTCTACAAATGATTTTAAGATGAACCCATTTTAAATATATTTTTTAATGAATATATTTTCCAAGCTTCTACATATTAAAAAAATACCTATTTAAATTTTAATATTTGATATATTCAATCCTATTGTGCCAAGTTTTCAAAGTTTGATTTGTAGATTCCACGCTTAGAATCATCTAGTGGTTAAAAGATGCTTTACAATTAAGACATGTTTCTTCCTTATAACTTTCATATGAAAATTTTCTTTGTGCTCATGATAGTAAATTTATAATTTAAAACTTCCTAAATTAAATTAGGATATTATTGGAGTGTAATAATTTATAACTGGTGAAAATATGAATAAATAAGAGTAAAAACTCAAGATGTGCAAGTCATGAATGAAAAATGTTGGAACGAAAAGGTGGCTAGTTTTTAACTGTCACAAACCTCACACGACGAAATTTGTAATGGTCATAAAATAGTATGAGATGCTTCATAATGTTACAAAAATATCACGATGTGTAATCAAATATGAAATAATAGGATGAAAGAGAAATATATAGTAAATAGGAGAAAATATTTGAAAATAAGGAAAGGGTTAGACTCACACGGAGGTAGACATGAGTAAATAAGAGAGAAACAAAGTCAAAGGTGTCAAAACCACCAGAGTACAAGACAAATGTGAAAATACTAAATAAATCACACTATAACTAATACAAAAATATCGACATATATCAATCTTAAGACTATTTTTTCAAATGTTTTAGTATATTAAAATTATTAATAATTTCACTACTGTATTGACAAATATTTAATTGAATGGTTATAAATGATCAATGTAAGAAAAACAATATTGAATTGTCGTTAAATTAAGTGTGTGACCCATATTTAACATTTGATCCCCAAACATTTAGAGCTCTGAGAAAGGGGAGACAATTGATAAATCCATACCAAAACATCACTCTATAATTTTAAGGAAATTTAAACGTAAATACATAATAAATCAATATTCTCATCTTTGGAGCTTATTTCAATAAAAATAAGGGAAAAGTAACAATTTATACATTTTATCATTAGTGCAATTTGAGATGGTGGACAAATGAGAGAAATGGTAAATCCAGTTGGGTGTGGTATGTTCCCCTATGTGGTGAACATTATTGATAAGATAAGTGTTGAAAAATGGATTAAAATAAAAAAAATAGAGCAATGGAGAAAAAAAATCAAAATACAAAACTATGGAGATAAAGTATAGCCCGAAAAACACAAAATATGATCGTATTAAGTTAAATAAAATTTATTAAATATAAATCATCATCTTCTTACTACAAAAAGCTTATTGATTTCTCTGTTGTCTATATATTACTACTCCTCATACCTACTTTGGTTTGTTATCTATTCTCCTACTTTGTTCGTGCATTTGTATGCTCTTGCTATTGCAATAATTTTTGGTTGTACTCTACATTGTTGTGTTCTTTCCTTTATCTGTTATATTCTCTTTTTTATTGTTATCTACTACTACATACTGCAATGTGCACTTAAAAAAATTATTTTTACAATCATTCATTAATTTTCCCTCCTAAGAGATATTTCAAGTCCAAGAACCTAAATAGAATAACTAAATGCAAAGGAAGGTAGGTGGAGAGGAGGGAAAAAATAAAAATAGAAATTTAAATGTAGATGAAGATTATAACATTCAACACCCCCTTAGTCTTGATCTACTAAAAAATCATATAAAACTTCGTTATGCATGAAAAAAATTACAACCAATTCAAAAACTGACTATAGATCTCCGAAGGTAGCTATAGAAACTCAAAAGCTAGTGGTAGGATCTCTGGAGGTGATTGGAAGGATCTTAAAAGCTAGTTGTAGATCTTTAGAGTTGAATGGTAGGATCTTTAGAGCTGACTGTTGGATCTCCAAGCTGGTTTTTGGATCTCCAAGCTGGTTGAGTAATCTCTGGAGCTGACTATATGGTCTCCAGAGCTGACTATATAGTCTTTATATTTGACTATATAATCTTTGGATCTAACTATAGGGTCTCTAGAGTTGGTTGTTGGATATCTAAATACACATGTCGAAATTAAAGAGATTCTATATCACTCTATGAGTATGGTCAAGCTCCATAAGATGATATTTTGAGAAAAATATGGCACAAGTAGTGTGACGCATCCATGACCTAGCTCATGATTGGACATCTAGAAAATAGTGCTTGGTCAAATAGTGTGGGTGTCATACTAGAGAATAATCCTAGAGATTATAAATTCCTTTACATGAACATAAATTTCATATTACATAATTGTAGACAATTATCCCGAAAAAAAAAAATGGTTTGGTTTAGTAAGGCCACGTACAATCCAAGATTAAAAAATCATTGAGAAACATCATGGTGCATGGACCCCTTATCATCAAGATATTTGACATGGAATAAAAATTATTATTATTACCAAAAAAAATTGGGAGATAGACATGTAATCAATAAGTTGGAAAGGTCTTCATTTTCTTGGGAAAATTATCCATCTTATAAATGAGCTACACCATCCACTACTAAAGATTCCCCACTCCTCTTTCACACCCGATTTACTGCCTCTTGTGTTGATACAACTGGATGTACAAATGATTTATTGATAGTCTAATGTATATAACAACCATAAGGCCTAATACCTTGTATGACATAAGCCTTATTTCAAGGTTTATGAAGTCTCCAAAATATTCACATTGGAAAGATGGGAAATGAAATCTAATATATGTAGCTAGAACAACAAGACATGGAATTTTAAATTGTGCATTAAGTGAATTGAAATTGATTAGTTATATCAATAATGAATTTGTGGAAAGTGTAAAATTTTATATATTTTCCACACTTTTATTGAGGTGAAGTTACTTTGTCTTCCAAGAAACAACCAATTACATCTCTTCAATGGAAGAAAAGTGTATGGAAGCCACATTTACTTTATCTTTAGAAATTTGAATACACAAAGTGTTGTTAGACTTAATTCATGAGAAAGAAGTAACATCTCATATATTTTTTGATAGTAACTTCTCTATCAAAGAATCATGTTTTCCAAAAAAATGAGATAACACATTTATACAAGATATCACTTCATTAGAGATATAATCAACAATGAAGAAATATACTTGGACATTTGTAGATCAAAAGATTAATTCTTTGATATCTTCACCGAGACCTTGACAAAAGAGATTTTTTAATATTTTAGAGATTGTTTAGGAGTTATAGATATATGAAGTGAAGATGAAGGGGTTGAAAAATTAATCTTTCCTTCCACCACTTTAACAAGTGTCTCAAGTAGCCTTGGAAGAAATTCACATCCCTTAAAAATATGGAAATCATGTTGCATAAGATCACTTCCCTTTGGAATTTGCAAAAACCTATCAGTCTGTGCTAGTAACATATGACCAATATCTTCTCTATCACTAGAAGATCCCCATGTGTCTCCCAATCTTTATGTTTATTATTTTTGTTTACCTACATTTCAAACTAGTGTTCAGCAAAGTTATAATTATATATAAAACTAGTCTCTCTCTCTCTCTCTCTCTCTCTCTCTGTCTCTCTGTGTGTGTCTCTGTGTGTGTGTGTGTGTGTGTGTGTACGAGGCTTATCATTTATATGTTTAAAGCAAGTTATAAGTAGAAACGTACATTTGAATTTATAATATAAATCATATTCTTGTATTTGAGTTCATGTGTGTGTGTATACAACAATATACTTTTTCTTTCTTCTTTTTGTTTTTTTGCATACACCCTCAAAGAGGGTTGACCCACTCTATCCTTAGTTTTTGATATCTTAAAAAAACCTTGAACCTCAACTACTTGATTTTTGTATATGTAGAAAGTGGTTTTACATTAATAAATGTAATAAATTAATCATAACACATTGGAGTCCATATATTATTACATAAAGTGTAATTTGTGTTATAATTTGGTCAATTTTACTTTCAAATTTGATTTTTTTGTTATTTTGGCATGATTGTTTTTGGAAATTAACATTTTTGGCACAAAAAGACTATACCACTATAGTTTTATTTACAACATCAAATTTTTCCATGATTGTACCCACTTTGTGCCATTGATATAAAAAATATTCAAGGCAAATACAACAGAAATATAACATGCAAAACAAAACTCAAATATAGTATATTTTTATGTAATTTCAAATAATTATATACCATTCAGGTTTTACTTTTTATTTGGTGTAGCAAAAGAAATGATTATTTTTATAATGTTATAATTAAACAATCAAGAGTGACATGATTTTTTTTAAATATACAAAATAATATATAGTAATACAATATGGAGGAAGTAAGATGAGAAATAATTAAGTTTTCTTCCAATCCAAATTACAAAGTAAAAGAGATAGAGTGTTGAGCTGGAGGATTAAAAATTTAAAGTTAGACTTGAAAGTGAATCCATCATAGATATTATAACCCACCACCACTTCTCCTAGAAAAAAATAAAAACTTCTTGATTAAAATTAAAATGCAAGTAAAATTTAAAATCAAAAAAATAAATCTATTGTTGAACATAACAACTAAAAGGAATGATAACCAGATTGTACCAAGCCAAGAATTCATATGCTAATCAAACACCACAATCAATAAGATGAAAGTGATTCGCCAAAATAACTTTACCAAAACCTTTGCAAACAAATGAGCATCAATATCATATATTATTATGGAACTCAATGAAATACAATAAGAATGGGCCTTGCTTATATAGGCAAGGAATAACAATCTAAGAAGTAGTCAAGGTCGTAGATCAAGCCATAAATCAAGGAAAGAAGTTAGTCATCAAAGAACTAGTCAAGACCATAGATCAAGGAAAGAACTAGTCAATCTACCAATACCATAGATCAAGATCATAACTAGTCAATACAACTATACCTAACAACTAGATAATATCCCTCAATATCTAAATAAATAAAAACAAATATCCACACACATAAGTGGGTGAGGATAAATACAATAAAGGTAAATAAATTACCTAGGTTAACATGAGCTAAGGTAAATACCTACTCTAACACCCCCTCAAGTGAAGCTAGGGGCCAAAAATAGAAGTGGGATATCCACAATATGAGTCCCGGCAACTAGGCCTAATGAGGTACTCATGTACAATATATCCATGAAGAAATATCGAACCAAAAGAAGGAAAGAATCCTATTAGAAGGAAAGAGAAAGAAGAAGAAGAAGGAAGATGTTCTCACAAACACCCCCCAAGAAAAATGTCTGAAACCCTAAGCATTCCACGCAACTCAAGGTAGCGAGGTGATGCAAAAGTATTCGTAAAGATGTTCGCAATATGCTTAGTCTGTTGGTGCTCAACTAGGTTGCAAGAAATGTGAATTACACTTTGGTTGTCACACCAAAGTACAGTCGATGAATCCTATGGGAATCCAAACTCTATCAATAACCATCGAAGATAAATAATCTGTTGACTCACTATAACTATTGCCTTATACTTTGCCTCTGAAGATGAAAGTGCAATACCTATTAATTTTTACACACCCAAGCAAATGGAGAAGAACCAAGAAAAAAATATAGCCACAAGTGGAACGCATGTCATTAATAGAACCTTCCCAATCTGAATTTGTATATCCAACCAACTGCATGTAGAATCCCTAGTGTAGTGTAGGCCAAAGTGGGAAGTGTCGTGTAAATAGCACAAAATCCTTTTAGTAGCCTTTCAGTGAATACTATGAGGAGAATGTTCAAACTGAGACACAAGCCATACTGTAAATGAAATATCAAGGTGAGTATGGGTCAATTACATGAGACTTCCAACCAACTACCTATACAAAGTAGAATCACAAAGTGGAGTGGTACATGTGGAAGTAAGAGTAACCCCAGACTGAAAAGGAGATGGACTTGGCTTGCAATCAGCTATATCAAAGTGTTGAAGAAGATCATGGGTGTACTTTGGTGACTCAAATGAATCCTTGAATTTGGCTGAGAAATCTACAAACCAAGGAAATAATGCAATAACCCAACATCTATCATGTCAAACTATGTAGAAAGAGCCCTTTGAATAGTCTAAATGTGGGAAGAAGAGTTTTCAATAAGTAACATATCATCAACATACAAGACAAGTATCACAATATCCTCACCAACATGCTAAAGATACACTATATGATTGGAGTGGCAATGAACAAAACCAATAGATAGAAGAAAACAATCCATCTTCTCATACCAAGCCCGAGGGGCTTGTTTAAGACCATAGAGAGACCTTGAAGCCTACAAACAAGAGAAGAATCTTGAAAAAATCCAGTAGGTTACTCCATGTATATTTCCTCTCGTAAATATCCATGTAAGAAGGCACTCTTCACGTCCATCTGGTATATGGGCCACCCCTGTGATGCAGCAATAGAAAGTACAAGGTGTACAAAATCCATCTTGGAAACGGGTGCAAAAGTCTCAGAGTAATCAATACCTTCAACTTGTCTTTGTAACATGACTAGCCTTATACTTTTCAATGGACCCATCAGCTGCGTATTTGGTTTGGTATACCCACTTACACCTAACCATATTTCTTCCTTTAGGAAGAGAGAAAATCCCAAGTATGATTCTTCATCAAATAAGAATACTCATCTTCCATCTCATCATCCCACTCTTGTATCCCATGAGCCTTTGAAAAAGATTGTGGATCCTCAGAAACTTCTTGACACAAAAGTCCAAAACCTATAGAATGTGTTTGATGATGCCTAGTGGGTGGAAGATCATGTATGAAAGGTGCTACTTCGAAACTATAGTACAAGCCCACTTAGGCATAGTGACAACATCACTAGGAATAAGATCCTCAATGGAATCTATAACCTTGGCATTAACCTCCTCAAAGAAAGGATCCTCAAGATGAGATGAAGAAGAAGGAGGCATGGAATAAGATGAAGATTCATGAGGAGTGAAGTGCTCATCAAACTGAACATGTGTTCAAAAATAACGTCATGAGTATCAGGATCTCAAAGTCGATAAGCTCTCATGTCCTCACAATTCCCTACAAAGATCAAGGGTTTTCTCTTCTTATCCAAATCTTTCATTTTCTTCTTTGGCACAAAATCCAAAGCATGGCTCCCAAAGACTCAAAAAAATGAGACATTTGGCTTAGTGTTGGAGCAAGCTTCCTCTGGAGTTAAATGTTCAAGTGATATGTGTGGTGTGTGATTCTGAATGTAGTTAACACAATTAACTACTTCTACCTAATAGATAGGAGGTAAATCTCTAGAATGCATCATACAGTTAGCCATTTCCTTCAAAGTTATATTCTTCCACTCTGCTAAGCCATTATGTTGTGGAGTATGAGGAACAGAATGCTGGTGAATAATTCCTTGAGTTGTCAAAAAATCAGAAAAATCATTGTTGAAGTACTCCCCCCATTATCAGTTTGAAGGTTATTTATGTAACTCGAAGATTGTTTCTCGACCGAATCTTGAAGAATTTGAAATGTGAAAAAAAATCACTTTTGTACTTGAGAAAACAAACCCAAGTATGCCTTGAGAAATTATCAATAAAGGTAAGTGCATACTTAGCTCCATTGAAAGAGGGGGTAGGAAAAACATCAAATCACTATGCACAAGCTCAAGTGGTGAAGAAGCTCTCTAAGAAAAATTCTTAGGAAATGGATCTTGGTGTTGTTTCCCTAATGCACAGCCAGAGAAAACTCCCTCAAGACAAGAAACTCTAGGAAGACCATCTACCATACCATGAGTGCTCAACTCCTTCAAATATTTGTAATTAAGATGTCCAAATATTTCATGCCAAAGCTTACTCTCTAAATCTGCATGAGAAACCAATATTGTCCCTATAGAAGATGTGTCATCAAAACCCTCAAAATGATATAGTCTAGAACTATGATCAAAAATACCCTGAAGAACAAGTGAATAAGGCTCTAACAAAGTTCTTACTTTTGCCCCATGTGGTGTAAAATTTGATGTTTTCCCTTGACTAGAATGACAAATTTGATATAAAGAAAGTAAATTTGTAGTGATGTTAGGAACATATAGTGCATCTTGGATACTTCCACCATCAAGTTGTATATCACCTTTTCCCTCAACAGAAAGAAAGGAAGAATATTCAACCTTAATTTTAGAATTAGAACTCAAACCCAGAGAAACAAAATACTCCTTGGAAGAATTCATGTGATGAGAAGCACCAAAATCTATAACCCAACTATCTAAGTGGTGACTGAGATCTCCCAACAACATTAAGTGATTTTCCATGCTTATTAGAAGGAGGTGGAGTGGAGATCAATTTTTTTTCTTGACTGCATCCTCTAAGGCTTGCATTTGCTTATTACACCTATGTTCTTCATGACCACTACCCCCACAAAAAGAGCATGAAAGGCTAGACTTTACTTGGATTTAGAATACTCCTTGGGTTTAGAGTTGTTTTCTTTGGGTTTAGGAACACTTTGAGATGGAGAAGGGATGGATTTGGTTTTACTTTTTCCTTGCCCTTGGGATTGGATGCAACTAATGCCTTTTGAGAAGTGGAAGACTCAAGGTGAGACAATTTGGATTCATCCCTAGTAAGTATTTCACAAAATGTTTCTAAGTTAGGCATTTTGAATTTGTCACCTAAGGAATCCATGCTAGAGAAAAAGGTTGAAGAAAAGATTTGAAATGGTCCCATCAATTTAGATAGAATCAAGTAAACACACTCTTTATCTTTCTTGTCTCTTCCACTCCCCTTCAATTTTGTCAATAAATTCTTGAACTTGGTAAGATAGTCTATAATTGTTAGAAAATCTTCAGGATTAAGAGAGGTGATCTCAATTTTAAGTTGCATGGCTCTCATGTGATCCACCTTACCAAATAAATCCTCCAATTTCTCCCATATTTTGAAAGGAGAGCCACATTTTTCCAAATGAAACAAAATACTATCACTTATATAAGTTCCTATCAAACCCATACACTCATCAAATTTGCACTGGTAGTGAAATTTCTCATATTCTCTAGTGAACACTTGTTATGAAGAAGTTAAATCCCATAATCCTTTTCACTTAATTATTATTTCCATTCTTGGTTTCCATGTGTGATAATTATGTGTTGTTAATGGCTCAACATTATCTAATGAAGAAGTAGATAAATAATCCATCCTCAAAAAATCACCAAAAGAAATGCAAGAACCAAGCAATGCAACAAGACCCCTAAGCAATGCAACAAGAGCCCCCCAGATTTTGGCACTTTATAATGAGTGTGTGTTACAATATGGCACTTTATATTTATAGTGAAATTCTCAAAATAAATGTTTCCAATGGAAAGAGCATGAAAAACAAGCACTTTTGAAAAATAAAGGCACTCAAAACCGAGTTACAAATCAAAAGATACAAGCTTTTCAATATTATGCTCTACTATTTATTTTAGTTGCCACTAAAACAGAATAAAATGCTCTTGACTTCACCACACAAATAAAATGAAAGGGCCTGGAGTTAAGCACCTACTAGTAGGAATCACAAGCTTTAATCCCTCATACAACCATACCATATGACCAAGGGCTAAAGATTTTAATGGGTATAACTTTACCAAAACCTTTGCAAACAAATGAGTAGCAATATCAAAGTCGTAGATCAAGCCATAAATCAGGGGAAGAACTAGTCTTCAAAGAACTAGTCAAGACCATAGATTTAGGAAATAACTAGACATCAAGGATCTAGTCAATACCATAGATCAAAGAAATAACTATACCTAACAACTAGATAATATCCCCTAATATCTAAATAAATAAAAAGAAATATTCACACACATAAGTGGGTGAGGATAAATACAATAAAGGTAAATAAAATACCTAGGTGAACATGAGCTAAGGTAAATACGTATTGTAACAACAACCCACTACAATTCAAAATTTCCAATATAAAACACATCTGAATATAATTTTTATAATCACTAAAAACAATTTTTAAAATAATTTTTGGAATTATATATGGATACCAAAACTTCAGTGTAGCAATTATACGTGAGGGAAGTAAATGTAAAAGAGATGCCAAATCAATACTCATTTGAGAGACCAACAAGAGAAAAATGAAATCATTATAAGATTGGGCTCTATTGATGGAGATGTGGGATCCAATATATTGAAAAAGCATATTGAGAGAACATATAAGGTAAGGTCCAAAACCAAGAACTTGGAGAGTACCAATAATTAAAGGCCATTTTATCCTATCATAGTATTTCTCAAAATCAATCTTCACAAAATTATTTCTTTGGTCAAACAATCTACCCATTCCATGCCCTCCCAAATGGCCATCACGTTATCAAGAATTTATCTATTTTAATGAATCAAGTCTGGTAACTTTGGACAATTATGAGAGGAATAAGATGCTTGAGTATTTTCACCAAATCTTTGACTATGATATTGTAGGAGACATTAATGAGAGTACTAGGATTCTAATTTTATATCTGTTAAGGATCACCAACTTTAGGGATAAACATAATATTTCCTTGATTGATAAGATCACCAAAAGTATAGATACAATTTCTTCTAGGTAGAATTTATGAAAATCAGGCTAGACAGTATCCCATAAGAATTTGAAAACTTCACAGGTGAACCATCAATTCCTATGGATTTATTGGATCCATTTTCATTTTATTTGTTTGAGGTCATTTAGGGAGATGGCTATATCAAAATAAACACTTTTAGATGAGAGATCTTACATACGAGGACTTGGAGGAATCTCATTACAACATATTTTGTTTAAACAAACAAAGGTTAAGCAATAAAAACACATGGTAATGGTGAAAAAATCTTGCAATATATCAAGTAATTTGGTAAGTCTAGAATTGTATATTTGAATGGATTTAATTATGTTTATAGTATCTAGACTCTGAGCTTTTAGGCCTCCTTTTGTACACAAGGGTATAGTCCCTTTCAAAAACTATTTACCAATATTAAAAAAATTATGTTTATAGTATATCTGGATTAGAGCAGAGAAAATAATTCTTTATATTCTCTATCTTCAAATTTTATCCAATGTAACCTTGCATTGAGTTGGGCCCCTCATGCTTTATAATATTCCTCCATCTTGATTTTATGTATATGTTATCCAATTTTGCACATAGGGAAAAATTAGACAACTGGGTCCTATTACGATCAAATTATGACATTGGTCTCGGGGGCCATTTTTCTCATCATGGAGATAAAATGATTAAAATAATTAATAAATTGATAAGTGAGCTCACCTAGCTTTAAACAAGATCAACTCGAGCCCAACTCGGGCTCAACTCAGTTACCAACTCGGTTAGGGTGCTCGGTGTGTAGCTCGATGGTAGGAAGGGGTTGGCCATTTTTATGAAAACATAACAAGGTGATGTCGATTCTTTCATCAAATCGATCAAACTAGTGTAGTCATCTCGGAAAGTAACTCAAGCTAGGTAGAGTCACTTCAATATAGAGCTCAGCTCGGTAGGGAACGATTCACTAGAGGTAGAGGTAGGATGGCTCAGTAGTCATCCAAAGGAGCCAACTTGGCTATAAGAATATTATGAAGGAAAAATCTCAAGAGTCATTCCTTGGAGGCTTACATGACGAAGCTCAAAATGTTAAGGGTATAGCTCACTAGGAGCTCGAGACCTATGTCATGGTTATCTTGAAGGTAGAGTACATGTAGTCAACTTGGAAGGTCGAGCTAATGGTATAACTCAGGTAGCACCGAGTAGGTCACTCGATGACAGACTATGGTGGAAGAATGTTGGGCCAATGCGATGTAAACGATGACATGAGCTTGGGAAAATTCACAATTTGATAGTGGGGAATGGCTCATCGTAAGGTTAAGAGATGAGCTCTGAGTGACATGGCAAGAAATATTCGCATTGCCAAGTAAATTGGAGGAGCTTGTGGGAGTTTTGATGGTTACGGCTATGGTGGGAACATTGGGATGGCAAGCCATTATGATACTTCTTCCAGTGGGAGAAATTCATCCTAATTTCCAAGTGGGAATAACAATGACTGCGAGACAAGAGACAAGTCCTACCAAAGAAACGTGCCAACCCAATCTGGAGTCGAATTCCAAAGCATTTGGTTAATGCTAGAAGCATAATAATGTTTAACGAGCCTAACAAGTTAAGGAGAGTCCGAGTCTATATCCGAGTTATCGGGGAAAGTCATCCGGTGGTAGGTTTCATGAAAGATAATTAGGAGAAGCTCACTCATAGAAAGTTGATAGGTTTAGCGTCGAGTTGTTTGGCCATTGAATGTGTGGAAGAATACTATAAAGAATCCACGAGACCTTATGCCTAGGTTTGATAAAGTCATAGATCATTGAAGTACATGGTAGGAAAGAACGCGACACATTCTAGGGAACAGGAGCTCGGAGGAGATCTCAGTGTCTGGTAATGGAGGAAGCTCACATATGACTCATGCATGCAAACAATGAGCTCATGAAGGTCGAGATAGAAGGAATCAATGGCTCATATAGAAGGGTTCGGAGGATACATAGGTCTACCATGGTGCTCAGTTCGACACACAGAACTTGGTAAACTAGTTAGCGGCTCGGTTTGATGAGTGAATTCATCAGAGGAGCTTAGCTGAATGATTCAGTAGTACACTCGAGGAACTCGAACTATGGTGGCTCATTTAGAGCTTGATGGAGCTCAAAATCATGGTGAGTCGGGTCATCATAAGGATAATCTTAGTTGCATATGGAAGGGAGCTCATCGGTATCTACAGATGGGCTCGACATAACAACTTGCAGCTCGATCCCAGCGAGATGGAGATCAGATCAATTATGGAGCAAGAGACAAGCGATGTGAGCAGGAAGTGTAACTTAGTGACAAGCCTAGCTAAGGGTCAAGGAAGCTCACCTCGGCGAGCTAACAAATGTTTTGTAGCATGGCAAGATCAATCAAAGGGTCGATGAGTTATACAAAGGCTAGCTTGAGGAGGGGTGAGGTGAATATCTCATGCACCGAGAAAACCAATGAA